>JAPVLO010000790.1:600000-1200000 GCA_027257055.1 Cephalopachus bancanus | reverse complement strand
AACCTAGTCTACCCACAAAAAACATCAGAAAGCATGCAGAGAGAAGAGGTGATACACTCTTTTGAAGAAGGAGTATCTGCAAAAGAAAAAAAAGCGGGGGACATTTAAAGATGACAGCAAAAGTAAGGTATAAGCATGACATACTGCCTGAGAAAATATACAACAAATACATGCAACAAAAAAATAACAGCAGATAATGAGAGAAATTCTGTAACAGTGTCAGAGCCCTTAATAGTTAAATACATAACAGCAAAAATGAAAAACACAATAGAAATTTGAAAGATAAAGTTGAGAAAATTTCCCAGAAAGTTCAGCAAAATGGCAAAGAGATAATTCATGGGAAAGAAAATGCTTTTTAATTGGATTCAAGAGATCAAATATCTCAATAATATGAATTCCAGAAAGAAAATATAGAAAATGACAGTGAATAAATGACCAAAAATAAATCAGAAAAATGTTCCAGAAGTGAAGGACATGAAATTCCAGGTGAAAAGGGTCTACGGAGTATCCAAAACAATAGACATGGAACTGCTTTTGGAGGAAGGAGAGTGAGCAAGAGTGAGAATAATGACATTCCAGATGGTGTGGTGAAAATAGGCAGATCTCAGGTTACAAAATCATTGTGCAAAAGACAGTTGCATTTTTATACACCAGCAACAAGCAGGTGGAGAACCAAATAAAAAGCACAATCCCATTCACAATAGTCCTACACACAAAAATGAAATATCCTGCCATCCACCTAAGCAGAGAACTACAAAACATTGCTCAAAGAAATCAAGGATGACACAAACAAATGGAAAAATATTCCATGCTCATCGATGGAAAGAATCAATATTGTCAAGATGCCCATCCTACCCAAGGCAGTCTACAGATTCAATGCAATACCCACCAAATTACAAACAGGACTTTTTTTTTCAGACCTGGAAACAACAATACAGAAATTCAGATGGAAACAGAAAAGAGCACGAATAGCCAAAACAATTCTCAGTAAAACGAACAAAGTGGGAGGTACCATACTTCCAGACTTTAAACTTGATTACAAGGATATGGTAAACAAGACACCATGGTATTTGTACAGGAATAGGCACATAGACCAATGGAACAGGACAGAGATTCTGGAAGCAAAAACATGGTCTCTGAACCAACTCATCTTTGACAAAGCCACCAGTAACAGTCACTGAGGAAAGGAGACCATATTTAGCAAATGGTGCTGGGAAAACTGGCTTACCACATGGAGAAGAATGAAACTGGACCCCTACCTAATGCGATATACAAAAATCAACTCAAAATGGATCAAAGATCTAAACGTAAAACCCAAACTATAAGATTCCTAGAAGAAAACATAGGAAACACTCTTAGGCATATTGGAGTAGGCAACAAATTCTTGACCAAGTCCCCAAAAGCAAATGCCATAAAAGCTAAGGTAAACAAGTGGGACCTCATCATATTGAAAAGTTTTTTTGCACAGCAAAAGAAACCAGCAAGAAAGTAAAGAGACAACCTACAGAATGGTAAAAAGTATTTGCAAAGTATGCACCTGACAAAGGCCTAACATCCAAGATCTACAAGGAACTCAAACGAAGTGAAAGGAAAAAAAAAATAACCCTATTAAAATCAATAATTAAATAATGGGCAGAGGACATGAACTTCTCAAAAGATGGTATACAAACAGCCACAGACATGAAAAAATGCTCAGCCACAATAATCATCAGAGAAATGCAAATCAAAATTACAATGAGATACCATCTAACTCTGGTAAGAATGACTGCCATTAAAACATCAAAAAACAACAGATACTGCCACAGGTGCAGAGAAAAGGGACCGCTTCTACACTGTTGGGGGAGTGCAAGCTAGTTCAACCACTATGGAAAGCAGTGGGGTGATTCCAAAAAGAACTAAAAATTGACCTTCCATATGATCCAGCAATCCTCTCCTGGGAATATACCTGGAGGAACATAAATTGTTCCACAAAAAAGACACCTGCATGTTTATTGTCACAGTATTCACAATAGCAAAAACATGGAACCAAACCTATTGCCCATCAAAAGCAGACTAGACAAAGAAAATTTGGTACATATATATGATGGAGTATTATGCAATAAAGAATAAAACCATGGACTTTGTACCAAATTGGATGGAGCCGGAGACCATGATACTAATTGAACTATCACAGAAACCAAGAACTGAAATCCATATGCTCCCACTTGTAAGTGGGCCTTGAACATTAGTCACATTAGCACAAGGGAGTGATCAGCAGTTGCTGGGCATTGAAGGGGAGGGATGGCGAGAGGAGGGTGGGGGACACATGACAACACAAAGGTACCTGGTCTACTTCTACGAGGAGTGAAGGCCAGTTAAAAACCCAAACTTTAGGCCGGGCTCGGTGGCTCAGCCTGTAATCCCAGCACTTTGGGAGGCCAAGGTGAGTGGATTGCCTGAGCCCACCGGTTCAAGACCCGCCTGGGCAATTTGGCGAGACCTTAGCCAGGTGTCATAGTGCGTGCCTGTGGTTCCAGCTACTTGGAAGGCTGAGGCGGAAGGATCGCCGGAGCCCAGCAGGTCGAGGCTGCGGTGGCCGGGAGCCGCCACTGCACTCCAGTCTGGGCGACAGAGTGAGACTCCAACTTACAAAAAAAAAAAAACCAAACTTCACCTTCATGCATCCTACTTACGTAGTTAATCCTCACTTGTACTCCAGATATTCATAATAAAACTTATAAAATGGAAAACAGGCAGGTGAGTGTGGTAGAATCAGGGAGTTCAGTTAGAACTACTGCAGTAATCCAGTCAAGAAATGATAGTGACTTGAAGCAGAGTGGTTCCGGGGAAGTTGGTGACAAATGGTTACCGACAAACAATAGGACACACCTCTTAGAATGGCTAAAATTCAGAACACTGACAATAACTATATGCTGGTGAGAATGTGAAGAAACAGGAAGTCTCATTCATTGCTGATGGAAATGTAAAATAGTACAGCCAGTTTGGTAGCTTATTGCAAAACTAAACATAATATTGTTAAATAATCTAGTAATCACACTCCTTGGTATTTTCCAAAATGAGCTGAAAACTTATGTCCACACAAAAACCTGCATGCAAATGTGTATCAGGATGTCCTTTAACAGGTGAATGGATAAACATAATGGATATACATATATATGTATATCCATATATTTCCATATTATGGATGTTTGTTGTTTGCTGTCATTGTTGTTTTACTTTGCAGTTGTCTAGTGACATATGATATTAAACATCATCTTCATATTCTTATTTGTCATCTGTGTTATCTTCTTTGGTGATGTGTCTGTTTAAATTTTTCCCCATTTTAAAATTGGGTTGTGGCCAGGTGCAGTGGTTCACGCCTCTAATCCCAGTACTTTGGGAGGCCGAGGTGAGAGGATTGCCTGAGCCAATGAGTTCGAGACCAGCCTGAGCAACTGGGTGAGACCTCATCTCTATAATAATAAATCAAAAAATTAGCTCAGTGTGGTGGCACGTGCCTGTAGTCCCCCCTACTTGGAAGGCTGAGAAAGAAGGATCAGGTCGAGGCTGCAGTGGCCATGAGTGTGCCATTGCACTCTAGCCTGGGCAACAGAGTGAAACTGTGACTCAAAAATAAATAAATGCATACATACATACATAAAACAGGGTTCTTTTTTTAAAAAAAGTCTTATTTTTAATTATTATGAATACATAATAGGCATAGTTATTAGAGGCTGGGAAGAGTAGTGACGAGGAGGAGAGTAAGAAGGGATGGTTAATGGGTACAAAATATAGATAAATAGAATAAATAAGATCTAGTATTTGGGTTTTTTTTTCTTATTTACTGTTTTTGAAATCTTAGGAAACCTAGAGATTAAAAAATATTTAAGAACAATATCAGCCGATATCAAGGTATAGACATTATATGGATATCGACTCAAGTAAAAACATTTTCAACAAAAATTTGAGCATTGACAAGATATTTGAGGAAAAATTATTTAATAGTGCATGTTTGACAATGATACCATCATTGTGTTTTCTTAAGCATTCTTATATTTTTGAGATACATGCTCAACATTTTTAGAAAAAAGATAAGGTGCTTGGAATTTGCTTCAAAACTAATTTAGAATGAGAGCAAGTGGATTTGGGTGGGAGTCTAGATGAAATGACATTGCCCATTCCTTGATAATTGTTGAAGCTGGGTTGGTGATGGGCATTAGGATGATCATTGCAACATTATGTCTATCATTGCAATATGCTTGAAATTTAGAATAATGAAAAGTTTAATAAAAACAATTAGGGAAAACGTATAACAATTCTACAGATAAAAACTGAAAGAAGTAAAGGTTAAAAATGTGGCCAATGGAACAGAAAGCCCAGAAGCAGAAACTTGCACAGATGGAACTCTGACAAAATGGGAAGTACCGAAGAACACTAAGGAAAGAAGGGGTTGTTCAGCAAATAGAGCTGAAAGAAGATTGTCTATATTTTTTAAGTGAAAATCTACTTCAGATAGACTAAGAACTTAGATGTAAAAGCAAATAAATTTTTTTAAAAAAACAAACTTTTAGGAGAAAATATGAGCAAATATCTTTCTGATATTGGGGTACAGAAAAAATTCTCAAAAGCATACAAAAAGCTCTAACCATAAACAAGTTAACATAATTACATTAAAATCAAGAACTTTCACCTATGAACAATAAAATTTAAGAAAATGAAGGCAAGCAATCAAGCTGGAAGGAAATATCTGCCATACATTAAATCAATAAAGCATTAGCACAAGAATATATAAAGAATCCCTACAAATCAATATGAAAAAGACAAATAACCTAATAGAAAAATGCAAAAAAGGAATAAACAAGTATTTCACATAAGAGAAAACGTGTAAGTTCAATTCAATATATAAAATGACACTCCTTAGGAATCAGAGAATAGCAAATTATGATTAAAATGATATGCCATTTTACATACATTTGATTTAAAAACTTAATATGATAATACCAAGTCTAGATGAGGTCACTGGGCTTTCTTATACATTGTTGGTAGGATTGTAAATTTGTACAACCCTTTTGAAAGCAATTTGACATTATTTTCCAGAGTTGAGCATTCACATATATATATATATATAAATCAACAATTCCTGTCCTAGGTATATAATCAAAAGAAACTGTTGCACATGTAGAAGAAAAGTTCATCACAAGAAATCCCATAGCATCACTATATATGTAAAAGCATAAAAACATAAATTCCTAAGCACAAGAAAATGGATAAACAAAATGCAGTGAATTTACACAATGGAATATTATACAACAACATAAGTGAGTGGACTAGAACTACATGCAGCAACATAAGTTGATCAGAGTAAAATAATGTTGTGTGAGAAAACCAAGTCCCAGAAAAATACATTCAGCACAGTACTCTTTTTATTTATTGAACTTTTAAATTTAAAACATGCAAGATTATACAATATGAATTTTAAGCTTATATATGAGATTTTTAAAAAGCAAGGTAACAATAATCAGAAAATTCAGGAAAGCCGTTAGCTCTTGGGATGAGGCAAGAGGATAGAAGATGCGGGCAACACATAGTAGATATTAAAGTTATTGTTAATATTCTAGCACTTAGATTGAGTGGTCAGTTCACTATGTTTTTTCTTGAAAACCTAAGGAAAAAAAGCAGCCCCTGACATTCAAGCACTGGCTAGATACTTTTTAGAAACTTGCCTGGCACTCACCAGACCTTGTTATTCTGTTGGACATAAAACAATCACCTAAAACACCAACATCCGACAAGTTCAATCTGAGACTATGAGAAAGTGAGACAAAATAAGACTATTCTCTAAATTTGTTTAAGTATGGGGGGGAAAAGTTTACTGTGCAATCCACAAAATACCAAACTTTCTCTCTCAGTTAAAATGAGTGACTCCTACTTCTTTACCAATAATAGTTTTAGCCTCGTGCTTGTCAGCCTTCCCTATAGATAAGATTTATTAAGATGCCCAGTCATAGAATAAACTAATAGCATCCAATCCAGAGCCCTGCTTCCTTAAACCCTCCCTTAGTCACCTTGCACAAGCCCAAGTTCTATAATAAAGCCTTTGATACATCCTTACTGAGACCATCAATGTTCCCTCTGTTGTGCATTTTCCCTTGCTGTAATGATAAACCCAACATATTCAACTACGAGTGTGTTACTGGTGGCTCTTAGTTAGAGGGTATTGACAAACTAACGAATTGGGAAGTTATAGAGCCCAGGAAAAGTCAGAGACATTAGGCTAAACCCTTCTGAGTTACTTCACTGTCTGTGTTTATTTATTTCTAACTGAAGATTCTCCCCCTTTTACATTTTGCTTGAGGGTTATTTTGTAAGATTTTTCATGTGCACTGGGCAAGAGGAAAAAGACTGGGGCCCTGAAGGTAAGTCATGGAGGAGTGTAACTATACATCTGAACTATTAAAGAAAAAAAAATCAAAGAAGAAACCAATTATGAGAATAACAACACCATCAAGAGCACCAATTGTCAGTAAAAACCTCATAATTCATAGAGTGGCTTCAGGTCTTAGAAAGACTTGCAGGGGCCCAAGCCACTGCTTTATAAACCAACTCCATTTTCTGTCCTCTTATTGAATATCCCCAACTCCCAGCAATTTTCCTTGAGTATGATTAGAAGAGAAACAAACTGTATTGTTTGCTTGGGGAGTTGGGAAAGGGGGCAGTACAGGCCTTCTATTGATTTGACTATCACTTTTTTTTATTAATCAATATTTTTTATTATGGTTTTATGGGGTACAGTTAAGGGTTAGGTGTACAATTACGTTTCATTCAGGCACCCTGTTGATAAGAGGTGTTTTCCCATCCCCAGACAGATATTTGCTACTGTTAATCCCATCCCCCCCCATAGTTTCCCAGTACCGTCAGTCATTTTCTTATAGTATTACATTGGATGTTCAAGGTCCATTATATGAGTGAGAACATGTGATACTCAGTACTTTGTTTCTGTGAGAGGTCACTCAGTATTATAGACTCTAGTTCCATCCAGGTTGCTGCGAAATTCATGATTTTGTTCTTTTTTATGGCTGCATAGTATTCCATCGTGTATATGTACCACATTTTTTTAATCCAGTCCTCTTTTGATGGGCAGCATGGTTGTTTCCAGGTTCTTGCTATTGTGAACAACGCTGAGCTAAACATACGTGTGCAGGTATCTTTTTTATAGAGTGATTTGAGTTCTTCAGGGTATATTCCCAGTAGGGGGATTGTGGGATCATATGGAAGGTCGATTTTTAGAGCTTTTAGGAATCGCCACACTGCTTTCCACAGAGGTTGCACTAGTTTACACTCCCACTAACAGTGTAGAAGTGTTCCCTTTTCACCACACCCTCTCCAGCAGCTGTTATTTTTTGAGTTGTTGATAATTGCCATTCTGACTGGGGTTAGGTGGTATCTCAGTGTGGTTTTGATTTGCATCTCCCTGATGATTAGTGAGGTTGAGCATTTCTTCATGTGTTTGTTGGATACCTTGGCATCTTCATAACCAGAGACTTGAAAGACCTTTACAATGAAAATTACAAAAGACTATCACTTTTTTATGTCTTCTGTTTTCAAGGTTGTCTTGTGAGTTGTCCTAAGTAACAGGAGAAAGAGGGATATGAAGGCAAAGCATGAAGGGTTTAGGCACAGAGGGAACACAGCTTTAAATAAAAAGTATGTACATTTCTTCACTTTTACAGCACGTATGCTAAAATGAAACAATACAGAAAAAACTAACAAGGCTCCTGCTGCAAGAATGAGAAGCAAATTTGACAAGTATATTAGTTTCCTAGGTCTGCCATAACAAAATACCACCGACTGGGTGGTTTAAACAACAGAACTTTTTTGTTCTGGAGGCTTGAAGTTCAAGATCCAGGTATTGGCAGGTTTGTTTTTTTCTAAGGCCTCTGTCCTTGGGTTGTGGATGGGCATCTTCTTGCTGTGTTCTTACATGGTCTTCCCTCTGTGGTGTTGTCTGTGTCCTAATCTCCTCTTCTCATAAGGATACTAGTCATATTGGATTAGGCCCATCCATATGACTCATTTTAACTCAATTACCTCTTTAAAGGTCCCATCTCCAAATACAGTTACATTCTGAAGTACTGGGGATTAGGACTTCAACATCTGAATTTAGGAGAAACAGAATTCATTCTATAACAAGATATATACTGTATATTTAAGTGAAATCACATTTTGAGTATAACCATAAAAAATCTTTTTTAAGTATATAGTGGAAGAAAGGGTAATGGGAGAAGAATAATAATATCCATGGGATATTACAAATATTTTGAACATTATGATTTAATTTTATGTTTGGAATAACTGGAAAAGCAATGTATGATTTAACTTTGTATTTTATATTTGGAAAACTAATATAATATTTATATAAAACAGAAGTCAACCACATCTTAATTTTTATAGCAAAAAAGTATTTTAAATTAAGGGTTTTGCACAGAGTGAGACTCCAACTCAAAAAAAAAAAAATTAAATTAATTAATTAATTAATTAAGGGTTTTTTTGGACTATGATATTGCACACTTAATAGACTACAGTACAGTGTCAACATAACTTAATGCTTTTATTTTTGATTTTCACATAACTGTACATATTTATGGGATACATGTGATATTTTGATACAAGCATACAATGTGTAATGATCAAATCTGGGTAATGTTAATTACCGCAAACATTTATCATTTCTTTGCATTGCAACTTTTGAAATTTGCTTTTCTATTTTATTTGAAAATATGCAATAAATTGTTATTAACTACAGTCACCCTACACACTAGAACTTATTTCTCCTATCTAGCTGTAATTTTATATTAACCAGTCTCTCCCTAATCCCCATCCTCTACCCTCTGCAACTTCTAGTAATCCCTATTCTACTCTCTATTTCTATGAAATCAACTTTTTTTAGTTTCCACATATAAGTGAAAACATGCTCCTACCACATCTTAGTGATATGTAGAAATTTTCCGAAAATAAGACCATTTTCTGAGTATCAGTAATTTTCAAGGGCGGGGGAGATGTGGCCCTCTGAATATTAAGCACTTCATTCCACTCCATAAAACTAGTATATGTATCAAAAGGGGATGTAAAAGCTCAAGAAAACAGCAACTTATGATGTTTTTCATCCCTCTCATTAATAAACTGTGTGACCTTAGGTAAAGCTTTAACTAATCCAAGTCTACATTTCCACATCTGTAAAATGAGGCTATTGAAATGGTATATATTGGTGAGTATGTCTATTTATATATATTGTAAATGTATACTTACAGATGTCAAGTCTGCTACAGTCATGCCTACTTTATCTGTAAGAAAAATGTTAAAGTACTTTTTAAAAAAATGTGGTTTCATTAAAGGAGCCTCAAAGAAACTAATAATAATGGAAGTAGCAACAGTGACTGTAAAAATAACCTCATGACTCACAGAGGGGCTTAAAAACCCACCACACACTTCTCCTATTTCTCACAAATACCCTATACCACAGAAAATATACTTGAGCACAGGTACAAAAAAAC
Source organism: Cephalopachus bancanus (assembly GCA_027257055.1). Classification (NCBI taxonomy): domain Eukaryota; kingdom Metazoa; phylum Chordata; class Mammalia; order Primates; family Tarsiidae; genus Cephalopachus; species Cephalopachus bancanus. The sequence goes on along the minus strand of JAPVLO010000790.1, from coordinate 1,190,470 downwards.
ACGCAGAATTTGTTGAAAGTAGTAGGGAGAAATTCCATTTTCCTGTCTTTTTTCCTCTGGATTGTTTCATATCATTCATACTCTGTGAAAGAAAAGTGTTACTTTGAGGATCAGGTAGATAGGAGAGCCAAAAGTCAAAGAAAGAATAGCACCAACTGTCAGTAAAAATATTGTCATGAGCCAGGCTCGGTGGCTCAGCCTGTAATCCCAGAGCTTTGGGAGGCTGAGGTGAGAAGACTGCCTGAGTCTGTGGGTTCGAGACCCACCTGGGCAACTTGGCGAGACCTCATCTCTACAATAAATAAAAAAAAATTAGCTGGGCGTGGTAGTACACGCCTGTAGTTCAGGCTACTTGGAAGGCTGAGGTGGAAGGATCGCCGGAGCGAGCCACTGCACTCAGGATTGCATTTTAAGGTTAATAGTGTGTGCCAGGCTAAAAAAGAAAAAATAGAAAAGCAAAACTGGAGGCCTGACCTGGAGGTCCAGTCAAAAGGTTGAAGAGAACAAATAAAAATACAAATAAAAACACAAGAATGACAGAAACAGAAGCAGGAAAAAAAGTTTGTAAAACAATCCCTTGCACCAAAAAGGGACTCTAGGTTTAGCAAAGGCCTGCCCAAACTGCTAGCAGATTTAATGTCTAAACCCACACACCTGCTGTCCTAGGCCAAGGTTTTTCAAGCTGCAATAACCCACTTGTGATGAAATCTAGTTACTGAATCATGAATAGAAGTTCTTAAAAAGGCAATAGTGTAGAAGAGAATAGAATGGAAGGTAGAGTATATTTAAGGTGGAAAAGTAAGAATGTTTTCACAACACTTCTTTCAATTATACATACAGCACATAAATAAAAAATGTAACTTCTAACTGCAGGTGATGGTCACCACACTCTCCAAGTTGCAGGGATAATGGAGACTGTCCAGGAAAATTCTTCTGCTGGGGCTGTGCTTCCTGATGGGGGAGACCCAGTGGGTAAGTCTGTAAATTTATTCCATTGGAAGCATTGGCAGGCCCTTCACTTTTAGAATGGTTACTGGGACAGTCTTCCCTTTTGTCCCATCATTCATTCTGTCATATTCCTTAGCAAAAACTGAAGTGAAGACACTGGTCCATAAATAACCTTAAAGCTAATAAACAGTGGCAGACCTCGGTATTCCTGCTAGCTTTAATGAGCAGACAGGTCTGTCCACATGGTAACCCCCTGCCTTTTCATAGGGTTTTAATATCCCTTGGCCTCTCATAGGTCAGGGCAGCAGAGCATTGGGAGGTGATGGAAGTGTGGGGGGGTAGGCATTCAGTACCTTCTAGGAGTGACACAGCTGGAAAGTGAAGGTACCAAATATAATAAAATGGAAGTGAATAAGGGAAGGGTTGAGGAATTCCTAGATCTCTCTCCATTTCCAAATGTTAAGGGTACTTTGGGGATTGACTAATTGAGATATGTGAAGGGCCTTAACCAGGAAAATGGAGAATAAAGAAAATATTAGTTTGGGTAACCATTCTAAAAGTGATTCTGACCTCTCTCTGGAGACACAGGCAAAATTAGACAGGACTTTCCTTCTCTCTTCTCAGGAAGTCCAGTTGTAGTAATTTGATATACTTTACAATGATGCTCAATTATCGCCTACCTGGAAGCAGGGATGGGGTGGTTATATAGGGGAGCAAAAAGGGTACCTCGAAGCAGGTACCCCTTTTGGAGTGGCAGGATGGCTCTCGTGCTGCAACCTGAAGACCTCTCTCATTGTGGAAAAAAAAGAATCCCAATTTCTAAGGGGTGAAAAGTTCAACTATAGTATGCATCATGAAATTACTGTGACCATGGCATGCTGACATTTACTCAACCTGAAACCCCCTTACAGAAGTACTCCTTCCCAAAACTTACATCAGCTAGTTTATTCTCAAGTGCAATCCCTGGAGGGATTGGGGATGGCACTTGCCAAGGACAAGGGCATACATGTTGTGCACTAAAGTCATCTATGTGGCTGGCAGGTGTTTGCTATCTGGAACCATGTGTAAGTGAAGAAGTTATTTTACTTACATTTTGGCTGCTATTGTGCCTCTTACCATTGATTTTTTTTTTTTTTTTTGTCTAGTGGGGGAAAAGTATCCTTTTGGGGGAACCAAGTGCCTTCTGATTTATAATTAGATCTGGTTGCCAGACTGTCAACACCCTCATAAACCATCCTATTTTTTAAAAAGCACAGCAGGAAAGGATCTTACTGTGCCCTAGACTCCATCCCCAGCAAATGCAGCAGCTTTCTTCTAAACATACTCAAGTAAAATTCCTGGGAATGTAGGTAATTGGATAAGAAACCAGAGAAATGAATTGGGCCCTAAAACATGTTTGGGAGTCTCCTGAACTTTATGAAACCTGACATTTAAATTCTGAATTGTACCCCACATCTTTAAAAATAATTTTTTTAAAAAAAACATCTAGATTTAGGTCAGAAGAGACTTTATTCCAAAGGACTGTGGGGGGGAGAGATATTACAATAGATAGAATCACTGACCATGAAATGTGCAAGTTTCTCAAAGATCAGATAGGAAAGAACTCTTCTTTTATAGGGAGCAATAAGCAAGACTAAAAAGAATGGGTGTGGAGAAGTGGGATGAAAGGATATCAAAACTGGATGGTTGATCATGAAATGTTTTTTTCTCTGAAAAAAAAAAATAGGCTATTGAGGGATTATATGCTGACTCAGGCTGAGGGTGAGTCAGAGTGAAAGAGTTTGGGGAAAGGAGAGAAGCTTAATTAAAGTTTAGTCAAGTCAAGGTAGCAGGTATATTGTCCAGATTGGTGAGTGAGTCCAAACAGTTTAGCCAATCGCTTATGAGGAAAATAATGGGAATCTGGAGGGTCTGTGTCTGACCTTGTCATAGGTAAACAAGGAGAGGGTTATCCATGATGCTTATCTAAGTCATATGGGGAAAGGTAGTTCTTTGCAATAAACCGTTTCCTGGAATTTACCCTCCCCCCAAAAAATGGACAAATTTCTTAATTGGCCCTGTTTTCTAGAAGCAAAGGCCTCAGGAAAAATTCAGCATTGTCAATCCCTGCTTTTGTTCAAAATGAGATATTCATAGATGAGCATCTTCGGAAATAACTGTAAACCTGAGTAGTGAGAATAAGGGTCTCCAATCATTTTAGCAGACTTCCATAGCAATTCAGACAGTAGCTTGTCCAGGAAGAAATACAGCCTATGCATAGTGGTGACGAGTCCTTCCAGGTAAGGTATATCAAGTCGCTGGTAAGATGACGCGCTAAAGGAACAAGAGAGACTTGATACAAAGATATTAAGAGCCTATTTTAATAATCTGGATGAGAATAATAACAACAGGTGACTTTTACCTAGCACTTACATTATACCAGGCACCACCATCAAATTTTGCACTCTGTTCCTCTAATTGTACTTGAAATATGACTTCTAGGGATAGGGATACTTGTGAGGGAGAGCAGGAGTATGGGGTTGATCATCAAAGCAGCAGCAGCCTGGGCTCTTGCAAGTCTTTCAAAGACCTAAACACCCTCTATGAATCGGGTAGTTATTTTCACTGACAATTGCTGTTCTGGGTGCTGCTGGTGCTGCTCTCACTATTGAGTCCTTCTTTTTTTTTTTTTTTTTTGAGTTGGAGTCTCACTCTGTCACCCAGACTGGAGTGCAGTGGCCGCTCCCAGCCACTGCAACCTCGACCTGCTGGGCTCCGGTGATCCTTCCGCCTCAGCCTTTCAAGTAGCCGGAATTACAGGCATACGCTACCACGCCTGGCTGATTTTTTGATTTATTGTAGAGAGGAGGTCTTGCTGCCCAGGCAGGTCTCGAACCCGCGGGCTCAGGCAATCCGCTCACCTCAGCCTCCCAAAGGCGCGGGATTACAGGCTGAGCCACCGAGCCCGGCTCCTTCTTTAACTTTCTTCTTAAACATTCCAGAGTCCTCTTTTAGAATTTTTTCTTAGCTATGCTTGCTTGTTTGTTTATTTTTAAGAGTTTTATTGAGGTATAACTTAAATACCATAAAATTATCTCACTTTAAATATACAATTCAATATTCTTTATTATACTCATGGAATTGCGTGGCCATCATCCAATCCAGTTTTAGAACATTTCCATTACCTCAGAGAGATCCTTATGGGGTCCAAATGCCCACTGCCAGCCCCAGGCAACCACTTTGCCACTTTGTGTTTCTACTATCTGTATATATTTACCCCTTTTGGACATGTGTAAATGTAATAATATAATATGTGGGGTTTTGTGCCTGGCTTTCCAGATGCCCTTTAATTTGGAACTCGTTATCTCCTATGCCTCACTGTCACACCCTAGTCTTTTTCCAGTTACCTATTAAACATTACAAACCCCATAAACCTAGTCCCCAAATTGAATGTAAAGGAGACAGGGACTTCATTCAACTTGTATTAGTTTCTTGATGTTCTTTTTCATATATATGAATTCACAAATACATACATGTGTTCAACCTCTCCCCTTTATTGACATCAAATGAACAATAGAACACAAGGAACTATACATTTTCACTTTAAATGTATTCTAATGTATTATATTGTAAGAAAATTATCCAATGAATAATCTTAAACATCATTTTGAAAATGCATACATATCTGTACAATAAATTCCTACAAGTGGAAATGCTGGTCAAAGAGTGTGTGCATGTGTAATTTTGAAAGAAACTGACGAGTTTTCGCCCACATCCACATGAAACTTTTTGACCTTTTGCCAATTTGATTCACCATAATAGTATCAGTGGCTTTTGAATTTAGTGTACACACTGCTTGGCACACAGTAAGTACACAATAAATGTTTGTTGAATTAACCTTTTTGTGATTTTTGAATCTTGCTATATAATTAGCCTTGAGAGATTTTTGTTTCAATTTATACTCCTTGCATCAACATATGTGCATCCATTTCCCCCCAACCTCACAAACAGTAGTTATCTATTTTTTTAATTTAAAAAATTATTTTAACCTTTAAATTGTCATTATTTTTAAGTTTAATTTTTAACTAATAATTATTTTCACTCCAAAAACAATGACCTGGATAGTAAATATAAAGTTTGTCTTTGAGTTCTCTGTTCCTTTTCTAATAATATTCAACTTCTATACAATCACCTCTATTCTTCCCTTCTCTACCAAATGCCTCGGTTTCCTGTATACTATTAGGTCTCCTGGCACAAAGAAGCATATAACTTGATAAGAATAATTTTCTTTAAAATGTGACAGGCAAGCCGGGCTCGGTGGCTCAGCCTGTAATCCCGCGCCTTTGGGAGGCTGAGGTGAGTGGATTGCCTGAGCCCGCGGGTTCGAGACCCGCCTGGGCAGCAAGACCTCATCTCTACAATAAATCAAAAAATCAGACGGGCGTGGTAGCGCATGCCTGTAATTCCGGCTACTTGGAAGGCTGAGGCGGAAGAATCGCCGGAGCCCAGCAGGTCGAGGCTGCGGGCGACAGAGTGAGACTCCAACTCAAAAAAAAAAAAAAAATGTGACAGACATAAGGTTTTTCCTACTCCCAAAATTATATCTTGACAGATCAGTCCCTGGAATCTTTTTACAGCTCCAGCTATGCCCATGTTTCTTCACCTATGAAGTGTGGACAATAACAGTACATATTTCATAGACTTGTTGTGAGGATAAAATAAGTTAATTTATGTAAAGCTCTGATTTCAGTGGCTGACATACTGTAAGAATTCAATAAATGTTTGCTATTTTTGTTATTAATTGCCAGCATTAGAAGGTTCTCTGATGCAATTGTTATAGGTGATGTGATTATTTCCATCTTCACAACATTTGTGACAGAACTCTGTGTGTAGGGTGCCACATATGGTCTTGGATCTTTGCCTGTAGCATGTCTGATTTGGAGAAGAGGACTTAATTTTCCACATTCCAAAAGTCATGATCTCAAGTTCCTAGATCATAATGAGCTTAACTCCTTCCTCCAAGAATTGGACCAACACTTCTGTTTCCAATGTTTCTCTCCTTCTCTCAACAATAGAAAAAAATATACTTAGACATTAATACTAGTTATCTGTGGATGGTGGAGTTGCTGTTGATTTTCACTGCCTTCTTTAAACATTTCTGTAGTTTTAATATTTTAAAGAATAATCATTAATTACCTTTATAATAAGCCAAAATGAGAAAAAACCCAATGTAATTCCATTCTAAAGCAGTCTACCAGGAAACTCATCTATAATTAAAACTGAAAATATATAAAATAATGTGAGAAAACAAAAATATCTGAATTTTTAAAAATAATAAACAAAGAATGTGAACAAATAATTTGCAGAGGAAGAAACTGAGTCCCTAATAAACTTTAAAATATTCATTAATAATTTAAAAATTAAAATTAATACACTATTAGGGCACCATTTTTTCATTCTCAAAAGTGTAAATAGTAAGAATAAAACTACTCAATGTTGTCAGGTGCAGTGGTTCATGCCTGTAATCCCAGAACTTTGGGAGGCGGCGGTGAGAGGATTGCCTGAGTTCAGGGGTTCAAGACCAGCCTGGGCAATATGGTGAGACTTTGTCTCTACAATAAAACAAAAAATTACCTAGGCATGGTGACATGCACCTGGGGTTTCAGCTACTTGGAAGACAGAGGCAGAAGGATCGCCTGAACCCTGCAGGTCAAGGCTGGGCTGGCCGTGAGCATGCCACTGCACTCCAGCCTAGCTGACAGAGTGAGACTCCCACTCAAAAAAAAAAAAAAAAAAACCTACTCAATGTTATCTAGGATGCAAGGAAAGAGCCATTTACATAAATCTAAACTACCATGATTTTTTTTATGATCATAACATTTTACTCAGTAATTCTACATCTGAGACTCTTTAAGGATCAGAAATGCAGAAGCATTTATTATAGCATAGTTTCTAATAGTGAAATAGTGTGGAAATTTTTAATATTCAATAGCAATGGATTGTTAAAGTGACTAAACAATAGATGATTATATAGCTAATACATTAGTATCTTAAAAACAGCTGTAATGGAATGCATAATATAAAATGAAATAGTATATATGTAAAACTATGTGTTAATGTATGATACCAATGAAATAAAAATGTAAAATACATAGGATAAAGGTTGGCAAAATACATTAAAAGGTTAATCATTGTTCTCTCTGGGCTGAGGGGTCATATATAGTTTTTCTTATTAAAATTTTCTATATTTACCACGTTTTCAATGGTGCTCATGAACTGCTTTTTAAATCATAAGCAAACACTATTTTTAAAATATACCCAAGAATGATTAATGACATACAAAAATAACTATGTGACAAAAGCAGGATCTAGAGAAAAATTATGTTAAATATGAAAATGCAAATAACTACACAGATGAGGAAAAGCTAGTAAAAATTCTTTAAAATTAAAGTTGCTGTGTCTGTAGTATGGATGTGGGTGTTTTAAAATTTACTATATGTTTAGTTGAATCTCTACAATGTATATATACTATTTTTACAATAAGAAAAAATAAAGGCTACAAAATTAAATTCCAAGGAAAATCTCTTAGATAAGATAAAGAAATGCCATGAAACATACAGAAATGTGTATAGCCCCCTTGATTATCAAAGGAATGCAAATTAAGAGTGCCTAGATGCAAGTTTTCACCTATCAACTTGATATAAAAATTATTTTAAAGATCATAATCAATGGAGGCAAGGATGCAGAGAAGCATTTTACTCTACTTGGAAACATGTTTTCTTCCAAATTTGGAAAGTAAGGAAAGTGTGGACAGTTTTATTTCATAGAACTCTACTGCCATCTTCAGAAAGCTAATGAAATTATAGTCATAAAAAAATTATAGTCATGAGTCACTTAACCACAAGGATACATTCTGAGAAATGTGTGGTTCCCTACTTTCACAAAGGCCTTTATGACTACTGATAAAGTCAACAAACCTACTGTTTAACCAGTCACATAAAAGTATAGAATATATTATGTACAGTACATAATACTTGATCATAATAAATGGCTACGTTACAGGCTTATGTATTTACTATACTATACTTTTTATCATCATTTTAGAGTATTCCTTCCTATTAAAAAAAGTTGACTGTAAAAAAGCCTTTATGAAGACTTTTAACCTGGTGACCAAAAGAGCTGCAATTCAGTTGATGGATCCCTAAGGAAAGGTTAGATTTTTTTGAGTTAAAGAGATAAGAGAAATTACTATCTAAAAGCTGAAGATGTAGAATATTTTTTTAAAAATAATGCAATAAGCGTCAGCATTTGCTGACACAGCAACTTTCTTTTCCTTGTACTCCACTGACATACTCCTCTTCTTCCTCTGCAAAGAGTGGTGTTCCTAGGGGATTCTATTGTAGGCTCTCTGTTCCTCTGCCAATTGGAGGGTGATAACAAGACAATGGCTGATGTAAAAGGCCTTGTAATCAATAATGGCTAGGTAAGCAAAACGAAATGGGAGATGCACTAATGAAAGAAGAGTCCAGAGAGTGGACCCTTTCCATGCATTTTAATAGTAGAACTATTGAGTAATATCAGCAAAATGGTAGACTAGTTCTAAGCTCTCTTCACTCACAGAAACATAAACAGCAAAACAAACAAATAGGAAATGCCTGAATCAACTTTGCCAGGGTCTGGAAAACAGTCAAAGGTTGACAGCAACCAAGCAAACACCTAATCAAAATAATAATAAGTCAGCTGGCCATGGTGGCTCATACCTGTAATCTCAACACTTTGGGAGAACAAGGCAAGAGCATTGCTTTAGGCAAAGAGTGCAAGATCAGGCTCAGCAGCATAGCAAGATGCTGTCTTCTCTAAAAAAAAAAATTAAAGCTATTTTCAAAATGATAGAAAAGTTCTGTGGTGTCTTATTTGCCCTTACCTCATACCTTCCCCAGTGAGGTGGTGGTTTTGGTCTTGAACAGGCAGTACTAGTTCCCTCCCTCAAACAGGAAGAAGCAAAGCACACCTTATTTGCAAATTATTGTGTATATCTACTCTATCTTGTCTGGAGGGAATAGCTGAATGACTGAGGCAAAGCACTCATCTCTGCCTGACTTAGAACTAAGATGGGAAAAGCAGTAGGCTGCTCATAAGAGCTGCAAGGAAACTACAAAACCACAGATCTTCGGGGCACGAGATTAAAGGTGGAGACAACAAAAACCCATCTAACACATGAAAAAAAAGCTGAGGTAAGACTCTTTGAAAAATTAGAGCATTCAAAAGCTGCCATGTATATGGGAATTTAGAAATCCATGGGCATGATGAGGAAGGACCTATCCTCAGACAAGACCTTAGAAAACCAATCTGCTTTACTGAAAGCCTACTGAAAGCTTTCACTTTTTGCTGATCTCTAGGCTCAAAGCATGCTTAGCTAAGTCCTAAAGGAGTGCCTCAGCACAAAGCCAATCTGAAAAATCTTGGAGGACTCCTGACATTCAAGGAAATTTCTATTAAAACATTAGCTGAAAATGAGCTAAAAGAACAAAGACATAAATGAGCATACATGATAATGAATAGTCTTTGGAAAATAGTCTGAAAAAGCCTTAAAACAGAATACTACAGCCTTAAACAATAATAATAACAAAAAACTAAGGAAGGGGGAAGATATGATTTCCAAAGTTATCACAGTATAGAAGTCAAATGACCGATTTTCAACAAGGAAATTACAAGGCGTATGGAGAAACAGGAAAACATGGCCCATTGAAATAAATTAACAAAAACCACCCTGAGGAAGCCTAGATATAGTACTAGACAAAAACTCCTAAACAACTATTTTAAATATGCTTAACAGCTAGAGAAAAACATGCACAAATAAATAAAGAAAATCAGGAAAATAAGGTAAGAACAAAATTAGAATATCAACAAAGAGAAATTATAAAAATAAACTAAACAAATTATGGAACTTAAAAGTATGATAATTGAAAAAAAAATTTTTTTTTTGAGTTGGAGTCTCACTCCATCACCCAGGCTGGAGTCCAGTGGTACACTCATGGCCACCCCAGTGTTGACCTGCTGGGCTCCAGTGATCCTTCCACCTCAGCCTTCCAAGTAGCCAGAACTACAGGTGCGTGCTATCATGCCCAGTTAATTTTTTATTTTTTATTGTAAAGATAAGGTTTCGCCAAGTTGCCCGGGGTAGTCTCGAACCTGCGGGCTTTGGCAATCCACTCACCTTGGCCTCCCAAACTGCTGGGATTACAGGCTGAATTACTGAGCCTGGCCTGAAAAAAATTTTACTAGATGCATTGAACAGCAGAATTGAGCAGACAGAAGAATTTAAAATTCACTACAGTGAATTGGAAGATAGAATAATTGAAATTATCAAGTCCGAACAACAGAAAGAAAACAATTTAGAAAAATAAACAGGGTCTAAGGGAATGATTTTAAGGAACTGGCTCTTGCAGTTATAGGGGCTGGCAGGTCCAAAGACAGTAGACTGGGCCAGTAGCCTGGAGACTCAGAGACAAACTGATGTTACAGTTTCTGTCTAAAGACTGTCGGACTGGAGCCCTAGGAAAGTCCTGACTTTGCATTGCAAGTCCAAACACTGTCTGCTGCACAATTCACTCTTGCTTAAAGGTCAGTCTTTTTGTTCTATTCAGGCCTACAACTGATTAAATGAGGCCTACCCACATTATGAAAGGCAATCTGCTTTACTGGAAGCCTACTGATTTAAATGTTAATCTCATCCAAGAACACTCTCAGAAAACCATCCAGAGTAATGTTTCACCATATATCAGGGTACCATGGCCGAGCCAAGTTGACACAAATGATGTATTTTATGTTATGTATATTTTACCATAACTTTTTAATTCAGAAAATAGGAAAATAACCAGTCTTGACAAGGATGTGGAAAAATTGAAACACTTATGCATCATTGGTGGGTATGTAAAATGGTATAACTATTCTAGAAAACATCCTGGCTGTTCCTCAAAACATTAAGAATAGAATTACCATATAATTATTCCATCCTAGATATATATCGAAAAGAATTGAAAGCAGGGATACAGATTCCTTTGGGGACAGGGAGAAGAAACATTCAAAATTTATTTTCCAACAGATAAACAGCAACATCAGGTATTAGCTCAACACTGAAAATGTCACAGATACGTTGTCTGTAACAATAAAGGACAAAGATTCTTGTATATCAATGTTCATAGAAGCATTATTCACAATAGCCAAAAGGTGAAAACAACCCAAATGTCCAACTGGTTAATGGATAATCAAAATGTGACACCTAACAGATAATGGAATAGTATTCAGCCTTTAAAAGGAATCAAATTCTGAAACATATCACAACCTGAATGAACCTTGAATATATTATGCTCAGTGAAGTAAGTCAGAAAAAAAGCACAAATATTGTATAATTTCATTTACATGAAGTGCCTGGAATAGGCAGATTTATAGAGACAGAAAATAGAATAGACTTTACCAGCAAATGAGGGGAGAGGGAAATGGGGAGTTTAACAGGTACAGAGTTTCTACTTGGGGTGATGAAAAAGTTCTGGAAATGGATAGTGGTGATGGTTGAGCAACATTGTGAATGTACTTAACACTACTGAATTCCATTTACTATTTAAAATGGATAAAATAGTAAATTTTATATTTTGTATATTTTGCTACAATATAAAAAAGAAGAAAAAGGAAGAAAAGAGGTAATAGGAGTAAGGGACTGTGTGCTGGAATGAGAGATTTTGGTCAGAAAATAGAACCTTAGAGTTTAAGATTTGGAAATGTTGCAAGTTATAACATACTACAAGGTATGGCCATAAATGTGGATTGGTAAAGTGTATCGGAGGTTAAGATCACTAAAAGCAAAGAGGATAATAAGTGAAAAAATAAGATGTTAGGTGAGTCATTGTAGTCTCTGAAGTCTACAAAGACGATGGCTATAGAAAAGAATAAGATGGACATTTAGTTTCCAAAATACTTAATGAATGTTGGATAAAGAACTCTAGGCGATTTTTTTTAAGGCAAACAGATAAACCAACAAATGTTATAAGCCCCATATGAAGACTAAGAATGAAAAAGGAAACATTTGAAAGCAGAGATGGGCCAGGCACGGTGGCTCATGCCTGTAATCCCAGAACTTTGGGAGGCAGAGGCAAGAGGACTGACTGAGTGCAGGGGTTCAAGACCAGCCTAAACAACATGGTGAGACCTCATCTCTACAATAAACCAAAAAGTTAGCTGGGCATGGTGGCACATGCCCGTGGTTCCAGCTACTTGGAAGGCTGAGGCAGAAGGATCACCTGAGCCCCACAGGTTGAGGCTGCGGTGACCATGGGCATGCCACTGCACTCCAGCCTGGATGCCAGAGTGAGACTCCAACTCAAAAAAAAAAAAAAAAAAAAGAAAGAAAAGAAAGCAGAGATGGCCATTGCTTATGCCAATTCTCCCAAGCCTACATGAATTAGTTTGGGCATATGTGGTCCCATGAAGGTGTCAAGACAATTTTATAAAGAATTTCTGCCTTTACCAGCATTGTTTGTTTAGATTTAAAATTCTACTAGCATTCCATTGATAGTACTAGAGGTCTGTAACATATTCCTCCATTATAGCAAAGCCCTATAGTGATCAAAGCTGGAAGGATAAGGATCCATACAAAAAACAGGTCAGGAAGGAAGGAAGGCCAAAAATAAGAAAGTAACCAGGCTTCCCCACTCTTTGTGTTTTGGGGAACTCTGAAGAAAGAATATTACAACCTATATGATCAAGACCCTAACCTAGCAACTTTTGTTATCCACGTTGTAGTGCTTGCACTTCCTGATCCTACCAGGACCTATATTTTCCATTATAAACCTAGTTTTGAGAGTCCAGGAACTACAGAATAAAAAATAAAGGAAATCCATCCATATATTTATATGCTGAGTCTAATAGTGAAATCTGACACTCCATAATTGTAGCAAGAAATCTTGATTCTTACCAAGGTTTGCATTGTCTTCAGCCCTCTCTCTCAGAATCTCAATTTTCTTCATGTAGGTAACTTCCTACAATGGAAATAAGTGTGCTTTACAACACAAACAGCAAAAGAAGTATAAATAAATATACTGCTGGTCTTGTTATTAGATTCAGTTAACTAGGTGAGATCCAGTATCTGGTGGAGAAGGGGAATCACATTATCCATCCTCCAACTGGTATGTCTTCTCCTGGAACTTCTGTCTATTGATTGTTTCCTAAGATTCATAATATGTCTTTAACCATATGGGATTTGCCTTTCATTTAGTTGATTATTACAAGAGTGAGAAACTTGCACAAGCCTCATCTGTCTTTAGAAGAATTTGTTTGGTGCCATAATTATCTGAGAGTCACAGGAAATGTGTGGCAGGGTAGGGGGTCAGAGAAGCAGTGCTTTCTATGACTGTGATATGAGGGGAGTCTGATAGAGTAGATGCATAAGGAATCTGAAGTGTGGACTAGGAACTCATTTGGGTAAAAGTTTCTAAGAGTTTTGTGAAACACTGGTGAACAGTTTTGGGGATTTGGACAGAGTGCTGCCTCAAGCTTTCAGGAAAATCCGTAATAGATTAAGTTAGGGAAGGAATGACTACTTCAAGTAGAGATAGGGATATGGATGCCTATAAGGATAAAATGAGATAATGAATGTGCAAGTTGCATTATTATTAAATTTACAAACTTGAAGTAGAATTTAATTACACTGCAAACTAAAGCTTCTCGTGGACATGCAATGGTAGTGAGTCTTTCAACTAGCACAAATTCTGTAGCATGGGGTTTCAATGGAAAGCAGGGGTGTATAGACAGGTTATAGTAGATTGTGAAGTAGACAGAAAGTTGGGAAATGGAAACAGGACTCTAGACCACTCTTTAAAGAAAAAAAGACAAAATCAAGAGGGAAATCAAAAGTCAAAATATGTAGACCTTTAAGAAGAATTTTCTGAGGACAAGCTCCAGATTATAGGTCCCAAGTAATAGGTTAAAACAGTAGAGTGCAATAGATGCTAAAAGGGGCTTAGAAAAATCTTACTTTTGTTACTGTTCTTTATGTGTCTGTCTCTTCCGTCTATCTTCTGTTTTTACTATTATATTTTTTTCAGGTTATGGCAGGATGAAGGACTTAATAATGTATCCTAGGTAAAAAGAAAAAGAGAAGGCTATGTGAATGAAGCAAGAAGGGCTACTTCCAATTTTAAAACATTCAACAGTAAAGAATGCCAAAGGGGAAAACAATCACATTAAAATGGTAGAAAAATTATATAACCCTGTTCAGGGTAAGGATTGCCTTGGTATTTCAAGAAGAACTATAAAGTCTAAGATAACCCAATTTGGAGGTTGGGATGACTGACTAGTATTGAACATCAAACAAGGATAAAAAGGACTGATGCTCAGAGGGACAGGAAAAGGCCTGAGTGTGGCAGCCTCTAAATTGTTTGATTAGTAGCCATTTGTTAAGAAAAGCGTCACTAGAATGTAAGCTTTATGTGAGCGGAACATTTGTCTTGTTCACAAATGTATCCTTAAAGCAAATGTATCCTTACAACAATAACTGACACAGAGTAGACAATCAATATTAGTTGTTGAAAGAATAAAAGTAAAATTCTGTTGGAGAATTCTAAATTTCTGTTAGAACCATGAAATATATAAAGGCATTTTCATTAATGGAGAGAGCAATAATCTTATATTGCCACTGGCCATATCCCAACAATTATCAGGAAGTAAACATTTCCTTGGGCTTCTGTAGGTACTATAAAAAGTCTATCTCTATCTTTGTAAACACTTTTAAAAGTTTTACTTGTTAGTATATGGTCATATGGGGGTTCTTTTGGACAAAGGCAACAAAAAGATAATAACCAAGACAGTAAGAATATAAGAGGGCTGTAAGACACACTATTTTCTTGAGCAGAGGCGTAAGGAGTAGGAAGCTCCAAGCTTGAAAAGTGGATCTCAGAAAAACTAATTTGGTTAGTGAGGAAACTGGATCTTTGATATGATTTCAGGATCTGGCAAGAACAGGTGACTTCTGCCCTATTTCTAGCTATTTCAAGAAAAGCAGCATAATTTACATTAGTATAGGAAAAAGATAAAATGTGTTTAATAAATAAGTGTATGTTCAACTATCTCTGAGACTTTTTAAAGGTGCTAAAACACCTCAGTAGCTATAAGCATTACCTAGTACCTAGATTTTGTTTTTAATCATATTCTCTGAATTTTAAAAAAAAGGAACCAGGGTTCCTTGGAGAAATGGCTGATGCTAGCCCTGGGGCAGAAAATATCACAAGGGGAGCCTGGAGTATCTTTTAGTAACAGAAAGTAAGGAAGTGCTGGGAAAAAAACATCCCATCTTGATAGGGATGTGTCAAGGGACATAGGAACCAACTTAAAGAGCTCACAATAATCAAATCTGGAACAATTTAAGCAACAATTGTTGCTATATAAATAAATGACTGAATAAATAAATACACTGGGAAGAAGAGACAAATCTCTTGTGCAAAAGAATTCCAAATAATTTTTGTAGGTCTTTGCTCTCAAGAAGGTGGAACATACTCCCTGTTCCTTAAGTATGGGCTGTGCATACTGACTTTCTTCCAGAGTTCAGTATGCAATTAGGGGAGTAATTATATGGGACAAATGTGACAAATACTACCTTAGTCAAGTGATCAAAGTTAACATCATCAATGATAAGTCATATTGATAGCATGTAGCCTTAATGTGATATGATGAGAATAGCAGTTTCCCTATCCCAAACCCATAACTTCCCCAAAACTCATAACCTCATAGCCAGTTTAATAATTGGAATGACACCAGGCAAATCCCAATAGAGGAGTATTCTACAAAATTCTTGACCAGTACTCCTCAAATATGTCAGTTATCAAAAACAAGGACAATATGAGAAACTGACAAGCTAAGTGGAACTTAAAAAGACATGACAACTAAATATAATGTGATAATCTGGATCATAGAATAGAAAATGATATTAAGCAAAAACTAAGGATGTCTACATAAAGTACAGATGTTGTTGAAAATAAGGTATCAATATTGGCTTACTAATTATAACAAATGTAGCATACTAATATATTAATAATAGGAGAAAATGCATATAGAGTACAAGGGAATTCTCTGTACTATATTTGCAATGTTTCTGTAAAACTAAAACTATTCTAAAGTAAAAGTTTTATGCAAATTATCCAAAAATTGGTATAGTTGTTCAGGTTTCAAGTATGACATTAAACTAGATGGTAAGTGGGGAAAAAAGGTTCTAGAAACTATGTTCTGAAGACAAGCTTCCAGTCTCAGAATGTAATCACAGAAACTGCATCATTAAAGAAAAATGGATGTCTACAGCTCTAGAGGGGGCTCTGAAAGACCCCGTTACTCCATTGTTACTCTTTCTATCTCTTCTTTTGTTGATAGATTTATAATCTTTTTTTTTTTTGCATAAGGCCTAAAATTAAGGTCCAATATTATGTGCTTCTTTGACATCTGGTGAAATAGGGAGGATCTCAAGTAATGTAACCACAAGTTCCCTTTCCTATTATGTTCCCATGGATGAGGTCACCTAGCCAAACAACTTTCCTTATCAAAAGAACCAGTTCTTTCTTATCCCTCTGTAGTAGGTTTCAGTTCGCTGCCAGCTCATGGAATTATTCAAACAAGCCAATCACATCTTCCCACAGGAACCAGGAGTCATCCCAAATTCTTGATACTGCAAAACCTGCCTCCTGCAGCCCCTAGTTATACACTTTGTTCTTAAGGGCATTTCTCATGCAGCCCCGCATAGCATGTGGTGTCCTTCACCAAGTCTATGAGCATATGTGATTTATAAACTGCTGCCAATTTCATCTATCCTGTGTTGGATATTGTGTGTTCAACCATAACTGTAATCCTAGGGTGGGAATCCCTTCCTCAACAATGAAGTAAACAGAAGGTGATGAAAACACCTTGATAACATGTACTAGGCAGAAGAAGAAGGAGAATGAAGATATCATTGTGCTTGTGAAGCAAGGAGAGCTATTCCTAAACAAAAGACATCTGTATTTAACAAGCTGAAAGAATTAAAAAAAAAAAAGCAACTCAAGATGACAGCAAAAGCAATGTGTATCATCTGTGAAACAAGCCTAAGTTCCCCCAAATAATTCAAATCTCAGAGCAGCTTCAATGCCTGTAGTTACATGCTCTCTACCTACTCTCCCCATTCCCATTCCTCCCAACACATACACAGTCCATAGCCCTAGAAAGTATTATAGGGTATACCGTAGTTGGTACAGCCCACATCACTGATATAGTAACAGACGGCTAAGGATTATAGGCATTTGTAGTTGTAGATGATCCTGAAAAACACTGTGGACTTTGGGTCCTAATGATGTGTATCAGTGTAGGTTCATTGATTGTATTTAAAAAAATAAAAAGGTATCACTGCGGTGAAGGATGCTGAAAGTGGGAATGGTTGTGCATGTATGGAAGCAGAGAATATATGAAAACTCTGTACTTTCTGTTCAGTTTTGCTGGGAAACTAAAACTAATCTAAAAAATAAAGTTGATTATGGGGAAAAAAATACTAGAGACTCAACAGCAAATTTCCAAAGGCACAAGAGAGCAAGAAGGAGTGAACCCACTCCCATGGTAATGGCATTAGTCCATTCATGAGGGTGGAGCTCTCATGACTGAAACACCTCTTAAAGGTTTTTCCTCTTAATATTGTTACAATGGCCATTAAATTTCAACATGAGTTTTATGGGAGGCAAACATTCAAATTACAGCATTCTGTCCCTAGCCCTCTAAAACTCATGTCCTTTCCACATACAAAATACATTCATTCCATTTCGATAGGCTCAAAAGTATTTACTCATTCCAGCATCAACTCAAAAGTCCAAGTCTAGAATCATCTAAATCAGATATGGGTAAGATTCAAGGCATGAGTCATCCAGAGGCAAATATCCCTCCAGCTGTGAACTTATGAAATCAAATTATCAACTTCTAAAATACAGTAGTGAGACAGGTATAGGATAAACACTGATTTCAAAAGGAAGAGTCAAGAAGAAAGGAGGAACTGGTACCAAGTAAGTTCAAAACGCAACAAGGAAAACAACATTGAATCTTTTTTTTTTTTTTTTTTGAGTTGGAGTCTCACTCTGTCGCCCAGACTGGAGTGCAGTGGCTGTTCCCGGCCACTGCAGCCTTGACCTGCTGGGCTCCGATGATCCTTCCGCCTCAGCCTTCCAAGTAGCCGGAATTACAGGCATGTGCTACCACGCCCGGCTGATTTTTTATTTATTGTAGAGATGAGGTCTCGCTGCCTAGGCAGGTCTCGAACCCACGGGCTCAGGCAATTCACTCACCTCAGCCTCCCAAAGGCGCGGGATTACAGGCTGAGCCACCGAGCCTGGCTTGAATCTTTTCTTAAATGCAGGAATCAATACACGTTTTATTTATTCCCAACTTTTTGTTTTTTTAAATTTTAGAATCAGGGGTATAAGTGAAAATTTGTTACATACATACATTACATGATGGCAAGATTTGGGCTACTGATAAATTCACACCACTCCCTCTTCCGCCTCCTGGTGGTGAGAATGGTATCCAATGGGTAGTTTTTGCAGCCCTTATCTCCCCATCTTTCCCTCTTTAGCATTGCCCAGTGTTTAGATCATACTTATGAATGAGAGCACACAGTATTCACTTTTCTGTTTTTCTGATAATTCACTTAGAATAATGTTCTCCAGCTGCATCCATGTTGCTGCAAATGATGTTAGTTTGTTCTTTTTTTTATGGATGTATAGTATTGCATGATGTGTATATACCACATTTTCTTTATCCAGTCCACCATTGACGGACATCTTGGTTGGCTCTAAGTTTTTGCTACTGTGAATAGTGCTGCAATAAACATACTAGTGCCTGTGTCTTTTTGGTGGAACAATTTATGCTCCTTTGGGTCTATACCCAGTAGTGGGATTGCTGAGTCCAACGGTAGATATATTTATAGTTCTTTGAGCTATCTCCAAACTGCTTTTCACAAAGGTTAAACTAGCTTACATTTCCACCAACAGTGTAGAAGTGCTCTTTTCTCTCTGCAACCTCACCAACACCTGTTATTTTTTGACTTTTTAATGATAGTCATTCTGATGGGTGTGAGATGTTATCTCATTGTAGTTTTGGCTTACATGTCTCTGATAATTAGCAATCGTGAGCATTTTTTCATGTGTTTACTGGCTATATGTCTTTCTTTAAGAAGTGTTTCTTCATATTCCTGCCCACTTTTTAATTAGGATGTTTTTTTCTTGTCCATTCATCTGAGTTCCTTATGGATTCTAGATACTAGGCCTTAAATAGACATTTCACCAAAGAATATACGCAAATGAACAACTAGCACATGAAATTATGCTCAAAGTTATCAGTCATTTTAAAATGCAAATCAGGCTGGGCTCTCCTGTAATCCCAACACTTTAGGAGGCCGAAGCAGGATGATTGCTTGAGCCCAGGAATTCAAGACTAGCCTGAGCAACTCAGTGAGAACTCATCTCTCCAAATATCCAAAAAATTACCCATGTGTGGTGGCATATGCCTGTAGTCCCAGCTACTCAGGAGGCTGAGGCAGAAGAATCACCTGAGCCCAGGAGGTCCAGGCTGCAGTGGGCTATTATTGTGCCACTGTAGCCTAGGTGGCAGAGGATAGAGTGAGACCTCGACTCAAAAAAAAAAGCAAATCAAAATCACAATGAGATACCGCTTCACACCAACTAAAATGGCTACAATAAAAAATAAAAGGAAAATAAGTGTTGCCAATGATGTGGAGATATTGGAACCTTCATCTATTGCAAGTGAGAATAGAAAATGATGCAGTTACTCTAAATAATGATTTAGTGTTTCCTTGAAAAGTTAAATGTAGAATTCCACCATATGCTATGGTTTGAATGTTTGTACCTGCCAAAAGTAGTGTTGAAATTTAACTGTAACAGTATTGAGAGGTGGGTCCTTTAAGTGATTAGGCCATGAGAATTCTGCCCTCATAAATGAACTAATGCCATTTATCACATGAGATCCCCCGCCCTTTGCTCTCTTGCCTTCTCTTTGCCTTCCCACCATGTGACATCTTTTGGCATTTTATGACATTGCAAGAAGGCTCCTGCTATATGCTGGCAACTACTATATATTGGTACCTTCTTAGCTTCCAGAACTGTGAGAAAAAAATTTCTGATCATTACAAATTACCCAGTCTGTGGTATTATGTTATAGCAGTACAAAGTGGACTAAGACATAGTATAACCCAATAATTCCACTCCTAGGTTTTAGATCCAAATGAATTGTAAACAGGTGTTCAAACATAAACTTGTGTACAAATGTTCATAGCGGCACTATACACAATAGCCTAATGGTAGAAACACCTGAATGTTCATAAATGGATGAATCGATAAACAAAACATGGTATATTCATAAAGTGGAATATTATTCAGTCATTAAAAAATGAAGTACTGATACATCTTACAAAGTAGATAAACCTTAGAAACATTATGCTGAGTGAAGCCAGACACAAAAAGTCAAATATTGTATGATTCCATTTATATGAAATAGCCAGAATAGGTGGATCCACAGAAACTAAAAGCAGATTAGTAGTTGCCAGAGGCTGGGAAGAATAAGAAGCAGCTGCTTAATAGATATTGTGTCTCCTTTGGAGTGATGAAAGATTTTGGAACCAGACAGAAGTAATAGTTATACAATATTGTGAATGTACTAAATTTTACTGAATTGTTTACTTTTAAATGGTTAAAATGGTAAAATTTATGTTATGTTAATTTTAACACAATTTTTCAAAAATCACTCATAAAGCCCTTACCCAGACCCAAGCAAAACAATAATTGGAGGCAGTGGCATGGTTGGTTAGGACAGGTAAGACTCCCAGACTTAGATCCTGGTTTCAGCCCTTAATGCCCACCTATATGTGACCTTGGGCACATTGCCTGACCTCTCTCTACTTCAGTTTTATTATGTGTAAAATGGGACCAGGCATATCTCTGAGATAATGCAGGTTCAGTTCTAGACCATCACAATAAACTGAATACTGGAGCAAAGTGAGTCACAAAAATTTTTTTGTTTCCCAGTGCATATGTTTAGATTACACTAAAGTCTGTTAAGAGTGCAATAACTTTATAGCTAAAAAATGTATACACCTTAATTTAGAAATACTGTATTGCTAAAAAATGCTGTCACAGAGACACAAAGTGAGCACATGCTGTTGGAAAAATAATGCTGACGGACTTGCTAAATGCACCTTCAGTTTGTGAAAATACACAATTATCTGCAAAGTACAATAAAGTTAAGCACAATAACATGAGATGTGCCTGTAAATTGATAATACCAACCTCCTAGGGTTATTGTGAGGATTACATGCAATAACTAATATAAAAGCTTTCTTAGCATAATGCCTAGCACAGAGAAAATATGCAATAACTAGTTATGTATGACTGTCACACGGACCCCTCTAGTAATATCCAATGTCAATTCTTTAGCCTCAACTTATCCAGTTTTTAACAGAACTTATTTCCTTTTTTGGGTTCCATGACTCCACACATTTTCCTATTTTTCCTGGTACTTTACTTTCCATTGCTGACTCCATTCCTTTTCTAACCCCCTAAATGTTGGAGTGTCCCAAGGTTTCCATTTTCAGCCTTATTCTTAATCTACAATCATTCTGTAGGTCATTTTATCTAGCCCTACTATGTATATGCTAATGGCATGAAAACTTATACTCCAGACTTCATCTAATTCTTCAGCACTGGAATGAATATTGACATTTCAATTTAGATGTCAGGCACCCCCAACTAACATTACATCCTAAACATGCTCTTTCTTCAGTCTTCCCCATGTTAGTCAATTATACCACCCTACCCCTAGTCAATCAAAACACCTGAGAATATTCCTAGAATTCTGTATTTCCCTACTTTTAAACATTTAATCTATCAAAAAGTCCAGTAGTTTTTACTTCCAAAATATATTTTGAAGCTATAACAATTCTTACCATCTCTACTGCTACCACCATAGTATCAGATAGACTATAGGAAAGAGCCTCCTAACTGAGCTCCACGTTCCCACTTTTACCATTCCCCATCTCTTCTCATTCTCCGTAATGCAGCCAGAGTGGTATTTTTAAAACATATACATTGAATACTTACCTGGCAGGGGAGATACCATGATCACAAAGGTGGTTTCCCAGGGCAAGACATATCCACTGCACTCTGGATGTGCTGACCCCTGAAATTTCCACACATGTGGGAAACTCAACTGCATAATTTGTGGTAGTGGGGGAAAGAAAGCAAAATAATAAAGTTTATAAAAATGAATGAATAAAACATATACATTGAATCATAACATTCTTCAACTTCAAACACTTCAAGTGCTTTAAAATAAACATTTATTTATTTTTCTTTCAAACTTTTTTTAATTTTAAAATTGTGGGGTACAGTTAAGGGTTTGGTATACAAATATGGATCATTCAAACACCCTTGTTGATAAGGGGTGTCCCCCCCATCCGCAGACAGATATCATTACTGCTAATCCCAGCTCCCTTCCCCTCCCTGACCCCCATAGTTTCCCACCACTGTCAGTCCTTTTCTTAGAGTACAACAATAGATGTTCAAGGTCCACTTATGAGTGAGAACATGTGATACTCAGATCTTTGCTTCTGTGACAGATCACTGAGTATTATATACTCTAGTTCCATCCAGGTTGCCGCGAAATTCATGATTTTGTTCTTTTTGATGGCTGCATAGTATTCCATCATGTATATCTACCATATTTTTTAAATCCAGTCCTCTTTTGATGGACAGAATGGTTGTTTCCAGGTTCTTGCTATTGTGAACAATGCTGCGATAAACATACATGTGCAGGTATCTTTTTGATAGAGTGATTTGAGTTCTTCAGGGTATATTTGCAGTAGGGAGATTGTGGGGTCATATGGGAGGTTGATGTTTAGAGCTTTTAGGAATCGCCACACTGCTTTCCACAGAGATTGCATTAGTTTACACTCCCACCAACAGTGTAGAAGTGTTCCCTTTTCACCACACCCTTTCCAGCAACTGTTATTTTTTGAGTTATTGATAATTGCCATTCTGACTGGAGTTAGGTGGTATCTCAATGTAGTTTTAATTTGCATCTCCTTGATGATTAGTGAGGTTGAACATTTCTTCATGTTTCTGTTGGCCACTCGTATGTCTTCTTTTCTGAAGTGTCTGTTCATATCTTTGGCCACTTTGTAATGGGGTTGTTTGTTTTTTTCTTTTCAGCACGTTTGAGTTCCTTATAGATCCATGATGCTAGGCCTTTGTCAGACATGGAGTTGGCAAATATTTTTTTCCAGTATGTGGGCTGTCTCCCTGCTCTCTTCATGGTTTCTTTGACTTTGCAGAAGCTTGTCAGTTTAATGAGGTCCCACTTGTCTATCTTATCTCTTATGGCCCATGTGTTTTGGGTCTTGTTCAGGAATTGGATGCCAGTTCCAATTTTCATAAGGGCGTTTCCTGCATTTTCTAAGGTTCTTATAGTTTGAGGTTTTATATTTAGGTTTCTGATCTATTTAGAGTTAATTTTTGTGTGTGGGGATAGATAGGGGTCTTGTTTGAATTTTCTGCATGTGGTCAGCCAGTTTTCCCAGCACCATTTACTGAACAGGTTCTCCTCTCCCCAGTGGTAGGCAGTGGAGGCTTTGTCAAAGATGAGTTGGTTGAGAAATTGAGGTTTTGCTTCTGGAATCTCAATTCTATTCCATTGGTCTATATGTCTGTTCCTGTATCAATACAAAGCTGTTTTGATTATTGTACCTTTATAATAAAGTTTGAAGTCTGGTAATGTGTTATCATCTGCTCTGTTTTTTTTTTGGTTTTTTTTTTTCACTGAGGATTGTTCTGGCTATTCTTGGTCGTTTGTGCTTCCATATGAATTCCTGTATTGTTTTTTCTGGCTCTGAGAAGAATGTTGCTGGTAATTTGATGGGTATGGCATTAAATCTGTAGACTGCCTTAGGTAAGATGGACATCTTCACAATGTTGATTCTTCCAATCCATGAGCAGGGGACATTCTTCCAATTGTGTCCCCTTTGATTTCTTTGAGCAATATTTTGTAGTTTTCATTGTAAAGATCTTTCATGTCCCTGGTTAGGAAGATGCCAAAGTATTTCATTTTTTGTGTGGTTATTGTGAATGGGATTGTGCTTTTTATTTGGGTTTCTGTTTATTATTGGTGTAAAGAAATTCGATTGTCTTTTGCACATTTATTTTATATTCTGAGACTTTGCCAAAGTCCTTTATCAGTGTAAGGAGGTTTTTGACAGATTCTCTTGGGTTTTCAAGGTACACGATCATGTCATCTGCAAAGAGAGATAACTTGACTTCCTCTTTTCTTATTTAGATACCCCTGATCACCTTCTCTTTTCTGATTGTTCTAGCCAGGACTTCCAACTACACTGAATAGCAGGGGAGAGAGTGGGCATCCCTGCCTTGTTCCAGTTTTCAGGGGAAATGGTTCCAATTTTTATCTATTTCAGAGTATGCTAGCTGTAGGTTTCTCATAGATGGCTTTTACTATTTTGAGGTATATTCCATGTATGCCTAGATGTTCAAGGGTTTTTATCAAGAAGGGGTGCTGGATTTTATCAAAAGCTTTTTCTGCATCCAATGATATAATCATGTGGCTTTTGTTCTGACGTCTGTTGATGTATCTAATTACATTTATTGTCTTGTGAATGTTGAACCACCCTTGTGTCCCTGGGATGAAGCCTACTTGGTCATGATGGATGATTTTTGAGATGTGTTGTTGAATCCAGTTTGCTATGATCTTGTTGAGAATTTTATCATCTATATTCATCAAAGATACTGGCCTGTAGTTCTCTTTCTTTGTTGCATCTTTACCTGGCTCGGATATCAATGTTATGTTAGCTTCATAAAATGATTTGGGGAGAGTGCCATCTTTCTCAATCACCTGGAATACTTTCAGTAGGATTGGTATCAGCTGCTCCTTAAATGTCTTATAGAATTCTGCTGGAAAGCCATCTGGTCCAGGGCTTTTTTTTGTAGGTAGTTTTCTTATTACATAATCAATTTCCTTGACTGTTATTGGTCTATTTAGGGTCTCGATTTCTTCTTGTTTCAACCTAGGCAAGAAAACCTTAAGGTTTTCAAGTGTGTTTCCATACAGATGTACATAGCTGTCTCTAATGATCTTTTGAATTTCTTCAGAGTGAGATATGACTTCATCTTTTGTGTTCTGATTGTGTTTATTTGGGCTTTTTTTCCCTTTTTCTTGGTCAGTCTACCTAGGGGGACCATCGATCTTGTTTATCCTATCAAAGAATGAGCTTTTTGTTTCATTGATTTTTTTTGTATTATCTTTTTGTCTTCTATGGCCCGAATTTGGGTCTTTATTTTGGTGATCTGGATTCTTCTGCTGAAGTTAGGATTTTCGTGGTCTTGCTTTCCCAGCTTCCTTAGGTGACTTGTTAGGCTGTTAATTTGTGATCCTTCCATTTTCTTCATGTGCGTCTGTAGAGATGAATTCTCCTCTTACTACAGCTTTCATGGCATCCCAGAGATTTTGGTAAGATGTTTCTTCATTTTCATTTGTTTCCAGGTACCTTTTAATCTCTGTTTTCATTTCATCATTGACCCAGGAGTTGTCTAGAATCATGCTGCTTAGTGTCCATGCCTTTGTGGGTTTGGGGGGAACCTTGTTGGTGTTGATGTTTATTTTTATTCCACTGTGGTTCGTGAAGGTGCATGGCAAAATTTTGATCTTTTAAAATTAGCTTATGCTTGACTTATGGCCAAGTATGTGGTCGATCTTAGAGTATGTTCCATGCGGTGATGAGTAGAATGTATATTCTGTCGTCTTTGGATGGAGTGTTCTGTAGGTATCAATTAAGTCCATTTAGTCAAGAGTCACATTGAGGTTTCGTATCTCGACATTGATTTTTTTTTCCTGATGATCTGTCTAGAGTTGTTAGTGGGGTATTGAAGTTCCCAGCTATGATGGTGTTGGAGTCGATATCTTTTTTTAGTTTACCTAGAAGCTGCTTTATGAAAGTTGGTGCTCCTATGTTGGGTGTATATATGTTTAGGATGGATATTTCTTGTTGATGGATTGAATGTTTTATCATTATGTAGTGGACTTCTGTATCTTTTTAAATTTTTGATAGCTTAAAGGGTATTTTGTCTGAGATTAAGATCGTGACGCCTCCTTTCTTTTGTGTTCTGTTCACCTGAAAATTTGTTTTCCATCCTCTTACTTTGAGTCTGTGAGTGTCCTTTCTAGTGAGATGAGTCTCTTGAAGCTAATAAATTGTTGCCTGGTGATATTTTATCCATTTTGACATTCTATGTCTTTTCAGTGGTGCATTTAGTCCATTCATATTCAAGCTAATTATTGAAATGTGAGAGTTGATCCCTATCATAATGTTCTTATAGAGTTGTTGTTGTTCTTCCTATTTGTGTGTTGTCTTTCTTTTGGTTTTGGAGTTGGTTCTTGTGTATTTTTAATCTTTTGCCTATACTCTTGTGAGGAACGTTGTTGTTCTTTTTTCCTTTTCTTCTGTGTTTAATACTTTCTTAAGTGTTTCTTGTAGAGGTGGTCTGGAAGCAGCATAGGTTCTTAGGGATTGGATATCTGGGAAAGATTTCAATTCTCCCTCACTGATGAAGGTTAGCTGGTATAGGTAGGTTATTCTTGGTTGAAATTGTTTATCTATTTGAACTTTGAAGATAGGGCTCCAAACCCTCTTAGCCTGGAGGGTTTCTGTAGATAAATTTGCTGCTATTCTAATTGGTCTTCCCTGGTAGGTAGTCTAGCCTCTTCCTCTTGCTGCCTTTAGGATTTTTTTCTTTTATACCTACTTTGTTTAGGCAAATTATTATGTGTCTGGGAGTTGGTCTTCTCATTTGTTGTCTTGCAGGGGTTCTTTGAATCTCTTGTGTTTGAATTTTCACGTCACTGATGAGATGAGAGAAGTTTTCTTCCATAATCTCATGGAATGTTTGTTCCAAGGTGGCCTCTATCTCTCTTTCTGTTTCAGGAAGTTCAATTACTGTTCGGTTTGGTCTCTTAAACTAATCGCTTATCTCTTGAATGTTTTGTTCTGTCTTTTTAAGCTTATTATATATGTTTTTGACAGTTTAGGTTAGTTTTACATTTTGGTCCTCAACTCTGAGATTCTTTTGATTGGCTAATTCTGCTTTCCATGCTTATCAGTTTGTTATTTATTGCATTCACAGTATTCTTTACTACTGTTATCTCAGTTATCAACTCCTTCCTAGTTTCTTCTTTTCTCTCCTCAATTCTTTTTAATCTCTCCATTAATGTCTTGATATCTAGGCTTATAATTTGAGACCAGTCATTCTGGGGCCTCTTCATTGTTTGCATTCAGAAGAAAGTTTTCTCAGTGTCTGCCCTCCCAGGGGTTGGAAGAGACCCATATTCTTCTTTTGGTTTCTCTTCATTTGTGTTGATTTTTCTCTCTCCCCCTTTCCCTCCCCTTCTTTAATTCTGTTTTTCAGGGAAGGTGGGATTGCTTTTACTTCTTTTGTTCAATCTCCTTTCTTCCTTATGAGGGTCCTCTGGCTTTGTTCACTTTTGAGGCTGGAGTGTGGGTTGAGGGCTGTGCTTTTTGCTGTTTTGAGGTTTAATTGAGGGGGAAGCTGTCGTCCAGAATCTATCTGCAGATCCCAGCATCCACCAACAGGTGTATGGGCACACTGGAACCCATTTCCCACTGCCTTACACTCTGTCCATGCAGCGAGGCTTAGGTTTGCTCCCTGGAACAAAAGGAGGTTTAAAAAAGGAAAATAATTGAAGAAGGAGGGGGTCAAGAGGAAGTTAGAGAGAGACAAGAGTGAGAGGGAAAACAGGCATACACACCATCTAACAAATGAAAAAAAGACACAAGGCCAGAAAAGAGTGAAAAGGACACACAAACAAAATTCCCTAAAGCATACTGGTAATCACACAAAGACAGTCCAATAAAATCATGCCTTTTGATGTGTTTTTCCCCACACAAACAGGTAGTCTAAATCAAAAAGCAAACAAAAGTGAGCAAAACAAACAGTTAAAACAATAAAATCAAAAATCAAAATAAGAAACCAGACTAGCTCTGGAATCTTTCCTGAGTGTCTAATGTCTCTCCAGTTCTGATCTCTCTAGCCTCTCCCCTTTGCTTTCATTCCAGGCAGATAGATTTACTCCAAGCTTGGGTTGCTTCCTTTGTTTGCTGCCTGAGATGTCTGCAACAGGGCTGAGTTGCCTGTATCTGATTCAGTGTAGGGAAGGGCCTTTTGTCTCCTGTTTAGCAATGTTACCTTAGAACCAAGGTGGAGGCTGCTTGTAGATGGGCGGGACAATGCCAATCTCTGCCTGGAAAATGGCCAAAGTGGGCAGCTACTCTTTCGCGGATCCTTTCTCTCCACCCATCCTTTCTCTCCATTCGTCTGGTTCCATGGGCAATCCACTACGACGGGTTGTGGTGGTGTGTCAGGCACCAGGAATCAGCAACACAGCTGGGCGCTGGATCTGGTGTGCCGCCAGCAGCCTGGGGTAGAGGAGGGAGCTGAGAATTCCCTCTTCTGGAGCTGAGAGCTGAGAATGGCTGATCAGCACCTCCTTAAGATATACTGTTCCCTTACACAACCATAGGGTTCTACACTGGGTGCCTCAGCCAGAGCGGGGAGCAGAGCTCCAAAGGGCGGGTGGTGAGTGGTGACAGCAGCTTTGGTCCCCCACACAGGGCACTTCAGCCAGAAATGGAGCTCCTATCTCTGAGGGGCAGGCGCCTACAGCCTCCCTGGGTGATGGCGGCTTGAAATAGGGCTGTTTTGTATTTTTTTTTACCACAGTAAAGATCCAAATGGAAAAAAGTGATATATATTTTTAAAACATGCATTATTTAGCTGCTATTGAGGTAGAACATGTTTTTGATTTTGGTTTTTTTTTTAGATAATAGTATTTCTCCTCTGAATTGCACTTTTATTCATTTGCATTTGCTTGTAGTGAGATTTATTTATTTTATTGTCACTGTAATACTAATACATGCTGATTTTTAAAAATTTGGAAAACAAAAAACTATTGAAAAAATAAAATCACTCTAATGCTCTGTTCTTAAATGGACCTACTATTGTATCCTTAATGCCTGTCATTATATCCCTAATCCTAGGTATTTAGTATTATATGTAATGCTCAACATAGTGTATATTTTCCAGAATGTTTTTCATATATACCCATACATTTCTTTTCTTTTTCTTTTATTTTCTTTTTTTTTAGAGACGGGGTCTGGATCTGTCACCTGGGATGGAGTGGAGTAGCACATTCATAGCTCAGTGCAGCCTCAAATTCCTGGGCTCAAGGGATCCTCCTTCCTTAGTCTCCTGAGAAATGCACAGTCAATAATTTTTTATTGGCTAGTACCCAAATATTGACAATAACAATGCTGGTGTGGATTCAGTAAAATGGAAATGGGTACAATGGTGCAGTCAATTTGAAAGTCTTGCAGTTCCTCAAAATATTAAACACAGAATTATCATATAACCCAGCAACTCTACTACTAGGTATGCACCAAAGAGAAATAAAAATAGTGAAATATGTATCAAGGCTTTAAAGAGGCTACAACTACATTTGGATCAAGAAACACCACAACAGTTATGTCTACCTTGACTTCAAAACTTTTACTCCTCCAAAAATTGTTCATGGATTCCCAAACTCATTACAGTATAATTAAAGTATTAATAAACCTCATTATGATAAAAGTCTAATACTGTGAAAGTTTTATAGTTGGAGAAGTTCAGAAGCTGGTCATAAAAAGACTTGAAAATTATAAGTTAACAAAACAAATTAAAAAAAATTAGAACAATTAGCACCCATGAGTAAATACCAAAAATCTGTCCAAAATGACAAAATGGCAAAGGACTTGCAATAGTTTATAATGAGAAAGCACAAATTACCAAAACACATGGGAAATGCTTAATCTCACTGATAATTAAAGACATGCAAATTAAAACAAGGAACATGAATTTTTTTTTCTACCAAACTGATACAGATTTTAGGAAATAGTAATTATTAATGTCAACAAGGATAAAATGAGCACATTCATATACCAATGATCAGAGTAAATAGTTAATTGCTGCTGGATATACATTTCATAAAGATGAGAACTTTTGTTTGTTTTATCAACTTCTGTATTTCTAGAAGCTAGAATACTGCCTAGGATATGGTAGGTACTCTATAAATATTTGTTGATTGAATTGTTTACTTACAAATCAACAGATCAAGTAAAAAAACAATAAGGAGAAAGATTTCAATAACACAATTAGCAATCTTATTTTCATAGCTATCCAGAGAACTTAATATTAAATAATCAAAGAACACATTTTTTCATACAAATATGACAGCCATAAAAATAACTATGAGTTAGGCAACAAAGAAAATGTATGTGTGTATGTGTGTGTGGTGTATCTATATGTTTATGTATGTATGAATGCATAGGAAAACATAAGGATACACACATTAAACTATTTTTTTTTTACTTCATCTGTGCACTACTCTAAAGCATTGAACTATTGAACTGCTTGCCTGGGTGGGGTTGGAAAGGAGAAACTTTCTTTCACTTTTTATTCCCTATCTTTATACTTTTTTGTACTGTTTGAATTTTTTAGAAGCATGTTTCCATATATAATTCTGCAATTATGAACACAAACAAGAAAACAGAAACCCAAAAAGAACCAGAAAGAAATATACCAATAGTTGTTATTAGTAAATTTTGATATTGTCAGTCAATGTTTTTCTTTTTGCTTTTCTGAACTGCCCAATGTTTCAACAATAACCATGTAGTACTTAAAAACATTTCAGTAAAGTAAGTACTGGATTACACATTAAACCATGTTACTTATTCTATCATATAAGTAAGTTCATGGGCCTTTATTCTCCCCACTCATTGTCAAACCACTTTCTATTCATTATAAGGAAAATAGAAAATACTAGGAATGTGTTTTAAAAGAAATATTCTGCACTCACATAGAGTAAGTAGCAAAACTACCAGAGAAGACAAAGTACATAAATCAATAAAGGATAAGCTATATACTTGAATGGGAAAGCTAATTATTTTGAAGATGTTACATCTTCCCAAATTAATATGTAGATTTCAAGCAACATGAATTTTAAAAATCCTAAATGGAGAAGAGGTTAACAAAGTTATTCAACATTTAATCTAGAGGAGTAAATACAAAATTTATCAGTAATTTACAAAAAACTGGATATACATTATCTTACAATTTTTAATTGAGTTATTTAATTGAGGCTGGGCAAGGTGGCTCACACCTATAATCCCAGCAATTTGGGAGGCCAAGGCAGGAGAATTGCTTAAGTCTAGGTGTTCAAGACCAGTCTGGGCAACAAAGCGAAACCTCATCACTACAAAATTCCAAAAAATTAGCTGGGTGTGGTGGCACAAGCCTGTAGTTCCAGCTATACAGGAAGCTGAGGTGGAAGAATCGCTTGAATCCAGGAGGTTGAGGTTACGATGAGCCATGATCATGTCACTGCACTGCAGCATGAGTGACCAGAGTGAAACACCAACTCAAAAAAATTAATAATGTTCAGAAAATGTTTAGCAAGATAGAAAGAATCACAATATTAATTTAAACTTAGGACACAAAACTGGACAAAATATGTAATTTCAATCTCAAAATAGAGCACCAGAACACCGGTATAGGAATGGGAAGACAAAATGTATCGAAATGTTAATAGTGGTAGTCTGTCAGTGTCAGTGTTGCTTTCTCCTTTACATCTCTGAAATTTCTAATTTTTTAAAATAATGAGAAATATGATGATAAAAAAGAACAAGCAGTAAGTTACCCTTTAAAATTCCCAACAGGAAAATGAACAATAGAAATGAAAAAGTAAAGGGGAAAAACAGCCAATAAAAACATGCAAAGCCAGGCGCGGTGGCTCACACCTATAATCCCAGCACTTTGAAAGGCAGAGGCCAGAGGACTGCCTGAGCCCAGGGGTTGAGACCAGCCTGGGCAACTCAGCGAGACTTCATCTCTACAATAAATAAAAAATTTAGCTGGGCATGGTGCCACATGCCTGTAGTTCCAGCTACTTGGAAGGCTGAGGTGGAAGGATCACCTGAGCTCAAGCAGGTCAAGCTTCAGCCATGTGACAGAGTGAGACTCTGACTCAAAAAAAAAAAAAGCAAAAGTAAATTTAATCTGATTAACAGTTTTAAAAGGCCATTGAAAAAAATACACTAATCTTTTTTCGTCTCTCAACTTGGCAGACATTTTAAAAGGATATTTTTCTAGGGAAGATCCCAGCATTCAAGACAGCAGAAATATACCAACTTCTATTTCTTTACTTTTTTTTTTAACACAAAGGGTGGAGAAAGATGAGTGAGTTCCCTTTTTGTAATGTTCTGCTGCCACCTATAGAAACTATGTAAAAAGCAACTAAAAGACTATTTCCTTGACCTGAAATTCACTGCAGCAGACATGCCCCAAATAAATAAGCAGAAAAAACTTTATATTCCTCTGATACCTTGGCTTCTCTGCAGCTACAAAAGTAAAATGGAGATGCTGAGGTGGTACATCTTAGACCTATATTGCAAATGTCCAGTTCTCAAATTAATGCAGGGTGGGGATTGAGAAAAGTAGGAAAAAGTGTATAGGGAATAAACATCATCTCCTGGGTCATAAAACAAACTTCAAAAATTTTAAGAGAATTAAAATCATAGAATATATTATCTAACTGTAACGAAATAAAACTAGAAAACAGAGGAAAGACAGCAAGAAAATATAAACACCGGAAATAGACAATATACAAATAATCAATGGATCAAGTAGGAAATCTAAAAGGAAACTGAAAATAAGTAGAGCTGAATGAAAATATAAATGCAAGCCGAGCGCGGTGGCTCACGCCTGTAATCCCAGCACTTTGTGAGTCAGAGGCGAGAGGATTGCCTGAGCTTAGGAGTTCGAGACCAGCCTGGGCAACTTGGCGAGACCTTGTCTCTACAATAAATCAAAAAATTAGCCAGGTTTGGTGGCACACTCCTGTGGTTCCAGCTACTTGGAAGGCTGAAGCAGAAGGCTCTCCTGAGCCCAGCAGGTCGAGGCTGTGGTAGCCATAAGTATGCCACTGCACTTCAGCCCAGGTGACAGTAAGACTCTGACTCAAAAAAAAAAAAAAAAAAAAAAAAGAATATATAAATGCAACATAGCAAAAATATATGATACACAGCTAAAGCAGTGCTGAGGGGGAAATGCTTATGTTAGAAAAGAAGAAAGTTCTAAAACCCATAATCTAAATTTCTACTTCTAGAAACTAAGAAACAAAGAACAAAATAAATACAAAGAAAGCAGAAGGAAGCAAATAAGGGGTATAAATTAATGAAACTGAAAAGAGATTCAGCAATAAAAAAGAAGTAAATTCTCATCTGCAGGAACATGGATGGAACTGGAGGGCATTATGATAAATGAAATAAGCCAGGCACAGGAAGACAAATAATGTACGGTCTCACTCATATATGGGATCTAAAAAAGTAAATCTCATGGAGGTTGAGAGTAGAATGATAGATATCAGAGGCAGGAAAGAAGGGGAGGGAGGAAGATGAAGAGGTTAAAGAGTACAAAATCATAGAAGGAATAAGGTCTAGTATCCAAATAGTACGGTAGGGAAATTGTAGTTAACAATAATTTACTGTATATTTCAAAAGAGCTAGAGAAAAAGAATTGTAATGTTTCCAACACAAAGAAATGATAAACGTTTGAGGTGATGGATATCCCAATTACCCTTATTTGATCACTACACATTGTATACAGGTTTCAGAATATCACATATACCCCCAAAATATGTACAACTATTATATATAAATACAAAAGAAAACAGGGAAAACAGAGAAATCCATTTTTAAAAGCTAGTTCTTAGAAAAGATAATATTTATAAACTTGTAGCAAAACTCCTGGGTTCAGTGGCTCACACTTGTAATTCCAGCACTTTGGGAGGTGGAGGTGAGATGATTGCCTGAGGCCAGGGGTTCAAGACCAGCCTGGGCAACTTGGTGAGACCTTGTCTTTACAGTAAACCAAAAAATTAGTTGGGCATAGAGGCTCATGCCTGTAGTTCCAGTTGCTTGGAAGGCTGAGGAAAAAGGATTGCCTGAGCCCAGCAGGTGGAAGCTGTGGTAACCATAAGTGTGCCACTGCACTCCAGCCTGGGCAACAGAGTGAGATCCAACTAAAAAAATACTACTACTACTACTACTACTACTAGTAATAATAATAATAATAATAATAATAATAATAATAATAATAATAATCTTATAGGAAGACTGACAAAAAAAGGAAGAAGACATAAATTACCTTAGCATAATATAGGTCAGGGGGCCCCAACCCTGGTCTGTGGCCTGTTAGAAACTGGCCGCACAACAGGAGGTGAATGGAGAAGGAGGGAACTCCACTTCCTGTCAGATCAGCAGCATTAGATTCTCATAGTGCGAACTCTTATTGTGAACTGTGCATGTGAGGCTTCTAATGCCTGATGATTCCCCCTCCCATCCCCAGTGTGGAAAATATGTTTTCCACGAAACCGGTTCCTGATGCCAAAAAGATTGGGAACCACTGGTTTTAATGGTTTTAGTGTCTATACTGGTATCCTCTGTATCAGTGGTCCCCAATCTTTTTGGCATCAGGGACTGGTTTCATGGAAGACAATTCTTCTATGGGCATGGGGGGTGGTTAACATGCAGTCAAACCTTACTGCTAATATTAATCTGTATTTGCAGCCCCTCCCCAGTGTTAGTATCACCCTCAGCTCCACCTCAGATCATCAGGCATTAGATTCTCATAAGCAGCAGGCAACCTAGATCCCTCACATGCACAGTTCACCACAGGGTTCACACTTCTATGAGAATCTAATGCACACTTTTATGAGGATCTAATGCCACTGCTGGTATGACAAGGCAGAGCTCAGGCAGTAATGTGAGTGATGGGGAGCAGCTGTAAATACAGATGAAGCTTCACTCACTAGCCCTCTGCTCACCTCCTGCTTTGCGGCCTGGTTCCTAACAGGTCATGGACCAGTACCAGTCTGTGGTCCATGATTAAACAGATAATAGAGGCACTTGTATACCTAATCCTGAATTGGACTTCACATCTTTTAAAAAAAAAGATAATATAATTTTTAATTTTTTTTTTTTGAGTTGGAGTCTCACTCGGTCGCCCAGACTGAAGTGCAGTGGCCACTCCCGGCCACCACAGCCTCGCCTGCTGGGCTCCGGCGATCCTTCCGCCTCAGCCTTCCGAGTAGCCGGAATTACAGGCATGCACTACCATGCCTGGCTGATTTTTTGATTTATTGTAGAGATGAGGTCTCGCTCCCCAGGCAGGTCTCGAACCTGCAGGCTCAGGCAATCCACTCACCTCAGCCTCCCAAAGGCGCGGGATTACAGGCTGAGCCACCGAGCCTGGCTTAATTTTTAATTTTTATACTCAAAATCTGATCATTTAAAATACATGAATTAAATCCTCAAAAACCACAAACTATCAAACGTAATCAAGATTAAATAATCTGAATAGTTCAAAGAGCAACAGAACTAAAGAAAAATATGAGAACCATGTCTCACTAAATAGAGAATATCAACAGACAGAAATTATTTTAAAAGAACCAAAAGGAAAGTCCAGAATTTAAGAGCACAGTAACTAAAATGAAAAATACACTAGTGGGGTTCAATAGCAGATTTGAGCAGCTACAACACGGATGAACCTTGAAACCTTATGTTAAATGAAATAAACAAGACATAAAAGGTCACATATTATAAGATTCCACTTAAATGAAACATCTAAAATAGGCAAGTCCATAGAGGCAGAAAGCAGAATAATGGTTGCCAGGGGCTAGGAACCAATGGGAGAATGGAGAATGACTGCTAATAGGTATTGGGTTTCTTGTTGTGGTAATAAAAATGTTCTGGAATTATTAGATCGTGGTAATAGAAGCACAATCCCGTGAACGTACTGAAAACTACTGAATTGTACACATTACATTGGTGAATTCTATAGCATATGAATAGTATCTCAATGAAAAAGAGATATCACTATTGGAATAGCTAACATAAAAATAGTAATAACAATAAATGCTAATGAGGATGTGAAGAACTGAATCTCTTGTACATTACCAGTGGGAATGTAAAATGATCCAGTAATTCTAGAAAATTATTTGGTAATTTCTTATAAAATTAAACATGCTAACTATATGACCTAGCAATTGTATTACTGGGAATTTATTCTAGAGATAAGAAAATGTATGTCCACAACAAAAACCTGCACCCAAATGTTCAGAGCAGTTCTGTTCCTAAGAGCCCCAAACTGGAAACCACCCAGACTGCTTCAATGGGTAAATGGTTCAAAAAGCTATGCTATATCCACACCATGGAATACTACTCAGTAATAAAAAAGAATGAACTACTGATACACCCAACTTGGATGAATCTCAGGGCTATTACGCTAAGTGAAAAAGTCAGTTTCCTAGGGTAACAGAGCATATAATTCCATATATGTAACATGTTTGAAATGACACATTTATACAGATGGAGAAGAAATTTGTGTCTGCCAGGTGTTGGGGACAGAGGTGGAAGGTAAAAAAAGTGGAAGTGGCTATGGTTATGAAAGCAACACTTGGGGAATCTTTGTGGTGATGGAACTGTTCTTTAACTTGACAGTGGTGGTGGATTCACAAACCTACACATCTAATAAAATTGCTAGAACTAAATACACATACATTCACAAATGAGTACTGTACATGTATAACTAGGGACATCTGAATCAGATTGGTGGATTACATAATGTCAATTTTCTGGTTGTGACATTGCACTATAGTTTTGGAAGATGTTATCATTAGGGAAACTGGATAAATGGCACATGTGCTCATACAACTGCATCTGAATCTACAATTACCTCAAAATTTTAAATTTAAACAACTGAAAAACTGTAGGAAAATTGATGTAAGGATTCAAGAGACTCAAGTTATTTAGAATTCATTGGAAAAACATGACATATTCAACTATATAAAATTAATAATTTTAAATGGCAAAAGATAACATAAAGTAAAAAAAGGAAATGATTAATTGATAAAAAGATTCACAAGGTTTATAACACATAAGGGGACTCATTTTTATAATAGAGTTTTTACAAGTTTTTTAAAAACCCAGCCCAATTTAAAATTGTGCATAGAATATGACTATCCATTCACAGATTAACAAACTCAAAGTACCCAGGAAGCATATGAAAAGGTGCTCATTCTGACATAAAAATACAAATTAAAGCTAATCTCAGATCTTCTTTCTTACCCTTATGATTGACAAAATGTTTTAAGCGTGACAGTATTCAGCTCTGAAGGGGACATGGGACTTGGAGAAAATGAGTATTGTTACATCTTTGTGTATCAGTGTATAAAATAATCTAGTAATATTATATACCAAAATGGTACATACTCCTCCACCCAGCAACCCTATAACTGGGAATTTATACAAAAGAATGTTTATTGTAACATTATGAGTAGTGCCTCCCCCCTGAAAAAAAAACAGTGGAAACAAAGTGGATGTTAATAAACAGAAAAAATGATTGAATTAAATTGAGGTATAGCTTTAAGTATCGGAAAGGTCTGGCTTGCATTGGTTGGTTTAGTAGTACATGCTCATATTCTTACTCTCCTAGAAAATGATCCTCACCTGTAGATAATTGTAAGGCATAGTTGAGACTATTTATAAGATGTGTCACTTTGTTGGTGTTGGACTTCCAGTGGCAGACCTGGGGAAATCTACTTAATAGCTGTATGACCCTGGGCTAGATACTTAACCTCTCCCTCATATAAAATGGGAACAATAGCAGTACCTATCTCATAGGATTGTTCTGAGGATTAAATGGGTTAATATGTGTAATATGCTTAGAAGTGTGCCAGACACAAAGTAAGCACTAAATAAGTGTTGGTATCTGTTTTATTATTTCCAACCGGACTATTAAAATAGGCTCTTTACTCAATCTCCTTGTGTCAAGTCTCTTCTTCCTTCAATCCAATGTCATACCTGGTAGTGTATATGTAATGCAGATATTATTAAGGGAAAAGAGAAGCAGCTACAGACTCCAGGGAAGGTCCTGAATCCCTAGGCCAAAGCCCTGCTTGGTTACTCCTCTTTGTCTGATTATTTAACTGATGTCCTTTCTTTTCTATTCCCTGCTTTGAGGACTGTTTTATGGAGTTTATAATGTGTGCTGTGTAATAGGAGAAAGTCCTGACAGTGAAACATCAAGGGGTCTAGTTTCCATTCAGCAAACATATGGAACGATAAAGAGAAAGACAGCACAAATGATCTTTAACATAAACTCCTGGAGCAGAGATGGAATTGGGGATTTAGGAAAGCCCAGCACAAGTAAAGTCTGCAGCCTTAAAACTTTTCCCCATGCTCCTGATCTCCTAGGCAACCATGACCTCACCTTCAAGAATGTATTATGAGATTAGCACAGTGGTTTCAGAGATAGAACTAGGAAAAGTTCCTGCTTGCAAGTTTGACTCTTCTTGGGTGGTTTAGGTAGGCAGGTTTGCTTTTTGAATGTGTACAGGGATTAAAGTTTCCCCTTCCGAGCCGGGCTTGGTGGCTCAGCCTGTAATCCTGCGCCTTTGGGAGGCTGAGGCAAGTGGATTGCCTGAACCAACGGGTTCGAGAACTGCCTGGGCAGGCGAGATCTCATCTCTACAATAAATCAAAAATCAGCCAGGCGTGGTAGCGCGCGACTGTAGTTCCAGCTACTCGGAAGGCTGAGGCGGAAGGATCGCCGGAGCCCAGCAGGTAGAGGCTGCGATGGCCGGGAGCGGCCACTGCACTCCAGTCTGGGCGACAGAGTGAGACTCCAACTCAAAAAAAAAAAAAAAAAATTTCCCCTTCCGTATTATTACATTTTAGTTTGCCCCTTACTAATGTACTCAAGTTCAAGGGACCTACAGTATGACAGACAAAACACCAGTTTCCTAGCCTTAAAAAAAAAAATTTATTTTCTACAGATGGCAGAAGTGTTCTAGAAGGGAAGGCTCTGTTCTTCATCCTGGATAGTGCTAATACTGCCTTTGTTAAAATATTTTGTAATTTGATAAATAATACATTATTATTCTATTGTCTTTTTTTAATTACTTCTGAGATTAAGCATTTTCTCTCACTGTTTATCTATTTGACTGTCTTTTTCATTGAAATGTCTATTTGTCTTTTATTTTCCCACCAGGTTTTTATGTTCTAAATAACTTTATCATTACCTCCTCCTCATCAAACTAATATGTCATCATTGTTAAGAATTTGAAAATTTCACAAATGCAGAAGCTAGAGGGAAAGCAACTCATGATCACTATTATCATTTTGGTAGACTTTCAAGAAGCTTTTCCACATGGTGTTTTACACATATATAGACCAACACGTACAATGAAATGGTGGTGATATTTTATAAATTTCTAAGTAATGTTTTGAATTAATGAGCATTTTTTCATGTCATGAAAAATTCTTCCAGAACAATATTTCTAATGGTTGTCAAATAATCTACTTACCAAAGAGCCATATATTATCATTTATTTACTCACTCTCTTATTACATATTTAGCTCTTTATGTTTCACTACCATTAATAAAGTACAATGACTGTCTTTGTACATAATTCTTTGGGAATGTATTTTAATTGATAAAAATGAGCTACACAATAAGGATATTAACTTTAGCCTGTATATCAGTTTTTCAACTTTATCATTGGCTTTTTAAAATAAAATTTATAAAAAAGAAAAATTAGCCGGGCATGGTGGTACATGCTTGTGATTCCAGCTTCTTGGAAGGCTGAGGTGCAGGGATCATCTGAGCTTAGAAGGTTGAGGCTGCAGTGGCTGTGACAGTGCCACTGCACTCCAGCCTGGGCGACAGAGTGACACTCAGACTCTAAATAAATAAAATAAAATGTATGTATCACATGTATCAAAAATCAAAAAAGAAAAGGTATAAAATGAAAAGTGTCCCTCCCAACTTTTATGATCCCATCTATCCAGTTCCCACCCACCCGCTCGCCCACACAGTTAACTACTGTTATTCATCTCTTCTGCAAACTTTAAGTGTGTTCAAATAAGGAAATATCCCCCTACTCATTATTCCATGCAATTTTTAGTATCTAATATGCACTTTTCTGAACTTTTAAAAAATCACTTAACAATATCTTGTTGATCTTTTCTTTTCTTTTTGTGTGTGTGTGTGTTGGAGTCTCACTCTGTCGCCCAGACTGGAGTACAGTGGCCGCTCCCAGCCACTGCAGCCTCAACCTGCTGGGCTCCGGCGATCCTTCCGCCTTAGCCTTCCGAGTAGCTGGAACTACAGGCACGCGCTACCATGCCCGGCTAATTTTTTGATTTATTGTAGAGGTGAGGTCTAGCCAAGTTGCCCAGGTGGGTCTCGAACCCATGGGCTCAGGCAATCCACTCACCTCAGCCTCCCAAAGCACGGGATTACAGGCTGAGCCACCGAGCCTGGCTTTGTTGATCTTTTCATGCCCATATATAGAATAC
Source organism: Cephalopachus bancanus (assembly GCA_027257055.1). Lineage (NCBI taxonomy): Eukaryota > Metazoa > Chordata > Mammalia > Primates > Tarsiidae > Cephalopachus > Cephalopachus bancanus. The sequence goes on along the minus strand of JAPVLO010000790.1, from coordinate 1,149,948 downwards.
TTCCTCATTCTTTTTATAACTTCATTATATGATTGTATAATAATTTATTTAATGAGTGCTCTAATGATAGACATTTGGGTTTTGCTCTTACAACGTTGGGGTGAACAATCTGGTACATATGTTATTTCAAACATGTAAAAATACTGGCATTCTGTAACATAAACTCCCAGAAGTAGAATTACTGTTAGAGGTTTTATGCATACATAATTTGATAGACTTCCTAAATTGCCTTCAATGGGTGTACCAAATTATACTGTCACCAACAATGTATAACAATTTCCCACAACCTTGCTAACAATATTTTATCAAACTCTTGTGTGGCCTTTTTTTTTTTTGCTATTACAATTGGTGAAAAAATAGTCACATATTTTATTTTTATTAATGGGTATCCAGTTTAAATGGCCTTTGATGAGCAGTACTTGATGCTGCCTATCCTAGCTTCTGACTAAAACACCTAATAAAACCCAGAAGAGGAGGAAAGTTTGCAACAACCCTGAAAAGTAATTGACAAGAATCCCATTGCCAGAATGTGTGAAACATTTCCATAAACTCTAAAGTAATGTAGTTTCCAATTATTGACTACTCACTGTATGTGGGGGAAAGTGTCTATGTCTATGCATGCACATGCCCGCCCACACATGCATACACACACACTTCACTCTCAAAATTCTTCACAATGACTCTGTTTGTGGTATTATGAGCCGTATCTGACAAGTGAAAAAACTCTGGCTCAGAATACTGAAGTGTCTTACTCTAAAGCTATATAAGAGGTACAGCTGAAGCTCAAACACAGGCCTGCCAGACTCCAAACTAGAGCTCTTTTCAAAATTCCACATGATTTAACCATCCTCACTTTGACTTCAGGTTCAGGAACAGAAAATTTATACCAATCAGAAAATTTGCCATCTCCTTCAAACTTGATAAGTACTGATTTCTGAGGTAGTTCAAAAATGTTTTTCCTTCTTCTACTCCTTCCCAGCTATAATATTTTCCTTTCTAAATCAATGAAGAAACTAGAACTTGGAAATTCAAAATGTATGTGCAAGACGGGAGGCTTGATGGAGAAGTAACAATACGGATGTAGCTGGCAGCCCATTGCATTCAGGCAGATAGAGTTGACCCAGTATAATAGTTACTATTCATTGGGCTTTTACAGTGGAATTTGGAGGGACAGTCAAGCATGGATAAGCATGGATAAGACAAGGAACACAAAATTTATTTGCTCAAGTCATTGGCCTCAGTTGCACCTCTGTATGTATTTGCCCTGCTGTAACCCTTTTCACTTGTTCTCCTGCTCATGGTACCAATTCTCTTCCCTTCCTCAGTTGCAGATCTACATTAAGTCCCATAGGAATTTGACACACTCAGAAAATGAAGGAAACTTTTGGGACCACTCCTTGAGCATTTTTGGGCCCCTACAATCTGTCACAGTTTGAGAGTCGGGGAGTCAGTCACAACTGCCAGAAGCTGTGTCAAGGAAGCAATATTCTGGTAAGCAATATTCTGTGTTTACCATGAGGGTTTTGTCTTTTCTTCTGGTGTCTAGTTGGACCTCCCCAAGAATTAGTTGCCTTGGTTCTTGGGCCTATAGAATATGGAGCCAAAAGTACCATGTGTCCTGTAGAGTATTAATTTTCCTGGTGGTAGCATATATAGCACAGGCTTATGTTTCCCTGGGGTTCTTTAAGCCCTTTATTAATGCACCCTAAGATTCTCCCATGTTTGGCTCATCAGGAAGCCAGGCAGTAGTGTGCAAGGTATAGAGAAGGTATGGGATCAGGAGAGAAATATTTGGCAGCTTTGGGTAATCTGTTTCCACTGGTGAGATATGGCCTGAAAGACAAGAGCTGTAGAAGAGTCATTTGAGGCCAACCTCTCTGAGGCCCCAAGGAGCTCTGGCCTGGAATTCAGGGAATCTGAGACCTAGACTATGTTTAGCCACTAACTCCCTATGCGACCTTGGGTAGACAACTTCACCTCCCTAAACCTCTCAGTTTCTTAAAATTCTTTCCAGCTCAAGCATTCTGTAATTCATGAAAGCTTAATAGTACTGGAAATTATTCTACTCAGGGTGATAATGGTTTAAGCAGAGAAATAAATAGGGGTAAAGTGTGACCTTCCCAGGGGATGTAAAATGTTTTCCCAATTAAATGGACATCTCCTAAAGCTGTTAACAATTAGTAAAGCTGATGTGAATCAGCCTTTGATGGGGCTACATGGACAGGAATTCAGGATGCAGGAAGGTGGTGATAGGCACACTCTGCTTCTTACCTGTCATAACAAAGCAGAGATGCTATAACAAGTGCTCAGAGATGAGGGTCACATTATAGAGGAGACACAGTGAAGCCAGAGCTATTTCAGGACTGTGACCAGGAAGATGAGAGAACTCTGAACTATGTATGCCACATGAGGAACAGCAGAGTAGGTCCGGGGATGAGTAATCAGAAGACCTACATGAAGGTCTGGGTCCCTACTTTTGGCATCTTTGGGGGAGAAGGTGTCTTCGTCCAGTTTCTGTTGCCTATAAAAAGAATAGCTAAAACTGGGCAATTTATAAAGAAAAGGAATGTATTTCTTACATTTATTGAGGCTGAGAAGTCCAAGATCAAGGGAGCTGCATCTGGTGACATCCTCCTTGCTGGTGGGGACTCTGAAAAGTACTGAGGCAGCACAGGGCATCGCATGGTGAGAGGGTTCCGTGTGCTTGCTCAGGTTTCTCTTTCTCTTCTTATAAAACTACAAGTTCCATTCCCATGATAACTCATTAATCGATTAACCTATTAATCTATTATAATGGATTAATCCATTAATGAAGGCAGAGAGCCTTCATGACCCAATCATCTCTTAAAGGTCCAATCTTTCAATACTGTCACATTGGGGATTAAGTTTTCAACACATGAAATTTGAGGACATATTTAAACAATAGGAGAGATGTCCTGTGGGGGAAAGGAATGACTACAAATCTGACTCAACAGCTATACTGCAGTTCAGTAGATAGATGCTACTGAGGAACAGATTTCACAGTAGATGTTTAGGAAAAATTCCAAAGTGGAACCTGTCCTAAGTGGAATGAGCCAATTACAGATCTGTAAACCAGAAGAGAATCTGTGTTCCACCTGGAGGAAGGTTTAAAGAAAAGCCGGTATCTGTCTAAGGGCATGGTCCTTGACTCATGTTTGTACTCTAGGGAGAAATACAACTGAACTTCTATAAATGGTGGATGCATCAGGTGGTAATTAGATTGTCGTGACATGTGTGGGAGCCCTAAGGAGACTTCCGTAAGTACTCCTGAGACTTTGGGAAGACAGAGCTGGAGGTCTTAAAGTATTACATAGGGGTGAAAGAAAAGTTATTACATTTTCAGGAATTCCTTCAAAATTCTAGTAACATAAAACTCCATGTTTAACTAATCTCCACATCTCAAATATCATTAATTCTGGAATAGAGCAAGGCATGCCACTTCAACATTAGTACTAAAATGCTTGCCAAATCACACCAAAGAAAAATTCCTGAATAACTGTGTCTCAGGGATATTTAGCACTAGAATGAAAAAATATTTCAGGCCACTTAGGTAGTCCTTTCACCAGAAGGTGCCACGAGTATGTCCTTGTGGATGTTATTTAGTATGGCTGATATTAGTTTTGTATCCAACATGAAAAACCTATGTATGGCCTTTCCAGCCTAAATGAATAGACAATCCACTGCCATAGTGCAGATCTGCCTGACTTTTATGTAAGGCCTTCTAGGGAGACCTTGCAGTTTTTAGTTGGGCTGTTCCACATGGGGGCCTAGGTTTTGCCCATGTTCACCTAAGTTTACCTCTAAGTAGGACAGAAGGATTAAAGTTTCCACATAATCCTGGGGAAGGACCACATCTTCTAGGTTCCAGGACTCAGGATACAGAGATAGTCTCCATCGCATTTCTTTGTCATATCACCTCAAATGATGTTCTTACTCGCACTTCTCACTATCGGAAATTAAATCGATAACTTCTTTACCGTCGGTACCCACTAGAAAGGCTGGTCCCTGAGAACAGGGTCCTTGTGTCCTTGTCTTGGGTCTCCAAAGTCTAAAATTGGTACACAGCGGGTGCTCAATGGATATTTGTTTCATTACGGATGGCAAGGGGGATGATGCCCTTAGAAGGGGCTCCAGGGCCAGCTGGTTTTCTCTTTCTCCCACTCACGCAACCAGGCCCTGACCCACAAAGTAAAGGAACAGGAGAAACTTCCCGCCAAACAGCTTCAAGGCAGCTGGCTTGGGAATTCCGTGCAGCAGGGATGCGCATACCCAGGCAGGACTGAGAGTGTCCATCTTCGCTTTGCTTCTCGAGATGACGCTTGGAAAGGGTGGGAGGACTACCGTCTTCCTCTTCCTCGCCCTCATCCCTCCCAGTAATGTCCGCTACCACGGGGAACAGAAAACCGTGCACAAAACAAACTCGCGGACTGAAGGGCACAAGGGAGCGGGCCAAATTCCGTACGCTCCTGATAAACACGCCCACAATTCCCATCAGCCACGATGCTCTAGCTCTCCCGCCCCCTAGTCCCCGAAATGGCCGCGCTTGAACAGGGGGAACAGCCTGCAGCTGTTGCTATGGCTTCGGAGGCGGGACTTCAGGAGACAGCCCGCCTCTCAACTGCAAATCGACTTCCGGGGTACCCCCACCAGCTGCCTTGTGGGCGCCCAGCTCGGATTTCTGTCGCTTTCCCCTTCCATTTATCTTGTTCGGGTCCTTCAGCGGACTACTCTGGGTCTAAAGAGCAGAAATCGTGCCACGAAGAAAACGTCCTCCCAAACCTTCCTGGTCGCTCAGTGGAACTTTGGCCGCTTGGTGGCAGAATGACTCCACAAAGGCGCGCGGCTCTGCTCTTCTCCCGCCCTTCGTGGTTGGAAAAAAAGCAGACTCCTCAGTCAAACTAGAAATTCCTTCTCTACAGAGGCAGAGCTCTTTAGGGCAGCCTTGTAACTCCCACTTTTTCTTGTCTTAAATTCCTGTGCAGAAGAGTGACATGAAAAATACTTTAAATGTGACCTCTCTTGGTTATTAGCCTGCTTGTGAACTCTCTCATATATGCTTTGCTTTGCCTTGTCTTTCTTTTTTCTGTTTTCTTTTTGTTCTCTTTTCTTTTTTTTTTTTTTTTTGCCAGTGTGCCAAGTCTCTCAGGGTGTTGAACTTTCTTTTTTCTTGTTCAGTGTGTGTGATAAATAACACCCTCAACTTTACTACCCCAAAATGACCATTAATAATGTCATGTGTTGGTTTTTGTAAACTGGCAGCATTTACAAAATTTTTGAAGTTTGTAATTTGTGTGGATGCATAATAAATTGTACCAGTAGCGTTTTCCATTTTTTAACAGCTGTTCACAAACAACAGCTTTCTCCTTACAGCTTTATTGCGATCATATTGTGTTCATATGTTGCAGCTTGATATTTTCAAAGTCTTGACAAACTTAGGTTTTAAGCTCTCTCCTCATTTTTCATTATTTCCTTAGGGAAAAATTGCTAGAAGTGTAAGGCTCACAGTGTTTATTAAAAGCCAGTATTTTAAAGAAATATAATGGCATGGGGGCCCTCTTCACAAAGTAAATATTATGAGATATCAAAGGTGTGCGGTACTTGCTAAACTGATTTAGACGGGTTCTTTGATAATAGTAGATTTTATGGATTTTATGACGAGGTGGACTTAGAAGGTTCAAAAGCCTGGCATAAGTTTGCCTGGGCAAAGAATCTTTGTGATAGCTCCAAAACAATGATAACTATGTAGTGAGATGGACACATTACATTATGTTCATTAGCATAATGTAATTACTCCACTATTCATGGCTTTATCAAAACATCATGCTGTACACCATAGCTATACACAATTCTTACATTAGTGAAAATAAATTATTTTTAAAGAGACCATTTCAATAGTGGTGAAGTTGGAGGTGATATTTACCTTTTTTTTTTTTTTTTTTGAGTTGGAATCTCACTCTGTCGCCCAGGCTGGAGTGCAGTAGCATGCTCCCAGCCACTGTAGCCTCAACCTGCTGGGCTCAGGTGATCCTTCCGCCTCAGCCTTCCAAGTAGCTGGAACTACAGGCACGCGCCACCACGCCTGGCTAATTTTTTTGATTTATTTTAGAGTTGACGTCTCACCAAGTTGCCCAGACTGGTCTTGAACCCATGGGCTCAGGCAATCCTCTCACCTCTGCCTCCCAAAGTGCTGGGATTATAGGCATGAGCCACCACTCCCGACCGATACTTACCTTCTTTCTATAGTTTCTGGGTTCACAACATTACCCACACTCAACATGTTGAGATACATTTTTAAAAATTCTTTAACTTTTATTAGTTTTATTATTTTTAATTTCAATAGCTTTAGGGGTACAAATAGTTTTTGGATACACGGTTGCAATGTACAGTGGCGAAAAAGTCTGAGTTTTAAGTATACCCACCACTCCCACCTGTGCACATTTTTCCCTATAGGTGATTTTTTTGACCCTCCACCCCTTCTTCCCTACCCCTTCTGAGTCACCAGTGTCCATTATACCAGCGATCCCCAATATTTTTGGCATCAGGGACTGGTTTTGTGCATTTTTTCCATTGATGGGGTGGGGGGATGGTTTTGAGATGATTCAAGCGTATAACATTTATTGTGCACTTTATCTGTTACTATTACATTGTAATATATAATGAAGTGATTATACAAAAAAGAAGCACAGACGGAAGTGGTAAATAAAATAATGGGTGGGCCACGCACAGACTAAAATAAGTGTCGGATTCTGACTTAAAGCCTACACCAGGTGCAGCTGTACAGGGGGAGCGCATCAATTCACGTGCCGCTCACTGATAGGGTTTTGATATGAATCTGCAAGCAATTGATTTATTATTGTCTCTATGCAGTCAAACCTCACAGCTAATGTTACTTTATATTTGCAGCCACTCCCCAGATTATCAGGCATTAGATTCTCATAAGGAGCATGCAACCCGGATCCCTCACATGTGCAGATCACAATAGGGTTCTCAATCCCGTAAGAATTAACTCAGCCCACTGATGTGAGAGAAGATGGGCTTAGGCAGCAATTCAAGCAGTGATGAGCAGCTCCCCCACCGCTCACTTCCTGCTGTGCAGCCTGGTTCCTAACAGGCCATTGACTTGTACTGGCACTTGGCTCAGGAATTGGGGACCCCTGCATTATACTATTCCCTATGACTTTCCATATCCTTAGTTTAGCTCCCATTTATAAAGGAGAATATGCGATGTTTGGTTTTCTGTTCCTGACTTAGTTCACTTAGAATGATGATCTCCAATTCCATCCAAGTTGCTGCAAAAGACATTATTTCATTATTTTTGATGGCTCAATTCCATGGTGTATAGATACCACATTTTCATGATCCACTGATCCGTTGATGGGCATTCACATTGACTGCACATCTTGATTGTCAATTGTGCTGTGATGAACATGCAGGTGCAGGTGTCTTTCTTATATAATGACCTCTGTTCCTTTGGGTTGATGGATCAAATGGTAGATCTACTTTTAGTTGTTTGAGAAATCTCCACACTGCTTTCCATAGAGGCTGTAATAATTTGCACTCCCACCAATGGTGTATAAGTGTTCCCTTTTCTTGGCATCCATGCCAACAGCTATTGTTTTTTATTTATTTACTTTTAATAATAGCCATCCTGACTGGTGTTAGGTGGTATCTCATTGTGGTTTTAATTGTGCATTTCCATGATGATGAGTGATGTTGAACATTTTTTATATGTTTGTTGGCCACTTGTATATCTTATTTGAAAGATGTCTATTCATATTGTTTGCTCACTTTTTTTTTTGTTTTGAGTTGGGGTCTCTGTCGCCCAGGCTGGTGTGCAGGGGAACACTCAAGGCCACTACAGCCTCCACCTGCTGGGCTCAAGCATCCTTCCACCTCACCCTGTCAGGTAGCTGGAACTAAAGGCATGTACCATCACACCCGGCTCGTTTTTCTTGATTTATGTAGAGACAAGGTCGCGTCACGTTGCCCAGGCTGGTATGGAACCAGTGGGCTCTGGCAATCCTTTCACCCCAGCCTCCCAAAGTGCTGGGATTATAGGCATGAGCCACTGCTCCCTGCTTGTCCACTTTTTGGGGGTTATTTGCTTTGTTCTTACTGTTTGGACTTTGTAGATTCTGGTTATTAGTCCTTTGTTAGATGCAAATATTTTCTCCCATTCTGTAGGTTGCCTATTTCCTCTGTTGATTATTTCTATTACTGTACAGATCTTTTTTTTTCCAGTTTAAGTCCCATTTATTTATTTTTGTTTTTGTTGCATGTGCTTTTGAGGTTTTAGCCATAAATTATTTGCCTAGGCCAATGTCCAGAAGAGTTAGTCCTAGGTTTTCTTCTAGGATTTTTATGGTTTCAGAACTGACATTTAAGTCTTTAATCCATCTTGAGTTAATTTTTTGCATATGGGGGGAGATAGGACTAAGTTTCACTGGGATACCATGCTGAGATTCATTTAATGAACAAGAAAAAAGTAAAGAGTTAAAATAAGCTCCCTGGGGTCATTGGCACTATGGCAAAAGAGAAAGAAAATAAAAAAGCAATACGAGAGAGTTCACAAGCAGGCTAATAACCAAGAGAGGTCACAATAAAAGTATTTCTCCTAGCCGGGCTTGGTGGCTCAGCCTGTAATCCCGTGCCTTTGGGAGGCTGAGGTGAGTGGATTGCCTGAGCCCGCGGGTTCGAGACCCACCTGGACAGGCGAGACCTCATCTCTACAATAAATCAAAAAATTAGCCGGGCGTGGTAGCGCGCACCTGTAATTCCAGCTACTCGGAAGGCTAAGGCGGGAGGATTGCCGGAGCCCAGCAGGCGAGGCTGCGGTGGCTGGGAGTGGCCACTGCACTCCAGTGTGGGCGACCGAGTGAGACTCCAACTCAAAAAAATAAATAAATAAAAATTCCTGTGCCAATCTGATGGACAAAAGAGTGACAGGAAAAATACTTTTTTTTTTTTTTGAGTTGGAGTGAACTAAGTCAGGAACAGAAAACCAAACATCGCATATTCTCCTTTATAAATGGGAGCTAAACTAAGGATATGGAAAGTCATAGGGAATAGTATAATGCAGGGGTCCCCAATTCCTGAGCCAAGTGCCAGTACAAGTCAATGGCCTGTTAGGAACCAGGCTGCACAGCAGGAAGTGAGCGGTGGGGGAGCTGCTCATCACTGCTTGAATTGCTGCCTAAGCCCATCTTCTCTCACATCAGTGGGCTGAGTTAATTCTTACGGGATTGAGAACCCTATTGTGATCTGCACATGTGAGGGATCCGGGTTGCATGCTCCTTATGAGAATCTAATGCCTGATAATCTGGGGAGTGGCTGCAAATATAAAGTAACATTAGCTGTGAGGTTTGACTGCATAGAGACAATAATAAATCAATTGCTTGCAGATTCATATCAAAACCCTATCAGTGAGCGGCACGTGAATTGATGCGCTCCCCCTGTACAGCTGCACCTGGTGGTAGGCTTTAAGTCAGAATCCGACACTTATTTTAGTCTGTGCGTGGCCCACCCATTATTTTATTTACCACTTCCGTCTGTGCTTCTTTTTTGTATAATCACTTCATTATATATTACAATGTAATAGTAACAGATAAAGTGCACAATAAATGTTATACGCTTGAATCATCTCAAAACCATCCCCCCACCCCATCAATGGAAAAAATGCACAAAACCAGTCCCTGATGCCAAAAATATTGGGGATCGCTGGTATAATGGACACTGGTGACTCAGAAGGGGTAGGGAAGAAGGGGTGGAGGGTCAAAAAAATCACCTATAGGGAAAAATGTGCACAGGTGGGAGTGGTGGGTATACTTAAAACTCAGACTTTTTCGCCACTGTACATTGCAACCGTGTATCCAAAAACTATTTGTACCCCCTAAAGCTATTGAAATTAAAAATAATAAAACTAATAAAAGTTAAAGAATTTTTAAAAATGTATCTCAACATGTTGAGTGTGGGTAATGTTGTGAACCCAGAAACTATAGAAAGAAGGTAAGTATCGGTCGGGAGTGGTGGCTCATGCCTATAATCCCAGCACTTTGGGAGGCAGAGGTGAGAGGATTGCCTGAGCCCATGGGTTCAAGACCAGTCTGGGCAACTTGGTGAGACGTCAACTCTAAAATAAATCAAAAAAATTAGCCAGGCGTGGTGGCGCGTGCCTGTAGTTCCAGCTACTTGGAAGGCTGAGGCGGAAGGATCACCTGAGCCCAGCAGGTTGAGGCTACAGTGGCTGGGAGCATGCTACTGCACTCCAGCCTGGGCGACAGAGTGAGATTCCAACTCAAAAAAAAAAAAAAAGAAGGTAAATATCACCTCCAACTTCACCACTATTGAAATGGTCTCTTTAAAAATAATTTATTTTCACTAATGTAAGAATTGTGTATAGCTATGGTGTACAGCATGATGTTTTGATAAAGCCATGAATAGTGGAGTAATTACATTATGCTAATGAACATAATGTAATGTGTCCATCTCACTACATAGTTATCATTGTTTTGGAGCTATCACAAAGATTCTTTGCCAGGCAAACTTATGCCAGGCTTTTGAACCTTCTAAGTCCACCTCGTCATAAAATCCATAAAATCTACTATTATCAAAGAACCCGTCTAAATCAGTTTAGCAAGTACCGCACACCTTTGATATCTCATAATATTTACTTTGTGAAGAGGGCCCCATGCCATTATATTTCTTTAAAATACTGGCTTTTAATAAACACTGTGAGCCTTACACTTCTAGCAATTTTTCCCTAAGGAAATAATGAAAAATGAGGAGAGAGCTTAAAACCTAAGTTTGTCAAGACTTTGAAAATATCAAGCTGCAACATATGAACACAATATGATCGCAATAAAGCTGTAAGGAGAAAGCTGTTGTTTGTGAACAGCTGTTAAAAAATGGAAAACGCTACTGGTACAATTTATTATGCATCCACACAAATTACAAACTTCAAAAATTTTGTAAATGCTGCCAGTTTACAAAAACCAACACATGACATTATTAATGGTCATTTTGGGGTAGTAAAGTTGAGGGTGTTATTTATCACACACACTGAACAAGAAAAAAGAAAGTTCAACACCCTGAGAGACTTGGCACACTGGCAAAAAAAAAAAAAAAAGAAAAGAGAACAAAAAGAAAACAGAAAAAAGAAAGACAAGGCAAAGCAAAGCATATATGAGAGAGTTCACAAGCAGGCTAATAACCAAGAGAGGTCACATTTAAAGTATTTTTCATGTCACTCTTCTGCACAGGAATTTAAGACAAGAAAAAGTGGGAGTTACAAGGCTGCCCTAAAGAGCTCTGCCTCTGTAGAGAAGGAATTTCTAGTTTGACTGAGGAGTCTGCTTTTTTTCCAACCACGAAGGGCGGGAGAAGAGCAGAGCCGCGCGCCTTTGTGGAGTCATTCTGCCACCAAGCGGCCAAAGTTCCACTGAGCGACCAGGAAGGTTTGGGAGGACGTTTTCTTCGTGGCACGATTTCTGCTCTTTAGACCCAGAGTAGTCCGCTGAAGGACCCGAACAAGATAAATGGAAGGGGAAAGCGACAGAAATCCGAGCTGGGCGCCCACAAGGCAGCTGGTGGGGGTACCCCGGAAGTCGATTTGCAGTTGAGAGGCGGGCTGTCTCCTGAAGTCCCGCCTCCGAAGCCATAGCAACAGCTGCAGGCTGTTCCCCCTGTTCAAGCGCGGCCATTTCGGGGGACTAGGGGGCGGGAGAGCTAGAGCATCGTGGCTGATGGGAATTGTGGGCGTGTTTATCAGGAGCGTACGGAATTTGGCCCGCTCCCTTGTGCCCTTCAGTCCGCGAGTTTGTTTTGTGCACGGTTTTCTGTTCCCGTGGTAGCGGACATTACTGGGAGGGATGAGGGCGAGGAAGAGGAAGACGGTAGTCCTCCCACCCTTTCCAAGCGTCATCTCGAGAAGCAAAGCGAAGATGGACACTCTCAGTCCTGCCTGGGTATGCGCATCCCTGCTGCACGGAATTCCCAAGCCAGCTGCCTTGAAGCTGTTTGGCGGGAAGTTTCTCCTGTTCCTTTACTTTGTGGGTCAGGGCCTGGTTGCGTGAGTGGGAGAAAGAGAAAACCAGCTGGCCCTGGAGCCCTTCTAAGGGCATCATCCCCCTTGCCATCCGTAATGAAACAAATATTCATTGAGCACCCGCTGTGTACCAATTTTAGACTTTGGAGACCCAAGACAAGGACACAAGGACCCTGTTCTCAGGGACCAGTCATTCTAGTGGGTATGTTATAGACTGAAAAGAGGTCATTCTGGTTGTATTAGAAATGTCATTTAGAAAAATCTTAAAAACTTGTTTTCTTTTGTAGCTGAGTTGGGCTAAACGTAAAAACCTCTTGGATACAGAAGTATGCATTTTTCCTATCCACTGCCCCCCTTCTCTCCTAGCATGGCATTGCCCCACTGGCCAATCTCATCTAGTAAGTCATTGCTGGTGCTGAAGATGAAGCAGCCGGGCAAACCAGACCACCTAATGATTAGGAGAGTGAACCAATGCCGACAGGAATATGTCTTATAGCTTGGAGTGGGCATTGCCCACCTCCCCTTTATCTGAATACAAGGACATCAGAGTGTTACAGGTCAGGGTTGTGAGAATAAAAGATTGTTACAATTTTGTATTCCCTTCTGTTCAAATATTATAATTGTCTGCCCCTTCCTCTAAAAAAAAAGCGTAAAATAAATACTGTAAATTCCATAAGGCTATCTAAAAAGTCAACATGACCAGGAGACTTTGCATCATGTCAGTGGTCATGTATCAAAAATTGTTAATGTAAACCAGTCAAACTCAGGGCAGGTGAAAGGCTATGAATTTTGGGTCGAAATACTGGAATGAATTTGTGTTGCTTTGAGCAGGTTTTTAGGCAATGATGCTGACCCATCTCCTATAACCTGGTTATAAAAATTAAATACTCCCTTTTCTCGCAGTCTCTGCCTCACGTATTTTAATTGGCCATGAGGGATAGCAGCTGATTTATCGGATCAGACTGTAGCAGGTGGAGACAGTACAAATCATCAACTTCAGATAGTGATTAATGACAGTAAGAAAATAAAATGGGGTAGTATGACAAATGCAGTGGATGTTTTACCCATTTAGGTTTGGTCAGATTCAGCTTCTTTCAGAAATGGCAGTTGAAAAATTTAGGAATGGCCCTGCATGGCTTTGATGGCCTTGGTGAGAGAAAAGTCTTCTTCCTGGTTTTACGCCGTCTCATGCCATCTTTTTTTTTTGAGTTGGAGTCTCACTCTGTCGCCCAGACTGGAGTGCAGTGGCCGTTCCCGGCCACCGCAGCCTCGACCTGCTGGGCTCCGGCGATCCTTCCGCCTCAGCCTTCCAAGTAGCCGGAATTACAGGCATGCGCTACCACGCCTGGCTGATTTTTTGATTTATTGTAGAGATGAGGTCTCACTGCCCAGGCAGGTCTCGAACCCGCGGGCTCAGGCAATTCACCCACCTCAGCCTCCCAAAGGCACGGGATTACAGGCTGAGCCACCGAGCCCGGCTGTCATGCCTTCTTAATAGATATTTAGATTACCATAAAATATAGCCCTGTTTGCAACTTCATTGCCCTGTAGTTCCTCCCAGACTCTGAAAACTAGCACCAGAATAGAAATTTCTAATAGAAGGGCTGAACGGGGTCAGGAAGTGCCAGTGTTGCCGGGCGGGGTGCAGGGCAAAACTTGTGGGCTCTTTGACTTGACCCTAAAATGAATTTTACAGGGGCCAACAAAGTTTTGAAACAGAGTTGATTAGCGAGAAGAGAAGGAAAAATGAAGACTCATGACAGAAAACCTGCAATGGGCAAGTTTCTCGAAAAAGAAAAATTGCTTTTGCTCTCAAATAAAAGCTAGATATAGCTACCTAGGTATTGATATGCTAATGAGAGTGGAACACAGGTAACCACTGTGGAGAGGTCACTCTTTTTTTGAATATACAAGTTTATGAGCTAAAAGGTGGACTGATAAACATTTCTACACCATTGACTAGTTAAGAGGTGGGGTTGAGCCTTTTACCTTCAACAGGTTACCCGAAGATTTTTAGTGGTTATTATGCTAAACCATGAGCTAAAGTTGAGCTATCCTGTTCTTATATCTGATGAGATTTTCTTTTGATTGGCTGAGGGATAGGGTGGTCTGGCAGGTCCACATTCCAGCCTGGCCTGCAGTAAAAATGTAATAAGAAAAATGAATGCTTCCTAAAACCTACCTACAAGATATTTATCTCTCTATGCCTAACCTATACTAACTACCCTGACTCACCAGCACTACAGAGTGAACAACAAAAGTTGCTAGGTTTGGGCCTTGAGCACTTAGGTTAAAGGCCTTTTTCTACTGGATGGCCAAGAGTCCAGAGGGGTCGGGAAATCTGGTGTATATTCTCTTTGTGGCCTGCCTTCCCTTATCCTTCCAGATTAGGTCAGGAGGACTATACCTGAACTTATACTCTTACCCAATTTCTAAGAGGCTTGGGAAGTCACTGCCTGATAAGGACTCACCAAACAGGGTTGTATCACCCTATCGTTTTCCAACCTTAAACATCACATAACAAACAAGGAAATCAAAGTATTTTATGTCCCTGAATAGCCATCTCTTGTGGATTACTGAACTCACGGGGAGCCTTGTAAGACATTTATCTATCCTTCCTGAAGTCTGTCGCATATAGGGCTTCATCTACATATCGACAAACCTGGAATTTTCCACTCCCTTATCTTAATTATCTCCTCTACTGATTTCCTAAATCCTTAGATAAGAACTGCAAATTACCAGTCAAGAAATCTTTGAATCTACCTATGACCTGCAAGCCTCCACTTGGAAATGTCCCTCCTTCCTGTGGCAGACCAATGAAAATATCACATGTAATGATTTATGGTTTTTTGTAACTTTTGCCACCCTAAAATTGTATAAAACCAAGCCACCATTCAACCACAGCAAGCACTTGTTCTCGGAACCTCCTGAGGATGGGTGTACCCAGGCTTGAATCCTCAAGTTTGGCTGAAGAATAAACCATCTTAAAAATGTTTTAAAGCGTTTGGGATCTTTTTGTCAACAATCACTATGGGGCTTTGATTTGCAGTAAGTGAGGAGCTTGTCACAGACAGACCTCCAGTGCTACAGACTTCCAGTGCTATCAGTGGAAAGCCAGTGGAATTTTAATTCCATGCAAGAGTTTGGAAAGGGACCACAGTACAGTATGTCCTCCGTAGTTTTGGAGGCTTCATAATTGGCACAAGTGACGAGCACTGTGATATTTTAAGAATTCTGTGGCTCCTCGTAAAGACATAACCATGATGACAACAGTGTCATGAACTGAGTAAATAAGTAAATGCATATTCTGTGGTGGACTGAGCAATAGGATCCTCTCAGTCATTTAGGGTCTGGAAGAATGAGGGTAGCTAACAAGCTATAGACCCATCACTATCTGAGTTTCTCCTTTTGTAAGTGTGGGGAACACAGTAAAGGAAAGTTCAAAAAATAGTCCTCCAGAAAGAATAGCACGGTAAGATCCAGGGTTTGACAGTCCAAGTTAATATCCTGGGGTCCTTAACCAAATGACCTGGGAAAATTGGCCCTGAGGCAAAAGGAGTGTAACTAGACAAAGGAAGGTGAATGGCCTGAGTAGGTGAGGAAGGAAGGGCAGGCCAGGAGATGGGACTGGCAGGTGAGTTGGTGGATTGCTGTAACATGAAGTAGAGCCTAGAGAGAGCTCCTGTTAGCAGCCACCTACCTACTTGAGTTGGAATATTTAAGATGCCTGGCTGGTTTGGTCCAGGGCAGTGACAAATTTTTACTCCATTGTGTTGGATGATGGGTTGCAGTTGACGGTGATCTTCAATTCTTTCTTCATCAGCACCTGCTTTTTCTTTCAATACAGGCCATGATGGGATTTGTCCTCTATGTTTGAATACTGAAGAGAGAGAAAGAAAGGGAGTAAATAAAGCAGAAGGACAGAAGGGAAGAAAGAAGAATGACTATAGAGAGAGAAAACCCTTGGCTTAGTTCATTTTTTTTTTTGAGTTGGAGTCTCACTCTGTCGCCCAGACTGGAGTGCAGTGGCCGCTCCCGGCCACCGCAGCCTCGACCTGCTGGGCTCCGGCGATCCTTCCGCCTCAGCCTTCCGAGTAGCTGGAATTACAGGCATGCACTACCACGCCCGGCAGATTTTTTGATTTATTGTAGAGATGAGGTCTTGCTGCCCAGGCGGGTCTCGAACCCGCGGGCTCAGGCAATCCACTCACCTCAGCCTCCCAAAGGCGCGGGATTACAGGCTGAGCCACCGAGCCCGGCTAGTTCATTTTTTTAACCCAGACCTGCCTGCCTCTAAAGTTTAAAGTCTTGTCTGTAACGTGTTGGTATTGTGCTTTCCTAGTGGAACTTTTCAAAACTTTCCTTGGGGAAAGCCTATGATGCGCTGCAGCAAGACAGGCATGACTGGGGTCTATGCCCATCCAATGTTACATCCCCAACTCACCATAGTACCAAGGAGTTGCAGCTGGACCCACAAGTGCCAGGGCTAACATATGCCTATTTCTCTTCCATGATCAACCCAGACCTTTCTCTTAGCAGATGTGGAGCAAATGAACCAGAAAGAATACAAAAAATAATACAACCCTCCAGTCTCAGCTATGTCTGGAAAGTCCATGGCATTCTGGACAATCTAACACTTACTTAGCATTTGCTATGTTCCAGGCCCCTGCCAAGAGCTCATACTTTTACTTACTATATAATTCCAACATTAATATAATCAAGAAAGCCAAGTGTGACTATAATCTTCACTTTTGAAGTGAGGAAACTAAAACTCAGTGAGTTAAAGAGACCTGCCTAAAGTCATGTAGATAATAAAACTCAGATACCTTTTAAATAAAAGATAACAATTTTAATCATTAAGTCATGGCCCTGAGAATGAATAGGAGAGTAAGGTTGGTAACTTGTAAGGAGGAGGTGAATTTAAATCTGACCTGATTCCAGATCACTTGATGGTGCCCCTACAGTTCTTGGAGAGGTGGCACTCTCTTAAACACATTGATTTGCACACGCCCACACAAACATATACTAACACACGCAGACTAGTATAGGAAAGCCTGAGTCCCATGTCATTCATACTCAGAAGTTAACAGAATAGTTATTTCTCTGTCCTTACCCGTGGACAATATTAAGTCAGAGGTGGCAACTACCAGGGTTTTCATGAGAACTTAATACGTCAGATGGATTCAACTTTAATCTAAGATGTGTTCACTTTAGGAGGCGAGCAGATCCCAACACACCCACAGGATAGGTTAGATGCCTTTCTCTGTATTCCCATAATGCTCTGGATGTATTGTCATTAGTCCATTCATCCAACAAATACTCATGGCACTCCTCTAATATGTGTCAGCCACTGTGTTATTCCTTGAAATCTCTATCACTCTGATTACTACTGTCTTTTTTGTAATTGTCAGTTTTAGTGTAACAATATATCTCACTAGGATGAGTTCATTGTAAGAAGGTACTGTGCATTATTCATCATTACATATCTAGGACTCAGTCACATATGGGCATAACTCTGAGTAGACTATCAACTAATACTGGGGATTGAATGAAAAATTTCATGAGGTATATAGTGTATGTAAAAAAATGAGGAACACAAGAAGGAGATAAAATATAAACAGATACTAATCCCACTAAGGATAAAGACTTGACACCACGTTGAAGGTGGTATAGTAAAAGGGAAGTTCCTGTACTACTGCAAAATACTATTTGAAAAATGAACCACAAGTCTCTACACTCAGATAATAATACCTCTTAGTTAGGATGATAAAATAACATCCAGTTCTGTAACGGGAGCTCTCTCATTGATTTCAGGTCTGCTTTACGGGGTCTGTTCTGTCAATTGTGACACAGTCCCCTAGAACAGAACACCAGGAATAACAAGTGAGATGTGAAAGATTAATATGAAAACCCTTCCTGGGGCCTCTCTTGCCAGTTTCCCAAAGTATTAGAAGTTCTGAATGCTGAAAAACTACTCAAAGTGTTGCCATTCCCAGATCTGCTCCCCAACCATACACAGGGCTGAAGGGCCAACTTTGCTTCCCATTTCCTCCAGAGATAGATTTTATCTGTGAATGTATTGATGAGGTCCATCTCATATTCGTCAGGTTTCATTCATTTATAAGACATTGCTGCACTTTAGTCCATGCCACAGTGTTCAAGAATCATGCAGGGCATTTGACTTTTCATTTGTGCTGCAGATAGCATTAGGGAGCAACGTAAATTTCTCTATGCAGCTGCATATATATATATATATATATATATATATATATATATATATATGTATGTGTGTATATATATATATATGTATGTGTGTATATATATATATATATATACATATATGTGTGTGTGTGTGTGTGTGTGTGTGTGTATTGAGCTGGAGTTTCACTCTGTTGCCCATACTGGAGTGCAGTGGCACACTCACGGCCACCCCAGCGTCATCCTACTGGACTCTGTTGGTCCTTCCGCATTGGCTTTCCAAGTAGGTAGAGTTGTAGGTGCACACTACCACACCCGGCTAATTTTTGATTTATTGTAGAGATGAGGTCTCGCCAAGTTGCCTGAGCTGATCTCGAACCCATGGGCTCAGGCAATCCACTCGCCTCGGCCTCCCAAAGTGCTAGGATTACAGGCTGAGCCATCGAGCCTGGTCTATAGCTGCTTATTAATACTAAATAAAAGCTTAGTGTCTTAGTCCACTTGTATAGCTATAACAAAATGCCACAGACTAGGTAATTTATAGACAATGGAAATTTAGTTCTCATAGTTCTGGAGGCTGAAAAGCTCAAGATCAAGGTGCTGGCTGGTGAGAGGCTGTTTCTAAGATGGCACTTTGCTACTGCATCCTCTGGATGGTAGGAATGTTGTATTGTTACATGGCAGAAGGAACAGAATAGGCAAAAGGTGACAAACTCCCTCTGCCAAGCCCTTCTTAAGGGCACCTAATCCCATTCATGAGGACTTCACCACAATCATCTTCCAAAGGCCACACCTCCCAATACCGTTACATCGGGGATTCAGTTTCAACATGAATTTTGGAGGGGACAAACATTCGTATCATAGCACATAGCTTTCATTAATTGAGCAGCTCTCCTAAATTAGATTATGTTCCACACTACATCATTTATTTCAGAATAATGCTACAAGTTAGGTATTTTTGTTCTCATTTGATATTTTTTAAATGAGACTGTTCAAAAAGAGTAAATGAGAGAATTAGGACTTGAATTCAAGGTCTATGTTTATCACTCTTTGGTATTATAGATATTGGGTGATGTTTCTTGAGTTTTCCTTCCTGAGAAGCAACTCTCATGAGCAACAAAAGAGTAGTAGCTGGAGTCTGTGGCCAGTCTGGCAGCACTATCTTACTGCAACACCTTTGGGAGCACTAAAACTACTACTGTTAATGGCAAGGAGGCAGGGCTGAGGTGGGATTCTGGACATGGCATGATATTGGGAGTGATTAATGGAGACGAATGAATATGAAAGGGTGGGGTATTGGTGGCATTTGTGCCATGATGTCAACGCCTGTTGGGGTATAGTGACACTCCAAGCCAGAGCAAGATCTTTCGCGATTTGTGAATCTTCCTTCCAAAAGGAATGCAATACATTGTGTCATCTCCTGTAACAACTGTGTTAGGTTGGCAAGAATGGCATCCCGAGGAACTGTACTCCTCACCACAAAACAGTCCTGGAATATGATAACCATTTTCATGTGTAACAGCTTCAGGAAGATGGCACAAACTGTCTCTTTTACTTTTTTCCTGTTGTTACATTTTGTTGGCCAGGAATTCTGCTTACATAGAATACTCTTTCACAAGATTTCTGACCACACCACCAGTTTGGGTTTTTTTCTCCCAGTTTTTGGTGACAAGTTTCAAGGCCAACCAACGTTGCTTTCCTGTCTTTATTTCAGTAACCAAACAAACCATAAGAACTGTGCCTCCAAAGAATGTCTACATGTCCTGTTTTGGTACGCAGTTCATATTCAATAACTCATTGACCTCATTGTCCCTACTTCATATCAGGTATGACTTCTAGCCTATCTGCACAAATTGAACTCTATTACTTTTTGAGACATATTTTATCACAAATGTAATTATTGTAACTTCTGTGGATGCTTAAAAATAATGTGTATTATGTAATTGTGACTAGGGTTTAGTCTATTCATTAAATCAAGTTGGCTCATCATGTTCAAAACATCTAAAGTCTTACTAAGTTTTTGACTGTTTTATTAATTGCTAAGAGATGTGTTAAAATATACCACTCTTTTGGTAGATTTGTTTATTTCTGCTTATAATTTTTTCAATTTTTGCTTTACATATTTTGAGTCTATGTTACTGCTGGGTGTCTAGGGCAAGAACTAATCTGGGAAGGAATCCTGAAGTAATTGCTGTACTCCCTCCTGATCATAGAACATACCCTGTGAACATGATCATTATAGATGCCTCTTTAATATCCTGCTTTCACATTAAACAGCCTTATAAGATGACATGTGTCATCCCCTGTACATATCATGAACCACACTTGTCACAGCAAACACTTTTATTATCTAGATTTTTTTTTGTTCTTGTTTTTGTTTTTGTTTTTTGAGTTGGAGTCTCACTCTGTCACCAGGCTGGAGGGCAGTGCCATGCTGGGCTCAGGCGATCCTTCCGCCTCAGCCTTCTAAGTAGCTGGAACTACAGGTACACACCACCATGCCCAGCTAATTTTTAAAATTTATTTATTGTAGAGATGAGTTCTCGTCAAGTTGCCCAGGCTGGTCTCGAACACGTGGGCTCAGGCAATCCTCTCACCTCAGCCTCCCAAAGTGCTGGGATTATTGGCGTGAGCCACCACGCCTGGCCTAGATTTTATATTTTTTAAGTAGACTAACTTACATGATTTCTGATCTTAGCCCTATTTGTCCTCCCAGCTTTTAATGACCTATTTCAAGGTTCTTCAAGTTTATCTTTCCCATATATTCTGAAGGCCATCAAGCCCATGTAATCCATGTTCTTAGGGAGTATCTACATGTTTTAACCACCTGAAAAATCACAGCATTCAACTAATTGACTTGCCACTGACAAATTCATATCCAACAACTCAGTCTTCCTCTATCTTATTACCTATGTCTATTTATATCTTATTATATTTATTTATATCTTATTACTTATATCTAATTATAGCTTTCATTTTCTCTATACTCCTGGCATCTGTGGCATTACAGATACCTCAGTACCTTAATTAGGACTGGTGATGTCTTCTGGTTCCACCTATATCATGTTTACATTGCCTATCTAAGAAGGAAGCTAAAGGAAAACTCACTAGAACCCTTCCAAAACATAAAATCATCCCAGTTGATTTCCATCTCTAGTTTTCTTACCCCACACCCAGTGGTCTTTTCATGATATAATTGTTAAAGTCCATAACTCTTCCCTCCCCTCCTTTTGAGTTGTAGTCTCACTCTGTTGCTTAGGGTGAAGTATAGTGACAGGATCACAGTTCACTGCAGTCTTGACCTCCTCGGCTCAGATGATCTTCCTACATCAATCTCCTGAGTAGCTGGGACTACAAGCGCAAGCCACCACGCCCAGCTAATTTTTTTGGATTTCTGTAGAGATGAAGTCTTGCTGTGTTACCCAGACTAGTCTCGAATCCCTGAGCTCGGGTGATCCTCCTGTCTCAGCCTCCCAAAGTGCTAGTATTACAGGCATAAGCCACTATGCCTGACCTCTCTCCTTTTACATACTGCCTTTTGTTTCTGAACAATTCCTCTCTCCTTTATTTGAATTGCCAGCTACTTTGAGTCCATCTGAAACAATAGGTGTGGATGTTAAGGCAAACACTAATTCTGATAACTTTACCCAGGCTGGCTCCCTTGCTTGGCAAGGAGATAAGCTCTAGATGACAGTTTCATCTCCTGCTGTTTTAGGGTACAGAAGCAGTTGGCATTTCTAATATTAGGAGCATACAATTCCTGGTCTCTGCAAGTATCTAAGTCTATGAGTAGTTGCCTTATTTTTAAAAAATTAAAAATAGGCCAGGTACGGTGGTTCATGCCTATAATCCCAGCACTTTGGGAGGCAGAGGTGAGAGGATTGCCTGAGCCCACGGGTTTGAGACCAGCCCGGGCAACTTGGTGAGACCTCATCTCTACAATACATTTTTTAAAAATTAGCTGGATGTACTGGCACGTGCCTGTAATCCCAGTTACTTGGAAGGCTGAGGCAGAAGGATCACCTGAGTCCAGCAGGTCGAGGCTGTGATGACCATGAGCATGCCACTGCACTCCAACCTGGGCGACAGGATGAGACTCCAACTCAAAAAATAAATAAATAGAAATTAAAAATAAACCTAGGCTGGGTGCGGTCAATCACGTCTATAATCTCAGCACTTTGGGAGGCTGAGGTGAGAGGATTGCCTGAGCCCGTGGGTTCGAGAACAGCCTGGGCAACTTGGCGAGACCTCATCTCTACAATAAATCAAAAAATTAGCCAGGCATGGTGGCGCATGCCTGTAGTTCTAGCTACTTGGAAGGCTGACGCTGAAGGATCACCTGAACCCAGCAGATGCAGGCTGTGGTGGCCGTGAGCGTGCCACTGCACTCCAGCCTGGACAACAGAGTAAGATTCCAACTCAAAAAAATAAATAAATAAAATATACCTAACAAATAAACCATGGACATATTTTGCATTTTTATGAGCTTTTAAAATTTAAAGGCAGTGCATTTCCTCAAAATGTTAGATTAAAAAAATTGCCCAAGTGTTCTCTCAGGTAAAATGGGCTCTTGTATGTATTCACATCTACTTGTTATGCACCAGATTGGCCATCAGCTTGAGTCTACACCTCCATGTTACTCTACTGACCTCTTAGTCCTCCACATTCACTAACAGTCAGCATCCAAGTGGATAACTCATCTTACATTCAGACCTCCGCATTACATACAGACTGTTACTCCTGTAGAGTCATGTCCTCCAGTTTTAGCTGTTACCTGAAAACTTTCATCCCTCTCCCTGTTAGATTGGTTCTTTTTCTCTGCTGAGCTGCTATTCAGGACTTCTCAAGACAAGACTTTAACACATCCCCTCCTGTTTGGATACTTTATAGTATCTTGCTCTTATACTTTGTACTTATACTCTTATACTTTATAGAGAAAACAGAAGGCATCTGGAGGGAACACCACAATTTCCTACCTTTGCTGATTCTCTTCATTCAGTTTCTCTGGAGATACACCTACCTCATCCTCCAGGACAGTATTTTTTGTATAAGGCCAATTCCTCAGTACACTTAAGTCTTTCTAAACCTAAAATAATTTTTAAAGTCCCGGAGTTTCCTTAAAAATTAAAAATATGATCCATTAACCATATGATCCAGCAATACCACTTCAGGGTAAATATTCAAAAGAATTGAAAGTAGGATCTCAAAGTGATATTTGTACACTTATGTTCATAGCAGCATTATTCACAGTAGCCAAAAAGTGAAAGCAACCCAAGTGTTTATTGATGGATAAATGGATAAAAAAGATGAGGTATTTACATACAATGGAATATTATTCAGCTTTTTAATGAAAGGAAATGCTAGTACATGCTACAACATGAATGAACCTTGAGGACATTCTACTAAGTGAAGTTATCCAAGTCACAAAAAGACAAATACGTATAATTCCACTTGTATGAGGTATTTAACATAGTTAATTCATAGGAACAGATAATAGAATGATGGTTGCGAGGGCTGAAAGGAGGGGAAAGTGGAGAATAGTGGTTTGAGTATAGAGTTTCAGTTTTGCAAGAAGAAAATGTTCTGGAGATCCTGGCCAGGTGCGGTAGCTCATGCCTGTTATCCCAGCATTTTGAGAGACCAAGGTGAGAGGATTGCGTGAGCCCCAAGACCAGTCCGGGCAACATGGCAAGACCTCATCTCTACAATAAATAATTTTTTTTTTTTTTGAGTTGGAGTCTCACTCTGTCACCCAGACTGGAGTGCAGTGGCCGCTCCAGGACACCGCATCCTCAACCTGCTGGGCTCCGGCGATCTTTCCGCCTCAGCCTTCCAAGTGGCCAGAATTACAGGCATGTGCTACCACGCCCGGCTGATTTTTTGATTTATTGTAGAGATGAGGTTTCGCTGCCCAGGCGGGTCTCGAACCCTCGGGCTCAGGCAATCCACTCACCTCAGCCTCCCAAAGGCGCGGGATTACAGGCTGAGCCACCGAGCCCGGCTAATAAATAAATTTTTAAAATATTAGCCAGGCATGGTGGTACACAACTGTAGTCCCAGTTACTCAGGAGGCTGAAGCAGAAGGATCGTCTGAACCCAGCAGGTCAAGGTTGTGGTAGCCATGATTGTGCCACTGCGGTCCAGCCTGGGAAATACAGTGAGACTCCAACTCAAAAAAAAAAGAAGAAAAAGTTCTGGAGATTCATTACACAACAATGTGAATATATTAACACAACTTAAAATTCATTTTAAAATGGTAAATTTTTGTTATATGTCATTTATCACAATTTTTAAAAAGTCCCTAGATCGCATGTCTCTTTCTAGCTGCTCTCTAGATTCTCTTTTGGAAGAACTTTCTATGATTACTGTCATTTCTTTTTTACCTTTCACTCTTCCTTCAGCCATTACCATTGACTTCTGCCTTGACCATTCCACTAAAACTGCTCTCGTTAAGGTTGTCAATGACCTCTTGATATTTCTGGGCTTACTGCTCAACCCAGAGTATTGGGCTCTGTTCACAACTTCTTCCTGGACGTTCTTTTATCCTTTGGTTGTTGTGAGACTCTGCCTTGTTCTTTTTGGATGTCTCACTGTGGGAAAACTCAACTAAACCTACAGTACCAGCTATTAAATTTATATCTCTTATCAGATCTCTCTCAGCCTGATCAATTTTATCATACAGCTCTCAGATTCCACTCATCATTCCTCCTCCTGTGTTTTCTAGCTCAATGATATCATCCCCAAATCCAATTCTGAAATCTGGAAGTCATACTAGAGTCCTAATTCTCCTTTATCCTCCAAATCCAGTTAGTCAAAAAGTCCTGCGGATTCTACACCCTATTAATTCTCAAAATTCATCTCAATTGTTACTGCCTTGATTTAGGTTTTCATCGCCCACTGCCTTCAAGCTGGTCTTTCGGGCTCCAATTTTGTCTTCCTCAAACTAATCTTCCATATCGTGTTAGAATGATCTTAAAACTTAGGTCTGATCAGGAGGCTGGCTACTTTAAAAAATCCTTCAGTAGCCAACTGTTGCTTTTGGGTAAACTTTCAACTCCTTAATATTCAGCATAGAAAGGCTCCCTGCGCTCTCAAAGGATTATAGATGATTGCACTCTTGCTCCAGCTATACTATTTTTGCAGTTCCAAGCAAAGTGCCACGATGTTAAGTTCGTTGATGGCCTTGTATATGTTCCCTCTGTCTAGACTGTCTTTCTCTATCTGCTGGGCTAAGTTCCCTTCATGATTCAGCTTATGATGCTACTATGTGATCATCACTTTATCCGTTCCCTCACTATATTTAGTTCTTCCAAGGCAGGGACTAAATTCTTCATTCCTGCACTCTACCCCCTAGCATCATGTCTTTTTGTGATTTATCCCCTGGTGTGGGGTACTGATGGGTATGCATATGTGTGTGTATGCGCACATGAATGAAGAATGTACATTTGAATTTCTGCTGCCCAGCTCAGCAGAAGACACGAAAGCTAGGTTATTTTAACTCAGGCTTTTCCCATGGTTACCACCGAAATTACTGAGCAGTCAACCACCTCCGACCTCTCCAGCACCCTAGGATAGGCATCAGAACGTCACCTCTGCGCCTGCGCGGGGAGGTTTAGGCGGGGCCAGCGACTTCCTCCGGGTTAGTGAGAGTGCGCGCAGGCTCAGCCAGACGAGAACCACTCTGATCTGGCCCTCCTTTCCTATTAACTGCAGCCGGAGCACGCCAAAAAGAGCTTCCGGGAAGGGGAAGCCACGCTTTCTGAGCTGCAACATGGAGGCTAGCGGTGAAGCTGATGAGTCGGTGAGACGGTGTTTTCGGATCGGATGGGTGGGGAAGTCTAGCTGGGTCGAACCTTGAACACTTTCCTCCTATTTCCCTCCTCCCCCCTCCAGGTTTCTGGGGAATTGGTGTCTGTGGCACATGCTCTTTCTCTTCCTGCAGAGTCGTATGGCAACGATGTGAGTATGAGATCTGCCACCAACTTATAACTCCCTGCCCTGATACTTTCTGCAGACCCTCTCCACGTTTTTCAGAAATTGCTCCTTTTTTCAATTCATTCTACTTTTGGTCCACAGACGCAGAACTAATGCCGCGCAAGTGGTTTTCCAGCTTTGCTATGCTTTAGGATCACTTAGGAAGTTTTTAAACATCTCTATGCCTAAATTACACTTCATATCTACTAAATCAGAATGCCTGGGAGTTGGGAGCCAAAAATCAGTCGTTTTTAAAGGTCCCCAAGTGATTCCATTGTGCCGCAAAGTTGCACTGGTTTATGCTATGTCTGGTTTAGACCAGTAGGGAGAAAGCAAGTGGTGTATTTTCTGAAACAAGACAAAGGAATGTGAGAGTAGTAAAAACACCCAAGTAAGAATGTGGCGTATACTAGATAAGTAGATTAGGCCATGAGATTCAGAGTTTAGACGAAGGAGAGATCTCTAAGGACCAGGGCAATAGATTACTTGACCAAGGAAGTGGAGCTTTAATTGTATCCTCAAAGTGTAAGTGGACAAAGGACATGGCAAGTAAGAAAATTGAATGATTTAAGGCGTGGAGGTACAAATACAAGTGACTTTTTCTGGAATCAGTGAAATAAATTGATCTAGTTGGAGTGTGAGATTCCAATGGAACAGGTGGTGGGTACTTTGTAAGACTTATTTATAACCTGACCTGTGTTATATGCTAATTCATATCTAGGTGTTATAGGATGGGGAATTTGCTGTCTGGTAAACACAGATGATGAATATGACATGCTACAGTCTTAAAAGTGAAAAGTAGTTTTCACTTTGGTTATCTTTTATCTCCTAACAACTTGGTGTAGATGGCTATATTATTTCAGTTTTACAATTATTTAACTCAGTCCTGAGGAGGTGATTTATCTACTGCTTTATTTAGTCTCCCATGCTTCTACTAGTTGCTAGAAAACGATAGCCAGTGGCTCATTGTGTTTATTATACTGTTTAAGTAGCTTTTTATGGTTGTCATGAAGACAAAATAATTATTATATTGTCCAATTGATTAGTCCAGTTTTTTATCCTTTGACAGTAACACCAAATTTGGTAGCCCCCTTGAGCATTAACGAGACACCCACATACTTTCTTAATTTGTTATCCAGTAACAGAATTGGGAGATTTCTGACTTGGCATTCTTCACTCCTTTGCAGCCTGATATTGAGATGGCTTGGGCCATGAGAGCAATGCAGCATGCTGAAGTCTATTACAAGGTGTGTTGCCTGTTGCCGTCATTAAGTGGAATTAAACATGTAATTGTAGTATATGGTGCTCTGCTAATCACTATTCTCAGTAAGTTAAACAACTGTGTTTTGGAGATAGTTTTTATTACTTTAAGTTCTTACTCACAGAGAACAGAGGGGTGGAAGTGAATTTGTTTTGACAGGAGTTCTGCTTCTTTGCCCTGTTTTATGTTGCTAACTGGCAAAAGGATTCTTAGCCCATAAATAGTAGACACTTAATAAATGTTTGTTGAATGAATGAACAGTCCACAGAGGTGATAGCCAGGGCCAAATGGGCCAATTGTCAAATTGGCGGAAGGGACTGTAATAATATATTATGGCCCTTTTAAACTGTGTCATGATTTCATCCAGGACCTAGACTATTAATACTTCCTAATAAATTCTGCCTGGGTTTTCTGGTGGAGGGGAGGGGAATAGAAGTATAGTAAATTTGAGACTAACATCTGTATGTTGTCTGTCTGGCAGCTGATTTCATCAGTTGATCCGCAGTTCCTGAAACTCACCAAAGTTGATGATCAAATCTACTCTGAGTTCCGGGAACATTTTAAGGAACTCAGGATAGATGTATTGGACCCAGAAGAACTGAAATCAGGATCAGCTAAAGAGGTAAGAATTCTCTTTTGCAAATATTACCTGAGCAACAATTTTTGATTGTGAGTACATTTTTATACATTTAAACTTTGTTTGTTTTAAGGAAAATATGTAAAGAACTAGAGCTTTTTGTAGTTATAATCAACTAAGTAAGTTAGGAAATGGATGGTTTTTTGGCTATGGGTTTTTCATATTCACTGAGTCTATTTTTTTCTGGTTTTTTATTTAAACATTTCTAATCTCCACTCACCAGCCCCTTTCAAGGGAAGAGAAATGAGTTTACTTAGGTAGGTTAGCCAGAAGGCTTGGATGGGGGGGTGGTAAATAAGGCACAAAAAGGTATTTTGATTCTCTGGATTTGAATTCATGTGATCTCAGGCCATGGATAACTGGAAGACTTGTGTTTTGTATTGCTTATGTGATTATCTTTGACAGGGTACTAACATTATTACAGTTGGGGAAAATTTTTCCTTGAGGTTAAGCCCTTGGCTAATGAAGAAGCTAAACTTTTAACTCCTACTGGGCTGTTACTGATCTTTGGAAAACTGACACTACTGAATGGACTTCTTTCTCAAAATCTAACTTAGTGACTTTGGACCAAATTTCTCCCTTCTTTGTCTCATTTGTGCTTTAGTGGGGATAAATAACCATTTTGGGCTGAGCTGGCCAATAACTTCAAAACAAAACAGAATCTATTTAAGAAATCACATTTGAATTTAGTAAAAGATTTATGTGTTTTTTTCAGGTTAAAATATTGTTCATGTTGGGAAATACTAGTCTAAAGGCACAATAGGTAGCACAGAAACTCACTGCTAGTTTCATTGTGAAACTAGCAATCACCTCAATCTTAGTTTCTTCCATTATGGTTATTTTCCTTACTGGGGAAGTAGAAGCCCCTCTCCTGGTCTGAGTACGTCAGCCTCTTCCGTTTTTCAGCTAATGAATCGTTTTTACCTTTATAGAAGTGGAGGCCATTCTGCTTGAAATTTGATGGGATTGTAGAAGACTTCAACTATGGTACTTTGCTGCGACTAGATTGTTCTCAGGGTTACACTGAGGAAAACACCATCTTTGGTGAGTTTCTTGCCTCTGGAATTATTTCTGTATATGGAGAGTGAGCCAGCTGGTTTCACTGATGAATCAATGACGTGTATAGTTAGGTTGGAGATTATCTTATTTTGTTATATCTTTAAAGATCACATTGATGTTTCTTAAGTAAATATAATATAGGTAAGTATTTTCAGTCTCAATATAAGATTGGAATTCAAGATCTTTGAAGCTTATGACTATACTTGAATGGTTTGCATGTTTGGTTTTGTCAGTAGATTTCCAATAGATTTAGGGAATAAACTGATACTAGGACAATAATAATTCTGTTTACCTTCCAGCCCCCAGGATACAATTTTTTGCCATTGAAATTGCTCGGAATCGGGAGGGCTATAACAAAGCAGTTTATATCGGTGTTCAGGACAAGGAAGGAAAGAAGGGAGCCAACAACAGAGGAGACAATGGAGAAGAGAAAGTAGCTGACAGTGGAGAAGAAAAAGAGAAAGGAGTCAACAGAGAAGGAGAAAAAGAGAAAACTGACAAAGGAGGAGGAAACGAGAAAGAAGCTGACAAAAAAAATCAACAAAAGTAGTGAAACAGCTATATAAACTAGACATGGAACAGTACTCTAGAAGCTGTGACTCAGCTGAGTGTGCCAAGTACCACGGTGCTACTTGCTCAGACCCATTTAGTTAAATGTATGTTCTTATGCAGTTGAAGGACACTCAGAAGGACATCTGTTTAGCCTACTAATCATGAGCTGCTCTCATCGTTCCCTTATATGAATTGGCTTAAAGACTATTAATGGAGTCTTTGATTGTTTCTTGGTATATTATGGTTTTTTTCACCACTAGTCAAGTAAGAAGTTTTGTAAATAAATTTCATTTGGTTCTTATTATCTATATCTGTTACTGACTTTAAAAAGGTATTTAAAATTATTTGACACTTCACATTTTTTCCAGGTATACTTATGTCTGTTTTTAAATTCTCACTGATTGCTGTAGTGAAATTCTCTCGGCTTGTTAAATTGTACTTGGTGTTGAGTTCTTAAATAAGAATTGACTCTTAATATCTGAGTGACTATAGCTTCCTGATTTCCTTTGCTATATATGACAAAAGATTTGATAAGTATTCTGGGGCTAACAGCAGCAGCCTGAACCTGTCAGACTAGTAAATGCAGCCCAGTTCACATTAGAGGAGTAAGAGACTGAACCTACTTCTCTGGTAGCCAGGTTGTTACCTGACTGCTAGCCAGAAAAAAAAAAAAAAGAAAAAGTAAAGCCTGATGGAGTGGCAGAGTGCTCTCTCTTTTTTTTTAAAATACTATGGGCAATAGTAGACATTTATATATTAACACAAAAATATAAACATTGATTTTATATGGATGGGGGGCGTGTTTTCTTCTTATGGCTCTTAAGAGTGCGTGTCTTAGTTATCTTCACATATTTACGAAAGTTTGTGCATGTCCCCATAGACATACTAAACTTGACTGTTAAAACTGGCTAGAGAAATACACAATGTTTGTAGTACATACAGTAAATACAAGTCTAACCACAATGTGATCATGCAAGAAAGAACTTACCCAAGCAGAGAAGGGGAAAATTAGGCTTTTTTATCCTGATGAACATGGGAGAAAAATAAAAAACAATTGATAAGTTGTGTCTTAGGCAAAAGCTGAACTATAAATGCATACAACTAGCAGCAACAATTACAAAGCAAATAAGTTTCTTGATAAATTCTCTGGCAAATTCTTAAAAATATTTAAGACATTTGTTAGAGGTTTTATTGAAATGTATAGTTTTTTTTTTCTTTTAGTCAGAGTCTTCTCTGTCACCCAGGCTGCAGTGCAGTGACACAGTCACAGCTCCCCACGGCCTCAACCTCCTGGACTCAGGCAATCCTTCCTCCTCAGCCTCCTGAGTAGCGGGGGCTACAACCACATGCACCACACCAAGCTAATTTTTAAAAAATTTTGTAGAGATGGAATCTCACTATGTTGCCTAGGCTGATCTCAAACTCCTGGCTTCAAGCTATCCTCCTGCCTCAGCCTCCCAAAGTAGGAGGATTACAGGCGTGAGCCACTCAGCCCAGCGAAAACATGCTTTTAAAAGGATAAGCCGGGCTCGGTGGCTCAGCCTGTAATCCCGCACCTTTGGGAGGCTGAGGTGAGTGGATTGCCTGAGCCCACGGGTTCGAGACCCACCTGGGCAGCGAGACCTCATCTCTACAATAAATAAATAAATCAGCTGGGCGTGGTAGTGCACGCCTGTAATTCCAACTACTCAGAAGGCTGAGGCGGAAGGATCGCCGAAGTCCAGCAGGTGAGGCTGCGGTGGCTGGGAGCAGCCACTGCACTCCAGTCTGGGCGACCAAGTGAGACTCCAACTCAAAAAAAAAAAATTAAAAGGATAAGATAATGTAAATACTTCATACTAGACAGACTTTATTAAGAACCATTACTGCGCTTTCTCTGGTTCATATATTTTTTAAATATCCACAAATGTGCATTTATATATATTGCCTCAGGCTGAGAATGAATAAAGATCATTGGCCACGTAAAATTGTACCTGTAGTGGCCCTTTCCAGGTTGCCCATCAGTAAGACAACAACCTTAATGATACCTTTGCTCAGTTTTACAGAGTACAAGAAGCATGCAGTTGGATGTCATAACTGCTTTAAAGCAAGAGGCAACTGTCCAAGGACTAGTGATGAAAACTGGGGAAACGGAGGGAAATAAGCACACAGAACACCTCAGCTTCACTGTAAGAGTCCAGAAATCCAGGGTTAGAGGAGGAGTAAGCAGAATGTTGCTCTAATGCCCCAAGATTCCTACCCCTTGGCATACATGCTTTGTATAATTACCACCTGTTCAGCGTGAACAAGACTTGTGAATATGAAGGGATTCCATTCATGTGATTAAGTTACTGATCATTTGATTTCAAGTTAATCAAAAGAGAAATTATCCCAGATAAATCTGGCTTAATCAGGCGAGTTCTTAGACAAGCAGCTGCAGCAGATGTTCTGATGTTGCCCTTGAGGAAGCAAACAGCCATGTTGTGAGAGGAGGGGGCCAAGTGACAAGGACCTGAGAGTGGTTCTCTAAAAGCTGAGATTGTTCCCTGGCTAACAGATTTCACTCCTCTGTTACAAGGAACTGAATTTTGCCAACAACCAGTGAGCTTATAGAAGACCTCGAGCCTCAGATGAGATTGATACTGTGATTTTGGTCCTGTGACATCCTGAACAGAGGACCCAGTTAAGCTGTAGCTGGACTCCCGACCCACAGGACTGTGAGGTAATAAACTCGTATTATTGTCCTAAGCCACTAATTATGTGGTAATTTGTTACAGAGCAATAGAAAACTACAGGCTGGGCTCAGTGGCTCAGCCTGTAATCCCAGCACTTTGGGAGGCCAAGGTGAGTGGATTTCCTGAGCCTGTGGGTTAGAGACCAGCTCCGGCAACTTGGTGAGACCTTGTCTCTACAATAAATCAAAAATTAGCCGGGCGTGATAGTGCACGCCTGTAGTTCTGGCTATTTGGAAGGCCGAGGTGGAAGGATCGCAAGAGCCCTCAGGTCGACGCTGGGGTGGCCATGAGTGTGCCACTGCACACTAGCCTGGGCGACAGAGTGAGACTACAACTCAAAAAAAGAAAGAAAGAAAGAAAGAAATCTACTACAGACTTTGGTACTGGAAATGGAGTGCTGCCATAACAAATGCTTAAAATATGGGAGTTAAAAAGAAATGTGGGAGCTGGCGTTGGAACTGGAGTGGGTGGAGGCTGGAAGAATTTTGAGGAGCATGATAAAGAAAACCTGAACAAACTGTCAGTAAGAATATGGACTTTAAACATGCTACTGATGAGGACTCAGAAGATATTAAGGAACACGTTACTAGAAAGTGGAGGAAGGGTGATCCTTAGTAGGAGGTGGCTTTGTAGTTAGACGCCAGGAAGTTTTAGATGTAAAACCCTTGCTCTGAATTACTTGGGAGATATTATCATGCCCAACTTAACATAGTGTGTAAACATCTACGATTTATTTAAAATGTGGTACCTTTCCAGTTACTCATCTCCCTGACATCTTTAGGAGGCAGGAAAAGGACCTAGACTGATTTTTACATTTACAGAAAGGAAAACTACAGCCACTTTTAGAGTTTTAAGTCACCGAATTTGTAATAATTTGTTGTAGCAAAAATAGGAAATTAATAAAGAAGGCATGCCAAGCCTACCCAAAAGTAGAGACATTCACTGTACTCTTATTTATTCTGAACCTATAGTTTGTTTGTTTATTGAGTTGGAGTCTCTCTGTTGCTCAGATTGGAGTGCAGTGGCATGCTCACGGCCACCTCAGCCTCGACCTGCTGGGCTCAGGGTATCCTTCTGCTTCAGCCTCCCAAGTGGCTGGAACTACAGGTGTGCACCACTACACCCAACTAATATTTTGATTTATTGTAGAGATGAGGTCTCGCCAACTTGCCCAGGCTGATCTCAAACCCCCGGACTCAGGCAATCCTCTTGCCTCCACCTCCCAAATGCTGGGATTATAGGTGTGAACCACTGCACCCGGCCGAAACCATAGTTTAAACACAGGGTTATGTTGTGCCAGAGAATTGGAGACATGAACTGCACCCAAAGTGAGCTTGAATGATTGTAAACCATTTTGATCTTACTCTCCACAGGAACTCCTGTGTGTGTCAGGTATTGATATAACTAGAAGTTCTCTAAAATTACTACTATGTACAATACAATGCTTATTAATGAAAATGTGCTCCTTTGAAACTTACATATAAATAAAACTCGACAGTAACTTCATCAATTGTTTAAAACTGTACCAAGAAGAGTTTTTGTTTGTTTTTGTTTTTTTCTGGTGGGCAGTATTTTACCCTTAACATTTTTTACAATTACCAGAGTATAGTGATAACTTAAGCAAAGTTTTTTTTTTTTAATCGTTTCCTACAGATAATACACCTTTTTATTGCCTGTACTCAGTGTGGACGATTCTCACCACCCAACCTTGCTACATCACTGTTATTCTCATGCATTCTTTATTCAGATAAATCATCATAATTTATCATTCAAAATAAAGGCATGTATGTATGTTATGTGAATAGTTCTTTCTCCATGACTAAATATTTCTATCTCCAGAATGTGGAACCATTATGAATGCTGACATGTTGTTGTTGGTCTCCTGAATTACACTGCTCTAGTTTTACATTTTTCCTGCTCTACTCAAATAATTCCTCGATTTCTCGATTATAAATTGTACCTTCTTGAAGTTAGTATTTATGTTTTGTTTTACAAGTTGAAAAATAGATTAAGAATCATAAAATAATTTGCCCTTCATCACATAAATGGTAGTGTTGGGATTGAAATCCATTTCTCTTGATTATGAATCTCATTGTTTTCCACAATCCAAGTTCCCACTATTTAGCTTCCTGCTAGAATAGAGACAAAAATAATTCGGGTGAGGAATTGAATTATTTAATAATCTTAAGTAAGGACATTTTTTTGTGTAGTAATTTACTGAGCTAGTTTAAGCTCCTAAAAATATTTTCAGTCTCTTTCTGCCTTTTTCCATTTCTCTCTTTAAGAGAGAATGCTTGTTTCATAGGCAGCTGAGACTTGTATATAAAGGTACACATTTTAGTTAGGGTAAATATGCTATGGAGATCTACTGTAAAGCCTGGAGACTGTAATTAATAATAATGTGTACTTGGAAATTGTTAACAATAGATCTTAAATGTTTTCACCACAAAAAAAGACAAGCCTGTGAAGTGATGGATGTGTTATGTAGCTTCATGTAATCATTTTACAATGTACACATATATTAAAACATCACATTTTACACTATATATATATAATTTTTGTTTACCAATTATATCTTAATAAAGCTGGGGTGGCGAAGAAAAGAAAAAAGACGGCAATAGTTATATATACTTTTAAAAAGCGTTATAGTATAATCTACGTAGTGTATCACTGTAACATTTCTTCAGTTTCAAGATTATGTTTTGCCGGGCTCAGTGGCTCAGCCTGTAATCCCGCGCCTTTGGGAGGCTGAGGTGAGTGGATTGCCTGAGCCCGCAGGTTCGAGACCCGCCTGGGCAGGCGAGACCTCATCTCTACAATAAATCAAAAAATCAGCTGGGCGTGGTAGCGCATGCCTATAATTCTGGCTACTTGGAAGGCTGAGGCGGAAGGATCGCCGGAGCTCAGCAGGTCAAGGCTGCGGTGGCCGGGAGCGGCCACTGCGCTCCAGTCTGGGTGACAGAGTGAGACTCCAACTCAAAAAAAAAAAAAAAAAAAGATTATGTTTTAATTTCTTAACGTTCTTATGAACTTAAATTTGTCTGACACATTTCTCTCTCTCTCTCTCTCTTTTTAAAATGTGATAGAGTCTTTTTCTGTTGCCCAGTCTGGAGTGCAGTGGCACGATCATAGCTCATTGCAGCCTTGAACGCCAGGACCTAAGTGACCTTCAAACATTTTGTAGTTTTGTTTTGTTTTGTTTTGTTTGAGACTTTATCTTCATGAAAATCAAGTAAGTCTTTTTAGAGTCAATCGTTGGAGTTTTTAATCTATATTACCGGTTGGGCTTTGGGTTGTAAAGAGAATAAAGGAAATAAAACATGCTTTAATCTAGAGAATAGGCAGTTTTAGCTGGAAGATATTTCAGAAATCTCATTCAATAATGTCATTTTTCTGGTGAAAAAAATAAAATAAGACATTACAGCATGTGCTTTAGTCAGTTGAAAATCCTCTGTGTTAAGACTTTAATTACTTATTGCCCTTCTTGTTACACTAAGAATACTCCACAAGACATCATTCCATAAGATTCCCTTTGTCCTAGATAGAACCTGCACAAGACATTTTCTTTTAGAAAACAGTTTAAAAACCATCATCATGCTTCTCCATTATTTATGATTCTTGTGATGTTCTTTCTGTTTACACTAAACTATACCTGGCCAATTTAGACAATTTTGAGAATTGGAATATTGTTTGAAATAAAAACCACAGTAACTTAAAATTTACTTGTTCTTTTATTTAAAATTAAGTAAACAAGACTTCTGAAAAGTTTATCTTCAGGTCATTTTTCTTTTCCATAGTTACTAAAGTTTGCATACTATACCTTGGTTTAAAAAGATAAGAAAATTCCCACTTCCACTCCTTCTCTCTCATTAAAATAAATTAATTGCCTCATAATCCTGGATGAGATGAGATCATGAACTCTAAGGATACTTGCTTGCCTGCCAAGTTCACACTCACCAATGACACATTTAAATTATCATTTTTATTATAAAAATTGTAAACATACACAAAAGCAGATGTAATAGTTTAACAAACTCCTATCAAAAAGTTCCTTAAGATTAAGGAATAGTTTACTCAGATTATGCAGTCACCCAGATTAAACAGTTATCAAGATTTTGCCACATTTGTTTCATCTATCATTTTTTTCTTTATTGATGCCTTTTGAATCAAACCTCAGACATCATATTATTTCACCAGTATATAATTCTGTGGGCATCTCTAAGAAATGGCCATTTTCTTATATAATCACAATGATAAGTAATTGTATATAATATTTTCTACTGACAATTATAGCAAAAATTTGTGAATGCATATTCAAATGATTGAAATTCAGGAAATAGTCCTGTAGAGTATATTTAAGGAATACTGATTAGTGTAGGTTGACTGATATATGAGAGATAGGATATATATGTATGTACAAGAGAATTGGTAGATGAGACTAAAAGTATGTTATTCATTCTATGGACACTAATAATGAACCACAGACAAACATCTCTCCATTTCCCCCACCACCAATCTCTGAGCTGGATGTCTTACATATATTATCTCTTATCCCTAACATGTAGGTTTTATTAACCCCATTTTTATGTTAGGAAATTGAGGTTTGGGGAGGTTTTGTGTTCTAGGTCAGAGATTTTCAGTTTCATATCGTTAGTAATGACCAGATATTGGAGATTTATTTTAATTTCTGGGTAATGATATGATGAAAACTGATTTAGGAAGCTTAAACTATGTGTTGTGTTAAATAAATTAAATACCGAATGTTTATTCTGGATTGATTGATTTGACTTACTTCTTGCATTCATTCATCTACTTAACAAATATTCATTGAGTGGATACTCCATACCATGGACATTACAATCTAATGGAGAAGGCAAAATTTAAACAAATACAAGGATGTTCATATAGTTTGCTAAAGAAATACATGGTAGAGTTTTTAATGGTATGAACATATTTAGTTTATTTGACCTTCCCCTCTACCCTCCAGAATTAAGAAAGTAGAGAAAAAAGTGAAAAACTCTGGCTTTATGATACTTCGTATGGTAGAAGTTCTAGTGTCTTTTTGTGATAACAAAACAAATCCATGCCATTTTAGAAATGGAAAACAGAAACCACAAAAAGAAATTTTAAATTAGCCATGACCTTACTATCAGCCACATTGTCAGGGAAAGGAAACCCCATGAAAGATTGCTTATGAGAGATTTTCATTGGCCAGTCCTGGAATTGATACATATCTTCTATTCATATTCTGTCAAATAGAACTCACTCCCCTACCAGTAAACAGCAAAGGAGGGTGAAAAATTTAGTCTAGGTGTATGCCCAGGAAAATGAGGAGAAAAAGGTTTTGTTGACTACCTACCCAGTCACTGTCACAGCAGATAGTCATTCTATTCTTCCACACGTATGCATTGATTTCAGCTTATTCATTTCTAAAATTTTAGAAACAGATTCTCAGTCTGTTACTCTGTTGCCCAATGAACTCCTAATTGCACAACTGACTTCTTTTTTTAACCAGATTTAAAAGGTATAGTTGACAAAATTGTATATATCTAAGGTGTACAACATGATATTTTGATAGACATATAATACATTGTGAAATGATTACAATGAAGCTAATTAACATCTGTATTGCCTCACATGATTGCCAACTGTTTTTTTGTGGTGAGAATACTTAAAATTCACTCTCTTAGCAAATTTTAAGTATAGAATACATTTTTATTAACTATAGTCACCATGTTGTATGTACATTAGGTCTCCAGAACTTATTCATTTTATAATTGAAGGTCTGTACCCTTTGACAAACATCTCTCCATTTCCCCCACCACCAACCTCTGGCAACCATCCTTTTGCTTTCTGCTTCTGTGAACTCAACTTTTTCAGAGTTCACATACCAGGGAGATTATCCAGTAATTGTTTTTAAAAAGTAGAATTACTGGATCATATTGTAATTCTATTTTTAATTTCTTGAGGAACCTCTATACTGTATTCCAAAATGACTGTATCAATTTATATTCCTACAACCATTATATAAGGGGCTTGTTTCATCTATGTCTTTGCCAACAATTGTAATATTTTGAATCTTTGTTAATAGCTATTCTAACAAGTGTAGTGATGTCTCACTGTGGTTTTGATTTGCATTTCTCTGATGATTAATGATGATGAGCATTTTTCACGTACCTGTTGGATATTTGTATGTCTTCTTTAGAAGAGTGTCTATTCAAGTTCTTTGCCCATTTTTAAACTGGGTTATTTGTTTTTTGTTTATTATTGAGTTGTATAAGTTTCTTATATTTTTCAATATTGATCCCTAATTAGATTTATGGTTTGCAAATTCTTTTTTTCATTACTTTAGTTGTCATTACATTTTGTTGATTTATTTCTTTGCTATGGAGGAATTTATTAGTTTGATGAAGTCCCACTTGTTTATTTTCGCTTTTGTTGCCTGTGCTTTGGTCCTATAAAAAAAATAATTGCCACGAAAAATGTCATGAAGATTTTCTCCTGTGCTTTTTTCTGGGAATGTTATGCTTTCAAATTTTTTTTTTTTTTTTTTTGAGTTGGAGTCTCACTCTGTCGCCCAGACTGGAGTGCAGTGGCCGCTTCCGGCCACCGCAGCCTCGACCTGCTGGGCTCCGGCGATCCTTCCGCCTCAGCCTTCCGAGTAGCTGGAATTACAGACACGCGCTACCACGCCCGACTGATTTTTTGCTTTATTGTAGAGATGAGGTCTCGCTGCCCAGGCGGGTCTCGAACCCGCGGGCTCAGGCAATTCACTCACCTCAGCCTCCCAAAGGCGCGGGATTACAGGCTGAGCCACCGAGCCTGACTACTTTCAAATATTTTATTTAAATCTTGGATTCATTTTAAATTGACTTTTGTATATGGGATGGTATAAAAGTCCAATTTTATTCTTCAGCATGTGGATATCTGCTTTACCAAGGTATTTACTGAAGAGACTGTCCTATTCCCATTGTGTTTTCTTGGCATGTTTTTTG
Organism: Cephalopachus bancanus; assembly: GCA_027257055.1. Taxonomy (NCBI): domain Eukaryota; kingdom Metazoa; phylum Chordata; class Mammalia; order Primates; family Tarsiidae; genus Cephalopachus; species Cephalopachus bancanus. The sequence goes on along the minus strand of JAPVLO010000790.1, from coordinate 1,110,494 downwards.
AAGACCAACTGGGGTTTATTTTGGGGTTTATCTCTGGCCTTTCTTTTATGTTCCATTTGTCTATGTGTCTGTTTTTCTATGACAGTACCATATTGTTTTGATTATTATAGACTTGCAATACAACTTATATCGAGTAGTGTGAAGCCTCCAGCTTTGTTCTTTTAGCTTATGGTTGCTTTGGCTCTTGGGGTCTTTTGTGGTACCATACAAATTTTAGAATTTTTTCTTATTTCTGTGAAAAATTTCCTTGGATATTGATAGGCATTACATTGAATCTAGCGATCACTTTGGGTAATATGAACATTTAAATAATATTAATTCTTCCAATCCATGAACATGGGATATCTTTCTATTTATCTGAGTCTTCAATTACACCAATGGTCTTATAGTTTTCAGTTACAGATCTTTCACCTTCTTGATTAAATTGATTTCTGAGCATTGTATGTTCTTTGTAACTATTGCAAATGGTATGCTTTTCTTGATCGCTTCCTTGGATAATTTGTTGTTAGAGTATAGAAATGCCTCTGATTTTTTCATGTTGCTTTTATATCCTGCAACTTTATTGAATTCATTTATTAGTTCTTAGGTCTAACAGTTTTTTGGTGGAGTCTTTAGGATTTTCTAAATATAAAATCATGACATCTTTAATATTTTTTTTCAGAAGTAGGTGCCAAGATACCACTGTGAAGCAGCAGATCTACCCTACTCTCAACTAGCAAGACTGAGAGTAGGGATTCTGCCATGTTCAGATGAAGTTATCCAGATCACTTTTGAATGGATTGATCATCGGGAACCCAACGAAGTTCTCTCTGAGTACACAGACTCCAAGAAGACATGGCAGGTGTGGATTTCCAGGTTTCCCATCCCCTGCCCTGAACGAACTGCCCGGCAACAGGTGCTTACAGAAGAGAAAAATCTGTTCAGAGAGGAAGAAGAGTGAGTGCTGAATGGGTTCACTCCCTCCCAGCAATGTGAAAAATGTCAGTTTCACACTGGAGGACATCTGGTCCGGAAGCAGTGATGGGCGCCAGTGCACAGGTGGAATGAGGAGCAGTTCCTGTGCAAGAGGGCCTGTCTGTTAGGTGAATATGACTGATAAGCCCACCTCTCTGTTGGAGTAACAGAACAGAGACTATCTTGCAGGACATGGCAGAGAGTGAGAATCCAGCTCCCAATTAAAGGAGGCACCCTGAGCACATTTGGAGGGGTGAAACTCCCCACAACCAGCAGGGGTCTCCTTGATCACACCAAGAAAAGGCAGGCATGGAACCTGGGTACCCCATGCCACTCCCCTCCGCAGTGAGCTAGGTGCAAATAGGAGTTGAGAAGGGGGGCAAGTGATTCTGGGATGTGCTGAATCAGTCACCCTGCCCCCCCACATACGCAGGCCACAATCACATGCAACAGGAACAAATAATCTAGCCTTGTGAGTTTAGCAGAAGAGAGGAAACTGGCAGTAACAGAACCTGCCAATGGGGAATGGACCTGCCCGCCAGCCACCGTTGCCTTGGTTGACTCTTCCCAAGTAGGAAGAGAGCTACGTGCAGAGTGAATTTGGCTGACAAGTCTGCAGCGGCAGCTAGAGAAGAAGCAGACCAGCACAGCTTGTGCCAAGTAGGGCAGAGAGTAGATGCTTAGCTGTAAATACACCCTGCACCCAGCATGGGACTCTTTGTACACACAGGGACCAGAAAGCAATGGCAGGCGTGGGATTCTGGGTGCTCCACCCTTCACCCTGTTTCAGGCTCAGATAGAATTGGAAGCTCTGCTCAGGCAGAAAACCAGTTTAACTAGTTTAGCAGAGGGAGAGAGAACCTGCAATTGTGGTATCCAACCACAGGGTGAAGCAAGCAGCAGGAATAAATGCTTCCCCCTCACTGAGTAAATTATAGATAAAAAGAGATCCATCACACATAAGGAAAAATCAGTGGGAAAAGACTGGCAATGCCCAGAGTCCTAAAGAGACAGTGCCTGAAAAGCCAGCTATGGAATCACAAAAAATAGAAACCTCTAAGACCGATTTTCCTCAGATGACAGCTACAGAAATCAAAGATTGGAAGGAAAAAATGAACACAAATCAAGAGAAACAAGAAATAAAACTCAATGAAATTGTAAAGGAGTTGGCCAATTTCAAAAAGGCCTATTTTGAAATAATGGAAATAAAGAGCTCCATCTTCAAAATAAATAACAAACTAACAAACATAGGGAGCAGAATTAACCAAGTAGAGGAAAGAATGTTAGAGCTTGAAGATCAAAATATGGAATTAGCCCAATCTGTGAAAAACTTAGAAAAAAAACTCAAAAAGAAGAAGTAAATCCTTCAAGGAATGTGTGATTATATCAAGAAGCTGAACTTACATCTGATTGGTATCCCTAAAGCAGAAAGGTAAATGGAGAACACCTTGGAACAAGCATCCCATGAGGTCATCCAAGAAAACTTTCCTCATATTGCCAGAGATGCAACATTCAAGCACAAGAGATTCAGAGAATCCCTGCAAGGCATAACATGAGAAGACCAACACTTAGACACACAGTAATCTACCTACACAAAGTATATATGAAAGAAAAAAATCCTAAAGACAGTGAACGAGAAAGGTCAGACTACCTACCAGGAAAGACCAATCAGAATTGTTCCAGACTTATCTGCAGAAGCATTGCAAGCCAGAAGGATTGGAGTCTAATTTTTAATGTTCTTAAAGATAAGCAATTTCTTTAAAAAAAAAAAAATCTCATTATGGGACCTGGTCCACAGAAGTTGTTTATTTGATGTAACAAAACAATACAGTTAGTGTTAGATCCAACCACAAAGCACAAAAGCAATGAAAGATTTGTACAATGTACATAGAAAAACAAGATATTTATTGTGACAATTATATATTCCAAAAATAATGTAGATAAGCAATTTCAACCAAGAATTTCCTACCTAGTCAAGCTAAGTTTCATCAGTGATGAAGAATTAAAATCCTTCCCAGACATTCAATCCCTAAGAGAATATGCTGCTTCCAGACCAAACCTTCAGAAGACTCTCAAGAATGTGTTGAACACACACACACACACACACACACACACACACAGAATGGCCATGCACATCACAAGAGTACAGCAAACACAGAGTTAACAGAGCATACAGAGCATCCACAAAGTGAAAACTCACATATATAAATGTAAATAAAAGAAAACAAAGCAGCCTTCTAAGAACCCTATGACAGGAATAAACTCACACATTTCAATAATCAGCCTGAAGGTGAATGGACTAAATGCACCACTGAAAAGACACAGAGTGGCAAACTGGGTACAGAAGCATAATCCAACAATCTGCTGCCTCTAAAGGACTCACTGAAAAGGATAGCCACAGACTTAAATGTGGAGGATGGAAAACGAGCTTTCAGGTGAACAGAAAACAAAAGAAGGCAGGAGTAACAATTATAATATCAAAAAAAACAGCCTTCAAGCCATCAAAAGTTAAAAAGACAAGGAAGGACACTGCATAATGATTAAAAGCTCAATCCATCAGCAAGAAATATCCATTCTAAATATATATGCACCTAACACTGGAGCACCAAGTTTTATAAATTAACTACTAAGTAAACTAAGGGAGGACATTGACCCTCACGCAATCATAACTAGAAACTTAAATACCCCACTATCAGCTCTGAAAACATCTTCAAGTCAAAAAGAAAAAAAATCAATAGGGACATATAGAACCTCAACTTGATGCTTGACCAAGTGGACTTAATAGACATCTACAGAACACTTCACCCAACAATTATTGAGTATACATTCTACTCATCAGCACATGGAATATACTTCAAAATTGATCACATTCTCGGACATAAATCAAGCATAAACAAATTCCAAAAGAGCAAAGAAATACCGTGCGTCTTCTTAGATCACAATGGAATAAAAGTAAATATCACCACCAACAAGATCCCCCAAAAACACATAATACATGGACACTAAACAACATGCTGCTGAATGACTTCTGGGTCAATATGAAAATCAAGACAGAAATAAAAAGATTCTTGGAAACAAATGAAAACAAAGGCATATCCTACCAGAATCTCTGGGATACCATGAGAACAGCATGAAGAGAAAAGAAAAATTCATAGCATTGCACACACACACATCAAGAAAACAGAAAGATCACAAGTAAACAGCCTAGCATCACACCTACAGGAGGTGGAAAGGCAAGACCAGCAAACTTCCTAACTTCATCAGAAGAATCGAGATCACCAAAAGAAAGTTGCAACTGCAGGGCATAGAAGACAAAAGTATCATAAAAAATCAAAAAGACAAAAAGCTGGTCCTTTGAAAGGATAAATAAGATTGACGACATCTAACCAGATTGACTTTAAAAAATAAAAAAGACCAGATAAACACAATTAAAAATGCAAAAGGTGAAGTCACAGCTGACCTTGAAGAAATTCAAAAGATTATCAGAGATACTATAAAAACCTGTATGCAAGTAAACTAGAAAACCTAAAGAAAATGGAGCACTTTCTGACATCACACAACCTCCCAAGGTCAAAACAAGAAGAAATTGAAACTCTAAATAGACCAATAACAATCCAGGAAATTAACTCAGTCATAAGAAATCTACCCACCAGAAAAAACCCCAGATCTGATGACTTTCCAGCTGAATTCTACAAGATGTACAAGGAGGAGCTAGTACCAATCTTACTGAAAGTTTTCCAGGCAATCAAAAAAGAGAGTATGCTCCCCAACACATTTTGTGAGTCTAACATCATATGGATACCCAAATCTAACAAAGGCACAATAAGGAAAGAGAATTACAGACCAGTCTCCATGATGAACACAAATGCAAAAACCCTAAACAACATTCTAGCAAATAGGGTCTAGCAACACATCTCAAGGATCATTTAACATGACCAAGTGGGCCTCATTCCTGAGATGCAGGGTTGGTTCAACATTTGCAAGACCATAAACAATTTGGCACATCAATAGATGTAAAACCAAGAACCACATGATTATATCATTAGCTGCAGAAAAAGAATTCGACAAAATTCAGCATCCTTTCTTGATAAAAATTGTTGAGCACCTAGGCATAGAAAGAACTTTCCTCAAAACAGTAAAAGCCATCTATGATAATCCTACAGCCAACATTTTGGTCAATGGGCAGAAATTGGAAGTATACCCCCCGAAAATGAGAACTAGACAAGGAAGTCCACTCTCACCCCTGCTGTTCAACATAGTATTGGAAGACCTAGCCAGAGCAATCAGGTAAGAGAAGGAAATCAGGGGTATCAAAATGGGAAAAGAGAAAGTCAAACTATCCCTCTTTGTGGACAATAAGATCCTATATCTTGAAAACCTTAGTGAATCTGTCAAGAGCCTCCTCACACTGATAGTCGACTGTGGCGAAGTCTCAGGATACACAATCAATGTGCAAAAGACATTTGCATTTCTATGCACCAGCAACAAGCAGAGTTCCAAATAAAAAGCACCATTCCATTTACAATAGCCACACAGAAAAATGAAATACCTTCTCCTTAACCAGAGAAATGAAAGACAATGCAAACTAGAAAACACTGCTCAAAGAAATCAAAGATGACACAAATGGAAAAACATTTCATGCTCATGGATTGGAAGAATCAGTATTGTCAAGGTGTACATCCTATCTAAGGCAATCTAGAGATTCAATGCAATACTGGTCAAATTACCAACATAATTTTTCTGTGACCTGAAAACGAGAATTCAGAAATTCGTATGGACACAAAAAAGAGCACAGATAGCCAAAACAATCCTTAGCAAAAGGAACAAAGTGGGGGGTATCACGCTTCCAGACTTTAAACTGTACTGTAAGAATACAGTAACCAAAGCAGCCTGGTACTGGTACAAGAATAGACACATAGACCAATGAAACAGGACAGAGATTATGGAAGCAAATAGTCGTTCTTGCAACCAACTCATCTTTGACAAAGCCATCAATAACATGCACTGGGGAAAGTAGACCATATTTAGTAAATGGTGCTGGGAAAACTGGCTGACCACATGCAGAAGAATGAAACTGGATGCCTACCTATCACCATATAAAAAAATGTAAAACCCTGAGCTATATGAATTCTAGGAGAATATGTAGGAAGCAATCTTATGGACATTAGAGTAGGCAACCAATTCTTGACCAAATCCCCAAAAGTGAAAAGACAAGATAGACAAATGGGACTTCATTAAACTGAAAAGCTTTTGCACAGTAAAAGAAACCATCAAGAAAGTGGGGAGGCAACCCATTGAGTGGAAAAAAATATTTGCTAATTTTGTATCTGACAAAGGCCTAACATCCAGTATCTGCAAGGAACTCAAACTAGCTGAAAGGAAAAAAGCCAAACAATTCTATCAAAATTGAGTAAAAGACATGAATAGATACTTCTCAAAAGAAGACATACAAGCAGGCAACAGATACATGAAAAGATGCTCAGCCTCACTAATCATCAGAGAAATGGAATTCAAAACCACTAAGAGATACCACCTAACCCCAGTAAGGATAGCCCTCATCAATAAACCAAAAAACAATCGATGCTGGTGAGAGTGGGGAGAAAAGGGAATGCTTCTACTCTGTTGGTGGGAGTGCAGACTAGTTCAACGTCTATGGAAAGCAGTATGGTGGTTCCTAAATGAACTAAAAATTGACCTTCCATACAATCCAGCAATACTTCTCCTGGAAATATACCTGTAAGAACATAAATCATTCTACAAAAAGGACATCTATGCATGCAAGTTTATAGCTGCACTATTCGCAATAGCAAAAACATAGAACCAAATCCACTGCCCACCAAAAGTGGACTGGATAAAGGAAATGTGGTACATATACATGATGGAGCATAAGGAAGAACAAAATCATGGAATTCACAACAAATTGGATGGAGTTGGAGACCATCATACTTATTGATCTTTCACAAATACAAAGAACTGAATACCGAATGTTCTCACTCATAAGTGGGATTTGAACATTAATTACATTAGCACAAGGGAGGAATTGGTAGTCAATGGACACTGCCAGGAGAGGGAGGAAGGGAAGGAAGAGGGACATAGCATACAAAGGGTACCTGGTCCTAATCTCGGGGAAGTGAGGGCCAGTTGGACTTTACCAGCATGAAGGCTGTTTGTGTAACTAATGCTGACTTGTACCCCACATATCTATAATACAAAATAAAAAAGAATCTTTGTTTCCTTTTTGGATGCCTTTTATTTCTTTTTGTATTTTTAATTTTTTTTTTCAATATCTTTAGTGGGTACAAATAGTTTTTGGTTACACGCATGCCTTTTATAGTGGTATAGAAGTCTGGGCTTTTAAGTGTATCCACTGCTCCTCACCTGTGCACTTTGTACCTGATAGGTGATTTTTCATATCATCACCCCTTCCAACCTTCCTGAGTCTGAGTCTTCAATGTCCATTATACCATTCTATATGCCTTTGCAGAGTCTTAGTTTAGCTCCCACTCATAATTGAGGTGATGTTTGGTTTTCTGTTTCTGTGTTAGTTCTCCAATTCCATCCAAGTTGCTGCATGGTGAGGGCCTTTTTGCTGTATGATCCCATGGTAAAGGCAAGTGTGTAAGTGAGGGCAAGAGGTTAAACTCACAGCTTCAAGCTTCCGGTTTTTTTTTTTAAGAGATGGGACTGTCACCCAAGGTGAAGTTCAGCGACGCAATCATAGCTCACTGCAGCCTTGAATTCTTGGACACAAATGATCCTCCTGCCTCAGCTTCCCAAGTAGCTGGGATTTGGGCACACACCACCATGCCCAGCTAACTTTTAAATATTTTTTCTTTGTAGAGATGAGATCTGACTTTGTTTTCCAGGCTGATCTCAAACCCCTGGCTTCAATAAATACTCCTACCTTGGCCTCCCAAAATTTGGAAATATAGATGTGAACCACTGCGGCTGGCCAAAGTTCATCTTTGGAGTGTGAGGGAATTGAAGAAGATTCTATTAGAGGTTTGTGGGAGAGGCAAGATGTGAGTGAGGAAAAGTGGAGAATAATCCATTTGATTCCATGTGCTACCTTCTGGACACACTGGAGCAGGAGTTGGGCCCCCATGGCCTTAGGCAGCCCTATCCCTATGCCTTTGCTGGGTGCAGCACAAGAGGTTGCGAGTATGGGTTGGAATCCGGTGCATGAAGTTTTCCTAGATAGGCATTGCATGCCAGTGAGTCCCCAGTTCTGGGTGCCTGGTGGTGATCAGGTCACGTTCCCATGTATCCACTAGTCATTGCCCTAGTGGGGACTCTGGTGGCCTCACTCCTACAGCTCCACTAAGCTTTGTTCTTGTGTGGACTCTCTGTGGCAGCTCCAACCTCACATTTCCACTTGACATTGCTTTAGCAGAGGTTTTCTGCAGTGGCTCCACTCTGCAACAAGTCTCTGCCAGTCTCCCAGGCTGTCAATGATATCTTTGAAATCTGGGTGAAGGGTGTCAAACTTTCACAGCTCTTACTTTCTGCAAGATGATAGAATTGGCATCATATGCACACTGCCAAGATCTACAATTTGTACCTTATGGAGCTGTGGCATCCGCTGCACCTGGTGCTGCTTGTTTCATGGCTGGGGTGGCCACTGAGAGTGCTGCTCTGAGGTGTGGGGAGCAGAATCCCAAGGGGGCCCAGGGAAGTGAGTTCATGGAGAGTGACCTGGGCTTGTCCCCTGAAACCATTCTTAGGCCTCTGACCCTGTGATGGGAGGGGCAGCCTGGAATATCTCTAAAATGCCTTCAGGGTCTTCCTTCCATTGTTTTGAGGAATAGCATCTGTTTTTTTTTTTTAATTCATAGTCTGCCCTCCACTCTGTCACCCAGGCTGGAGGGCAGTGACATGATCACAGCTCACCGCAGTCTCAAATTCTGGGCTCAAGCAATCCTTTCACTTTAGCCTTCTGAGTATCTGGAACTACAGGTGTGTACCAACACATTCAGTTAATTATTTTTATTTTTTGGTAGAAACAAGGTCTTGCTATGTTACCTAGGCTAGTCTTGAATTTCTAGGCTCAAGTGATCCTCCCTTCTCTGCCTCCCAAAATGCTGGGACAGGAGTGAGTCACCATGCCCAGTCCACCTGACTCTTTTCTATCCTGCTAATGTATTTATTGGTCACTAAGCTACAACCTTGGTTTCCTCTCCTGAACAGGGTTTCTCAGTCTTTACGTGGTCAGGCTGAATTTTCCAGATCTTTCTGCTCTGCTTCCCTTTTAATGATAAATTAATGATAAATTCTTGTCTTTAAATTAAATTATTTCTTTGCCCCTGAATCTCAGCGTAAGTGGTCAAATGTAATGAACACTTTAGTGCAACTTCTTCTATATATTTTGTTTAGAAATTTCTTTTGTCAGATACCATAGTTCATCATTCTCAAGTTCGACCTTACACAAAGCCCTTGGGTTTTGTTTTTTTGTCTCAATTTGGTTTATTTTTAATCAAATTTTGGCTATTTCTTTTCTTCTGAGTGCTTTTGTTTTAGTTTATGTTTGTTTTTCTAATTCTCTTAGGTAAAATGTTGTTTATTTGAGATTATTCTATCTTCCTAATATAGGTGATTAGTGCAATAAACATTACTCTTAGCATTTTTTCTTTTATACCTACTTTGTGTAGTCGAATTACTATGTGTCTAGGAGTTGGTCTTCTTATTTGTTGTTTTGCAGGGGTTCTCTGAATCTCTTGTTTGAATTGTCATATCATTGATGAGATGAGGGAAGTTTTCTTGGATAATTTTATGGATATTTTTTCCAGGGTGGTCTGTCTATCTACCTCAGGAATTCCAGTTAACCTTAGGTTCAGCCTCTTGATATAATCGCTCATCTTTTGGAGGTTTTGTTCTTTGTTTTTAGGCTTCTTTTCTATGTTTTTAACAGTTTGGGTTACTTCCATATTTTGGTCCTCAAGCTCTGAGATTCTTTCTACTGTTTCCTTAATTCTGCTTTCCATGCTAATCAGTTTGTTATTTATTTATTTCATTCACTGTATTCTTTATTGCTGCTATCTCAGTTATCAATTCTTTTATTCTTTCCTCTTGTTTCTCCTTAATTCTATTTATTCTCTCTATTAATATCTTGATATCTGGGTTTAAGGTCTGAGACCAGTCATTCTGGGGACTCTTCATTGTTTGTGTTCCAAAGTCTGTATTCTCAGCAGTTGACCTCCTTGGGGTTGTGTGAGACCCATATTATTCCTTTGGTTTTTCTTTATTTGTGTATGTTCCCCCCCCCTTGTTTTTTATCTCTTCTTTAATTCTGTTGTTCAGTGATGGTGGGAGTAGCTTTTATTTGCTCAATCTCCTATTTTTCCTTAGGTAGATCCTCTGACTTTGTTCAGTTCCAAAGTTGAACTGGGTGTAGGGGGCTGTGCTTTTTGCAGTTTTGGGATTTACTTGTGGGGGGGGGTGCTGTGATTCAGAAACTATCTGCAGATCCCAGTATCTGCTGACAGATGTGTGGACCCCCTGGAACCCACTTTCCACTGCTTTACAACCTGTCCATGCAGTGGGTGTGCATGTTTGCCCCCTGAAATCAAAATGAGGCAATAAAAAGGAAAAGAATGGAAAAAGGAAGGAGGAAGATGGAGATAGAGAAGAAGGAGGAGGAGGAGGAGGAGGAGGAGGAGAACAGACAGGCATATCATCTAATGAATAAACAGAGAAACAAAGAAAAAACAAAAACATACATGCAATCATACAAACAAACAAACCCAATCCCCCCATTGATATAGGCTCTCTCAAAAATATCCATACACAAACAAAAAATCTTAAAAAAAATTTAAAATAATGGAAACAAAGCAAGTACAAAAACATAAACAAAAATAGAAAGAGAAAAAAAGCAAAACAAAACAACCAAAAAAATCAAAGCTTGCTCTGTGGCCATTTCTGATACTCCAAGTTGCTTTTGGATGCCTTCTCTGTGTTAAGAAACAGCTCCAGTCTCCAGTCCCTCCCCTCTGTTCTCAGTGCATGCTGATAGGGTTGCTCTCAGCGTGGCTCAGATGCCTCATGAAATATTGCAAGAGGAAGTTGGATCAGATCTGGACTTACCTGACTTGCTGCCACTGCTGTCAAGTCTCCCAATCATATCTGATATGTCCGTGTCTATTCCAGCATGGAGGAGGGACATCTGTCTCTCCAAATCTGAAGAGGAGATAACCTCTAGGTCCCAGGTTGGTGGCTAGGTGGAGCTGGCTGGAGCAATGCAGGTCTCTGCCCGGTCCCAGGACAGAGAAAATGGTGCCTGTCAGTATCTCCTCACCAGTGGCAGGGCTCCATTCCAGATTTTCATGACCTGATTTCTCCACTGTTCCTGGGGCTCGGGCAGCTCTGCTGTTGTAGGTGTGCTTCTGTGGCTACACTAATATTACAAAAATGGGACTTAAGAAACAAAATGTAACAGGAACAAAAAGGCACATTTATAGGGATAGAAATATAAAATCATCAGGAAGATATAGCTGTTTTTAAAATATAAATACTTAAAAGCTGTCCCCAAACACATGAAATGAACAAAACAAAACAGGCAAATCTGACCTGATGGACATTTCAGTAATAATAGTTGAAAATGTATGTACCCCATTCTAATTAATGTGTAGAAGAGCAAGTATACTGATAATCAACAAGAGTATGTGATTTGAACAATGCAATCAATCAACTAGATGTTACAGATAGCTATAGAACATTGCCCTCCAAAGCAGCAAAATAGACATAATTCTTAAGTGTACATGAAACATTTTTGAATAATAGACTTATGGTAGACCTTAATAGAAATCTTAATGAATTAAAAAGAATTGGAATCACCCAAAGTATATCATTGTATCTGATGGAATTAAACAGTAAGTCATCAAAAACAGGAAATTTGAGAAATCCACAAATAGGTGAAAATACACGTCTAAATAATATAGGGTTGACGAAGTAATCACACATCTAATTAGACTTTGAGGTGAATCAAAATGAATATACAATATATCAAAATTTAAATAATGCAGTTAAAGTAGAGCTTAGTGGAAAAGCTATTGCTCTATACATATATATTTGAATAGAATAAAGGTCTCATATAAATAACCTACTCTTTCACCTTAAAAACATGAGGAACAAGCCGGGCTCAGTGGGTCAGCGTGTAATCACGCGCCTTTGGTAGGCTGAGGTGAGTGGATTGCCTGAGCCCATGGGTTCGAGACCCGCCTGGGCAGCGAGACCTCATCTCTACAATAAATCAAAAAATCAGCCAGGCGTGGTAGCGCATGCCTGTAATTCCGGCTACTTGGAAGGCTGAGGCGGAAGGATCACTGGAGCCCAGCAGGTCGAGGCTGCGGTTGCCGGGAGCGGCCACTACACTCCAGTCTGGGCGACAGAGTGAGACTCCAACTCAAAAAAAAAAAACAAAAAACATGAAGAACAATATAAATGCAAAAGATGTAGATAATAAGTATTAGGATAGAAATAAAACAAATAACAGAAAACAATACAAAACATCAATGAAAAGAATTGGGTCTTTGAATAACCAACAAAATTGACAAAATGTTTTGTATATTTCCTAAGAAAAGATAAAGGAATAAAACCAAAGCTTATTAAATCAGGAATGAAACATAATTTAGTGGTCACCTGATCATTGGTTAGATGTTGTGCTTAAACACCTAATCCTGTTAAGTAGTTCTTTCCTCAGTTTTCTGGAGTTTTCTCACATTTGCAGTTTTCACTGTGCAGCTTTCGCCTCTCCTTTCTTAGTTCTGGCAGAGAGTTTTCCTGATTGTATGATGTTTCTTTAATAATTTTTTTTTACTTGTTACAAGTATATACAGATTTTCTATTTTTGTTGAGTTTATATTGTCATTATATTGCCCTACATAGGTTCTCCTCTGCTTAAGGTTTTTGTGTATGGGCGCACACTCAAACACTCAAAGTTCAGGATGTTTATAATTCTGGCTCAACTTTTAACTTTTGCTTTGACAATGTCTCATGTACTATTTTTATTGAGTTTATATTGTCAGCTTGTGTCTTTCCTTGTATTTTCTTATTTCTTCTAGGTCATCTTATGTGTTGGCATACTTCTAATTGCATTTCCCTATAGTCCCTTTTATTTATATATGGCTGATAGTGATAGACCTTCTTTCATCCCTGACTTTATTGAATCTTTTTTATCTTTTTTTTTCTTGGTTAGGCTAGCTAAAGTTTTGTCAGTTTTGTTGGTAATTTTAAACGATCAATTTTTGATTTTGTTAATTTTTCTCTACCTCTTTTCTATTCTCTAGTTCATTTGTATTCTTCATAGAGTTTATTATTTTCTTAGTTGTGCATGTTTTGAGTTTAGATTCCTGCTCTTTTAGTGATCTATTAAGGTAGAATTTTTTGGATATTAATCCAAGATATTTTTTCTTCTTCAATATAAGTGTTTGAATTATAAAATTACCCCTATGCACCACTCAAACTTCAGCTTCTACATTGTATTATCTTTGGGTTTATTTATCTAAAAGTATTTTCTAATTTATCTTGTGATTTCTTCTTTGCTCCTTGGTTATTCAGAAGGGTGTTCTTTGATTTCAACACTTTTAAAATTATCAAATTTCTTACTGTTAATGAGTTCTAGTTTTATTGCATTGTGCTTAGTGAACACAATTGATATGATTTCAGTCCTTTTAAATTTATTGAAACTTGCTTTATGACCTGTCTATTCTGGAGAATGCTCCATGTGCACCTGAGAAGAATGTGTATTTTTTTTTTTTGGTGAGTATACTACATATGTCTGTTATATGTAGTTGATTTATAGTGTTATTTATTCTGTTTCTTTGTTGATCTTCTGTCTGGTTGTCTTGTCCTTTCTTGAAAGTGGTGTACCAAAGTCTTCAGTTATTGTTAAATTACCTATTTTCCCCTTCAATCTGCCAGGTTTTACTTTATGTGCTTTTGGGCTGTATCGTTAGGTCTGGCTAAGCATATAATTTTTATGTCTTCCTCAAGGATTGACTTTTGTCATTATGAAATGCACTGATTGTAATAAAGTTTAAAGTCTGGAAGTGTGATATCTACTGCTTTGTTCATTCTGCTGAGGATTTTTTTGGCTATTCATGCTTTTTTTGTTTCCATATGAATTTCTGTATTGTCATTTCAGTCTGTGAAAAAATGATGTTGGTAATTTGATGAGTATTGCACTGAATTTGTTGATGGCCTTGGACATCTTGATAATATTGATTTTTCCAATTCATGAGCATGGGATGTTTTTCCATTTATTTGTGTCATTCTTGATTTATTTAAGTAGCATTTTGTAGTTCTCATTGTAAAGGTCTTTTGCTTCTCTGGTTAGGTGGATGCCAGGGTATTTCTTTTTTGAGGCTATTGTGAATGGGATTGTGCTTTTAATTTGGTTCTCCACTTGTTGTCGCTGGTGTATAGAAATGCAATTGTCTTTTGCACATTGATTTTTAAACCCAAGACTTTATTAAATTCATTAATCAGTACAAAGAGGCTTTTGACAGACTCTCCAGAATTTTCTAGGTATAAAATCATATCATCTGCATCTGTTTTTTTTTATAGTAATGATGACCATTCTTACTTTAAACCTCTTATGTATATAATTCTGACATGTACCCCACAACTTTAAAACAAATATAAACACCTCATCAGCAAGGGTACCTGCACAATGAATACTTGTATACCTAACCCTGAATAATATCCCACAATTTTAAAATAAATAAATTTTAAAAAATAAAATTAAATTTAAAAAATCATATCACCTGCAAAGAGAGATAGCTTAACTTCCTCTTTTCCTAAAAAAAAGGCTGTCCTTTATTTTTTTCTTTTGCCTGATTTCTCTAAGACTTCCAGCAGTATGTTGAATAGGAGAGCTGAAAGTGGATATTCTTGTCTTGTTCCAGTTCTTAAAGGGAATGCTTTCAACTTCTGCTTATTTAGCAAAATGTTGACTGCAGGTTTATCATACATGGATTTTATTGGATAAAGAAAATGTGGTACATATTCATGATGGAGTATTATGCAACCATAAAGAACAAAATCATGACCTTCACAGCAACTTGGATGCAGTTGGAGACCATCATACTAAGTGAATTATCACAGAAAAAAAGAATTGAATACTGCATGTTCTCACTCAAAAGTGGGCCCTGAACACTAGTCACATTAGCACAAGTGTGGGATTGGCAGTCCCTGGGCACTTCTAGGGGAGGAAGGGAAGGAGGAAAGTGGGGGACACATGACAATACAAAAGTACATGGTCCACTACCAGGGGGAGTGAGGGCCAGTTAGAAGATCAACTTCACCTGTATGCAGCCTACTTATGTAGTATATCCTCATTTGTACCTCACAACTTTATAATAAATTATTTAACAAATTTATGCCATCAATATCATATAATTTGGATATACAAGTTACTCACATTTATTTTTTCATGACAAATGTCGTCATCATGTATACTTGTATGGATTAATTTTTGTACATATCCCTGAATTTTTCTCTTTTTTTCTGCACTAGGTTCATTGAGGTCTATTTTATATTGATTTATTTGATATGATAAACTACACATATTTTAAGTGTACTGTTTGATAACTTTAGACACATATAACCACCTATGAAACCATCACTGCCATCAAAATAATAAGCATATTTACCATCCCCATATGTTTTTTCATGCTTCTCTGCAATCTCTTTCTCCTACCCTCCCTTACCACCCACTAGGCAATCACTGATCAATTTTGTCTATAGATTTTTTTTTTAGTTTTTTAAAAATTCTATAAAAAATGCAATTGAAGACAGTGTATTTCTTTGGTCTGGTTTCTTTTGCTCAACATAATTATTCTGAGATTTATTAATGTTATTACATGTGTCAACTGTTCATTCTTTTTGTTACTGATTAGTATAACATTGTCTTAGTTCATTTTGTGCTGCTATAACAAAATTCCATGGACTGGTTAATTTACAAAGAAAAAAATATTTATTTTTTCATAGTTCTGAAGGCTAGAATGTTCAAGTACAAGGCACCAGAAGGTTCAGTTTTCTGGTGAAGGCTGCGTCCTCTGGAGAGGAAAAACCCTGTCTTCACCTGGTGGAGGGTGGAAAGACAAGAGAGTCAAATGCTGCATGAAGTCTTTCTTATAAGGGCTTTAATCCTGTTAACAGGAGAGGAAATTTCATAGTCTGATCACTTCTTATAGACTCCACATCTCAATACTATCCATTGGTCATTAAGTTTCAACATGTAAATTTTGGAGGAAACACATTAAACCATAGTATCCATTATATAGATATACCACAATTTATTTATTTGCTTCTTAATGGATATTTTGGGTGTTCCAGTTTGGGACTATTACAAATAAAACTGCAGTGGACTTTTTTGTAAGTTTTTTTTAATGGGCATATACTTTTATTTCTCTTAGGTTAGTATCTAGAAGGCTTTGCTGCAAGGTGTCACCACCAGAACCTGAGATCTGGAGACTGGTATTGCTGGGGAAGGATCTATCTTTCCATACCCTGTGTGGAACAGGAACAGTAGTCTTCAGAGGAACTGAGCAGCCAGTCTAAAGCCTAGACAGAGAAGTACTCCAGGGAGGTCTTTGTGGAACAGGAGACCTGCATCTTAAGACTAGGGAGTGAACTCTGCATTGTTTTGGGACTGCTCTTCATGAATCCAGAGAGGATCACCCAATACACAAGCTCTGGTGGGTAACAGCAGATGTGGAGACCCAGACAATCCATCTCTCCACCCTTAGCCAGCAGCTGGGTGATAGACACCACCAGATCTGACCAAGAGAGAGGTTGGTGAGTGTCTAGTTGGCTCTCTCCTGTCCCTAGTAATGAACAAAAGAGATCAGGAGGTCAGGATAGAGGTTGGAAGCCTCATTGACCCATCACAAACTGGATGCAGTGAGAACTGTGACCATGCTGGGGAGAGAGCCCAGGAGACATGGAGTCAAGTCACCCCCCTCAACTCCCCAAGGGCACGCCCAGCTATCAATTGCAGGCAGCAGGGGGTGAAGATTCTAACATCGCAAGTTTCAACAGCAAAGAGGGACTCTACAGTCACAGAACCTGCCACAATAGGGAGCTCCCACTTCTCAAAGAGATGTACTAAAGTTGAAAAATCTCTACCAATGGGTTTTTTGTGCTTTATTTCTCTTTTTAGTTCATTTGTTTGTCTTATTTGTCGGTGGGTTGATTTTCTCTTTTCTTCTTTTCTTTCTTTTTTTGTGCTTCCTTTGGGTCCCCCCCACACTTTCTTCTTCTTTCCCGATTTTCTCTCCTTCTTCCCCCTCTTTTCTCTCTTATACTCTATTTTGGACTCAGGTCATATTATGTAGAGACAGAGAGTGAGTCCCAGCTGGGCCACTCACCAGATAGCAAGCATTGTGTCCTGTCAGTAGATTATGAATCCTTGTAGTCCCTCCTCCACCCCTTAGAAAGTGCTCAAAATTGTAAAGAAATAGCACAATGCCCCACCCCATCCCTATTTCGTAATTGAACAAACCCGGAGGTGTGGCTCAGGGAAGGACAGCAAGTAGAGTAAATAAAGGTGATTCCTTATCCATTTCCCACTGAGCAATGGAATTAAAGAAAAAGATAAGAGAACTGCTACAAGTGAAGAAAAACCAATGAAAATCACTGGTAACCTTCAGAGCCCCAGCAAAGAGACAGTGCCTGAAAGAACAGCTACTGGAGCACAAACAATGGCTATCTCTGAGAATGATTGTACCCAGAAAATACAGAGATCAGAGAATCATCAGATAGAATGAGTAAACATCAAGAAATGCAAGGGCTAAAACTAAATGAAATCATATCAGAGTTGGACAGAAAGTGCATTTAGAAATAACAGAAATAAAGAACTCCATACAAGAAATAAAAAACAAACAGACAAGCGTTGGAAGCAGAATTGACCAAGCAGAAGAATGAATCTCAGAACTGGAAGACCAAAATATGGAATTAACACAATCTATTAAAAATATAGAAAAAGCCGGGCTCAGTGGCTCAGCCTGTAATCCCGCTCCTTTGGGAGGCTGAGGTGAGTGGATTGTCTGAGCTCGCGGGTTCGAGACCTGCCTGGACAGTGAGACCTCATCTCTACAATAAATCAAAAAATCAGCTGGGCATGACAGTGCACGTCTGTAATTCCAGCTACTCGGAAGGCTGAGGCGGAAGGATCGCCGGAGCTCAGCAGGTGAGGCTGCGGTGGCCGGGAGCGGCCACTGCACTCCAGTCTGGGTGACTGAGTGAGACTCCAACTAAAAAAAAATATATATATATATAGAAAAAACCTTAAGAAATAAGAAATTCTCCAAGAGATGTTCAATTTGATTAAGAAGCCAAACCCATGTCTAATCAGTATACCTGAAGCAGAAAGAGAAATGGAAAACACCTCAGAACAAACATTCCATGAAATCATTCAAGAAAATTTTCCTCATCTGGCCAGAGAAATGACCATGCAAACACAAGAGATTTGGAGAACTCTTGCAAGACATCTTATGAGTAGACCAACCCCTAGACACATAGTAGCTCCACTATAATAAGTAGATATAAAAGAAAAAAGTCCTAAAGGCAGCAAGAGAAATAAGTCAGACTCCCTATCAGGAAAGTCCCATCAGACTTGCTCCAGACTTATCTGAAGAAAGGTCAGAAAGGATGGGACCCAAATCTTTAATGCTCTCTAATCAAAACAATTTCAGCCAAGAATTTCCTACTCAGCCAAGCAAAGCTTCATCAGTTATGGAGAATTAAGATCCTTCTCAGATATCCAATCCTTAAGAGCATATGTTGCTTCCAGACCAACACTACAGGAGATGCTTAAAATGGTGCTGTGCACAAAAGAAAATAGAGACAAAAGAAAGACAATACCCTTCACAAGATCAGAAAAACACAGAACCAACAGAGCACAACAGCACACCTGCAAAAATAAACACACACACATATTGACATAAAAGCTAAATGAAAACAAAACAGCTTTATAAAAGCCTTATGACAAGGATAAGCTCTTATATTTCAATATTCAGCCTGAACATGAATGGACTAAGTGTACCACTGAAAAGACAAAAATGGTAAACTAGAAGACAGCATAATACAACTATATGCTGCCTCCAGGAAATACACCTCACAACAAAGGACACCCACAGACTTAAAGATAAAGGATGGAGAATAAACTTTCAGGCAAATGGAAAACAAAGAAAGGCAGAAGTCATTACTTTAATATTAGACAAGACAGCCTTAGCACTATCAAAAATTTAAAAAGATGAAGGACACTACATAATGACAAAAGGCTCAATCCATCAACAAGAAATATCCATCCTAAATATATATGCACCCAACACAGGAGCACCAGGATTTATAAAGCAACTACTAAGTAAACTAAAAAAGGACATTGACTCAAACACTGTCATAACTGGGGATGTAAATACCCCAATGAATAACCCTAGATAAATCATCAAGGCAAAAACTCAACAAGGAGATCTGGAACCTCAACTTGGTGCTTGACCAAACAGACTTAATAGATACCTACAGAACACTCTGGCCAACAACCACAGAATATATATTCACATGGAACATACTCCAAGATCAACCACATCCTCTGCCATAAATCAAGCATTAACAAATGTCGCAAGATCCAAATACTGCCATGAACCTTCTTAGACAACAGTGGAATAAAAACAAATATTGCCACCAACAAGATCCACCCCAAACCCTCATAGACACAGACACTAAAAAACATGATGCTGACCAACTCCTGGGTCAACACAGAAATTAAAATGTTCTTGGAAACAAATGAAAACAAAGACTTATCCTACCAAAACCTCTGGATGCTATGAAAACAGAACTAAGAGGAATCTATAGCTCAACGCACACACACATCAAGAAAAGTAAAAGAGCACGAGTTAACAGCCTAACAACCCACCTAAAAGAGGTGGAAAAGCAAGACCACCAAAACCCTAACTTCAGCAGAAAAATCCAGATCACCAAAGTAAAATTCCAAATATGGGATATAGAAGACAAAAATATCAGGAAATATCAATGAAACAAAAAGTGGGTTCTTTGAACAGATAAACAAGATGATGGACCCCAGTCAGATGAGCAAGAAAAAGAGAGAAAAAGCCCAAATAAACACAACCAGAAAAGGTGAAGTCACAACTGATCGCAAAGAAATACAAAAGATTATCAGAGATTACTATGCACACCTATGTGGAAACAAAGTCCCAAATCTAAAAGAAATGGAGGACTTTCTGACGTCACACAACCTCCCAAGGTTAAAAAAGAAATTGGTAGTCTACATAGACCAATAACAACCTGGGTAATTGACTCCATCATAAGAAAACAATCTACCAAAAAAAAAAAGGCCTGGACAAGATGGCTTTCCAGTGGAATTCTACAAAACATACAAGGAGGATCTGATACTAATCCTATTGAAAGTATTCCAGGGAATTAAGAAAGATGGAACTCTCTCAAACTCATTTTATGAAGCTAACATCACATTGATGTCAAAACCGGGTAAAGAGCTAACAAAGAAAGAGAACTACAGGCCAATTTCTCTGATGAATATAGATGCAGATATTCTCAAGAAGATACTAGCAAATTTGATCCAACAACACATCTCAAAAATTATCCACCGTGACCAAGTAGGCTTCATTCTTGGGATGCAGGGCTGGTTCAACATCTGCAAGATCATAAATGTAATTCACTACATCAACAGATGTAAAAACAAAATCACGTGATTACGTCACTAGATGCAGAATTTTTTTTTTTTTTTTTTGCTAAAATTCAGTATTGCTTCATTTTTAAGAAAATTTTTTAAAGTTTATTTTAAAGATGTGGGTTACAATTCAGGGTTAGGTATACAAATGTTCACTATGCAGGTACCCTTGATGATGAAGTACGCCCCTCCTTCCCCCAGCAGTCTCCCTCAACTGCCAATCCCACCTCCCACTGGCAGTTTCCCACCACTGCCAATCCCCCTCTCACAGCATCATGATAATTGTTCAAGATCCGCTTATGAGCGAGAACATATGGTACTCGTTCTTTATTCTGTGATGGATCACTGAGTATGATAGACTCTAAATCCATCCAAGTTACTGCGAAGTCCATATACTTGTCCTTCTTTATTATGACTGCATAATATTCCACTGTGTATATGTACCACATTTGGTTTTTATCCAGTCCAGTTTCAAAGGGGAGCATGGTTGTTTTAATTTTAATGGACTGAAATTGCAAGTATTTCCCCTGAAAACTGGATCAAGACAAGGCTGCCCACTCTCACCCCTCCTGTTCGACATAGTGTTGGAAGTCCTAGCTAGAGCACTTAGACAAGAGAAAGATATCAGGGATATCCAAATAGGAGAAGAGGAAGTTAAGTTATCCCTCTTTGCTGATAATATGATCCTATATCTTGAAAACCCAAAATAATCTGTCAAAAAACCTTTTTACACTAATAAAGGACTTAGGCAAAGTCTCAGGGTACAAAATCATCATGCAAAAGTCAGTGGCATTTTTATACACAATAGCAGACAGTCAGAGATCCAAATAAAAAGCACAATCACATTCACAATAGACACAAAAAAATGAAATACATTGGCATCTTCCTAACCAGAGAAGGGAAAGAACTTTACAATGAAAACTACAAAACACTGCTCAAAGAAATCCAAGAAGACAAAGACAAATGGAAAAATATTCCATGCTCATGGATTGAAAGAATCAGCATTGTTAAGATGTCCATCCTACCCAAGGCAATCTACGATTTAAGGCAATACCCATTAAATTATCAACATCATTCTTCTCAGATCTGGAAACAACAATACAGAAATTCATATAGAAACGTAAATGACCACAAAGAGCCAATCTCCAGTAAAGGAAACAAAGTGAGAGGTATCACACTTCTGGACTTTAAACTTTATTATAACCCACAATAACCAAAACAACCTGGTATTGATACAAGAACAGGCATATAGACCAGTGCAACAGGATAGGATTTCCAAATGCAAAACCTCAATCTCTCAACCAACTCGTCTTCAGCAAAGCCTCCACCAACAACCAATGGGGAGAGGAGAACCTATTCAGTAAATGATGCTGGGAAAACTGGCTGACCACATGCAGCAGAATGAAACAGACCCCCTAGCTATCACTATACACAAAATAAACTCTAAATGAGATCAGGACCTAAATGTACAATCTTAAACTATAAGAATCTTAGAAAACGCAGGAGACACTCTTACAGAAATTGGAACAGGCAGCCAATTCTTGACTAAAACCCCAATAGCCCATGCCATAAGAGATAAGATTGAAAAGTGGGACCTCATCAAACTGAAAAGCTTTTGCAAAGCAAAAGAAACCACCAAGAGAGTGGGGAGACAGCCCACAGAATGGGAACAAATATTTGCCAACTCTATATCTGACAAAGGCCTAACATACAAGATCTACAAGGAACTCAAATGTGCTGAAAGGAAAAAAAAATAGCCCTATTAAAAAGTGGGTGAAAGATATAGATAGACACCTCTCAAAAGAAGACATATGAGCAGTCAACAAATACATTCAAAAATGCTCAGCCTCACTAGTCATCAAAGAAATGCAAATCAAAACCACACTGAGATACCACTTAACTTCAGTCAGGATGGCCAACATTAATAACTCAAAACACAACAGATGCTGGAGAACATGCAGAGAAAAGGGAACTCTTGTACACTGTTTTGGAGAGTGTAAACCGGTACAATCTCTGTGGAAAATAGTAATAGGTATTGACTGTTAGAAACAAGTTAGCCTTCCCCTGTTGGTATGGGTCATAAATATGCCACAGTATTGGCTAAGGAAAGGCACCAAAGTATACACCCTCTCATAAATGACTTAAGTAAAGAAGGGGAACTGATTCCTACAATCTCACTTTTTAATTTTCTATTATGGCCTATGTTTAAAGACACTACTGGGTGAGGGTAACTGTAGACCACAGAGAGCTAATACACTTATTGTCTTTATTAGAGTACTTCTACCAAATATTGTCACCTTAATAAATACCATTCAAAAAAAACATGGGTAAATAATTTGGAGTTATGGACTTGACTGACATGTTCTAGTCAGTGAAAATTTCACAGAAGAGTCAATGACAATTCCTCTTCACCTTTGAGGGTCAATAGTAGTACACCTTTTCCTGATTGATTATGAAAAATCCATATAGTCCCAGATTTGCACATGAGCTTTGCCAACAGGCCTTAAATGCTTGCTTCCCACTCCCATCAGAAACTTGGTTTTGACCTTATGTCAATGACATTCTTATCACAGAGTCAGGAAAAATCTGTCTCACAATATATCACAACCATGAGTAAACACTTGATCATGGTGATGACTCTTTTAAGGCATTGCTGAGTTCAGTTTGCTAATATTTTGTAGAGGACTTTTGCATCTATGTTTATTAGGAATATTGGCATGTGATGTTCTTTTCTTGAAGTATCCTTGTCTGGCTTTACTATCAGGGTAATGTTGGCCTTATATAATGAGCTTAGAACTATTCCTTCTACTTAAGTTTTGTGGAAGAGTTTGAGAAAAATTTGTTTTAGTTACTTTTTAAATGTTTCATAGAGTTTATCAATAAAGCTTTCTGGTCTTGGGCTTTTCTTTGATGGGAGAAATTTTATTACTGATTCAATCTCTTTATTCGTTATTGGTGTGTTCAGAGTTCCTATTTCTTTAATATTCAGTCTTGATAGATTATATATGTCTAGAAGTTTTTCCATTTTGACTAGTTTATCTAATTTGTTGGCATATAATTGTTCATAGTAGTTTCTTGTGATCTTTTTCATTCATTTCTTTTCATTCATTTTCATTTCTCTGGTATCAGTTGCAATGTCTTCTCTTTCATTTCTGATTTTATTGATTTGAGTCTTCTCTTTTTCTTTTTCTTATTTGGTCTATTTTAGTGTTTGCTGATTTTTTTTCTTTTAAAAAGTCAATTCTTACTTTAATTGATTTTTTTCTGGTATCTGTTTATTTATGTTTGCCCTAATATATGTTATTTCCTTCCACCTACTAAATTTTGGCTTATTTTGTTCTTTTTCTAGCTCCTTGAGTTGTAACTTTATATTGTTTATTTGTTATCTTTTTTTTTTAATATAAGCATTTACTGCTACAAAATTATCTAACTGGCTTGCTTTTTCTACATTCCATACATTTTGGTATGTTGTGTTTCTATTTTTGTTTATCTCTAGGTGTTTTTTGAAATCTTTCTCTTTATTTCTTCTGTGACTTATTGGTGATTTAGAAGCATGCTGCTTGATTTCTATATATTTGTGCATTTTCCATGATTTATCTTATTATTGATTTCTAGTTTCATGTCATTGTGACCCAATAAGTTATTTGGTGTGATTTCAATTCCCTTAAATTTGTTAATTCTTTTTTGGTGGTCTAATACATGATTTATCCTGAAGAATGTTCCATGTGTGCTTTGCTTGAGAAGAATGTGTATTCTGCTGCCATTGGGTGAAATGTTTTGTATGTGTCTATTAGGTCAATTTGGACTAAAGCGTAATTCAAGTCTAATGTTTCCTTATTGGTTTTCTGTGTAGATCATTTGTCCATTATCAAAAGTGTATTGAAGTTCCCTATTTTTATTATATTTCAGTGTATTTCTCACTTCAGAACATTAATAATTGTTCTATGTATTTAGTTCCTCTACTGTTGGGTGCATATATATTTACAATTGCTATGTCCTGTTGGTGAATTGATCCTTTTATCACTATATAATGAACTTACCTCTTTATAGTTCATGACTTGAAGTCTATTTTATCTGATATAAGTTAGCTGCACCTGCCATCTTTTGTTTTACATTTACATGCAATAATTTTCACCATCTTTTTCCTTTTAGTCTTTGTGTTTTCTGACTAATAGAGTGAGTCTCTTGCAGGAAGCATATGATTGCATCATTTAAAAAAAAATTTATTCTGCCACACTATATCTTTTGATTAGAGAATTTAATCTATTTATGTTCATAGTAATTACTAATAGATAAAGACTTACTACTGGCAATTTATAATTTATTCTGGTTGTTTTGTAGGTTCTCCATTCCTTTCTTTCTCTCTTTTTGTCTTCCTTTGTAGTTTGATGGTTTTCTGTGGTGGTATTCTCTGAATTCTTTCTTTTTATATCTTGTGCAGTTACTGTAGGTTTTTGTTATGTGGTTACCACAAAACTTACACAGACATCTTATCTTTATAACAGGCTATTTTAAGCTGGTAATAACTTAACTTCAATCACATCCAATAACTTTAGTTTCATGCTCTCTTCTCCACCTTTTATAATTTTGATTTCAAAATTTATATATTTTAAAAATTTGTATTTTTATCAATTTATGTTGCTACAGTTATTTTTTGATATTTTATTTTATTTTTTAAATTGTGGGGTACAATTCAGGGTTAGGTATACAAATATTCATTGTGTAGGTACTCTTGTTGATGAGGTGTGCCCCCCCAGACAGATCTCGACTACTGTCAATCCCACCTCCCCATCCCCCCTGCCTCCCGCAGTTTCTCACTACTGTCAATACTTTTATTATAGTATTACAGTAGTTGTTCAAGGTCCACTTATGAGTGAGAACATGTGATACTCAGATCTTTGTTTCTGTGAAAGATCACTCGGTATTATAAACTCTAATTCCATTCAGGTTGCTGCGAAGTTCATGATTTTGTTCTTTATGGCTGCATAATATTCCATTGTGTATGTGTACCACATTTTTTAATCCAGTCCTCTTTTGATGGGCAGCACAGTTGGTTCCATGTTCTTGCTATTGTGAAAAGTGCTGTGATAAATATACGTGTACAGGTATCTTTTTTATAGAATGATCTGAGTTCTTCCAGGTATATTCCCAGTAGGGAGATTGCAGGGTCATTTGGAAGGTCGATTTTTAGAACTTTTAGGAATCACCATACTGTTTTCCACAGAGGCAGTACTAGTTTACACTCCCACCAACAGTGTAGAAGTGTTCCCTTTTCACCACATTCTCTCCAGCATCTGTTATTTTTTGAGTTATTGATGGTGGCCATTCTGACTGGAGTTAGGTGGTATCTCAGTGTAGTTTTAATTTGCATCTGCTTGATTACTAGTGAAGCTGAACATTTTTTTCATGTCAACAGCCTGGTATTGGTACAAGAACAGGCATATAGACCAATGGAATAGAATTGAGATTCCAGAAGCAAAACTTCAATTTCTCAACCAACTCATCTTTGCCAAAGCCTCCACCACCCACTACTGGGGAGAGGAGAGCCTGTTCAGTAAATGGTGCTGGGAAAGCTGGCTGACCACATGCAGAAGATTGAAACAGGACCCCTACCTATCCCCATACACAAAAATTAACTCTAAATGGATCACAGACCTAAATGTAAAACCTCTAACTATAAGGACCTTGGAAAATGCAGGAGACACTCTTATAGAAGTTGGAACTGGCAACCAATTCCTGATCAAAACCCAAAGAGCCCATGCCATAAGAGATAAGATAGACAAGTGAGACCTTATTAAGCTGATAAGCTTCTGCAAAGCCAAAGAAACCATAAAGAGAGCAGGGAGACAGCCCACAGACTGGGGAAAAATATTTGCTAACACCGTGTCTGACAAAGGCCTAACATCAAGGATCTACAAGGAACTCAAATGTGCTGAAAAGAAAAAAACAAACAGCCCCATTACAAAGTGGGCAAAATATATGAATAGACACTTCTCAAAAGGAGACATATGAGTAACTACATTTATTTTTAATAGTTTTGTCTTTTAATCCTCATAGTGGGGATAAAATTGTTTATATGCCACCCTTGTAGTATTAGAAAATTCCAAAAATATGCTGGTGAGGCTGCAGAGAAAAGAGAACGCTTCTACACTGTTGGTGAGAATATAAGCTAGTTCAACCTCTATGGAAAGCAGTGTGGTGATTTCCAAAATAATTAAAAATTGATCTCCCCTATGATCCAGCAATCCATCTCCTGGGAATATACTCAGAGGAACATCAATCACTCTATCAAAAAGACATCTGCACACACATGTTCAATGCTACACTATTTACAATAGCAAAACCCAGAACAAATCTTGCTGCTCACTGAAAGTGGACTGGGTAAAGAAAATGTGGTACATATACACAATGGAGTATTATGCAGCCATAAAGAAGAACAAAATAAT
Organism: Cephalopachus bancanus; assembly: GCA_027257055.1. Taxonomy (NCBI): domain Eukaryota; kingdom Metazoa; phylum Chordata; class Mammalia; order Primates; family Tarsiidae; genus Cephalopachus; species Cephalopachus bancanus. The sequence continues at coordinate 1,083,389 of JAPVLO010000790.1, read as the reverse complement.
GGCCTTCACAGCAACTTGGATACAGTTGGAAACCATCATACTAAGTGAACTATCATAGAAACAGAAAACTGAATATCTCATTTTTTCATTCATAGATGGGACCTGAACAATAGTCACATTAGCACAAGGGTGGGATCAGTAGTCACTGTGCACTGCTAAGGGAGGGAGGGAGGAAGGAGAGTGTGGGACACATGACAACACAAAAGGTACCTGGTCCACTATGAGGGGGAATGTGGGCCACCTAAAATTCCAAACTTCACATTTCACGTAGCCTACTTATGTACCCCACAACTCTATAATAAATTAAAAAATAATAAAATTCTGAATATGAGTATGTATTACTTATACTATTGATTTTTTACCTTTTATTTGTCTTTTGTTATTAACGTTTAGCAGCCTTTTATTTCAACTTAAAGAATTCCCTTTAGCAATTTCTGTGAAGCAAGCCTATTAGTGATAAACTCCCTTAGCTTTTGTTTGTCTTGATAAGTTTTTATTTCTTCTTCATTTTTGAAGGACAATTTTCCTGAGTAAAGCATTCTTGTTTCACAAGTTTCAAATTTTTTCTTCAGCACCTTGAATATACTGTCCTAATCTCTTCTGGCCTGCAGGGTTTCTGCTGAAAGTTTGCTGATAGTCATATTGGACTTCCCTTGAATATGTCTCTATTTTTTAAACTGCTTTCAGTATTCTTTGTCTTTGACTTTTGATAATTTGATTATGATGTGTCTTGGTGAACTTCTCTTTGGGTTGAGTTTGATTGGAAAACTCTGAGCTTTTTGCACCTGAGTGTTTTTGCTTTTTTCCAGATTTAGGAATTTTTCAGTCATTATTTTCTTAAATATTCTTTCTAGTCCTTTTGTTTATTTTTCTTCATCAGAAACTCCTGTTATGTGCAGGTTAGTTCTCTTGATGGTGTTTCATAATATCCACATGTCTCTTAATTACTTTTCATTTTTATTTTTTGCTTTTCTGACTAGATAATGTCAGATGTCCTATCTTTGAGCTTACTGAGTCTCTCTTCTGCTTAATTAAATTTACAGTTCATTTATTATATCATTTATCTCTAGGATTTATTTTCTATTGCTTCTATTTGTCAAGTTTCTTATTTTGTTCATGAATTGCTTTCCACATTTCATTTTAATCTGTATTTTTTCTAAGTTTCTTTAAGAGAATAATGGTGAACTTTTTGTCAGTCAGTTCATAAATCTCTATTATTAGAGCTTTATTAGTTTCTTTTGGTTTTCACATTTCCCTGGTGTTTTAAATAATCCTTATATCACTGCGTTGATGCCTGCACATTTGAGGAAATGGCCATCTCTGCCAGCCTTTGCAGATATTCTATGGTGGTGATAGACCTTCAATATTTAGTCTGGCTTGGGATTCTGGATAATTCAGAAGGTAGCAAAACTTGGTGTTGGGATTTCTAGTTGGACTGGGACACGGTCTGTGCTCTTAGGTTGAATGGAACTGCTGGTGGTGCTCTGTAGTCTGGTAAGACCACTGGCTGAACTCTGTGGCCAGGTGGGGCTGTTGGCTGGGCTCTGTTATTGCCTTTGATTGGGCAGGATTGTAGGTTGTCTCTTATAGCTGGTGACCCAGGGGGTACAGTGTTTGGAATCTGTAGTTGGGCAGAGCAACATGCTGGGCTCCAAGGCTGAGTAGGGTTTCTTGGGTCACTGCTTGGCCATTTGGAGTATGCAAAGCAGAGGCTATGTTCTACAGATATGTGTGGAGTTTCACTTGCCTCCTGGTCCAAGCAGAGCACTGAAGCTTAGTTGGATCGCCACTCAGCTGTTGGATTTGAGCAGGGCAAGATATTCTCTCCACAGAAAATTGACTGGTAAAGGATTGACGAGAGTACTGGAGCTAGGTTGGGTTATCACTTGGCTGCTGGGTTTGACTGGGGCCAGATTCTCCCTTTGGGGATAACTGCTGGTTTGCATTTGCTTCTTAGATTGAGGAAAGCTTAAAGAGAGAACCAAGGATGTGCAGGGAAGCTGACTAGGGACTCAAGCCAGTCAGACCTGCAGACTGTGTTTCCTGCAGAGCAATGCTATTGTCTAGTAGTATCTCTGGTGTGACACCCATATTGGCTGGTATGCAGAACCACCACCATGATCTGTATGCTGATTGCTGTGAGCACCACCTCTGTTCTTTGTTTCTAACTGATCCTAGGTGTCTAGCCTGGCTGATACCATCAGTGTTTTCTGTGGTGTGAGACAGGAGTGGGCCTCTTGCAAAAGGTCTCAGAGTGGTGAGGTTGCTGAATGCCTATCTCCAAGTCTATCTTCTCAATGTAGAAATTATGGGTCCAGGGGAATTTTCTGTGTGTAGCACTGTACCAGTTTGGAGGAAGGGCAATGCAGTCAAAGAGAAATTGCTCCTCTTATCTTTCAAATGTTGCTTTTCTTAGTTCTGCAGTCCAATGGGGTGTCTCAACTTCACTCTCAAGTTCTAGGATATTCACAAAGGTATTCTTGTTTGTGAATAGTTGTTACCTTGATTTCTGTGAAGAAAAATAAGTGGAGAACTCTTATTCCACCTTCAGGATGACATTACCCTCTTTATTAAAATGAAAATGTAAGCTACAAAATCAAGCTAAACCTGACTTTACTGGAATGTCCATATATCTTGAAAATATCCATATAACTTGTCACTGTTGTTAACTTATCAAAAACCCCAGAAACATCTTTTTCTTTTTATCTCTTGCTCAGTGGTAACTGGATGGTTGGCATTGTCAAAAATGAAAAGCAATGGTCTTTACCAATGTAGTAAGCACAAGATATAAGGGAACTGGATGATGGACAGCCACAGTGTCCTTATTCAAACACTCCAATTTCAATATAGAGGATAGATCAAAGTGCTTAATGAGCTAGGCTGTGTGCAGTACTCCTACACATAAAGTATGTCCTTGAGAAACACTTTCCTAAGGTTCATATTTTCATCAACTCCTACTCAGTAACTAATGTGCTAATTACTTGGTCAGGACTTTGGTAAAATCAGGTCTGGAAAATATGAGGCCAAGACATCTGGTGCAGAGAAATAGGAAAAAAATGGCCACACTGACTCCCATTATGCCCATCGTGGTGTACCATACCTTGGCTAATACCAAACAAGACACAAAAGAGGTACTATAAAACGCCAAAGCTAATCAAACCACCAAAGCAGGTAAGCCTCTTGAAGGAGAGGGAGTTCTGAGAACTTAGGGATGAGCCATTGTACACTTCTGTCAGTGAACCCATAAGAGATCAGGGCATTTGGTCATCATAAGTTTACACAAATGGATTATTAATAGAGGAGTGGACTCAGCAAAGAGACATTGACACAAAGCCATCAGGGATTGTTATCACATATCAAAAATCTAGACACTGAGTCTACCTTATAGGAAGAGTAATTTACAGATCTTTAAAAAAGGCCAATTAAAACTTGCAAATAAATTTCATTGGGTCTATGCAGTGGCAAAAGCCATTAAATACACCTTAACAATGGTGTATGCCTCTACAGATCTTCTATTGGATTACCAATACAATGCACTATCTTCTGCTTATGTTATTGGATGGTTAACTAAACAACTTTTACAGTCTTTGGAAATGCCACAGTCAGATCAACGCTTCCACTTCACTGTAAAACAAATGCAAAAATTGGCATTGTAATGCAACATTGTTTGGGCTTTCCATCTACCTTATTGTCCTGGTAGCAGGTAACATAGAAAGATAATAGGCTTTTTAAAACAATGGCAATTGAGAGAACTTGAAGGACAATGGTTCCTCCAAATGGGCAGAAATATCACCCATAGTCTTGATGACATGAATTTATGCCCCTATGGCATGATTATACCATACTGAAATTCACAACAAATAAAAAGACCACCAATAGATATGTGGCCTTTACTGGCGTACATACACGAGACATAACCAAATACAGTTTCTACAAACATGAGAGCCCTGGCATTGCCATTCAGAGAGCAAAGGAATATCCACAAAAGTTAAGGTATTTTCGCCTTACCTTTTTCCCTCATAGAAAACCAGAGCCTAGCCACTTCCACCTCACTGTGGACCACTGACTCTGGAACCACTCTCAGCCTGTACTTACCCATCACCAAAAATAAACTGAGTAAACCATCCACCACTATTTGGAGAGAAAGGTGACTTTATCTGCCACCCCTGTACTTTGCTCCACTAAAGGCACTGTGGAACAACCTGGACCTGCTCCCAACACACTGGCGGTCTAGCCAGTATAATACCTGCAATGTTTTCTGTGGTGTGAGGCAAGAGAGGGCCTCTTGCAAAAGGTCTCAGAGAGTGGTGAGGTTGCTGAATGTCTGTCTCCTACTCTTTCTTCTCACTGTAGAAATTATGGATCCAGGGGAATTTTCTGTGTGTAGTACTGTACCAGTTTGGAGGAGGGGCAATGCAGTCAAAGAGAAATTGCTGGAGGTGAAACTAATCCTCATATACTAGTAAACACTATTTTGGTGACAGAGAACAATCAGATTCTATAATGCCAGCTGCAGATAACCTCTGACTTTAACTCATACTTTTTTTGCTGTGTCCCTTACTTGAGAAGTTCCTAAACTCAACAATGTTGACTACATATCTACTGTTAGGTCACCTTATCCTTGGTAACACACACATTACTGTTGACAAGGTATGTTTGGAAACAACATGCCATAGGTTCACCACAAGGAGACACACAACATGGGTTAGTTTGGAAAAAATGAGAACCATGCTGTTGACTCTTTGTAGGGGGAAAATAGAGAGGCCGTGACACTGAGACTATTACACCGGCAGGCTCGATGGGTAACGCTTCCAGGTTGAGCCCCCCAGAACAGGAGAAGTGGGGTCTTATACCTTTGTTTAGGTAAGGGAGGGGGGTCGTGTTGAGCGATTACACATCTTCTTTGGAATTTACAAGGTTGTGTTCAGAAAAATCAGGTCTTTCAAAGAACAAATGGTCTCCAGGAACTGCAGGGCGAGCAGGGTTGTAAAGCTTTATTTTTTTTATTTTTATTTTTTTTTTGAGTTGGAGTCTCACTCTGTTGCCCAGACTGGAGTGCAGTGGCCGCTCCCAGCCACCGCAGCCTCGACCTGCTGGGCTCCGGTGATCCTTCCGCCTCAGCCTTCCAAGTAGCTGGAGCTACAGGTGCACACTACCACGTCTGGTTAATTTTTGATTTATTGTAGAGATGAGGTCTCACCAAGTTGCCCAGGCAGGTCTCGAACCCGCGGGCTCAGGCAATCCACTCACCTCAGCCTCCCAAAGGTGCGGGATTACAGGCTGAGCCACCAAGCCCGGCTGTAAAACTTTAAAAGAGGGGTTTTGGATAAATCTGTGAATTAGTTACTCTTTTGTATTCCGCGAGAGCCTTCAGTCTTCCGCCATTTGGCTTTCTCAAACAAAACCGGCCTGGTGGGTCTTTAAAGCTTGCCGCTTGACTTTCAAAAGGAGATACCTTTAACTGCCACCAGCCCCCTCTGCCACAGGCTTAGTGGGAGACAATTTGTCATTCCAGGTGATTGCCATGGGGCCACTGCTGACCCCGAAGCAGTTATTCATGTGTTTCTGCGTTCATTCACTCAATCATACGAGAAATATATTTGAGCATTTGCCACATTCTGCCATATCTTTAGGTTGTCCAATCCTAGTAACACAACTAAAGTTGAAGGTTAGCACTCCTTCTCTTGCCTCTATTATTTTCATTAACACTCAAACTTGTGACTCACAAATTCTTTCTAAGCCATATGGGCCAACTTTTTCTTTAAATTAGGCAAAACTCATCATTATTAACTACCGCCATAAAGTAGACAGAATAAGGCTCACTATCTTTCAAATTGCACTTAAGGAATGCCCAAAGATAGTATATACCCAATATTATAATCAGGATTCTTATGATTGGTTCAATCAAATAAAAAATACTATAATTCAAAAACAGTACCAACAATCCTACAGAATTGCCAAAATAAAATTATAATTTTAAATGAGATGATGATAAATGTAAACAATGTAAGTCCCTACAATTATTGATCTCTTTTCCTATTAATTATATTATTCTCTTTCCCCCTCCAATACAAGCCCCATTTATTAAGCCAAAAATATTGTACTAACCTAGTGCCCTTGGACACCTTGCCACAGACTTCTTCTCTGACTGTCAATCAATATAAACAAGTAAAACAATGTATACTACATAATATTACCTGGGTCAAGGCATGTTTAAAAAATCAGGGGCTACAATCAGCTTGAGAATTCTTCCATAGCCTAATCCTCTCACAATAACATTGGCAAGTTTTACATAACACTCAAGGGAAACTGGCTCTGCAACAATTCAAAGGCTGGCTGCCCACAGTAAATAATTGTAGGTCTTGGGTGTTACAACAGCACAGACAATTCCTACTACAAATGTATGTGATTTCGTAGAGAACTCTGAGTGCTCTCTGTATGAAAGTTTCTCTACCCAAATTGACAATTATTTGCTTACAACTATTAGAAAATTTGTTTGGCTTACCAAAACCACCATTAACAAAGGTTTGGGGAATATTTGAGGGAAGTTTCTGACCAGTGTTATTTTCGGGTGATCCCAAAATATCATACTGTGAGAATAACAAAGACCACCCAAATGTGAAAATCAAGTTATTTATTTATTTAGAACTTTCTGTAGCGCTGGGCTCGGTGGCTCAGCCTGTAATCCCAGCACTTTGGGAGGCCGAGGCGAGTGGATAGCCTGAGCTCGAGGGTTCGAGACTTGCCTGGGCCACTTGGCGAGACCTCATCTCTACACTACATCAAAAATTAGCCAGGCGTGGTAGTGCACGCCTGTAGTTCTGGCTACTTGGAAGGCTAAGGCTGAAGGATCGCTGGAGCACAGCAGGTCGAGGCTGCGGTGACTGTGAGCATGCCACTCCACTCCAGTCTGGGCGACAGAGTGAGACTCCAACTCAAAACAAAACAAAAAAACAGAGCTTGCTGTAGTAAGGGAGTAAACCCTTGTCACTTGTGTTCTAGGAAAGAACCAAAGGTAGACATAAAAGTGAGATAGATTTATAGTGGGAAGAAAGGGAAGGCTTCAGGTATGTGCTGATTACAGGTCATAGGCATGAGGAAACTGTAGGCAGGCTAACTAGAAGTGGGGCATCCTATGTGATTAGTTAGAGGTTCATATTTGTCTTTCTCTGGTTAGACCTAAGGTTGAAGCAGGGACAAAAATTAAGTAGTCAGTTATTAATCAAGTTCTGGTCATTTTGAGCTGACTGTTACAGAAGTTATTGTTTAGTTTCCTGAAATGTTACTAAAGATAGCAATCTGACATCCTATAAGTTTGATTTATAGCAGGCTAGCTTCATGGGCTGTTTATTGTTGATAAGAGGGGGTGGTTTCCTGGGCAGGTTGCTGAATGTTGTGGGTTACTATCCTATTTTTATATATGGTCCAACCATTTTCCATTTGTACATTCAATCTTTCAATATACATCCCACTGTATAGGATATAGAAGCAATAATGAGAAGCCTGGTATGAAAGCTAACGGGAAAAAAATCATTGGTGGTATCACATTACCACTTCCCAAGGGGACATCTTTGGAGTTATTAAAGCTATACATGTAGAGTTTCTAGAAAAGGTTCCTCTGGACTGGAAAGGATGGAGCAGATGGTCTCCCGCTGAAATTACATCAATATCATGATAAACAGAGACATAAATGTATCAAATTTATAATACAATCAATGTTTACTTTTAAAACAACTTGGCCCACTTGTGAGGATCACATATGTGAATGCCCCATAGTTCAGGACTTCATCTGGCACATGGTGAAATTAATAACTTTTTCCAAACTGCCAAGAACTCCTTTGAAGTTTATTTTAGACCCATGAAAACTTTGATGTTATTTACTACTGGCAATCACCAGAAGACTCAAGCACCAAGGCACATTAATCCAAACAAGAAGTAAAATTTAGTTGCCTAAACTTGCAGATAGCTTTAGCCACAGAAATACATAGGATGACAAATTTTACTGCATGCCTGGCTTTCTCCTGCCAATTTGATTTTAGTCTTATAGACAGCCAAGGATATATACTAAAAGGGTTACAATGACATTTTGTTGACTAAACAATTGAACAAATCAAGATGTCCTCCTTTTTCTGATCTCTTCTCCTGAACTTCCCCAATTAAGTGGGCAAACTGTGAAAGAGCTTTGAAATCCTAGTTTGTGCCCTTATAGGATTCCATCTGCTTTATTGCGGGCTCAAACTCAGGCACTACAAAATAACAAACAATTTGAATTGTAAAATAACATTGGGCAAGAGACTATATTGTTATATACATGAGCCAAATATGGCCTCTGTATATTGATCCCTATGTTGTTTACTTCTTCAAACAGGCAAGGTCTGTTAGTTCAAAAGTCTTCCAGTACCAAACTAATTTTTTACACATTCAATTCTTACATATATAGCCCCAATAAGTATATATTTAGCCATTTAGAGACTGCAGCCATCTGCTAGCCATAAGTAGGATATAACTTGGGAGATTAAAACCTTAACCTGCTATTGTCCTTCAGAGCTCTCTGACCCAGAGATTCTGCCTTGCAGTGGAGACATATCATATACATACAAAGCCCCCCTCTGATACCCCTCCCCCTCGGGGTTTCCTTTCCCTTCCTCACCTTCTGGGTGGTGGCCTCCAACCAGCCTCTGGAAGGTCTCAGGCTTTGATGACCTCCCTGCCCTTACAAACTTATCAAAGCATTGACATAATAAAACTCCTTGTGTGCTACTGCCACCTTGTGGTTATATCTTTTTCCTTGATTGGCCCCCAAATTGCTTGCACTCTACAGTTTCATATATTTTAACTCTACATATAAATCACACAAGAAATTCTTATTGTTACTTTAGATTGTCATTATGCATATATAGTTTCATATTTGTCTTTTCTAATATTGTTCACTTATTGTATCTCCTTATTTTTTATATGGGAACCTTTCAGTATTTACTTTAGTGTAGGCTTACTGGTGATCAATTTACTCAGCTCTGTTTTCTAAAAATGCCTTTATTTCCCCCTTCATTTTTGATGGGCTATTTCAGTGGGTTAAGAATTACAGATTATTAGCCTACAATCATTAAATTCCTAGAGTGATAAAGTTGCATGCCATATAAGTTTTACCTCTTTGTACATCTCTTTCTTCTGAGATCATAACTCTTGAAGTCCTCATTATCTTGATATGTTTCTGATGTTGCCTTGGAAGCTTTTGATGCCTTTAAACAGTTTATTTCCCCCAAATTTTTAGGGTTTTTCTTTGGCAGACCTGCTACTATCAACTACATATGATTAGTAATGGAACTCTTAAAAAGAACAAAATCATGAATTTCGCAGCAACCTGGATGGAACTCTAGTCTATAATACTGAGTGACCTCTCACAAAAACAAAGATCCGAGTATCACATGTTCTCACTCATATAATGGACCTTGAACATCCAACCTAATACTATAAGAAAATGACTGACAGTAGTGGGAAACTATGGGGGGAATGGAGATGGGACTAACAGTAGCAAATATCTATCTGGGGATGGGGAAACACCTCTTATCAACAGGGTGCCTGAATGAAACGTAATTGTACACCTAACCCTTAACTGTACCCCACAAAACCATAGTAAAAAATATTGATTATGAAAAAATAAAAATAAAAAAATGAAATATCAAAAAAAGAAACTATTACTTTAAAGAAAATGAAAAAAGAGACAATGTATATCTTCAACAGCCAAATAAACAGAAGAAATCAAGTATGAATGATTCCAAACAGTAGGCGATTAAAAAATGTGTAGCTTACTTTAGAAGATTTTTTATTTGAGTCAGCTCAATTATATTATTTTTAAAAATAAAACCTTTCTGAAACTATTCCTTTCCTCTAGTCTCCACTTTATGTTCACAATGAGCTTAATCACTCTTCAAATTGATGTTAAAAATTTAACTAACAATGTTGTGTACATTCTGCACACTTACCAATTCATATCTATCCCAAGGTAGGAAAATAATTGTTTATGTTTTAATGACTATTATTAAGAGTTGGTAAACATGCTATATCAACTCAATACTTAAATAGAAAATGTGGCTATACTTTAAAAAGTTAAAAGCACTACACAGCCATAAAGAAGGGCAAACATATGGACTTTCACAGCAACTTGGATGAATTTAGAATCTATCATACTTAGTGCTCTATCACAGAAACAAAGAACAAAGTAACACATGTTCTCACTCATAAGCAGACCCTGAACATTTGCCATAATACTATAAGAAAGGGATTGGCAGCAGCGGGATACTGCCGATGTGTGTGTGGCAAGGGGAACACAACATCAGTAAGGGTACCTGATCTCAAACCAGGCAAAGTGGGGACCAAAGGGAGGTCCAAACTTTATCTGTACGATGACCACTTGTATGTCTAATCCTGAATTGTACCCCACATCTTTAAAATAAAAAAATAATTAAAAAAAGGAACTCTTTTGCTACAATCAACTACATATTATTAGAAATGGAACCCTTCAATATCATTATAATGACTTATTAGTATTTCATTTTAGTACCATAGTTTGTTTAAAATAGTCTATAATTATTTAACATTCATGCAGCTTTCTGCTCTGCTATTTTCCCTCTCCTTAAAAAAGTGTAAAAGTCTACTCCTAGATTGTAGTGGAGACAGTAAGAAAAACCACATATGGTAAACATTTGCTGCAAGGCCCAAACATATCAATAGAGGGTCAACAGTGGTAGATGATTGGTTGTGTGAATGTCAAAAAGTTAGCGTCTCCCCCCACCCCATCTCTTTCTCTCTTTCTTCTACTTCTAAAAACAATCTGTCTGTACTCCACTGTTCTCTTTTTTACTCATTGCTGCTGTGCTACTGTTTCAGATGGAATGCTTTTCTCATCCTTCTCCTTTTGGTAAATATCTACCCACTCATCTTTTCAGTGCCAATTATTTTATGAATCATCTTCTGGATCTACAGACAGAACTGACCCTGCTCTCCATAGCCGTCATTACAAACTTCTAGAAAACTTGGCTTCACTTTTTCTTTGTCTGACTCCAGCTTTTACATTGGAAGCTTCTTGAAGACAAAAAAGTTAACTCTGTAACTTCTGGATAGGTGATCAGTGTTTGTTGAATGAATAAATAAAGAGGTCAGGATTGGATCTGTTCAAAAGTGCTAGAGTAATAACACAGTAAAACAGAGCAGATTTTACTTTTACTTTACCTTTAACATTCAGTATCTCAATTGACCCTTAATTACTCTGTTAAATGGGCAGGTGATTGGGAATTGAAAGGATTAACTAAATCTTCAAAAGTGGACTTTCCAAGGTAGGCTGTAATCCTCTGAACTGGTAAGAGTTGGGGCTGGGGATATTGGGATTTTCAAGCTTGTCCCAGACTCTCTAACTGGAGCTAAATTTCAGGCCTTCATACTCTCTAGGAAAGAGTTTTTCTTATCTCACAACAGTAGGACAGGAGTTACTATACACCTAAATGGAGAAAGTGACAGAGGAGACAGGGGTGGGGGTGGGAGCTTACTCTTCCAGAGACAATGCACATTTTTTATGAACCAGTTTCTGGACGACAAATCCCAAGTATACTATCAATAAAGTTTCTGGTTTTCTGTGTTAAAAGCCTTCTAATCGGCACCGTAACTTTGAGAAGTAGCTATTATTATCTCAGTTCTTATTTCCTACCCATCTGCTCCGAGCTTCTTGTCCCATCCTACCAAATCTCTCTCCTTTGATGCAGAACCGTCCACTTTCTCAGGCCCCAGGGAGGGGCTGGGCGGGGCGGGATCGTCTTGTCGCAGAGCCCAAATGCGCCTGCGCGGACTGCGGCAGAAGGCGGGGTACCAGCTGCAGAGTACACTGAGACGAGTGTTCACTGTTGACCAGTACCTGCCTTCTTTTTCACCACCTCCAATTTCAGCTCCAGCAAGTTGGTTGGAACTTTGGTTCTCGCAGCAGCAACAACAGCATTACGGCTAGCGGCAGTTTTGTGCCGAGGCACCTACACGGCTCCCGTCCTCTTTCTGCCAGATCGCGGGCCTGTCGGTGTCTGCTCGCACACGCCGGTCGACAGGACCATGTCGCTGGTAAGCCAGAATTCGCGCCGCCGCCGCCGCCGCGGTGCAAAGGCCACTGCGCACAGCAGCAGCAGCTGGGGTGAAATACAGGCCACCAATGCTCCCGGTCTCCCTGCTGCTATGCCAGGCCCAGACGTCCCCCAGGATCCCAGCGATCCCCAGATCCTCCAGGGCCTCGGCGCCTCTGAGAGCCCAAGCACCTCCGTGCTTCCCACCCCCAGCAAGGGTCCACGCACCTCTGTACCACCCACCGTCTCTGAGGGCTCAAGCACCTCCAGGCCTCCCACCATCTCTAAGGGGCCGAACACCTCCGTGACGCTCACCGCCACTGAGGGCCAGAGCGCCTTTGAGGGCCAGAGCGCCTCTGGGCCGCCCTCTTGCACTGAGGAACCGAGCTCCTTCGTGCCGCCCATCCCCGGTGAGGGCCCGAGCACTTTCGTGCTGCTCACTGCCTCTGAGGGACCTGGCACCTCCATGCCAACCCTCCCTGGTGAGGGACTGAATACTTCCGTGCTGCTCACAGCCTCTGAGGGACCCGGCACCTCCACGCGGCCCCCGCCTGTAGAGGGCCCGAGCACCTCCGTGCCGCCCACCTCCGGTGAAAGCCCTAGCACCTCCGTGCCGCCCATCGCTTCTGAGGCACCAGGCACCTCCGTGCCGCCACCCCCTGGTGAGGGCCCCAGCAACTCCCTGCTGCCCATCGCTTTTGAGGGGCCTGGCACCTCCGTGCCGCCACCCCCTGGTGAGGGCCCGAGCACCTCCGGGCTGCCCACCGTTTCTGAGGGACCCGGTATCTTCGTGCCGCCACCTCCTGGTGAGGACCTGAGCACCTCCGTGCTGCCCACCGCCTCTGAGGGACCGAGCACCTCCAAGCCACCCACCCCTGGTGAGGGCCCAAGCACACCATTGAATTCAAGTGCTTCTGTGGGCCTGAACCCCTCCAAGTGCCCCGTTGTTTTGCCAAGCACTAGGGAGGCCAAGGCCTCTGTGGACTCTGACTCTGAGGGCCCCAGGGGTGCGGAAGGCCCCGTGGAATTCGAGGTCGTGAGAGATTGTGAGCGCCCCAACTCCATTACCATTATGGGCCTCAGTACTTCCCGGGTCGCTGTTACCTTGAAGCCCCAGGACCCTATTGAACAGAATGTAGCCGAGTTGTTGCAGTTCCTGCTGGTGAAGGATCAGAGCAAGTACCCTATCCGGGAGTCGGAAATGCGAGAGTATATTGTTAAAGAATATCGCAGCCAGTTCCCTGAGATCCTAAGACGAGCAGCAGCCCACCTAGAGTGCATTTTTAGGTTTGAATTGAGGGAACTTGACCCTGAGGCACACACCTACATTCTGCTCAACAAACTGGGACCTGTGCCCTTTGAAGGGTTAGAAGAGAGCCCAAATGGGCCAAAGATGGGCCTCCTGATGATGATTCTAGGACAGATATTCTTGAATGGCAACCAAGCCAAGGAGGCTGAGATTTGGGAAATGCTCTGGAGGATGGGGGTGCAGCGGGAGAGGAGGCTTTCCATTTTTGGGAACCCAAAGAGACTTCTGTCTGTAGAGTTTGTGTGGCAGCGTTACTTGGACTACAGGCCAGTAACTGACTGTAACCCAGTGGAGTATGAGTTTTTCTGGGGCCCAAGATCCCACCTAGAAACCACCAAGATGAAAATTCTGAAGTTCATGGCTAAGATCTATAACAAAGATCCTATGGACTGGCCAGAGCAATACAATGAGGCTCTGGAAGAAGATGCTGCCAGAGCCCTTGCTGAGGGTTGGCAGGCTCTCCCTCACTTTAGGAGGCCATTTTTTGAGGAAGCTGCCGCAGAGGTAGCATCTGCTGATTCAGAGGTTTCCAACTATTCCTCAAAATATCCTCCACATTCATGGCCTGAGTCAAGATTGGAGAGCAAGGCAAGGAAATTGGTTCAGTTATTTCTGCTTATGGATTCAACTAAGCTGCCTATACCAAAGAAAGGAATTCTGTACTATATCGGCCGAGAGTGCAGCAAAGTGTTCCCTGATCTCTTAAATCGTGCTGCTCGCACCCTGAACCATGTCTATGGGACAGAGCTGGTGGTACTTGATCCCAGGAATCACTCCTATACCCTGTACAACCGAAGGGAAATGGAAGAAATTGAAGAGATTGTGGACAGTCCAAACAGGCCTGGCAACAACTTTTTGATGCAGGTCCTAAGCTTCATCTTTATAATGGGAAACCATGCCAGGGAGTCTGCAGTCTGGGCCTTTCTGCGGGGCTTAGGGGTTCAGTCTGGGAGAAAGCATGTGATTACCTGTAGGTATTTGAGTCAGCGCTATATCGACAGTTTACGGGTTCCTGACAGCGATCCAGTGCAATATGAGTTTGTATGGGGCCCTAGAGCCCGATTGGAAACCTCCAAGATGAAAGCCCTGCGATATGTGGCCAGAATCCACAGAAAGGAGCCACAGGACTGGCCAGAGCAGTACAGGGAGGCACTGGAAGATGAGGCCAATAGAGCTGATGTTGGGCACAGGCAATTCTTTGTTCACAACTTCAGATAGAAGAATGCATGGCAGTCAGAGGGGCCATGCAAAGTCGGGTCCTAGGGCCTTAGGTCTCATGTATTGGGAGTACATATTGTATTTGGTATTGTATGTGTTCCAGTTCCATTTATGTATTTTCATATTTAGTTATTGTGAAGTGTCTTGAAAAGTTCCAACTGTTTTAATATATTGTCCAATAGGGTAAATGTGATTGACTACTTGCCGTCTCTGTTGTATTTTGGTATGAGTTTTGATAGCTTTATCAAATTTTTTGGAAATCTTTCCATCTTGTTGCATTATCTGGAAGATAGTACATAGCATATAGCTATAGATATAGGCTTTTTCTTGAAAGTTTGAAAAAATTCACCAGTAAAATTATCTAGCTTCGTGTGTCAAACAAATATAACAACAACTGAAAAAGCACTATAAATTGTGGCTGGCTTTCTTTTCTGTCTGCTATTGTGTAAAGAATATTGATGTTTACCTATATTTGCTTTGCTGTACTAAATGTAATGAAAAATAAAAGTTTAATAAATCAAACATAATGTGAATATGCTAATTTATTCAATAAACATTTATTAAACTCCTTTCATACAATGACCACAGTGGTGTGTTCTCGTTATACAAGTATATAATATATACCTCTTGCCCTAGATAGTCAGGGACTGGGTAGGGTTAAAGGGGAGGTCATTTAAACCAGCAATTGTATTATGGTGTACTAAATGCTATAGTAGACTAAGTAGAGAGTGCTATGAGAGTTATGAGGAGGCACATCTAACCCAATTCCTGGAGTGTTCGGAGTGGACCTTGAAGAAGATGGTGAGTGTGGTGGGACAAGAAGGGGTGCTTAACACAATCATGAGTTAAACATTCAAGGCTGGATTACAGTCTTCATGAGTGCAGATAATGAAGTCAAACATGTAAGGGAGAAGGGCAAGGGATATTGAATATCATAAATGGTCCCAACAAAATGCAGGAATCAGCTTTCTCTGAGTTATACTGCAGTGAAAAAAATTCTCAAATCTTAATGGCTTACAGCAACAAAATTTGGGGTTCATTTTGTATGTCCTATATGGTTTGTTTGTGATTCTGTTTATATTGTCTTCATTCAGGCAATCAGGCTAAAGGAGTATCCCATATATGGGACAGAGGTAAAAGGGCCATAGTGGAACCATGAGCCTGTTCTTAAAGCTTCTGCTCAGACATGGCTATTATAGTCCTAGTCCACTGACAAAAGCAAGTCACATTGGCAAGCTTAATGTCAATGGGGTGGGAAGCATACTTCTCTCACAAGGAGGGACATGTAGGGATAAGCCCTGTAGAGAGGAACAGCATATATTTTTGAACAAAAAATTTAGTCCACCATATAAGAATTTGGCTTTTCCATGAGTGAGATGGGAAACTGTTGAAGGATTTTGATCTGAGGAATGGCAGGATACAACTTAGTTTTGACAGGATTGTTTTGGCTTTTGTAATGAAAAACTAAAGAGGCAAGAAGGGCAGGAGTCTAATTTAAGCATAGTAGTTCCTTCTTTATGTTCTCATGAAAAGAGGTGTTATTTTCCAAATACAATTTATTTTTAAAAAATTGAAGTGAGACAGCCTGTTATCTTTTAAAAAGGCAACTTGGAAATCAAACTCTATGCTATCAAGGTTAAAAGGCATTATAAAGAACAAAATCATGAATTTTGCAGCAACCTGGATGGAATTAGAGTTTATAATACTGAGTGATAGTTCACAGAAACAAAGATCTGAGTATCACATGTTCTCACTCATAAGTGGACCTTGAACAACTATTGTAATACTATAAGAAAAGGAGTGACAGTGGCGGGAAACTATGGGGGGGCAGGGAGTTAGGATTAATGGTAGTCGATATCTGCCTGGGGAAGAGGGGGCACATCTCATCAACAAGGGTACCGTCACAGCGAATGTTTGTATACCTAACCCTTATCTATACCCCACAATTTTAAAATAAATTTTTTTAAAAAGGCATTATAGCATAATGGTTAAGAGCATGTAGTCTAGAGTCATAGTGCCTGTGTACAAACCCTGACTCTCTCTGATACTTACCAGATATAAGAACTTGGGCAAGTTATTTAGCCCCCATGCTTCAGTTTTTTCATCTGTAAAATGGGTATAATAATTTTATCTACCCCATGTTGTGAAGATTAAATGTTTTATCATGTAAGACACAACAAGGCTTGACATATAGTTAGCAATATATAGGTGATGTTGTTGCAGGTTGACTTTTCCAGAACTGGAACTGTGGAGATTTCCTTGAAGAAATTTTATTGGTGAGTGGTTTTGTATTCAACACCTGTGTCGAAGCAAAACAGAATTGCACAGAAGGAAAAGCTAAGCAGTTATTCAGTCACAACAAATAGCTTAGCTGATTCCATGGGAAGCTCTGGAGTTGGGCTGGTCCTGCAGAGTTGTCCCAAATTAAGGAAAAGGGGCCTAACTTTTATACCACCATACTGACCAGTCATAGGATGCAAGATGCTTCCTGGTAAGGAACCATGACTTTGAGAAAGTCAGTTATTTTCAGCTGAGAGTAATCTCTGAGAAAGATACTCAGCTGCAAACACAACAGCTGTCAACACCCTCAAGAACTGGAAGAATAAGCACTTTAGTCCTGAGGAGTAAAGACATCTGGGTGGTACACCACACTACATGTACTACAGTTGTTGTGGTTTTTGTTGGTTTGTTTCCCCTCCCCTTCTTCTACTGTAATAATTCTTTCTCTTCTTTCTTTCCTTCTCCTTTTTTTTTATTGTCATTGTCTCCTCTTCTTCCTCCTCCTTCTTGTTATTATTACTATAATTTTTGGTTAATCGAAAAAGATGAACTATCTTATCATTGTATCATTACTATTATTGTTATAATCTAAAAAGATGACATATCATCTCATTGTTCTGCCTGGGATATAACACCTACACCACTGAATCATTTTACTTTTGGCACAGCCTTCCTGAGAGAAAGGCTCTGATAATAGAACTATTTATCTCTTAAGTTCTGTGTCAGTTTTCTATTATTTTCATATTTCTTAGATTTTTGTCCTTGTGAAATTGTTTTCTGAAGATGTTACCTAAGCAAGTCTCTTAATAGGTTGTTTGCTATTTAAATATTGATATCTATTTTAATCTCCAATAAACTTGGCCAACATGCACAAAAATTCAGAACATCCTACTGAGGACAACCAAGGGATAAAATGTGCTCTTTCATAATATTCTCTCAAGTGACAATTTTAGTCTCAGGCAAAATGTCTGATTAAATATTTAAGATGGAAAGAAATAAAACATTATAATCCTGAAATTCCTGTAAATATGAATATTTGTTATTATTACTATCATTATTTTTATTTACCAGAACATTAGCCGAATAGTGTACTTTCAAGGTGAAACTCTGTGTGTGTGTGTGTGTGTGTGTGTGTGTGTGTGTGCATATGACATATTTGGAACAATTTACATACTCATAATTATTTCCATTTTTGCCACTGTACCCAAATACATTCATGCATAGACACACAATTTTGTCTTTATGTAAAAATAACGACAGTGTTGAAACAGGGTTGACTTTACTGTTAACACAGTCCTAATTCTTGAATATATTGATCCTAGACCTTTTAATAGAAAATACACCTTTTTAATTTAACATATTTAATCAGATATTCATAAAGGAAAAAAGTTGTGGTTGCATAAACAGAATGCAAATATTGTTTGCTAACACTATTCAAGTTAATGAAGATTGGAAATGATTAAACTATCTTCAAAATATGTGATCATTATTCTTTTTAATTTTAAAGATGTGGAGTACAGGTCAGTTATTCTAAATGGAATGTTACACAGCCATAAAGAAGGACAACATTATGGACTTTGCAGCAACTTAGATGAATTCAGAGTCTATCATACTCAGTGATCTATCACAGAAACAAAGAACTAGGTACCACATGTTTTCACTCATAAGCAGACCCTGAACATTTGCCATAATACTATATGAAAGGGATTGACAGTAGTGGGAAACTGCAGGGGGATGGAAGGGGGGAGCACATAACGTCAATAAGGGTAACTGACCTCAAAACAGGCGAACTGGGGACCAAAAGGGAGGCCCAAACTTTACCTGTTCAATGATCAATTATGTACCTAATCTTGAATTATACCCCACATCTTTAAAAGAAAAAAGAAAAAAAATCCCGAATACTATAAAATTAATGACTTGCTATTTCTCGTACTCTCCTAAAATTAATGTCTTACTATTTCTCATACTCTCCTGAAAGAATAATCCCAAAACAAAACATGTTATAAAAATGTTACTAAGAAAAGTAGTTATCAATTCAAGATAATAATCAATAGGTTCTGAAGCTCAGAATTGTACTGATACTAGACTTGGATATTTATATAAACTACTGTTTCCAACAACTTTTTAATAGAATCAAATGTATTTACTGCCCCTGTTGCTTGGCTTTCATGTATATTTGTTCAATTACATCTGTTCAGGTTAGGATTTAAATATAATTAGACATAGGGGTCAAGTTTCATTCTTCTGCATGTGGATATTCAATTTTCCTAGTACAATTTATTGAAGTGGGTGGTGTCCTTGTCCTTTCCCTAAAGTATGTTCTTGGTGCCTTTGTAGAAAATCACTTGGAAGTAAATACATGGGTTTATTTCTGGTTTCTCTATTCTGTTTCACTGGTCTATGTGCCTGCTTTTATACCAGTGCTATGCTGTTTGATTACTACAGCCTTGTAATATATTTTGAAGTCAGATAGTGTGATGCCTCCAGCTTTGTTGTTTTTGCTTAGGATTGCTTTGGCTATTCAATCTTTTTTTGTGTGCCACACACACATTTTAGGATTCTTTTTTTCTGTATCTGTAAAGAATGTCATTGGTATTTTGGTAGGGTTTGCATTGAATCTGTAGATTGCTCTGTGTAGATGGAGAGTAGGGGATGGGGGGGGGGTGAGTGAATTCTCACTCTATTGGTTCCTGAGAGAACTGGTTGTTAAAACGACTTGTCACTTTCTCCTTCTCTGTTTTGCTTCCTTTTATGCCTTGTGAAGTCTGCATAAGCCAGCTCCCCTACCCCTTCCCCTTCCTCAATGAATGGAAGCATGCCAAGGCCCTCACCAGATACAGATGCTGGTGTCATGCCTCTTGTATAGCCTACAGAAACATGAGCCAAATAAAACCTATTTTCTTCATAAATTATGCAACCTCCGGTATTGTTTTATAGCAACACAAAGATAGCATGTCTTTCCTTTTGCTTGTGTGCTTTTCAATTTCTTTCACCAGTGTTTTCCAGTTTTCCTTGTAGAAGTTTTTTACAGGCTGGGTTCGGTGGCTCAGCCTGTAATCCCAGCACTTTGGGAGGCTGAGGCAAGTGGATTGCCTGAGCCTGAGGGTTCGAGACTAGCCTGGGCAACTTGGTGAGACCTTGTCTCTACAATAAATAAAAAAATTAGCCTGGCATGGTAGTGTGTGCCTGTAGTTCCGGCTCCTTGGAAGACTGAGGTAGAAGGATTGCCGGAGCCCAGCAGGTTGATGCTGGGGTGGTTGTGAGCATGCCAATGCACTCTAGCCTGGGTGACGGAGTGAGACTCCAACTCAAAAAAAAAAGTCTTTCACCTTCTTCTTAGTTAAATTTATTCCTAGAAATTTTATTTCTTCAGAGATTTTGTAAATGGGATTGCTTTTTTGATTTCTTTTTCAGCTAGTTTGTCACTAGTGTATAGAAAAATGACTGGTTTTTCTATGTTGATTTTGTATTCTGTGACTTTATTAAAATTGTTTATCAGATCTAAGAGTTTTTTTAGTGGAGTCTTTAGGTTTTGCTAAAGAGAAGACCATGTCATCTACCAAGAGGGATAATTTGACTTCCTGTTTTTCCATTTGGCTGCTATGTATTTATTTCCTTGGCCTGATTGCTTTGGCTAAGACATCCAGTACTATGTTGAATAAGAGTGGTAAAGGTGGACATTCTTTTCTAATTTCAGTTCTTAGAAGAAATGTTATCAGCTTTTCCCAATTCAATATGTTAGCTGTGGATTTGTCATATATGGTCTTTATTATGTTGAGGTATCTTCCTTCTATGCCTAGCTTGTTGATCTTTTTTTTTTAAAGGAGATATTAAATTTTATTATATTTTTCTGCATCTATTGAGATGATCGTCTGGTTTTTGTCCTTCATTCTGTTGATGTGATATATCATGTTTATTGATTTACATATGTGGAGCTATCATTGAATCTCTGGAATAAATCCTATTTGATTGTGATGTATTACTTTTTTGATGTGCTGTTGGATTTAGTTTGCTAGTATTCTGTTGAGAATCTTTGTGTCTATATTTATGAGAGATATTGGTCTGTAGTTTTTTTTGTTTTTGTTTTTGCTGTGTTCTTATTTGGTTTGGGATATAAAGATAGTTATAGCTTCATAAAAGAAGTTAGGAAGAACTTCCTTCTCTTCTATTTTTTGGAATAGTTTGAGGATAATTTATATGAATTCTTCTTTAAAAGTTTGGTAGAATTCAGCGATAATGTCCTGGACATTTCACTGTTGAGAGACTATTACTGATTCAACCTTGTTACTCATTATTTATCTTTTCAGATTTTGTATTTTTTCCCGATTCAGTATTGGTAGATTGTATGTGTCCAGAAATTTATTCATTTCCTCCAAATTTTCTAATTAGTGTATAGTTGTTCATAGTAATCTCTGAATAGCTTTTGTATTTCTGTGGTATCAGTTGTAATGTCTCCTTTTTTTGTTTCTGATTTTGTTTATTTGTGTCTTGTCTCTGTTTTTGGCTAGTCTAGCTAGTGGTTTATCAATCTTCTTTATCATTGTGTTGATTCTTTGTATTTTTTTGTTAGTCTCCATTTCATTTAGTTCTTCTCTGATCAACATGCATTTCTTTCTACTAATTTTGGGTTTAGTTTGTTCTTGCTTTTCTAGTTTACTGAGGTGCATCTCTAGGTTGTTTATTTCAAATTTTTCTACTTTTTGATGTAGATATTTATTGCTATAAACTTCTTTCTTAGTACTGTGTTTGTTGTATCCCATAGATTTTGTTATTTTGTATTTCTGTTTTCATTTTTTTCAAGAATTAAAAAAAATGTTCTCTTTAATTTCTTCATTAACTCAGTGGTTATTCAGGAGCATGTTGTTTAATTTCCATGTATCTGTACAATTTCCAAAGTTCTTTTTGTTATTGATTTCTTGTTTTATTCCATTGTGGTCTGAGAAGATACTTGATATGATTTCAATTTTTGGAAATTTGATGAGACTTGTTTTATGACAACATATGATCTATCCTGGGGAATGTTTCATGTGCTGATGAGAAGATTGTGCATTCTGCAGCTGCTGGGTCAAATGTAAATGTCTGTTAGGTTCATTTGGTCTAAAGGGCAGGCAAAATTCAGTGTTCTTTAGTTGATTTTATGTCTAGATGATCTACCTATTGCTGATAGTGGGCTGTTGATTTCCACAACTATTATTGTATTGGAGTCTATCTCCTCCTTTAGATCTGATAATTTTTCTTTTATATCTGGATGCTTTGGTGTTCAGTGTGTATATATTTGCAATTGTTATATCTTCTTGCTGAGTTTATTCCTTTATAATTATATAATGAACTTTATCTCTTTTTACTGTTTTTGACTTAAAATCTGTTTCATCTGACATAGGTATAGCTCCTTCTACTCACTTTTGTTTACTGTGTACATGGACCATTTTTTTTCCATCCCTCTACTTTCATTCTGTGTATGTCTTTATTTTTATAAATTTTTTGAGTCAGAGTCTCAATCTCACCCTGCTGGAAAGCAGTGGCAAGATCACAGCTCACCACAGCCCTGTTCTTCTGGACTTAGACGATAGTTCCACCTCAGCCTCCTGAGTAGCTAGAACTACAGATGTGTGCCACCACACCCAGCTAATATTTTGATTTCTGTAGAGATGAGGTCTTGCTATATTGCCTAGGTTAGTCTCAGACTCCTAGGATCAAGCAATCCTCTCACCTTGGCTTCTCAAAGTGCGAGGATTACAAGCATGAACCACCATGCCCAGCCCATTCTGTATATCTCTCTAAAGGTGAAGTAAGTTTGTTGTAGGCAGGATACAGTTGGGTCATATTTTCTTATCTATTTAGCCAGTATATATATTATAAATGGAACAGTTAATCCATTTATATTCAAGATTACTATTGATATGTTAGGACTTACTCCTTTATTTTTGTCATTTTTTTCTTTTTGTATTTAATTGATTAATTAATTAATTAATTCCTTTCTTTCTCTTTTTCAGTATTTCTTGTAGGGCTGGTATTGTGGTGAAAAATTCCCTCATTTGTTTCTTGTCTGGGAAAGTATTTATCCACTTATGGAAGATAACTTTGATGGGTAAAGTATTCTTGGTAAACAGTTTGTTTTTTTTCTTTAAGCACTTTTAATATATCATCCTATTCTCTTTGGCTGGTAAGGTTTCTGTTAAAAAAAAATCTGCTGTTATTTTATGGTGGTTCCCTTATATGTGCCAAGATGCTTTTCTCTTGCTGTTTTTAGAAATCTCTCTTTTTTCTTGACTTTGTACAGTGTGGCTATAATGTGTTGGAGAGAAGACCTTTTTGAATTGTATCTATTTGATGGAATATCTGAACTTCCTGTATTTGGATGTTGAAATCTCTTACTAACCTTGAGAAGACTTCAGTTATCATTTCATTGAGTAGGTTTACTATGCTATTAAACTTACCTTTGACTTCTGCAACACTCAAAATCTGATTATTTGGTCACTTTATGGTTTTGCCCATTGGTTTTATTTGTTCTTTCTTTCTTTATTTTTGGTCACACTGAGTTATTTCAAAAGAACTGCCCTCGAGTTCTGAACTTTTTTCTGCTTGATTTGTTTATTGGTGAAGTTATCAGTTGTAGTTTGTATTTCATTCATTTAATTCTTCAGTTCCAAGATTTCTGTTTGGTTCTTTTTTTATATTATTTAACTCTCTGCTGAATTTCTCATTTATATCTTGAACTGCTTTTCTTATTTCTTTGTACTGTTTGCTTGTGTTATTGTTTGCTTGTATCTCACTGAGCTTCTTTAGTATCATTCTTTTAAATTTTTAAAAAGCATTTTATAAATATCCTCTTCAGTGGTCTGCACCTGTGCAGCACTGGCTTGCGGCTGGCAGGCTCACCATCCTGCAGGACGCCCGCGGTGATGGGTTGGGGAAATGGACGCCCAGAGAATGGAAATCCAGTTATCAAAACTGACTTCAGAAGAGAGAATCTAATAGACCAATAACCATGGAAGAAATTGGGAAAGTTATCAAAAAGCTATCATCCCACAAAGCTCAGATGGCATTACAGATTAAAAGAAATTCTTCATGAGGAAGAAAGATCTCAAGCAACATGATGGATTCAGAAGCTCATGAAGAGGCCACCCATCCTAACATCTTCAAAACAAGATATATCACCTCACATTACAAATGTCAGTGAAATGAAGCATTACTTGTGTGGCTGCTGTGCAGCTTTCAACAACGTGGCCATCACATTTCCCATCCAGATGGTCCTCTTCCAGCAACATCAAGACCCAGGACACAGTGCTTCAAGACCCAGGACACAGTACTTCAGTTGAGGAGGGACGGATTTAGAAACTTGCATCGTGGAATCCTTCCGCCAGTGATGCAGAAGACGATGATGCCGGCACTGATGTTTGGTCTCTATGAAGATCTGTCCTGCCTGCTCCGCAAGCATGTCAATGCTCCTGAGTTTGCAACCCGTGGCATGGCGGCAGTGCTTGGGGGGACCACAGAAGCAGTTTTCACTCCTCTGGAAAGAGTTCAGACATTGCTTCAAGATCACAAGCATCATGACAAATTTACAAACACTTACCAGGCTTTCAGGGCACTGAAATGCCATGGAATTGGAGAGTATTATCGAGGCTTGGTGCCCATTCTTTTCCATAATGGACTCAGCAATGTCTTTTTTTTTCGGCCTTCGTGGTCCCATTAGGGAGCACCTGCCTACTGCAAAAACTCACAGTGTTCATTTGGTCAATGATTTTATCTGTGGTGGTGTGTTGGGTGCCATATTGGGATTCTTGTTTTTTCCAATTAATGTTGTCAAAGCTCGCATACAGTCTCAGATTGGTGGGGAATTTCAGTCTTTCCCCAAGGTTTTCAAAAAAATCTGCTTAGAACAGGACCGGAAACTGACAAATCTTTTCAGAGGGGCACATCTGAATTACCATTGGTCCCTCATCTCTTGGGGCATAATCAATGCAACTTACCAGTTCTTGTTAAAGGTTATATGAAAAAATGATCAGTTAAGTGCCATTTATCAACTGAGTAGAACTTCTAAGAAGAATGCAGTTTGGCCTCCTTCCTAATTGGCCAAATACAAGTTGGTGTCAAAACTCCAGGCCACAGTGAGGTATGGGCAAAGCTGTTTTTCTTAAGAATCAACAAAAACAAAAGGTTTCAGTGGGAAATTTTAAGATTGTTTTATTTTTGTTTTTTCAATCATTGTCGAAGAGCTTTGGGCTTATTGCCTGGTAAATAGCTGTCCATGTACTGGCCTTTGATAAGATGCCTAATAGCCAAAATATTCTTTTTCTCAAATCAGGCTTTAAACCTTCTATATTGAAATGTAAGTGGCCGTGACCAATCAGAAAAAAAGGCCCTTACAGCGCTGGGACTCCTCAGGCTTACTTTGTTACTCTATTTCTTGCTTCTCTGCTCTCAGGAGCAGTTGCAAAGGATAGTCCTATTAAACTCAAGCACATGACAAAGGCGCAGAACAGAGAAGAAAACAGCTTGTTAGGTATAGGCTTTTCATGAGCTATTGCTTGTATTACTTTTGAGACTAAGAACCTATTACATAGCCATCTGTACTGCTTTTCTAATTATACATGGCAGAGTAAAGCAGCTAAGGAAAGTTCCTGTTTTGCTTTCCAGGTCTGAAATTTTTGTTTAATTCTGAATGTGACCTTCAACCCTTCCAAAATATGTGTATGTTAATTTCATTTATTTCATTGCCAGAAGATGGAGGAACTGAAATTTTGTCATAAGTGCTTCATCCTATTAAGAAGTTTCATAGTAATTAACTGCATATAAATCAAACTCTGTTTAGCTTGGTTGCTTTGATTATTGGTGCAACTTAGCAATGGGCTTTGGGTTTTTCTCCCCTTGAGTAGCAGTTTGTCATATTTAAGAATCTTGTTCTCTTAAACATACTATTCCCCTTTAAAAAAAATTCACACTTGCATAAAATTTTATTTTGGAAGTCTATTAGTGCAATCCCATATTTTTTTTCTGGTTTCTAAGAGAGTAAGGCTCAAAGGGTCAGGTAGCTTTCACCCCACAGTGTTTAACTGTCTTTTGTTTCACTTTGAAATACAGACTAGGATTTTGACATTTTGGGAGACCAGTTTTACCATTATGTCATTAAAACAATAAGATAATTTGAGAGCATAAGATTTAAATCAACACACTTGAAAGGTTCTAGAAGTTGGTAATAGTCAGGTAGCATACTCATCCCCTACTTAACAGACAAAAACTTATTTATCAAAGGAATTGGAAAAGATTAAATTATCTTTCCAGAATTATAAAGCAAAATGAGTCATATGCCAATTGAGTGAGTAATAAAGTAGAAGAAATGACCTGGAAAAGTAGATTATGAATCTTTTAAAAGCCCCTCTCTGTAAATATGTGGCTAAGATTGATTTTCAGCATCTGACATGACTGAGTAGTTAGGTTTCTTGTTAACTAGTTTTTCATTGTTCTGGGTAATTGCATGTGCATATGTGCATATACTGACCAAAATAAAATCAGGGCCTCAACTGGTAGTTTACTCAAAATTTCTGGGCAGATAGTCCAAAACAGCTGTTTACCTCTGAAGGCAGTATGACTGGTTAAATCTGCGAACATCCTTCCTCCAGCTCTGAAGGATTAGGAAGCAGATTCTGCGTTAACCAGGCAGTAATGAATCTAGGCAGCCACTCTGCAGCTCTGGCTGACAGTGTTGTGCTGGATATAGTAGTTTTGAGAGATCAAGTGCAGATGTGAGGATTTCAGAAAAAAGGAATTTGACACCAAATAAATGTGAGTGGCATCCTTTGGCCTGTCAGGTAAAGTCAGGATGCAGAGGTATTGAGTTTCAGAAGTGGATAAAGAAGGCAGCCCTGTGCCTGGTCCCTCATTCATGAGTGTGACCCTGAGCAATCACGGGCATGTCTAGCAATTCAGCACGGGGCCGGTGGCTTAAGCTGGGCTATCCCCTGACTCTAGGAACAGACTCCATGGGGCCTTCGGGTCTGCTGGTATTGCTTTTGTTTTTACACTCCATGCAGATGGTAGAAATCTCAGTTCTAAAGCACTTTTGTGAAATACAAGTGAAGTGCGGATTCTAAGAATACGCTTTGGGTTCTGCTGTCTCAAATATTAATACATGGCTTTTAAAAACAGTTGTTAATAAATATTTTTAATGGTTTTAACTCGATTTAAAAAATTTCTTTGTCAGTTTTTACAGTTTTTAGAGACCAAACTGCAAATACATTACCGGGGATGGTTTTGTGTTGTCCTATTGACTTCTTAAATTTGACAAAAAATTCAACAGAACTTGTAATGACAGCTTCGTCTGAACTTTAAGTCAAAATGTGTTATTAATGTCGGGCTCGGTGGCTCAGCCTGTAATCCCGTGCCTTTGGGAGGCTGAGGTGAGTGGATTGCCTGAGCCCGCGGGTTTGAGACCCGACTGGGCAGCGAGACCTCATCTCTACAATAAATCAAAAAATCAGCCGGGTGTGGTAGCGCGTGCCTGTAATTCCGGCTACTTGGAAGGCTGAGGCGGAAGGATCACCAGAGCCCAGCAGGTCGAGGCTGCGGTGGCCGGAAACGGCCACTGCACTCCAGTCTGGGTGACAGAGTGAGACTCCAACTCAAAAAAAAAAATGTGTTATTAATAAGAGATTCCAACAATTATTTTTACCTTCAGTGTGAACTAGTGTGGTAGTAGTTTTGAAAAGGCAAACATTGAATAAATCTGAAAAGCTTTAAATGTGACCTCGTTACATCTGTGGCTCAAACGGGTCATGAGCATGAGACACTAGCAGTCCGTGCCCCATGCTTCATGACTGACATCACCAGATATGTTACAGATTCTGTTTTTTACACTGAGAGTGATATGAGCCCTCAGGACTGCACCACAGAGTAAACTCAACCTTCATATGGTGGCAAGTTTGTGTGTCTTATTTGTTTCATCTGTGGTTGGGGACAAAGTTCATTTTAACATGGTTGGCTATATAATCACCTGCTATCTATTGTGAACTGTGCAATAAAACAGAATCATGTATATATAGTTATCTTTGGATGCCCTGGTTGTGCAGACGTGAGGGGAATGCTGGTAACGGACAGATACATGAAGTGGGATCTCAAGGGCTTGCTTCAAGGGGAGCCAATCATGTTGAACCAAGTAGGACTGCAGGGTGAGGGCTGCGTGTCATAAAATGAAAGGTGGACAGGAGATGTGTCATGTGAAGAAAGGATAAGCACTCAGACTTGGTTTATTTTTAAAAATTAAAGTATTTCTGTTTCCTCATATACAAATAAATGCATATCAAAGACTTGAATGGGCATTCTAAATTTGAGAATTTTTGGGTTTTATTTATTTTATTTTTTTATTTTAATTTTTTTAGTTGGAGTTTCACTCTGTCGCCCAGACTGGAGTGCAGTGGCACACTCCTGTCCACCACAGCTTCGACCTGCTGGGCTCCAGTGATCCTTCTGCCTCAGCCTTCCAAGTAGCTGGAACTACAGGTGTGTGCCACCACACCCGGCTAATTTTTGATTTATTGTAGACATGAGGTCTCGCCAAGTTACCCAGGCGGGTCTCGAACCCACGGGGTCGGGCAATTCACTCGCCTCAGCTTCCCAAAGCGCAGGATTACAGACTGAGCCACCTGAGCCCTTCCAGATTTTTGGTTTTTAATGCTGTCTTTTTGCTTCATATTAAATATTTGTTGCCCAATGACTCCCAAATCATGTGGGAGTCTCTACATGTTTCCTCAAAGTTTCATGATCAAAGTGGTTAAGCACACAAAGCTATCTCTTTGTTTGATATTTTGAGTTTTGTGATTACATGAGTTTAAATGAAATCTGTGCAATATTTCCAAGCTGACATACTTTTTTTGGTAATTGTTTAGAATAAAGTTTCTTTTGGAAGCCACCCCAAAATGAATGAATAAATAAATAAATAAATATCCTCTTCATTGAAATCTGTTGTTGGAGATTGTTGTGTTCCTTTTAAGGAATCTTTGTTGTGCTTTTTAAGTAATGTTTTTTGTGTCCTTTTCTTGTTATCTGCACATCAGGTGGGATGGTAACTTTTTTTTTTTTTTTTGAGTTGGAGTCTCACTCTGTCGCCCAGACTGGAGTGCAGTGGCCGCTCCCGGCCACCGCAGCCTCGACCTGCTGGGCTTCTGCGATCCTTCTGCCTCAGCCTTCCTAGTAGCCGGAATTACAGGCATGCACTACCACGCCCGGCTGATTTTTTGATTTATTGTAGAGATGAGGTCTCGCTGCCCAGGTGGGTCTCGAACCCGTGGGCTCAGTCAATCTGCTCACCTAAGCCTCCCAAAGGCGCGGGATTACAGGCTGAGCCACCGAGCCCGGCGGCACGATAACTTTTACTTGTTTTTTGAGATTGGCTTTCACAGGGAAGTATTTTACCTGTAGATGTATGTGATAAAGATTAGGTAGGGGCACTTTAACTTTGATTCTGTATGTGTGCAATAGTGTAGCCTTTTATGATTTATTCAGCTGTAAACAGCATCAGTGGTGTCTTTGGTTTCCTCAGTAGCTTAGGCTGAAATTTTTAGTGGAAGCTGTAATTAAAATTTTCTGGGGATGAGATGCCAGGTGAACCAGTTTTTGGGCCCCAGGAGTGGTAGCAGCAGGCCAAGTGTGCCTGTCCTTGGGTATGTGGGTGGCTTACACAGGCATTGGTTTGAGTGAGTCCAGGCAGATTGATTCTTGGGCTTTCAAGTGACTTTCTCGTGTGGCAGTAGTGGTCTGGGAGGGTAGGTAAGTCTTGACCCTTGAGTAGCATTTGTGGTGTGAGAGATGATAATAGTGGTGGTGATATAACCCTTGGGCTTCCTGGTGGCACTTTTTGATGTTAGTGGTGGCTGCAATAGAGTTAGTGGACCAGTATCTAAACTCCCCAGTGGCAGATGTGGGTGGGAACTGGCAATGGTGATGGTGAGAGGTTGGACAATCTTGTCCCCAGGGCCCCAGGATTGCCCAGATGGCAGCAGTGGTAATTTGGGTGAAACAATTTCCGGGTCTTTGAATGGCATACTTGGGTGAGAGTAGCAGGTTTTGTTGGCATGTTTATAGGTCCCCTCATGATGTGCATGCATGATCTGGGTGACTGACAGGGTGGGATGATCCCCAGGCCACCCAGTGGCATGTTTGGGCACTGTGGGGAGCAGTGCCAGGTGGGACAGACCTCTTCTCAGGTTCCATCAATGGTGAACATGGGCATAGTCTGTGGTGGATGGAGTGCGGTATGCCCTAGCATCCCAGCAAACTTGCTAAGGTACTAGAGGCAACAGGCATTCTGGGACTGTTATTACTCTTATTAGGCTCCCTAGTGGTGGTGTGTGCCTGAAATGACTGATGGGATAAGACAATTATCAGGCCCCCAGACAGCATGCTTGGACACTGGGAAAAGCATTTTCAAGCTGGGCAGGCCTATCTTCAGTTCCTCTGGTGGAGTGCATGGCCTCAGGCTGTGGTGAATAAGGTGGAGCAATCCCCAGGACCCATGAAGCCTGCTGGGGTATGGTGGCACCAACAGTGGCAGTGGGCAGAAAAATTCTGTCTTCAGGGTGCATGTAACTTCATGGTGACCTTACTGCTTGGTGTGGTGGTGGGTGGGGTTGCTTTCAACAGTAGGTGCCCTAAGTAGATGGGTTTCAGATTCTGGGGATCCTACCCTTCAACCCCTGGCAGAAGCAGTGGTTGCTATGGTTGGTGAGAGGAGCACGTCCTCAGGGCATGTGCAAGTTCACAGCAACCACACTGATGAGAGGGGCAAGGTTACTGTCAGTAACTGTAGCTCCAAGCAGACATGTTTCAGGCTCTGAGGAGTGCATGCTTCAACTCCTTTTGTCTTGATGGCATTCTCCGTGGTGTGCTGCATTGTCATTTTCCTGACATGCAGTGCAGTGTGTGGGCTTGAGCGCTGGCCCTGCTACTCCACTGGGACTAACCAGTGTTTCACTAGTGCAGCCCTCCAGATACACACGGGGGATGTTGGTAGGGTTCCAGGGCTGTGGAGATGCAGGAGCTGTTGGGTCCTAGGGCAGGATGCAGTTGAGAGGGGGTTGGGCTCTGAAAATGGCAACATAGCTGCCTGGGACTTAGGGTGTGTGTGAGACCCAGTATGAGATTCTTCTCTGGAGTGATGCTGTCACACTGACTTCAGGAAACTCCCTATGCCAGTCTCAGGACCTGCAGAGATTGAGAAACTTTCTTTTGGCTAAGATTGCAGGGGTCCACAGCAAGTATGTGGACTGCTGGTGATCTCTCACCCTTTCACCACACAGGGGATCCCCTCTGGACTCTTTGCTTATCCTGACCTGTGTGATCTGCCTCACCTCCTTCTTTGATGCCTCAGGTGTTTTCTGTCACTTTTCTACTGAATTCTAGGATTCTCTTAGATTTCTATTTGACGTGTGACTGTCTACTTGCTATTTTGGTTTTTCTTTGTGGAGAAGTCGAATGAAAGCTTTCTAAATTTTATATTTTAATTGACAAGCAAAAATTGCATATGTTTATGGTATATAACATGATGTCTTGATATACATAAACATTGTGAAATGGCTAAACCAAGCAATTTAACATATAAATTACCACATCTACTTATCTTTTTTGTGGTGAAGACACTTAAAATACACTCCTTAGTAATTTTCAAATATACAATATACTCTTTTTAAACCATAATCACCATGATGTGCAATATATCTCTTGAACTTATTTTCTTGTCAAACTAAAATTTCATATCCTTTGACTAATATTTCCTCAATACCCTCAGTGTCTGGTAACCACCATTTTACTCTCCATTTCTATGAGTTTGACTTGTTTACAAACTACTTATAAGTGAGATTGTGCAGTATTTGTTTTTCTGTGCCTTGTTTATTTCACTTAACTAAATGTCCTCCAAGCTGATTCATGTTATCAAAATGACAAAATTTCCTTCTTTAAATTTTTTAAATAGAAATTTCATACTATTTTCCATAATGGCTTTGTTAAATTACACTCATACTAACAGTGTACAAGAATTCTTTCTTCTCCACATTAGTTTTTAAAAAAAATTTATGTATTTATTATAAAGATGTGGGGTTTTTTAACAATTCAGGGTTAGGTATACAAACATTGATCATGCAGGTACCCTTGTTGATAAGGCGTGCCCCTTCCTCCCCTGGCAATTTCCCTCAAATGCCAGTCCCACCCCATCCCCTGACAGTTTTCCACTACTGCCAATCGCTTTCTTATAGTATTATAATTGTTCAAGATCCATATTCTTACTGATACTTGTTGTCATTCCTC
Source organism: Cephalopachus bancanus (assembly GCA_027257055.1). Taxonomy (NCBI): domain Eukaryota; kingdom Metazoa; phylum Chordata; class Mammalia; order Primates; family Tarsiidae; genus Cephalopachus; species Cephalopachus bancanus. The sequence goes on along the minus strand of JAPVLO010000790.1, from coordinate 1,051,184 downwards.
ATTTCTAAAATGGTTGTTCTAAGAGGTTTGAATTGATAGCTCATTGTGGTTTTCGTTCACGTTTTCCTGATAACTAGTGGTATTGAGCTTTTTTTTTCTTATGCTTGTTGGCCAACTGTGTCTTCTGTTGAAAAAATGTCTATTCAGATTTACTATAGTTTGAACATATTACCTCAAAAATGCCATTGTTACCAACATGGGGACTTTAAGAGGTGATGAGATCTCGAGGGCTCCTCCTTTGTGAGTTGAAATAGGTGCCCTTATAAGTGGTAGGGAATTTGTTCTTCCTTGCCCTTCCACTTTCCATCATATGAGGCCATGTTATTTCTCCCCTTTGGAGAATGCAACCCTCACCAGACACCAAATGTTATTGATTTTCTTGCTATTGAATTGAGAAACATATTTTAAATATTAGCCACTTGTCACATGTATGGTTTGCAAATATTTTCTTCCAATCTATGGGTTGTCTCCTCACTCTTTTGATTGCTCTGCTGTGTAAAAAACTATTCAGTTTGATTTACTCTCACTTATTATTATTTGCACATGGTTTTGGGATCATATCTAATAATCTTTGCCCAGATTAATGTATGGAGTTATTCACCAGTGTTTTTTTTCTAGTAACTTTACAATTTCCGATTTTACATTAAGCCTTACCCTATTTTAAGTTTATTTTTGTGTAGGGTGTGAGATGAGGGCCTAATTTCATTCTTCTGCATGTGGATATTTAGTTTTCCTAACAACAAATATTCAAAAGACTGCCTTTTCTCCATTGTGTGTTCTTGGCATCATTGTCAAAAATCAATTGAGTGAAAAACATGGGTTTATTTAGGGGCTCTCTATCTTGTTCCATTTATTGATGTGTATGTTTTTATACCAGTACTATGCTATTTTGACTATAATCACTTTATAATATATTTTGAAATCAGGATGTGTGATGCTTTCTGCATCTTTTTGCAAATGGTTAGCTATTCCAGATATTCTGTGGTAGTATATGAATTTTAGTATTTTTAAAATTTTTCTTGAAAGATTACATTGGAATTTTGATATAAATTGCAACAAATCTGTAGATATCTTTGGGTGATATGGGCACTTTAACAATATAAATTCTTCCAATTTTTGAACATGAAATACCATTCCATTTACTTGTGTCTTCTACATTTCTTCTATCAATGTTGTATAGTTTTCAGTGTAAAGATCTTTCACCTTTTTGGTTAAATTTATTTCTAAGTACTTTTTAAAGCTATTGTAAATGGGATTTTAAAAATATTTTATTTTTGGGTAGTTCATCATTAGTGTATAAAAATACAACTAATTTTTTTATGCTGATTTTGTGGCCAGAAAATATGCATAATTTGTTTATTAGTTCTTACTGTTGTTTGATGGAGTCTTTAGGGATTACTATATATATGATCATGCCATCTGCAAAAAAAGAGACACTTTTCCTTTTTTTCTATTTGAATTCTTTTTATTTGTTCCTCTTGCCTAATTCCTCGGCTAGGACTTCTAGTATTATGTTGTCTTAGAAGCAGTGAGAGAGGGCATCTTTGTTTTGTCCTTGATCTTGGAGAAAAAAATTGTAATTTTTTGCCCTCGAGTATAATGTTAGCTGTGGGCTTGTGACACGTGACCTTTAATTTTAAAGGTAAGTTCCTTGTCTACCTAATTTGTTAAGAGTTTTTATCACAAAAGGATGTTGAATGTTGTCAATTTTTTTCTGCATTCATTGAGATGAGTTTATGGTGTTTGTCCTTCATTCTGTTAAAGTGGTATTTAACATTCATATAATTGGATTTGCTGAACCATTTTTCATCTCAGAGGTAAATCCCACTTGATCATAGTAAATGACTTTTTTTATTGTAAAGATGTGGGAGCACAAGTCAGGATTAGGTACATAAGAAGTTTATGTGCAGGTGAAGCTTGGGCCCCCAGCTTGTCCTTACTTCCCCTGGTTTAGGGTAAGGTACCCTTAATGATGTTACATGCCCCAACTTCTTTCCCTAGCAGTATCCTACTACTGCTGGTCCCTTTCTTATAGTATTATGATAAATGTTCAGGACCTACTTATAAGTGAGAAAATGTGATATTCATCTCCTTGTTTCTGTGATAAACCACTGAGAGTATGATGGACTCTAAATCCATCCAAGATACTGCGAAGTCCATAATTTTGTCCTTCTTTATGACTGCATAGTATGTCATAATGTATATGTACATTTTCTTTATCTAGTCCACTTTTGATGGACAGCACGGTTGGTTCCATGTTTTTGCTGTTGTAAAGTGCTGCAATAAACATTCATTTGCAAGATTTTTTTTTTTTTTTGGTAGAATGATTTTAGTTTCTCTGGGTATATTCCCAGAATGGGGGACTGCTGGGTCATATGGAAGGTCAATTTCTAGTTCTTTTAAAACTCACCACACAGTTTTCCATAGAGGTTGAACTTGTTTTCCCACTAACAGTGTAGAAGCGTGTGAACAACCTTTTAAATATGCTGTTAAATTTAGTTTTGCTTAGGATTTCTGCATCTATGTTCATAAGGGATATTGGTCTATAATTATTTTTTTCTTGCAATGTCCTTTGCTTGCTTTGGTATCAAGGTGATGGTAGTCTGATGAAATTGTTTGGGAAGTGTTTTTTCCTTGCCTTTTTTGGAATTGTTTGAGAAGGGTTGGTGTTATTTGTTCTTTAAATGTTTGGTAGAATTCACTGATGAAGCCATCAAGTTCTGAGTTTCTTTGATGGGAGATTTTTATTGTTGATTATAACTTTTTACTTATTTTTTATTGCTCGGATTTTCTATATTTTTGTGATTTAGTCTTGGATGATTTATTTGTCTAAGAATCTATCAATTACCTCTAAGTTATAAAATGTTTTAGTGTATTATTATTCATAGTAGTTTCTTTTGTTTTGTATTTTTTGTGATAATTGTAATGTCTTCCCCTTTCATTTCTGGTTTGGTGTATTCATTTTTTCAACTTTATCTTTTCAAAAAACCAACTCTTACTTTTGTTCATCTTTTCTACTGTATTTTTTACTCTCTATTTATTTCTGCACTGATCTTTATTTTTTCTTCCTTCAACAAATACTGGCATTCTTTTTGTTCTCTTCTAGTTTTTTTCTTTTTTCTTTCTTTAACTTATTGCAGAGACGAGGTCTTGCCAAGTTACCCAGGCTGGTCATGAACTCCTGGGTTCAGGCAATCCTCTTACTTCAGCCTCCCAAAATACTGGGATTACTAGCGTGAACCACCACACCTTGCTCTGCTAGTTTCTTGAGGTATAATGTTAGGTTGTCAGTTTGAGATTTTTTTTTCATTTTAATGTAGTCGTTTATTACTATAAACCTTTTAAAATTATAAACATATGGGGTACAATTGAGGGTTAGGTATACAAATGTTCATTATGCAGGTACCCTTGTTGATTAGGTGTGCCTCTCCCTCTCCTGGCAGTTTTCCTCAACTGCCAATTCCACTCCCCCTCCTCTTGCAGTTACTCACTACTGCCAATCCCTTATTATAGTATTATGATGATTGTTCAAGGTCTGCTTATGAGTGAGAACATATGGTACTCTGTTCTTTGTTTCTGTGATAGATCACTGGGTATGATAGATTCTAAATCCGTCCAAGTTGCTACAAGTCCATATGTTTTTCTTTCTTTATGGCTGCATAATATTCCATTGTGTATATGTACCACATTTTATAAAACTAGACCAGCTTTGATGGGCAGCATGATAGGTTCCACATTTTTGCAATTGTGAATAAATCTGCAACAAACATGCATGGGCAGGTATCTTTTTTGTAGAATGACTTGAGTTCCTCAGGGTATATTCCCAATAGGAGAATTGCTGAGTCACTTGGAAGGTCAATTTCTAGTTCTTTCAGAAATCGCCACACTGTCTTCCAAAGAGGTTGTACCTGTTTGCATTCCCACCAGCAGTGTAGAAGCATTCCTTTTTCTCCATATCCTTGCCAGTATCTGTTGTTGTTTGTTTTATTAATAATGACCATTCTTACTGGGGTTTGGTGGTATCTCAATGTGATTTTGATTTGCATTTCTCTGATGATTAGTGAGGCTGAGCACTTTTTCATGTGTCTATTGGCTGCCCATATCTCTTCTTTGAGAAGTGTCTATTCATGTCTTTGCCCACTTTTTAATGAGGCTGTTTGATTTTTTTCCTTTTGGTGCATTTTGGTTCCTTGTAGATTCTAGATGTTAGGCCTTTGCAGATATACAGTTGGCAAATAGTTTTTCCCATTCTGTGAACTGTCTCCCTGCTCTCTTGATGGTTTCTTTTGGTTTGCAGAAGCTTGTCAGTTTGATGAGGTCCCACTTGTCTATCTTATTTCTTATGGTATGGGCACTTGGAGTTTTGATCAGGAATTGGTTGCCAGTTTCAATCTCCACAAGGGTGTCTCCTTCATTTTCTAAGATTCTTGTAGTTTGAGGTTTTACATTTAGGACTTTGATCCATTTAGAGTTAATTTTTGTGTATGGTGGTAGGTAGGGGCCCTGTTTCAATCTTCTGCATGTGATCAGCCAGTTTTTCCAGCACCATTTACTGAATAGGTTCTCCTCTCCTCAGTGGTTGTTGTTGGAGGCTTTGTTAAAGATGAGTTGGTTGAGAAATTGATGCTTTGCTTCTGGAATCTCTTTCCTGTTCCGTTGGTCTGTGTGTCGGCTCTTGTACCAACACCAGCCTGTTTTGATAATTGTAGCCTTTTAGTAAAGTTTGAAGTCTCGAAGTGTGATGCCTCCTGCTTTGCTTCTTTTGCTAAGGATTATTTTGGCTATTCATGATCGTTTGTGTTTTCATATGAATTTCTGTATTGTCATTTCCAGATCCGAGAATAATAATGTTGGTAATATAATGGGCATTGTGTTGAATCTGTACATTGCCTTTGCTAAGATAAACATCTTAACATTGTTGATTCTTTCTATCTATGAGCATGGAATATTTTTCCATTTGTTTGTGTCTTCTTGGATTTCTTTGAGCAGTGTTTTGTAGTTCTCATTGTAAAGGTTTTTCACTTCTCTGGTTAGGAAGATGCCAAGGTAGTCCATTTTTTGTGTGTCTGTTGTGAATGGGATTGTGCTTTTTATCTGGTTCTCCGCCTGCTTGTTTTTGGTATATAAAAATGAAACTGTCATTTGCACATTTATTTTGTACCTCCGAGACTTTGTCAAAGTCCTTTATCAATTCAAACAGGTTTTTGACAGATTCCCTTGGATTTTCGAGGTATAGGATCATATCGTCAACAAAGAGGGATAACTTAACTTCCTCTTTTCCTATTTGGATACCCCTGATTTCCTTCTCTTGTCTAATTCCTCTAGCTAGGACTTCCAACAAAATGTGAAATAAGAGGAGTGAGTAGGGGCAGACTTGTCTTGTTCCAGTTTACAGGGGAAATGTTTCTAGTTTCTATCTATTTAGCATATGTTAGCTGTGGTTTTATCATTGATGGCGCTTACAATTTTGAGGTATGTTCTTTCTATACCTAGATGTTTGACGGTTTTTATCAAGAAGCGATGCTGGATTTTATCAAGAGTTTTTTCTTCATCTAATGATATGGTCATGTGGTTCTTGTTTTTGCATCTGGTGATGTATGTAATTACATTTATGGTCTTGCGGATGTTGAACTAGCCCTGTATCCTGTGGATGAAGCCTACTTGTTCATGGTGGATGATTCTTGGTATGTGTTTTTGGATCCGGTTTGTTAGAAGCTTGTTGAAGATTTTTGCATCTATGTTCAGAAGGGATATTGGCCTCTAGTTCTTGTTTTTTTTGAACCTTTATCCGGTTTGGATATCAGTGTGATGATAGCATCACAATATGATTTGGGGAGAATTCCATCCTTCTCAATTGTCTGGAATACTTTCAGTAGGTTTGGTATCAGTTCTTCATTATATGTTTTGTAGAATTCTGCTGGAAAGCCATCTGGTCCATGGCTTTTTTGGTAGGTAAATTTCTTATGACGTAGTCAATTTCCTGGGTTGTTATTGGTCTATTTTGTGTCTCAATATCTTCTTGTTTCAACTTGGGGAGGTTGTGTGATATCAGAAAGTCTTCCATTTCATTTAGGTTATCAAGTTTGTTTCCATACAGGTATGCATTGTAATCTCTGATAATCTTTTATTTTTCTTCGGGGTCGGTTGTGAGTTGATTTTTTCTATTTCTGATTGTGTTTATTTGGGCTTTTTCTGTTTTTCTTGTTCGTTCTCAATAGAAGGTCCATCAATCTTGTTAATTCTCTCAAAGAATCAGCTTTTTGTTTTGTTGGTGTTTTCTATGATATTTTTTTTCTTCTATGTCCTGTATTTGGACTTTTATTTTGGTAATCAGGATTCTTCTGCTAAAGTTAGGGTTTTGGTGGTCTTCTCTTTCCAACTCCCTTGGGTGACTTGTTAGGCTGTCAGCTTGTGATATTTCCATTTTTTTGATTTGTGCTTATAGAGATATAGATTCCCTTCTTTGCACTCTTTCATGACATCCAGAGGTTTTGGTAAGATTTTTCTTCATTTTCATTTGTTTCCAGGAATCTTTTAGTTTCTGCTTTGATTTCAGTGTTGACCTAGTAGTTGTTCAGCATCATGCTGTTTAGCATCCATGTCTTTGAGGGCTTTGGGGAAATTTTTTTATTCCACTGTGGTATGAAGAGGTGCATGGGAAAATTTCAACCTTATGGAATTTTTTAATGCTTGCTTTATGGTTAAGAATGTGACTGATCTTGGAGTATGTTCCATGTGGTGATGAGTAGAATGTATATTCTGTAGTTGTTGGGTAGAGTATTCTGTAGGTATCTATTCGGTCTGTTTGGTCAAGTGTCAAATTTAAGTTCTGGATCTCCTTGTTGATTTTTTTGCCTCAATGATCTATCTAGGGCTGTTAGTGGGGTATTAAAGTCCCCTGCTATAATAGTGTTAGAGTCAATATCTTTTTTTAGTTTACGTAGTTACTTTATAAATGCTGGTGCTCTTTTATTGGATGCATATATGTTTAGGATGGATATTTCTTGTTGATGAATTGAACCTTTTATCATTATGCAGTGTACTTTCGTATCTTTTAAAATTTTTGATAGCTTAAATGTTTTGTCTGATATTAAGATTGTGACTCCTCCCTTATTTTGTGACCCATTTGCCTGGAAATTCATTTTACCTCCTTTAACTTTGAGTCTGTATGCATTCCTTGTAGTGAGATTAGTTTCCTGGATGCAGTAAATAATTGGGTCATGGTTTCTTATCCAGTTTGCCATTCTGTGTCTTTCTAATGGTGCATTGAGTACATTCACATTCAAGCTGATTTTTGAAATGTGATTATTTATCCCTGCCATGAGGTTCTTATAAAGTTTTTTTCTTTGATTTTTTGCTTTTTTTCTTTTAGCTTTGCAGTTGATGTATGTGTGTGTTTTCAAGTTTGATGTTGAGATGCATTCTCTGTTGATTCTGTGCCCTGCTGTTCTCTTTGGATGTGTGTGGTCATTCTTTTTTTTTTCTTTCTTCTGTGCTTAATTCTTTTTTAAGTGTCTCCTGTAGAGCTGGTCTGGAAGCTGCATAATCTCGTAGAGATTTGATGTCTGGGAAGGATTTTAATTCTCCATCACTGATGATGCTGAGCTTGTCTGGGTAGGACACTCTTGGTTGAAATTGTTTATCTTTGAGGACTTTGAATATTGGACTCCACTCCCTTCTCACTTGCAGTGTTTCTGCCAATAGGTCTGCTGCTATTCTGATTGGTTTTCCCCGGTAGGTAGTCTGACCTTTCTCTCTTGCTGCCTTTAGGATTTTTTTCTTTTGTGCTTACTTTGTGTAGGTGAATTATTATGTGTCTAGGGGTTGGTCTTCTCATTTGATGTCTTGTGGGGGTTCTCTGTATCTCTTGTGTTTGGCTGGTCACATCTCTGGTGAGACGGGGAAAGTTTTCTTGGATTACCTCCTGGAATACTTGCTTCAAGGTGTTCTCTATTTCCTTTTCTTCTTATGGGATACCAATCAGTCTCAGGTTTGGTCTCTTGATGTAATCACACAACTCTTGTAGGCCTTGTTCTTTCTTTGTGAGTTTTTTCCTATGTTTTTTACAGAGCGAGTTAATTTCATGTTCTGATCTTCCAGTTCTGAGATTCTTTCTTCTACTAGACTTATTTTGCTTTCCATCCTTGGCATCTTGTTATTTATTTCCTGGTTGAAATTTTTTATAGCCAAAATCTGTGTTACAATTATTTCAGTTTTGTATCTTGTATTCTTGAGTTTTATTCACTCTTTCCATCAATTCCTGAATCCCTGTCATATTCTGGGACCAGTCATTGGTGACTTTCATTGTTTGGGCTCTGAGGTCTGATTTTTCAGTTTTCTCTTTGTTATACTTGAAATTAACCTGTAGTCTTCTGTTGGTTTTTTTTCACTTGTGACAGACCTCTTGCTTTTCTCTTTAGTTCCATTATTCAGTGTCAGTGGGAGACACTTTTGCTTCTGATATTTGTGCATCCCTCTTTTCTTCTCTTGATCTGGGCTCTGGATTTGTTCTATTTTGAAACCGGTCTGTGGGTGGAAAACTTTGCTGTGTTTTATAGTTTTGAAAGTCAAATAAGGCAGAGGATGGGGATCTAAGATTCAGAAATTACTTGCAAATCACAATATTCACTAATTGTGGTATGTGTTCCCTGAGACCCACTCCCCACCACCACTCTATATTATGATGCAATGGGTACATATGTGTGCCCCCTGAGTCCAAGATACAGTAGCAACAATGAGGAGAACAGAGAAAAATAGAACAAAATAAGATGAGCAAAAATTTTTTAAAATGAAAAAAAGACAGAATAATGAAAGCAGAAACGTAAGCAAAAAATAATTGAGCACACACACACACATAAACATCCCCCCCCAAACCAAACTGGAATAACAACAAAGTGTAACAAAACAAAAAACAACAAAAAACGGGAGAAACTAAACACACACACCTAGCACAAAATGAATGGAGTAGAAAAAGAGAAAGACCAAAAAAAAAAAAGAAAAAAGAAAAAAGTAGGAATTCAGATTGAACTCTCACACATATATTCACTCACACCTTCACACCTTGAACTAAAAATAGAGAAGAGCTAGGCTTGGTGGCTCAGCCTGTAATCCCACGCCTTTGGGAGGCTGAGGTGAGTGGATTTCCTGAGCCTGCGGGTTCGAGACCCACCTGGGCAGCGAGACCTCATCTCTACAATAAATCAAAAAATCAGCCAGGCATGGTAGTGCATGCCTGTAATTCTGGCTACTTGGAAGGCTGAGGCAGAAGGATCGCCGGAGCCCAGTGGGTTGAGGCTGCGGTGGCAGGAAGTGGCCACTGCACTTCAATCTGGGCGACAGAGTGAGACTCCAACTCAAAAAAATAAAGAAGAATAAAAGAGCAAAAGAAACAAACAAAAATCTTTCACATACACACATAGAAAACAAAAAACAAAGAAGAAAGAAAAAGAAAAGCATAAAAGGGGTGTTTCAGATCAAACCCTCACATACACATTCATGCACAATGGAAAAAATATTTACAAAATAGAAAAACTAACAATCAAGCAAAAATTTTTTTTTTAATTTAGAAAAGAAAAAAAATATCTGCCCTCTTCTGGCAGGTTTTGTAATTGTTTCTCTCCTCTGCTTCTCTACTATCTCCTGCAGAGCTTCTGCCCCTTTCACTATATCCTCAGTGTCCTGAGCAGGGAAGGAGGAGGGGCAGTGGGGGTGAGTGGCGCTGCAGTCCTTTCCTCCCACTCTCATATAGTCAGGGTGAATCCCCTCTGGTAGGGAGGTGAAAGATTGTCCCCTCCCCTGGTGTGTACTCATGAGGTGTGCCCCAGTCAAACCTATCCTGGAATGGAGTTCTATTGAGGCTGATGTCCAGGCTCTGCCTTGGTTTGTCACTTTCAGTCGTGCCCCAGCTGTGTGGATCTGATGTTCAGAGGATTGCTGGGTAGGAGGGGAGTTGGGTCAGCCCTGGACTCACTACTGATCTCTTTAGAGGTCTTCCTTATCCTTTCTGGCCACACTCTTTGTCCTGTGGCTTAATCAGGATAGGGAGTGGGGCACCTGAGACTCAACACTTGTCCTGACCCTCTGAAGTTTGTGTTTTCAGGACATTCCCTCTGGGTCATCATCAACCCCTGAGTAGCTGATCTGCCGGTCACAGGGATCAGGTCTGTTGTTCCATGGTAAGCAAGTCAGAGCACTTTCCTGCCCCATTTTCAAGATGGTGGCAGGATGCCTCTTTCATCTTCTCTGCTGGGATTCTGCCTCTGGGCTTCCCCAACAGCCCTTGCTGCCAGTGTCCAGCCAGGTGCTGCAGTGGTGAGGCAAAGCCTGGAGCCGGCATGCTCTCTTGCTATAGTGGTGAGGCAGTGCCTGGAGCTGGCAATCTCTCCCTGTGGCTTCTTTGCAGAAAAACTTTGTTAGTTAAAAAAATGGTGCTCATCTTCTGCAACCCAGAAAGTGCTAGGGACCAAGCAGAGCAGCTGCAGTACCAGCTGCTTCTTCAGGAAGGCCCTGGTCACTTGTTCACAAGCCCCCACTTAATCAGTCTCTCCCAGCATCTTCTTCTCAGGTAGGGTTTTGTTGATTTTAAAAAATGGTGCTTGGCTTCTACATCCCAGGAATTACTAGGGTCCAACCTGAGCAGCTGTGGCACCAGCTGCTGCACCGGGAGAGCCCTGGTGCTTGTTCCCGAGCTGTCATTCAGTCAGCCACTCACATGCTCACTCACTCACTGACACGTACACAAAATTTTCCATACACTCACTTACTCACACTGAGACTCGCATAGTCTGACTAACTCAGCCACCATCTTCCCAACACTCTGATAGATTATTTCTGTTACTTGATCAATTCTGTTGATGTTCTTTATTGCGTTTTAATTTTCATTCATTGTTTTTTTTTAGCTCCAGAATTTCTGAGTTTTAATCATTTTAATCTCTCAGTTAAGTTTCTCTTTTTGACCATCCATATTTTCCTGATTTTATTGAACCGTTTTCCCTCTATTTTCTTGAAGTTTGTTGAGCTTGCTTAAAAGAATTATTGTGGATTCTTTGTCAGGTAGCTTATTTTTGGGTCACTTTTGAGTCAGCAACTAGGAAATTATTGTGCTGTTTTGGTGGTGTTATGTCTTTTTTGGGTTTTCATTGTTCTTGTTACTTTACATTGATGTCTATGCATTTATTGACAGTCACCTCGTGCAGACTTTATGGGCTAGTTTTTCTGTGGAAAAACCTTCCCCTACAGATGGATGTAAGGGTGCTTTCAGGTCTGGTTCCAGTGAGAGTGCCAGTGTAGTTTTTTTTTCAGCCTCCCAGCTGTGGTTGATGTTGAAGATTTCAGAGACACTCAATAGTCAAACTGTAGATATCTACCATGGCATTGAGGGTTGTTGGGGTCTTCAGTGGCAATGGATGCCAAGGTCCTCCCAATGTTTTTTTCTCCTAATAAGAGAGTTGTGGCTTAGTAAATCATTACTGACACTGAGTTTGGCTTGTGTACTCCCTTACAGTGGTGGTGGCACTGGTGTCAGATGTGTGATGTCTATGGAGTGGTCACTGAGCTGAGGTCTAAAATAGAAGCACTTGTGGAGGTATTACCACCCTTGAATCCAGGGTAATAATGGCACTGTTGTCTGAGGTGTAAATACTCCTACTGCCTTATTGGTAACAGCATGCAAGGCATAGATTCTTGTGAAGCATCCAGGAGTCCTGAAAATCAGAGCACAGGTGTGCAGAGTCAAGCAGTTCTGGGGTCAAGGCATGGATTAGCTTTCTATGTTTGCTGAGCCATTGTTTGGAGTGTTGGTATACTTTAGTGAGGACTAGAGAAAGAAAAATAAGAAGTTCAAACCAGCTAGCTGTGACAGTGGCTCCAGTGTCTGAGAAGGCCCAATGAAACCATGGATTCTGGGTCAGAAGTGTGGGCAATTGTAGAGCAGCCATGGCTCTGAAGTTGGGGCATATGTGAGGTTCAAAGAGGTGGCAGCTTCTGTTCCAAAGTGGCTCACCAGCAGTTGCTTCTTTAGGGGTTAAATGTGTGTAGCCTAATATCCCTCTCTGGGTTTTCCCAGCAGGAATGGTTACTGGACCTCAGTGGCAGGATATGCCTTTGTCCTCTGGATAGTAGGCTGCTGGGGAACCCAGTGATTTCCATCACATGGCTGATAAGGATAGCCTCTACCTTTCTTCTTTGCTCCTAGCCATCTTCTGACATTCTAGTTATGCCAATCTTACCAGAAACCATTTCTATCTGAATATTCTCCATTTTGTTGTTGTATTGTGTTGCTTCGGATCCTTTAATAAGCCTTTGAACCCTGTATAGTGTATTTAAGTTTGTGAATAACTGTTTATATTTATTTGTTTGTGTGGGATTAAGGCTAGGATCTCTTATTCTGCCATCTTGGGTACATCACCTGTTTAAGTAAAGTTTTAAGTATCACTTGCCATGGCCAAATTCTGATTAATTTTGCCAAACTTGTGCAAGGATCTATATGTATTATAGAAATTTTATATTAGACAGTAAAAAATGGTATCACATATCCAATACAAAAAACATAAAAATGAATGTCATTATTCAATAACCTCTATTTGATATGAAATGCATAAAATATTAGGAAAACAGTTGCTGAAATATCTGTTTCACTTATCTTTAATGCATATGTCTTTTTTAAATTAATCTCCACTGCTCTTTGTACCACTGTTGAATAATACATCCAAATATGTATTACATGATTTATAAAAATTAACTCTGATATATGGGTATATACTCATATTATAAATGAATAAATATCTTCGTATATTCTTCTATTAATTTGTAAAACAGACTAATTTGTTCAAAATTTTTATAGTAAAATTTGCAGAATATGTCTTGCTCAAGTTTATTAGAGTCAGCAATTGATCCATTTAATGAAGATGTAATAGAATAATTTCACATTTTATATTAATTTTAATATTATATACAAATAAATTTAAATCCTGTATTTATATATGCACATATATTATTTGATTTGTCTTGATATTTCCAGTAACTTATGAGTATGCACTCAATTAAATAGTTGCTGAGTATCTGATAACTCAAAGACCTTGTTCTATTATATATCTGCATTATATTAAAAATAGAAGCAATATGTAATACCATATAGTATTAATGTCAAAAGTGGATAGAAAATACAAAACAATACCAGCCATAAGGTGCCATGTGGATCATTGTATAGAAATTATTTGAAAACACTAAAAGCAAATAATGTTCTTAAGAAAATGACTTTTCCTTTTATGTTCAACAAAATGTTTATGTTTTAGAGAAGATACTTTTTAAATCTTAGGTTCTCAAACACTACAGAACAAATAATAAAGTGTTAAATATCTACTTTTAAAAGGCCTATTTAATCATCTTGTTTAATGGCAATTGCTACAATTCCAATATTTGCTCTCTGTTCTAGTTGGTTGACCAGTGGAGAAATCCTACTGAATGCCCAATTGTCCTACTAAGTGCCCAATAGTTGGTTTGTTAGAATAATCTACTTTTCTCCCACCCAATTTAAACTATCCACTTCTCTTACTTTCTTTTTTTAAAAAGCTGAAAAATATGACCCCGCAATCCCCCTACTGGGAATATACCCTGAAGAACTCAAATCACTCTATAAAAAAGATACCTGCACACGTATGTTTATCGCAGCATTGTTCACAATAGCAAGAACCTGGAAACAACCATGCTGCCCATCAAAAGAGGACTGGATTAAAAAATGTGGTACATATACACGATGGAATACTACTCAGCCATAAAAAAGAACAAAATCATGAATTTCGCAGCAACCTGGATGGAACTAGAGTCTATAATACTGAGTGACCTCTCACAGAAACAAAGATCCGAGTATCACATGTTCTCACTCATATAATGGACCTTGAACATCCAATGTAATACTATAAGAAAATGACTGACGGTACTGGGAAACTATGAAGGGAGGGAGGGGGATGGGATTAACAGTAGCAAATATCTGTCTGGGGATGGGGAAACACCTCTTATCAACAGGGTGCCTGAATGAAATGTAATTGTACACCTAACCCTTAACTGTACCCCACAAAACCATAATAAAAAATATTGATTAAAAAAAGAAGGTACAATAAAAACATTTTTATATGAACAAAAACAGAAAAAAAATCTTTATTATATTATAATGATGTGGGGTACAAGTCAGGATTAGGTTCATAAGTCATCTACGTGCAGGTGAAGTTTGGGCCTCCAACTGCTTAATATAGTCTCATTTATGGTTAAAAAAAGAGTGTGCACTATAACTTGGTGGATATCTATAATGAAATGTCAACAGAGGCTATCAGTGGATAATGGATTGCAGGATATCTTTGGAGTTTTGTTTTTTTTTTTTTGCTGCTTTTAATATATAACATACAGACATTTCTTACAAGCAAAAAAATTATTTTAAATGTGAAAAAAAAACTGAAAAATTTTTATGTATGGTAAATGCTAGTATACAATTTGATGAGTTTTGGTAAGTTCATACACCATTATAAGCAACACCCTAATGAAAGTATAGAACATTTTTATCACCACAGAATGAACCTTCATGGCCATTTACAGTCAATCTCCACCACCTATATACAACTACTCTTCTAATATCTATTACTATATGTTAATTTTTCCTATTGAGGAAGAGGGGACAAAATATTGATGAAACAAGTCAGAGTGTGTGAGTTGCTGCATGCATGAGTGTGTATAAGGATGAAACTATGTGCTTGTGTGTGTGCAAGTGGGTGAGCAAATATTCTACTAAGAGGAGACACAGGAACAAGCACCCAGGACTCCCTTGCACAAGTGGCTGCAATTTACCACTGCTCTGAATTCAGCACTGCCCTCCCCCCCACAGGAATATCTGCCATTCTCAGGGCATCTTTTGGGAAAAAGCAGCAGATATCAGCCACCTCTTGGCACCTGACACCTGACCCAACCTCACCACCTACAGCAACAGACCATGCACTGCAAGTGGAGACTGTGGAGAAAGCACAGGGAGGAAATCTGGAGCTGAGTCCCACTAGAAGGGAAGACGTGGACCAATGCTGTATTCTCTGTCTCAGAACCCGGGGAAAGAGCTACTTAACTTGCCCAATATATAGCAGCCTGCATCCTAAGACTGAGGGTTGATCTCTGCATCACTCTGGGATCAACCATCCTTGGCCCAGAGAAGATACTCCAAGTGCACGACATCAGAGAGACAGCACTGGCTTGGAAAATCAGATGCCCCACCCCTCACACTAAGCCATACACAGATGTTTGCAATTAAAGTAGGAGACTGCAGCAGTTAGGTAGAGGTGAGTCTTGATCTGATCCAGTCCCATTCTTCCAGTAGTCCATGGAGCATCTGACACATGTAGAGAGTGGTCTGATTGGCCTGCACTGAGAGCAGAGGGGAGGATTAAGAGACTGGAGCCCACTTCTTCTCACGGTAAGCCAAAAGTAGCAGTGCTTGGAACATGCCAGTAAGTATAGTAGAGGGGTTGGCAGTCATAGGAAACTGCCAGGGGAAGGGAGGGTGGGATTGGCAGTAGTGGGAAACTGCCAGGTGGGGGGGCATACTTCATCAACAAGGGTACCTGCATAAAGAACCTTTGTATACCTAACCCTGAATTGTACCCCACATCTTCAAAATTAAAAAAAGTGTATGTCAAGTCTCCTTTTTAAAATACTAGACCTTCACATTGATAAAGGATTGTCTCAATTTATGCACAAAGAAACATTTTGAAAAACCATTAATTCTATTGTAACCATGAAAAAAACTAATATTAGAGCTCCACCAGTATTATACTTTACTGTCCCTCTGTATTCTAAATATGCACCTCTATATAATTTGTACAAGCTGCCAATTAGGTCTAGACTCCGGAGTGGTCAGGACCCTCCTCACCTCCATAATGAAGTGACATAGAACAATATAATTTCCTTTTAAATTTTTATTTATTTTAAATTGTTAATAAATACATAACATAAAATTTACCATCTTAATCATTTTAAAAATATAGTTTAGTAGTGTTAAGTATTTCACATTTTTGCAAAATTTATCTAATGACTTTTTCATCTTGCAAAACTGAAACTCTATACCCTTTATACAATGACCCATTTCTCTCTCCTCACTTCTAGTGACCACAATTCTACTCTGTTTCTATGATTTTGACTACTTTAGATATCTCATATAAGTGGAATCATACAGTATTTGTCTTTATGTGACTAATTTATTCTACTTAGCATAATATTCTTAAGGTTCATCCATATTATAGTATGCGACAGGATATTCTTCTTTTTTAGGCTTGAATCATTTTCCATTGCATGCATATGCCTCTTTCCTTTGACACTTAACAGAAGTTTCAAACTTGACCATCCCCATCTCAGCATCACCCTCTAACCCCGATAAAAACTCAAAGCTACCCATTTCCATTCTTTTTCCTTTTTTTCACTCTGGATTGAACTGGAGCCATTCTTTGGGGGAAATCTTCACTGCTGATTATTATGTAAGTGATAAACATCATGTCACATCCATTGGTGTCTATATATCTTTAGTCAAAGTTATCTCTCTTTGCTGATGATATGATCCTGTACTTCAAAAATCCAAAAGAATCTGTCAAAAACCTCATTGCACTGATAAAGGACTTGGCAAAGTCATGGAATACAAAATAAATGTGCAAAAGACAGTTGCATTGTTATACACCAACAACAGACAGGCAAAGAATCAAATAAAAAGCACAATCCCATTCACTATAGCCACAAAAAAATGAAATACCACAGCATCTTTCTAACCAGATAAGTGAAAGAACTTTAAACTGAAAACTATAAAACACTACTCAAAGAAATCAAAGGATACACAAACAAATGGAAGACTATTTCATGCTCATGGATTAGAAGACTCAACTTTGTTAAGATGTTCATTCTACCCAAGACAATCTACAGATTTAATGCAATAATCATTAAATTACCATCATCATCCTTCTCAGACCTGGAAATGACAATACAGAAATTCATATGAAATCATAAATGACCATGAATAGCCAAAATAATTCTCAGCAAAAGAAACACAGTGGGAGGTATCACACTCCCAGACTTTAAATTTTACTATAAAGCTACAATAATAAAAACAACCTGGTATTGGTGCAATAGCAGGCATATAGACTAATGGAGCAGAATAGAGATTCCAGAAGCAAAACCTCAATTTCTCAACGAACTCATCTTTTACAAAGCCTCCACCAATAACCACTGGGGAGAGGAGAACCTATTCAGTAAATGGTACTGGAAAAACTGGCTGACCATAGGAAGTAGAATGAAACAGGACCCCTACCTATCACCACACACAAAAATCAACTCCAAATGGATCAAAGACCTAAATGTAAAACCTAAAACTATAAGAATCTTAGAAAATGCAGAAGACACCCTTATGGAAATTGGAATAGGCAATCAATCCTGATCAAAACCCCAGACACCCATGCCATAAGACATAAGATAGACAAGTGTGACTTCATCAATCCGAAAAGCTTCTGCAAAGCAAAAGGACAGCCCATAGATTGGAAACAAATATTTGCCAACTGTACATCTGACAAAGGCCTAACATCCATGATCTATTAGGAACTCAAAAGTGCTGAAAGGAAAAAAACAAACAGCCCCATTAAAAAATGGACAAAAAGCCGGGCTCGGTGGCTCAGCCTGTAATCCCGCGCCTTTGGGAGGCTGAGGTGAGTGGATTGCCTGAGCCCGCGGGTTCGAGACCCGCCTGGGCAGCGAGACCTCATCTCTACAATAAATCAAAAAATCAGCCGGGCGTGGTAGCACATGCCTGTAATTCCGGCAACTTGGAAGGCTGAGGCGGAAGGATTGCCGGAGCCCAGCAGGTTGAGGTTGTGGTGGCCGGAAGCGGCCACTGCACTCCAGTCTGGGTGACAGAGTGAGACTCCAACTCAAAAAAAAAAAAAAAAAAAAAAAAATGGACAAAAGACTTGAATTATACCTCTCACAAGAAGATATACAGGCAGCCAACAGATACATGAGAAAATGCTCATCCTCACTAATTGTCAGGAAAATGCAAATCAAAACCACATTGAGATACCATCTAACTCCGGTAAGAATGCCCATCATCAATAAAACAAAAAAATAAAAGATGCTGGCCAGGATGTGGAGAAAAGGAAACACTTCTACACTGCTGGTGGCAGTGCAAACTAATTCAACCTCTATGGAAAACAGTGTGGCAATTTCTAAAAGAACTAGAAATTGACCTTTAATACAACCCAGTAATCCCTATTCTGGGACTATTTGCAGGGGAACTCAATCATTCTTCAAAAAAGATGCTAGCACATGCATGTTTATTGCAGTACTAGTTATAGTAGTAAAAACATGGAACCAATCATACTTCCCATTGAAAGTGGACTGGATAAAAATGTGGTATATATACGTGATGGGATATTATGCAGCCATAAAGAAGACAAAATTATGAACTTTGCAACAACTTGCATAAATCTGGAATCTATCATACTCCAGATGTTATCCAAGTACTTAGGGAGGTCGAGGTGAGAGAATTGTCTCAACCCAGGAGTTTGAGACTAGAATGGTGCAATGGTATTTCTAAAAAAAAAAAAAAATAGACAGGCATGGTGATGCATGCTTGTGATCTCAGCTATTTGGAAGTCTGATATATCACAGAAACTAAGAACTGAGTACCACATGTTCTCATTCATGGGTGAACCCTGAACATTTACCATAATACTATAAGAAAGGGATTGGCAGTAGTGGAACACTGCCATGGGAGAGAGGGAGGACACATAACATCATTAAGAGTATCTGATATCAAACCAGGCAAAGTGGAGACTAAAGGGAGGCCCAAACTTTGCCTGTATGATGACCACTTGTATACTTAATCCTGAATTGTACCCAACATCTTTAAAATAAAAAAAAACCCATAAGACCTTACCTATCAATTTAATTACTTTGAAATTAAATGAATTAAAATATCTAACTAAACAACAGAGAGTGTGCAAATTAAAAAGAAAAAAAATCCAACTATGTGTTGTCTATAAAAGAGCCACTTTAATTTTAAGAAAACACATAGACTCAATATGAAATGATAGAAAAAGATATTCTGTGCATGTTGGGAGCTGGCCACGGAGGCCCACTGAGCATTAGGGATCAGGAAGGGCCGTTGACCCCGAGACCACTAGGATGCATTCGGGAGCTATTGACCCCATTTCCTCCCCCTTTCTACTCAGCACTAACCAGATTAAGCTCCTATAAGCTCAAACATAAAAACTCTGAGACCAAGACGAACACAGGCTCACTTTGGAAGCTCATTGCTCCCATTCTTCCACAAACTGCAGTTTCGGCTTTCACACAACTTGCAATCCAAACTTGGGTCACATCTAAGAACTTTAGTATTGGTCACAGGCTTCTGAGTTGTGATCTCAGGATTCACTGAAGTTGAATAAGGTATAAATTGTGTAGAATATAGTTTTAGAAGACAGCCATTTTGTTGAAAGAATGTGGCTGGGTTACTTTCAGTAGCTCACTGTGAACTTTGGACTGGGCCACATTCCAAACATTCTGGGATGGGCCACTTTTCGTTTGTAAAGTAAATACTTGAGCTTCTATAGAATTGTTTAACTTAGCATAAATCAATCAGCTTAGGATGAAGAAGGTTTATAGAATATGTCAGTCATGGATTAGGTTATCCTTTGTTATGGGATTTTAAGATTATTATATGAAAAGGGTTTAAAGGCAATCATTGATTAAGTTTTCATGGATTAAGGTTTCTGGTGGGTGGGGGACGCCCCTCCCACATCTGACTTTGTGTATAAAAGACCCGTTGTAATTCCCAATAACACACACATCGCTTCTGCACTAGACCGGAGTCCAGTCTCTTTCTCTCTCTCTCTCTTCTTCCCCCCAATCGCCAACGCTCTCTCCACCTTTGGGGTACCCTGAACCCGGCTGGAGCTGGTCTCTGGCATGTGCAAATGAAAAACAGAGAAGAGCAAGGATAGCTATACTTATATCAGAAACAATGGACTTTGATTCAAAAGTGCAAAAAGAGAAAAAGGCTATTGTGTAGTGATAAAGGGGTTAGTTGATCAAGAGGATATAACAATTATAAATAAATATGCACCCAACATTGGGGCACCTAAATACATAAAACAAATTTTAATAGATCTGAAAATGTAGATGTATAATACAATAATAATGAAAAACTTCAATACTTTACTTTCAGCAATGACCAGATTATTCAGATAGAAGACAAATAAGAAAATATTAGATTTGAACTACACTTTAGACAAAATACACTTAACAGACATATACAGAAATTCCCATTCAACAGCAGCAGAATACACATTCTTCTCAAGTGCACAAGAAGCATTCTCCATGATAGGTTATACAGGCCCTAAAACAAGTCTTAACAAATTTAAGAATATTTAAGTCATAAATTATCTTTTCCAACCACAGTTGTATGAGCCTACAAATCAATATCAGGAGAAAAATTGGAGAATTCACAAATATGTGGAAATGTGACAACATACTCCTGAACAACCAAAGAATCAAGAAGAAATTAAAATAATTTTTTAGGTCAAATGTGATGGCTCACGCCTGTTATCCAAGCACTTAGGGAGGTCGGGGTGAGAGAATTGCCTCAACCCAGGAGTTTGAGAGGAGCATGGTGCAATATTATTTCTACAAAGGAAATAATAATAGCCAGGCATGGTGATGCATGCTTGTAATCTCAGCTATTTGGAAGCCTGAGTCGGAAGCATCACCTGAGCCCAGCAGGTTAAGGATGTGGTAGCTGTGATCATGTCACTGCACTTCAGCCTGGGAAATAAAGTGAGAATCTGACTCAAAAATTAATAAATTAATCATAGTAAAAAATTTAAATGTCTTGAGACAAATGAAAGTGAAAGCACAACACAGATTTATGGGATGTAGCAAAAACAGTTCTAAGAGGAAAGTTTCTAGCAACAAATGCTTATATAAAAAATAGAAAACATCAAATAAGTAAACTAACATTACATCTCAAAGAACTAAAAAAGAAGAAGAATGTTGTAAAATCAAAGCTAGCAGAACTAAGGGAATGATAAAGATCAGAGAATTAATAAATTAAATAGAAACTAAAAAGAATCAATGTAAAATATCAAAACTAAGAATTGGTTTTTGGAAAAGATAAAAACAATTCAAAAACCCTTAGCTAGACTTAGAAAACAAGAGAGAAAACTTAAATGATTAAAATAAAAAATTAGAAAGAAGACATTGCAATTGATACCACAATTACAATGGATCACAAGAGACTACTTGAAATATTTATATATCAACAAAACAGACAACCTAGAAGAAATGAATACATTCCTAGAAACATAAAATTTACCTTGGCTGGATTATGAAGACATAGAAAATCTGGAGAAAACAATAACAAGTAAGAAGATAACAGCAAGCCTACCATCAAACAAAAGCCCAGGATCTGATGACTTTACTGCTGAAGTCTACCAAACAGTTAAAGAATGAATAATATGAATGCTTCTCAAACTCTTACAAAAATCTTCATGACATTAGTCTGGGCAATGAATTTTTGAATACCACCCCCAAAACACAGGCTAGAAGTAGAAAAATGGGATTGCATCAAACTAAAAGCTTCTGCACAACAAAGAAAACAATTAACAAAGTAAATAGACAACCCTCAGAATTTGAAAAAATATTTGCAAACCATGCATTTGATAAGGAATCAATATCCAAAATATAAAATAAACTTAACACAATTGTAAAGTAAAAAATAACCCAAATTAAAAATGGACAAAGAAACTGAATAAACATTTCTCTAAATAAAACATACAAATGGCCAATAGCCTTATTTAAAAAATACTTAGCATTATTAATCATCAGGAAAATGCAAATAAAAACCAATGAGACATTACCTCACACCTGTTACAATGGTTATTATCTAAAAGACAAATAAGTGTTGGGGAGAACGTGGAGGAAAGGGAGCCCTCACACACAGTTGATAGGAATATAAACTGATACAGACATTATGGAAAATATTATTATGGAAGTTCTTTGAAAAATTAAAAATAGAACTACCATACGATCCACCAATTAGTGTGTGAAAGATATATCTGCATTGCCATGTTAATTGCAGCATTATTCACAATAGCCAAGATATGTAATCAACCTAAGTGTCCATTGATGGATAAATGGATTTTAAAATGTGCTTTGAAGTCAGTCTTGCATATCTGTGGGCTCTGCATTTGTGGATGCAAGCAACTATGAATCAAGAATATTTAGAAATCAAAAAGTGTGGTTGGATCTGTACTAAACATGTACAGAACTTTTTCTTACCATTAGTTCCTAAGTGATACAGTATAACCAACCATTTAAGGAGTATTTACATTGTATTTGGTATTATAAGTAATTGAGACATGATTTAAAGTATATGAGAGAATGTGCGTAGGTTATATGCAAATATCACACCATTTTATATAAGCATCTTGAGATGCATCTGAAACTGTAATTCTACTAGAAAAAAACAAAAGAAAAATCTTCATGATATTAGTCTGGGCATCTTGAGATGCCTTGAGCATCTGTGGAGTTTGGTATCCACAGAGAATCCTGGAAGCAGTCTCCCATGGATACTGAAAGATGATTGTATATACATAATGGAATATTATTCAATCTTGAAAAAGTAGAAAGTCTTGTCACTAATAATAGCATGAATAAGAGTGGAGGACATTACATTGTGTGAAATAAGCCAAGCACAGAAAGAAAAATACTGCATGATATCATTTCTATGAGTTTGACTCATAGAAACAGAGTAGACTGATCAAAAGTTTGAGGTGGGGTGGGAGAATT
The DNA here is from genome assembly GCA_027257055.1 of Cephalopachus bancanus. Taxonomy (NCBI): domain Eukaryota; kingdom Metazoa; phylum Chordata; class Mammalia; order Primates; family Tarsiidae; genus Cephalopachus; species Cephalopachus bancanus. Next base: position 1,028,327 of record JAPVLO010000790.1, on the reverse strand, counting down.
GGGAGATGTTATTCAAAGGACACAGCATTTCACCTGGAAAGGAGGAATACGCTTAAGAGATTTGTTGCTTATCATGATAACTGTAGTTAATAACAATATATTATATATTTGAAAATTGCTGAGAGTCGATTTTAAGTGTTTTCACAACAAAAAAATAGGTATTTAAGGTAATGCATGTTTCTTAAGCTTGACTTAGACATTTTACAATGTAAACATATATCAAAGCATCACCTTGTACATCATCAATATATGCAATTTTTATTTTTCAATTAAAAATAATAAATAAGGAAAAAGAACAAAATTATTTAGCATATTTCAATATGGCTATGTTTCCCCTTACTCTGTTGGATCAGATTTTTCTCCCATCTTCAGTCTGACGATGTGGCAGAACTCCTGGAAGTAAAACTCAGAAAAGTATGAGGTCTTTGTGACTCTGTTCACCTGGAGTTTTAACTCTCAGATTTGTACATATAGATCCACTAGAAATCTGTCAAGGATAACTTAGTCTTGCCTACCCTGGTACTGGTTCTCATGAAAATTTCTACTTATGCTTTTCTGTCCAGGTAAGTTGTGGTTTTCTGTATCCATTTATCTTTCAGTCCAGTTTTTGGGGCAGTGGTGTGTTCTGTCACATAACTTCTTTGACAGATCTAAGGGTAGTTGATTTTTTAGATTGCTCAGCTTTTTATTTGTTGTTTAAAAAGTATAATAATTTCCAAGCTCTTTACAAACCATACCAGAAACCAGAAGTCTGGTATAGTTTTTTTATTTCAATTTACTGTTGCCATTTTCTAATTTATAGAAACGCAATTTACTGTGATACTGATTTTTTGGATGTGCTAAGCTAGCTTATCATTATTAATTTATAGACTATTTCTTTAATTTTTTTAGAGTTGTGGGGTACATGTGAGGATTTGCTACATAAATAAATCACATGCAGGTGGAGTTTGGGTTACTAGGAGCCCTGATAGTGGACATGGTATCCCACAGTTTTGTGCCCCTTATCCCCCATCCCTTGTTAAGCAGCGTCCAGCATTTGCTGTTCCCATCTTTGGATGGGCATCTGGGTTGGTTACATGTATTTTCTATTGTGAATAGTGCTGCAATGTACATACATGTGCAGATGTCTTTTGGTAGAATGATTTGTGTTCCCTGGGTATATTTGCAGAAGTGGATTACTGAGTCATATGGCAGCTCAATTTTTAGTTCTTTGGGAAAACACCACACTGCTTTCCCCAAAGGTTTAACTAGCTTATAGTCCCATTAACAGTGTCAAAGCATTCCTTTTTCTCTGCAGTTTCACTACCACCTATTGTGGTTTTGACTTTTTAATAATAGCCATTCTGACCAGTGTGAGGTGATATCTTATTGTAGTTTGGATTTGCAATTTTCTTATGATTGGTGAAAATGAGCATTTTTTGATGTTTGTTGGCTACTTGAATGTCTTTCTTTGAGAAGTATCTGTTTGTGTACTCTGCTCACTTTTTAATGGGGTTATTTTTTTTCCTGTCAATTCATTTGAGTTCTTTATAGATGTGGATGTTAGATCTTTATTTGATGCATAGCTTGCAAACATTTTTTCTCATTTTGTGAGCTGCTTCCTTATTCTCTTGATTGCTTCTTTTGCTGTGCAAAACTTTTTAGCTTGAAAAGGTCCCACTTGTCAATTTTAGATTTTGTTGCATTTGCTTTTGAGGACTTAGCCATGAATTCCATACCTACTTCAATGTCCTTGAGGGTATTCTTTAAGTTTTCTACTAAGGTTCTTATAATATGAGGTTTCACATTTAAGTCTTTGATGGATTTTGAGTTAATTTTTATATATGGTGATAGATAAAGGTCCAGTTTTATTCTCCTGCATGTGGTTAATCAGTTTTCCCAGAACCACTTGCTAAATATGGTTTCCTTTCCCCAATGTTTGCCTTTTGTCAGCTTTGGCAAAGATGAGTTGGTTGAACATCTGTGGTTTTATTTCCATATTCTCTGTCCTGATCCATTGGTCTATGTGTCTATTTTTGCACCAGTACCATGCTATCTTAGTTACTGTAGTCTTGTAGTAAAGTTTGAAGTCTGGAAGTGTGATGCCTCCAACTTTGTTCTTTTTGCTGAGGATTGCTTTAGCTATTCAGGTTTTTTTTGACTCCATATGAATTTTGGTGTTGTCTTTTATAGGTCTGTAAAAAATGATGCTGGTAGTTTGATAGAGATTATGTTGAACGTGTAGAATACCTTGGGTAGATTGGACACCTTGGTGATATTGATTCTTCCAACCCATGAGCATGAGATGTTTTTACAATTGCTTGTGTGATCCTTGATTTCTTTGAGCAACATTTTGCTGTTCTCACTGTAAAAAATTTTCACCTCTTTGGTGAGATGGATGTAGAGATATTGTTTTTGTGGCTATTGTGAGTGGGATTATGTTTTTGATTTGGTTCTTATCTTATTGTTGGAGTATAGAAATGCAATTGGTTTTTGTGCACTGATTTTGTATCTCAAGACTTTAGTGAAGTCACTTATCAAGGCAAAGGAGTCGTGTTAGAGTCATTTTTAAAAAAGTTTACCTAGAAGCTGCTTTATGAAAGTTAGTTTTCCTATGTTGGGTGCATATATGTTTGGAATAGATATTTCTTGTTGATGGATTGAACCTTTTATCATTATGTAGTAACCTTCTGTATCTTTTTAAATTTTTGATAGACTATAGGGTATTTTTTCTGACATTAAGATTGCTACTCCTGCTCTCTCTTGCTTTCTATTTGCCTGAAAATTTGTTCTCCATCCTCTTACTCTGACTCTGTGAGTGTTCTTCCTGGTAAGACGAGTCTCTTGGAGATAACTTATTGTTGTGTCATGATATTTTATCCAATTTGCCATTCTATGTCTTTTCAGTGGTGCATTTAGTCTATTCACTTTCAGGCTAATTATTGATATGTGAGAGTTTATCCCAGTCATGAGTTTCTTACAGAGTTTGCTGTTGCTGCTGTTTGTTTGTTTATTTGTTTTTTTGTCTTTCTTATGGTTTGGGGGTTAATTTATGTGTGCTTTCCATCTTTCTCCAGCATTCTTAGGAAGAGCATTGTCATTCTTTTTTTTCTTTTCTCTGTATTAAATACTTTCTTAAGTGTCTCTTGTAGAGCTGGTCTGGAGTCAGTGTAAACTCTTCAGGATTGAATGTCTGGAAAGGATTTTAATTCTCCATCAAAGAGGAAACTTAGCTTAGCTGGGTAGGTAATTCTTGGTTGAAATTGTTTATCTTTGAGAATTTTTAAGATTGGACTCCAATCTCTCCTAGCCTGAAGTGTTTCTGTAGATAAGTTTGCTGCTATTCTAATTGGTTTTCCCTGTTAGGTCATCTGACCTTTCTCTCTTGCTGCCTTTAGGATTTTTCCTTTTATACCTACTTTATGTAAGTGAATTACTTTGTGTCTATGAGTTGGTCTTCTCATTTGTTGTCTTGCAGGAATTCTCTGAATCTCTTGTGTTTGAATGGTCACATCATTGATAAGATGAGGCAAGTTTTCATGGATAATTTCATGGAATGTTTGTTCCAGGGTAGTCTCTGTCTATCTGCCTCAGGGATTTCAGTTAAGCCAGGTTCAGCCTCTTGATGTAATCGTTCATCTCTTGGAGGTTTTGTTCTGTCTTTTAAAGCTTACTTTCTATGCTTTTAACTGTTTGGATTAGTTCCATATTTTGGTCTTCAAGCTCTGAGATTCTTCTCCTTGATTAATTCTGCTTTCCATGTTTATCAGTTTGTTATTTATTTAATTCACTGTATTCTTTATTGCTGTTATCTTAGTTATCAACTCCTTCATTCTCTCCTCTTGTCTCTCCTCAATTATTTTTATTCTCTCTATTAATATCTTGATATCTGGGTTTGTGGTTTGAGACTAGTCATTCTGGAGGCTCTTCATTGTTTGAGTGCCAAAGTCTGTATTCTCAGTGTTTGACCTTCCAGTGGTCTGTGTGAGACCCATATTCTTCCTTTGGTTTTTCTTCATTTGTGTAGGTTCCCCCCTCCCTTTTAAACCTCTTTTAAAATTCTGTTTTTCAGTGATGGGGATAGCTTTTACTTCTGTTTGCTCAATCTATTCTTCGTCATGTAGATCCTCTGAATTTGTTCATTTCTGAAGCTGGACTGGGGGTGGGAGGCTGTGCTTCTTGAAGTTTTGAGATTTAATTCAGGGGGGAGCTGTGATTCAGAAGCTACCTGCAGATCCCATTACCTGCTGACAGGTCTGTGGGCCTCCTGGTACTCACTTTCCACTGCCTTACAATCTGGCAATCTGGTATGCTTGCCTCCTGAAAGCAAAATGAGATAAGAAAAAGGAAAAAGAATGGAAAAAAGGAAGAAGGAAGATGAAAGGAAGGTGGAGTGAGAGAAGAAGAGGGAATACAGACAGCATTATCGACTAACAAACAAACAGCAAAACAAAGACAGAAAAACCCTCAAAACCTACAGACAATCATACAAACAAAACCCCCCTGTTGATGTACTCTCCCTCAAAAATACCAGTGCACAAACAGAAAGTCTAAAAATAAACATTAAAGTAACAGAAATGAAGTGAGTATGAAAATGTAAAAAAAAAAAAAAAAAAACAGAAAAAAAGAGAGAGAAAAAAACAAAAACAAACAAACACAACTCACTTTCTGGTCATTTCTGTAGCTCCAAGTTTCTTTCATCTGCTGCTGCTGTGTTAAAGAATGATTCTGGTCTCCAGTTCCTCCCCTCCACTCTCAGAGCAGGCTGATAGAGTTGCTCTCTGCATGGGTCAGATGCCCCACGTACTACTTTAGGAGGAGGAGGGATCAGGTCTGGACTCACCTGACTTGCTGTCACTGTTGTCAAGTCTCTTACTCAGTGTTTGTGCCCGTTCCAGCCTTGGGGCGGGACATCTGTCTCTCCAGGTCTGATGAGAGGATAGCCTCTGGGTCCTAGGTTGGAGGATGGATAGAGCAGGTGAGACAATGCAGGTCTCCGTCTGGTCCTGGGACAGAGAAAATGGTGCAAGTCAGTATCTCCTCATGGTGGCAGAGCTCCATTCCAGATTTCCACTCCCTGCCTTCTCCATGGTTCCTGGGGCTTGTGCCCAGTCTGCTGTCACAGGTGATGGTGTGGGCCAGGTGCCAGGTGGTGAGGAGCAGTTGTTTTCTGCTACCTCCTCTCAAGAGAGCCCTGAGAGTGGCAGATGATCCTGTCTGCCAGGGGCTCCAATCTCAGGGTGGTGGGGAGTGGCTCACCTCCAGAGGAAAGCCCTGGGTGCATGAACTCTAGTCTTCTCTCAGACCGACTGTCACTCACCCACTGGCACACACACACTTTTGAGGAGACTCTCACAGTCCAACCAGTTCCATTGCCATCTTGTTGCTGGGTCCACAAAATTCTTTTTTATGATTTGATGCCATTAACTTTAATGCTGCAGTCTGTCTATTATGGAACTTGTGGGGTATATATTTGTGCCACAGGTGTGTGTGTGCATGTGTGTACACTTGTTTATCAGTCATGTTCCCAGCAGAAAATAATCAAAGTTAATTGAGGAATTATATACAAAGATGTAGTCAGAGAGTCAGGAAAGTTGGAGGAAGGATAATGCATTAATGAACCTAATAATAGCAGGGGCTCTATTGCCATTCCTGGGCCTAAAGAAGCAATTAAATGCAACTTCTAATTTCTGTTATTTCCATTAATAATATATTCATGAATTGTTTCTACACTAATTAACTCATGCTTAAATGTTAAAAGATAGAGGAGAAGCTTCAAAGTGGCCACCTAGAATCAGCTAACTGGCAACTATCTTGCAGAACAGACCAAGGAAGAGAGCCACAGCAGTTGGTGGCCACCAGCAGTTAGAGAAGGTTGACACAGAGGATGCACACCACATCCCACAGAGGACTATTAGGATGCAGAGCAGGGAGGATAAAGAATCGGCAGCCAGCTTTGGAGCCAGGAACCTCCCTTTCCACCAAGTTCACATCAGAATTAAAGGGCAGACAAGCTGTGAAATGGTGAGTGTGGGAAATCAGGACTCAATGCTTGCTACTTCTGCAAACTGGCAGGACTCCCATCCCCTTCAACCTCAGGGACTCTAGTCCCACATGGGAAATGGCCTGGATATAGCACAGATGTGTGCTGCCAGAGCCCATGTGGAGCTGGAAACCCATCCAAATTATGAACACTTATGGTCAAATCATCGCTAAAGAATTCATACCCTTTAGGCAGCACTTGGCAGCCAGCTCCCAGGCCAGGGGAAAAAGATACCTATCATCTTCACTCACCTCAAGGATGCTCTAGTTTGGAGCAAGCTGTGGCAGATTCTGTTTCTAAAAGAGCTTCTGAGCTCTGCAAGTGCATCATCCTCTAGAGAGGAAAGAGAAGTCAGGAGAAACTTTCAGTAATTCCTCTTTCTCTGTCTGAATGCTTCTGGGCAACAGACATCTCTGCCATTTCTATAGTGTTGCCCCAGTGGCCGAGGGGCCCATCCCACCTCCTGATCCCAGTGAGTGTTCACAGCTGGAGGTTGGAACACAGACCAACTGGTTCCAGCTCATGGAGAAAATGTTGCCACAGAAAAATACTTTTGAGATTGGAGCACAAACGGCCTCAGACCAGGGAAGGAGAGCTGAAGGCAGGAGAAGGAGAAGCACCTGTTGTCCTGACAATGCCTCTCTCCCTGTGTGAGCTCTTTAGTACAACAGAAAAGGCTCAGTCATCCCTGAAGCATGGCCACAGTAGCCAGGGGTCCCATTTCCCACTGGAGTAACCAATTGTGCCTGCAAGGGAGCTGGGGAGAAGCCCAATCTGACTTAGCCCTCCCCAACAACATTTCCTCCTAAACCTTATCAAAATCCTAGAGACTGAGGATCTTTAGGGGTTTCCATAACCTCACCATTTTCCTAGGTCATCTGCTCACTTCCCTTGGAAAAGTGAGGCCAAGCCAAAAAAAGCCACAGCCACCATCACAGTTGGCTGTTTACTCCAAGAGACACCTTCTGGAGGCCAACTTACAGAGTCCAATACAACATCTGAGACTATAATACAGACCCTGAGAAGTGAATAAAAACAAAGCCCATGAGACCATACATCTCATAGACCAGTTCATAGACTGAGGTATAAGAGAGGTTCTTAAGCGGGTTATCCAGAGATGTTGATCTCCGACTCCTCTTACAATTCAGCCCCTGTACCTTCACATCGCAGGGTACCTTTCAGGTACCCTCCAGCACCAGCCAGCTGGTAGATGTCTCCTAGGGCAGCTAACACCAGAAGAGTAGCAGGATCCACAGTGTCCAGGCCTTCACCTCCAGGGGAAGAAGAAGTGCAGCATAACAGAGGAGCATACTGTGATATAATATAAAAACAAAAATAAATCCCACAAAGGCTACTACAACAGTATCAACTGTATCTAAATGAAAAATAACTAAACAAAACAAAAAATGAGGAATAACCAGCAAAACAAAAACCAAAATCCTGGCAATCCCCAAAGCTTAATGAGGCTTCACCTACAAAAGGTCCTCTCAGACCCCAAGCAGTGGAACCCATCCAGAATGACCTGTCCCTGATGAGAGACAGAATTCAGACTATGGGTGGCAAAAACAGTAAAGGAAAGCCACGAGGAGATAGACAAACAGATGCCCCAGGCAATGAAAACAGTGCAGAAAATAAAGGTGGAGCTGGTCAATATAGAAAAAAGTCTCAGAGGTTAAGGATCAAACTATTGAACTAAGCCAGTCCAACAAAAACAAGGAGAAGTCTCGAGAAGAAAAAATAAAGCCTACAAGAGGTTTGGGATTACATAAAGAGACCAAATCTACAGTTGACTGGCATCTCTGAGAAAGAAGGGCAAACTGAGAACATCCTGGAACAAACCTTTCAAGAGTTCATCCAAGAAAATTTCCCTTATCTCTCTAGAGAGAGGCAACTAGGCAGATGCAAGAGATCCAGAGAACTCCTGCAAGGTATTTCATGAGAAGACCATCTCCAAGACACATAGTAATCCATCTTCATAAAATAAGCATGGAAGAAAAAATTCAAAGGCAGCTAGAGAGAAGAGACAGGCAATCTACCAGGGAAGACCCATCAAAATTACATCAGGCTTCTCAGCAGAAACCCTACAAGCCAGAAGGGACTGGGGTCCCATCTTTAACATTCTCAAAGAAAGGCAATCCAAGACAAGAATTTTCTGCCCCACCAAGCTAAACTTCATCAGTGAAGGAGAATTGAAATCGTTTTCAAAATCCAATCTCTAAGAGAATATACCACCTCCAGATCAGCCCGCCAGGAGATGCTTAAGAAAGTTCTAAGCACAGAAATGAAAGAATGGTTCCAACCATTACAAAAGCACAGGGAAGCACAGAGTTAGCAGACCATAAAGATTAACCACAAAACTTAAAAAGCAAAGCATACTCTTAAGAACAATGTGATAGGAAGAAAGCCCCACATATCAATAATTAACTTAAACATGAATAGACTGATCATGCCGCTCAAAAACAATAGAGTAGAAAATTGGATAAAGAAACATAATCTATTATTTTAGAATCATAAGGTACATGTGAGGATTTGTTATATAAGTATACTATGTGAAGGTGACCTGTGGGCTTCTGAGGAGCCCTATACCCCAGCAGTGTGCATGGTACCTAATGAATGGTTTTTTGTTACTTATTCCCCCTCCCTCCCTCCTTTCTTTGGCAGTGTCCAGTGTCTGTTGTTTCTGTTCTTGCACTTGTGCTTGTCCGATGTTTAGTACCTACTTATGAGTGAGAACATGCAGTATTAAGTTTTTAATTTCTGTGATAATATTCACTTAGAATGATGGTCTTTGGCTGCATCCATGCATATTCTTTATGGCTACATAGTATTCCATAGTGTATATGTACCACATTTTCTTCATCCAGTTTACCTTTAATGGTCATATGGGTTGGTCGCATGCTTTTGCTATTGTGAATAGTGCTTCAATAAAGATACTAGTTCAGGTGTCTTTATGGTAAAGTGATTTGTGTTCCTTTGAGTATATTCCCAGAAGTAGAATTGTTGGGTCGAATAGTAGCTCCATTACTAGTTCTTTGAGAAATCTCCAAACTGCTCTCCACAAGGATTGAACTAGCTTACATTCCCACCAACAGCGTACAAGCATTTCCTTTTCTCCACAGCCTCGCTAATACCGGTTGTTTTTTACTTTTTAATGATAGCCATCCTCACTATAGTTTTGATTGGCATTTCTCTGTTGATTAGTTATGGTGAGCACTTTTTCACGTTTGTGGACTGCGTGTATATCTTCCTTTGATAAGTGTCTGTTCATGTTCTTTGCTCACTTTTTAATGGGGTTATATTTTCCCTGTCATTTGTTTTAGTTACTAGATTCTAGGTGTTAGACCTTTGTTAGATGCATAGTTTGCAAATATTTCTTTCTATTCTGTGGGTTGTCTCTTTACTCTCTTGGTGTTTTTATTTTTATTTTTTTTCTGTGCAGAGACTTTTTTTGGCTTCATGAGTTTCCATGTGTCACCTTTAGTTTTTGCTGCATTTGCTTTTGAGGAATTGAACACAAATCCATTGCCTAGGCTGATGTCCAAGAAGATGATCCTTAAGTTTTGTTCTAAGATTTTTATAATTTGAGGCTTCCCATTTAAGTCCTTGATCTATTTTGAGTTCATTTTTATATGATGATAGGTTCATATCTGTCCAATTTCCTTGTTTTGCAGTTTTTCCAACACTAGTTGCTAAACAGGGTTTTATTTTCCAAATATTTGCTTTTTGTTGGTTTTTTTAAAGATGGATTTGTTCAGTGTCTGTGGTTTCATATCAAGATTCTCTATTCTGCTCCATTGGTCTATGTGTCTACTTTTGTAACAGTCCCATGCTGTCTTGGTTACTATAGCCTTATAGTAAAGTTTTAAGTTAAGGAGTGTGATGCCACCAGTTTTACTCATTTTGCTGAGGATTGCTTTAACTGTTCAGGCTTATTTTTGCTTCTATATGAATTTAAATATTTTCTTATTTAGGTCTATGAAAAATGTTGCCGGTAGTTTGATAGAGATTGAGTTCAATCTATAAATTGCTTAGGTAGTATGAACATTTTGATAATATTAACTTTTCCAATTCATGAGCATGGAATGGTTTTTTATTTGTTTGTGTCATATTTTATTTCTTTGAAGCAGTGTTTTGTTGTTCTTATTGTAAAGATCTTTCACTGTATGATTGGATGAGTACTGAGTCATTTTATTTTTGTGTCTGTATGTTATGAATGAGATTATGTTTTTTATTAGGTTCTCCACCTGCTTATTGTTGGTATACAGAAATGCAACTAATTTTTGTGCATTAATTGTGTATCCCAAAACTTTGCCAAGGTTATTTATCCATGTCAGGGGATTTTAGGCAGAATCTCTGGGATTTTCTGGGTATAGAATTATATCATCTGCAAAGAGGGATAATTTAACTTCCTTCTTTTCTATTTTGATACTCTTAATTTCTTTCTCTTGCCTGTTTGCTCTGGCGAGGACTTCTAGTACTATGTTACATAGGAGTTGTGAGAGTGGACATCCTTCTCTTTTTTCTGTTCTTAGGGGGAATGCAATCAACTTTTGCCCATTAAGTCTGATATTGGCTGCGGGTTTGTCATAGATGACTCATTATTTTGACGAATGTTCCTTCATTGCCTAGGCATTTGAAGGTTTGTAACAAAAAAGGCAAGTTGAATTTTATCAAGTGTTTTTCTTTGCATTTATTGAGATAATCATGTGATTCTTGATTTTTCATCTGTTTATATGGTGGATTACATTTATTGATATGCATATGTTGAAGCAGTTCTGCATTGCAGGAATGAAGCCCACCTGATCAATATAAATGACACTTGTGCTATTGGGTGCATTTTGCAAGTATCTTGTCAAGAATTTTTTTCATCCGTGTTCTTCAGAGAAATTGGCCTGTGGTTTTCTTCTTTTTATTTTATTTTATTTTCCTGATGTGTGGTACAGTACAGGATTAGGCATACAAGTAGATATCATACAGGTAGAGTTTGGGCCTCCCATTGGTCCCTACTTTGCCTGGTTTGAGATCAGATACCCTTATTGATGTTGTATACCCCCCACCAACAGTATTCCACTACTGCCAATCTCTTTCTTATAATATTATTGTAAATATTCAGGGTCCACTAATAAGTGACAACATGTGGTACTCCGTTCTTTGTTTCTGTGATAGATCACTGAATATTAAAGACTATAAATTCATCCAAGTTGCTGCAAAATCCATATGTCTGTCCTTCTTTTTTTTTTTTTTTTTTTTGAGTTGGAGTCTCATTCTGTTGCCCAGACTGGAGTGCAGTGACTGCTCCTGGCCACCGCAGCCCTGACCTGCTGGGTTCCGGCGATCCTTCCGCCTCAACCTTTCAAGTAGCTGGAATTACAGGTGTGTGCTACCACACCTGGCTAATTTTTTGATTTATTGTAGAGATGAGGTCTCACCAAGTTGTTCAGGCGGGTCTTGAACCCGTGGGCTCAGGCAATCCACTCACCTCAGCCTCCCAAGGCGTGGGATTACAGGCTGAGCCACCGAACCCGACTTGTCTGTCCTTCTTTATGGCTGCATAATATTCTGTCATGTATATGAATCACTTTTAAAAATCCAGTTCAGTTTTGATGGGTAGCACAGTTGGTTCCATGTTTTTGCTATTGTGAATAGTGTTGCAATAAACATGCGTGTGCAGGTATCTTTTTCATAGAGTGATCTGAGTTCCTCCAGGTATATTTCCAGTAGGGGGATTGCTGGGTCACACGGAAGGCCAATTTCTAGTTCTATTAGAAATCGTCACACTGTTTTCCATAGAGGTTGAACTAGTTTGCATTCCCACCAGCAGTGTAGAAGTGTTCCCTTTTCTTCGCATCCTTGCCAGCATCTGTTGTTTGTTTTATTAACGATGACCATTCTCACTGGGATTTGGTGGTATCTCATTGTGGTTTTGATTTGCATTTCTCTGATGATGAGTGAGACTGAGCATTTTTTCATGTGTCTGTTGGCTGCCCATATATCTTCTTTTGAGAAGCGTCTATTCATGTCTTTTGCCCACTTTTTTTTTTTTTTGAGTTGGAGTCTCTCTCGGTCACCCAGACTGGAGTGCAGTGGCCGCTCCCGGCCACCGCAGCCTCGACCCGCTGGGCTCCGGCGATCCTTCTGCCTCAGCCTTCTGAGTAGCCAGAATTACAGGCGCGCGCTACCGCACCCGGCTGATTTTTGATTTATTGTAGAGATAAGGTCTCGCTGCCCAGGCAGGTCTCGAACCCGCGGGCTCAGGCAATCCACTCACCTCAGCCTCCCAAAGGCACGGGATTATAGGCTGAGCCACCGAACCCGGCTTGCCCACTTTTTAACGAGGCTTTTTTTTCTTTTGGCACATTTGAGTTCCTTGTAGATCCTGGATGTTAGGCCTTTGTCAGATATGCAGTTGATAAATATTTGTTACCAATCTGTGGGTTGTCTCCCAGTCTCTTGATGGTTTCTTTTGTTTTGCAGAAGCTTTTCAGTTTAATGAGGTCCCACTTGTCCATCTCATCTCTTATGGCATGGACATTTGGGGTTTTGATCAGGAATTGGTTGCCTACTCTGATTTCTGTAAGGACATCTCCTACGTTTTCTAAGATTCTTATAGTTTGATGTTTTACATTTAGGTCTTTGATCTGTTTAGAGTTGATTTTTGTGTATGGTGGTAGATAGAGGTTCTGTTCTAGTTTTCTGCATATTGTCAGCCAGTTTGCCCAGTACCATTTAGTGAAGAGGTTCTCCTCTCCCCAGTGGTTGTTGGTGGAGACTTTGTCAAAGATGAGTTGATTGAGAAATTGAGGTTTTGCTTCCAGAATCTATCCTGTTTCATAGGTCCATATGCCTGTTCTTGTAGCAGTACCAAGTTGTTTTGATTATTGTAGCCTTTTAATAAAGTTTAAAGGTCAGAAGTGTAATACATCCCACTTTGTTTCTTTTGCTAAGGATTGTTTTGGCTATTCGTGGTCATTTATGTTTCCATATGGATTTCTGTATTGTTGCTTCCAGGTCTGAGAATAATGATGTTGGTAATTTAATAGGTATTACTTTGAATCTGTAGATTGCCTTTAATAGGATGGACATCTTAACAATGTTGATTCTTCCAGTCCATGAGCATGAAATGTTTTTCCATTTGTTTGTGTCTTCCTGGATTTCTTTGAGCAGTGTTTTGCAGTTTTCAATGTAAAGTTCTTTCACTTCTCTGGTTAGGAAGATGCCGATTTTTTTGTGTGGCTATTGTGAAGGGGATTGTGCTTTTTACTTGATTCTCTGCCTGTTTGTCATTGGTGAATAAGAATGTGACTATTTTTTGTACATTTGTTTTGTACCCCAACACTTTGCCAAAGTCCTTTATCAGTTCAAGTAAGTTTTTGACAGGTCCTATTGGATTTTCAAAGTATGGAATCATATCATCAGCAAAGAGAAATAACTTATCTTTCTTCTTTAGTATTTGGATATCCCTTATTTCTTTTTCTTGTCTAAATTCCCTAGTTTGGACTTCCAACACAATGCTGAACAGAAGGGGTAAGATTGGGCAGCCTTGTCTTGTTCTGGTTTTCAGGGGGAAATGCTTCCAGTTTCTATGCATTTAGCAATATGCTGGCTGTGGAGTTATCATAGATGGCACTTACCATTTTGAGGTATGTTCCTTCTATGCCTAGATGCTCAAGAGTTTTTATCAAGAAGGGATGCTAGATTTTATCAAAAGCTTTTCCTGCATCTAATAATATATTCATATGGTTCTTGTTTTTATATATGTTGATGTATTGAATTACACTTAGGGTCTTTGGATGTTGGACCAGCCTTGCATTCTGAGAATGAAGCTTACTTGGTCACAGTGGATGATTTTTGAGATGTCTTGTTGAATCTGATTTGCTAGAATTGTGTTGAAAATTTTTGTATCTATGCTCATCAGGGATATTGGCCTGTAGTTCTCTTTTTTTGTTGGATGTTTACTTGGTTTGGGTATTAATGCGATGTTAGTCTTGTAAAATGATTTGGGGAAAGTTCCATCTTTTTCAATTATCTGGAATGCTTTCACTAGGATTGGTATCAGCACCTCCTTGTATGTTTTGGAGGATTCTGCTGGAAAGTCATCTGGTTCTGGGCCTTTTTTGTAGGTAGTTTTCTTATGACGAAGTCAATTTCCTGGGTTGTTATTGAACTATTGTCTTGATATTTTCTTGTTTCAACCTTGGGAGATTGTATGATGTCAAAAAGTCCTCTATTGCATTTAGGTTATCAAGTTTGTTTCCATACAGGTATGCATAGTAATCTCTGATAATCTTTTGTATTTCTATGGGACCAGTAGTGATTTGATCCTTTGTGTTTCTGATTGTGTTTATTTGGCTATTTGGGCTCTTTTTCTTGCTCATTCTGGCTAGGGGCCCATCAATTTTGTTTGCGCTTTCAAAGAACCAGCTTTTTGTTTTGTTAATTTTTTTTCTATATTGTTTTTGTTTTCTATGTCCCATATTTGGGCTTTTACTTTGGTGATCTGGATTTTCTGCTAAAGTTAGTGTTTTGGTGGTCTTGTCTTTCTAACTCCCTTAAGTGATTTGTTAGACTGTTAACTTGTGATCTTTCCATTTTCTTGATGTGTGTTTGCAGAGATATAAATTCCCCTCATTGAACTGTTTTCATGGCATCCCAGATGTTTTGGTAAGATGTTTCCTCAGTTTCATTTTTTTCCAGGAATCTTTTAATTTCTGTTTTGATTTCTGTATTGACCCAGAAGTCATTCTGCATCGTGCTATTTAGTGTCCATGTCTTTGTGGGCTTTAGAAGAATTTTGTTGGTGTTGATATTTAGTTTTATTCCACTGTAGTCTGAGAAGGTGTATGGCAGTATTTTGATATTATGAAATTTGTTTAAGCTTGATTTATGGCCACGGCTGTGATCGATCTTGGAGTACATTCCATGTGGTGATGAGTACAATGTATATTCTGTGGTTGTGGTTTGGAATGTTCTGTAGGTATCTGTTAAGTCCATTTGATGTGTCAAGTTGAGGTTCCAGATCTCCTTGTTGATTTTTTCTTTGATGATCTATCTAGGGTTATTAGTGGGATATTTAAGTCCCTGGCTATAATAATGTTAGAGTCAACATCTTTTTTTAGTTTACTTAGTAGTTGCTTTATAAATGCTAGTGCTCCTGTGTTGGGTGCATATATGTTTGGGATGGATATTGCTTGTTGACAGATTGAATCTTTTATCATTATGTAGTATCCTACTGTATCTTTTTAAATTTTTGATAGCTTAAAGGTTGTTTTGTCTTATATTAAGATTGTAAGATCGTGACTCCTGCCTTCTTTTGTGATTCTTTTGCCTAGAAATTCATTTTCCATCCTTTAACTTTGAGTCTGTATGTATTCCTTGTGGCATGATGAGTTTCATGGGTGCAGCAAATTATTGTGTCATGCTTTTTTATCCAGTTTGACATTCAGTGAGTTTTCGGTGGTGCGTTTAGTTCATTCACGTTCAGGCTGATTATTGAAATGTGAATGTTTATCCCTGTCATTAGGTTCTTATAAATTTTTTTCCTTGTTTGTTTATTTTCTTTTAACTTTTAGGTTGATGTATGTGTGTTTTTTCGAGTTTGCAGTTGCAATATGTGCTCTGTTGAATCTGTGTTCTCCTGTTCTTTTGGGAAGTGCGTGGGCATTCATTTTTTTCTTTCTTTTGTGCTTATTACCTTTTAAAACATTTCCTGTAGAGCTGGTCTGGAAGCTACATAATGTCTTAGGGTTTGGATGTCTGGGAAGGATTTTAATTCTCCATTGCTGATGAAGCTGAACTTGGCTGGGTAGAAATTTCTTGGTTGACACTGTTTACCTTTGAGGACTTTGAATATTGAACCCAGTCCTTTCTGGCTTGTATTGTTTCTGCCAATAGATCTGCTGCTTTCTTGATTGTTTGCCCTGGTAAGTAGTCTGAACTTTCTCACTTGCTGCCTTTAGGGTTTTTTCTTTTTTACTCACTTTGTGTAGATGAATTACTCTGTGTCTAAGAGTTGGTGTTTTCATTTGCTGTCTTGCGGGAGTTTTCTGTATCTCTCTCTCTCACATCTCTGAGATGTATCACATCTCTGGTGAGATTGGGAAAGTTTTCTTTGATAACATCCTGGAATACTTGACCCTAGGTGTACTTCATTTTCCTTTCTTCTTCTGGGATACCAATCAGGTGCAGGTTTGGCCTCTTGATATAATCAGACATTACTTGGAGGCTTTGTTCTTTCTTTCTGAGTATTCTTTAGATTTTTTTACAGATCTGGTTAATCCTGTCTTTTGATCTTCAAGTTCTGAGATTCTTTCTTCTGCTTGATTAATTCTGCTTTCCATGCTTGTCATCTTGTTATTTACTTCCCAGATGATATTTTATGGGAAAAATCTCTGTTACAAGTTCTTTCAGTGTTACATCTTGTCTATTTTTTTAGTGCTATTTATAGTTTTCTTTTTTTTAGTTTTTTATTTTAAAAATGTGGAGTACAATTTAGGGTTAGGTATATAGATCCATGTCTTTTTTGAGTCGTATTCACTCTTTCCATCCATTATCTAATCCCTGCTGTATTCTGGGGCCAGTCATTGGTGACTTTCATTGTTTGGGTTCTGAGGTCTGAGTTTTCAGGTGTTTTCTCTTTGTTACACAGGGAATTACCTGTGTTCTTCCTTTGGCTTTTCCTTTTTATGACAGATCTATTTCTTTTCTATTTAATTCTGCAATTCAGTGTCAGTAGGAGTGGTTTTCACTTCTGATGTTTGCTCAGCTCTCTATTCTTCTCTGATCAGGGCTCTGAATTTGTTCTATTTTGAAACAGGGTTGTGGGTGGGAAGTTTTGCTGTCTCTTGTAGTTTTCAGAATCAAATAAAGTAGAAGTTGGGGATCAAATATTCAGAAATGACTTGCAAATTACAATGTTCACTGATTGTGGTATGGATTCTCTGAAACTAACTCTCCACCACCACTCTATATGATGATGGAATGGGTGTGTGTGTATACCCCTTGAGTCCAAGATACAGTAACAGAAATGAGGAGAACAGAGAAAAGTAGAATGAAATAAAATGGACAAAAATTTAAAAAATAAAAGTAATAGAGAAACCAAAGCAGAAACCAAAGCATAAAACAATTAAACACACACACACATACCAAAACAAACTGGAAAATAAGAAAGCAAAAAATAAAAAAACAGGAAAACTGAAAACACACATACACACTCACACACACATCCAACACAAAATGAAAGGAGAACAAAAGAAAAAAAAATTAAATTGAACTCTCACATATACATTCACACACACATTAAACTAAAAAAAGGGAATAACAAACAAACAGAAAACTGAAAGATGAAAACTCAGTAACTTATACACATAAACAGAAAAAAATGAAAGAAGAAAAAAGAAAAAGAAAAAAGATTGGGGGAACGCAACTCAAATGCTTACATAGACATTAATGCACAAAGGAAAAAAATTAAAAAGAAAAGAAAAAACAAAGCAAACAAAACAAAACAAAACAAAAACCCTCCAAAACAACATGCCCTCTTATAGCACATTCTATAATTGTTCCCCTTAGTTGCTCACAAGTGGGCCCTTCTGCTGTCTCCTGCAGAACTTCAGCCTCATTCACGATCTCTCCAGGGTCCAGTCAGGGGAAGGAGAAGGAAGTGAGTGGGACTTCAGTCCTCCCCTCCTACTTTTGTATGGTCAGGAGGATCCCCTCCAGTGGGGAGGTGTGGGATTTTCTCTTCCTCAGGTTCTGGCAGGGGGTGAACACCCCAGCCAGGCTTATCCTGGAGTAGAGTCTTCCTATCATGGCTGACATCCATGCTCCACCTGGGTTTGTCCCTCTCAGTTGTGTCCCAACTGTGTGGTTTTGACTTTCAGAGGACTGCTGAGGAGGAGGGTGTTGGATCATCCCCAGATTCACTGCTGGTCTCTTCAGGGGTCTTTCTCATCCTTTTCTGGCCACACCCTTTGTCCCACAGATGAATTAGGATGGGGGTGGGGCACCTGAGACTCAGCACTTGTCTTGTCCCTCCAGAGTTTATGCTTTCAGGATATTCCCTCTGGGTCACAATCAGCCCCTGAGTAGTTTATCTACTGGTCACAGAGATCATGTTTGTTGCTCTGTGTTAAGTAAGCTGGAGCACTTTCCTATCCAATTTTCAAGATGGTGTCAGGGTGCCTGTTTCATCTTTTCCAGTGGGATTCTGTTTCTGGCTCTCTCACTGTGCTCCCTCCACAGTCCTTGCTGCCAGTGTCTGACTAGATACTGCAGTGGTGAGGCAGAGCTGGGAGCCAGCAATCACTCCCAGCACCTTCTTCCCAGGAAGGGCTTTGTTGATTTTTAAAAAATGGCACTCAGCTTCTGCACCCAGAGAAGCACTAGGATCCAAGCAGAGCAACTGTGACGCCAGCCACTTCACCAGGAGAGCCCTGGCCACTTGCTCCCAAGTCTCCACTCAATCAAGCCACTCACACACTTACTAACTCACAGACACATATGCAATGTATTCCATACACTCACTCACTCACACTGGGACTTACATAGTCTGACTGGCTCCATCACCATCTTCCTTGCCCACTGGCCTGTGGTTTTCTTTCCTTGTTTGGTCTTTTGCCATTTGGGGGTATCAAGATGATATTGTCTTCATAAATCGAGCTAGGGATAATTTTTTCCTTTTTGATTGCTTGGAATACTTTCAGTGGAATTGGTATCAGCTTTCCATGTAACTTATTGTAGAATTCACCTGAGAAATTCTCTGTAGAGAAAACATCTGGCCCAGGCTTTATTTAGCAGGGAGCTTTCCTATTACTGAATCAATTTCTTGGATTTTTTTTTTTTTTGCGTATTTATTCTTTTTTTAAAAAAAATATTTATTTTTTATTATGAAGTTGTGGGGTACAGTTAAGGGTTAGGTATACAATTGCGTTTCATTCAGGCACCCTGTTGATATGGGGTGTTTCCCTGTTCCCAGACAGATATTTGCTACTGTTAATCCCATCTCCCTCCCGCCCATAGTTTCCCGGTACTGTCAGTCATTTTCTTATAGTATTGCATTGGATGTTTAAGGTCCATTATATGAGTGAGAACATGTGATACTCGGATCTTTGTTTCTGTGAGAGGTCACTCAGTATTATAGACTCTAGTTCCATCCAGGTTGCTGTGAAATTCATGATTTTGTTCTTTTTTATGACTGCGTAGTATTCCATCGTGTATATGTACCACATTTTTTAAATTCAGTCCTCTTTTGATGGGCAGCATGGTTGTTTCCAGGTTCTTGCTATTGTGAACAATGCTGTGATAAACATGTGTGTGCAAGTATCTTTTTTATAGAGTGATTTGTGTTCTTCAGGATATATTCCCAGTAGGGGGATTGCGGGGTCATATGGGAGGTTGGTATTTAGAGCTTTTAATTTCTTGGATTTTATTTGGTCTAATTAGGGTTTCCATTTCTTCTTGTTTCAACCTTGGGAGGGTATATGCTTCCAGGAATTTATCCATTTCCTCATGATTTTCTAGCTTGCATGTATACAGATGTTCATAGTAATCACTGATGATTTTTTGTATTTCTTCAGGGTCAGTTGTGACATCAGCTTTTTTTTTTGTTTCCAGAGTCTGTCAATCTCTTTTATCCTCTCAAAGAAACAGGTTTTTGACTCTTTGATCCTTTGTATTTTTTAAATCTCTATTTCTTTTAATTTTTTATTTTAAAGATGTGGGGTACAATTCCAGGTTAGGTACGCAAATGTTCATTATGCAGGTACCTTTGTTGATGAGGTGTGCCTCCCCCTTTCCCAGGCAGTGAATTTCTATTTCATTTAATCCTGAATTTACTTTGATTACTTCTATCTTTCTTCTAGTTTTGGGATTAGATTGTTCTTGTCTTTCTAGTTCCCTCAGTTGTGATGTTAGACTCTTTACTTTAGATCTCTTTTTCCTTGATGTGTGTGTTCAATGCTATAAACTTACACTTGGCACTGTTTTAATAATATCCTAGAGAGGTTTTGGTATGTGTTTTTGGTTTTGTTTGTTTCTAGGAATCTTTTTGTTTCTGTGTTAACCCAAAAGTCACCCAGAAGCATGTTGTTTAGTTTCCATGTATTTGTATGTTTTTGTGGGGTCTGTTGGTGATAATATTGATAATATTTATTTTAGTCAGCTGTGATCTGAGAAGATGTTTGGTATGATTTTGATCTTTTGAAATTGGATCATGCTTGATTTGTAGCTGAGTATGTGGCCAATCTTTGATTATTTTCTACTTGCTGATGAGAAGAATGCATATTCTGTGATAGTTGAGTGGAAGCATTCTGTAGATGTCTATTAGCTCTAATTGGTCCAGTATTGAGTTTAAGTTCAAGATTTCTTTGTTTTCTGCCTGGATGATCTGTCTAAAGTTGTTAATGGGGTATTGAAGTCTCCAAGTCTCCAATTATTATTGTATGACTATCTGTGTCCTCTTTTAGGTTAATTAGACATTGTTTTATTAATCTGGGCCCTCCTATGGTTGCTGCATATACATTCAAGATGAATATTTCTTGCTGATGAATTGAGCCGTTTGTCATTATGTAATGCTTTGCACTGTCCCTTTAAACTTTTATTGGTTTGAAGTCTGTTTTATCTGATATAAGAATAGCAGTTCCTGCTCTTTTTTGTTTTTCATTTGCATGAAAAATATTTCTCCAACGCTTTATCTTGAGCAGTGTGATGGATTTTCTGTAGACAGTGGAAGGTTGGGTCATTTTTTAAAATCCAATTTGCCATTCTGTGGCTTATAAGTGGCATGATTAGTCCATTTTCATTTCAATTAATTATTGATATATGGGGTTTTGTTTCTGTCATGTTGTTAAGAAGTTGCTTTTTATATTAAATTTTATTTTATTATAGAGATGTGGGGTGCAAGTAAGAATTAACTACACGAGTAGGCTGCATTCAGGTAAAGTTTGGGTCTCCAACTGACCCTCATTGCTCCTGGTATAGGACCAGGTACGTTTTGTATCATTACACCACCCCCTCCCCTGACAGTGCTCAGAAACTACTGAGTCCTCCCTTGTGATAATGTATTTATTGTTCAGGTCCCACTTATGAGTGAGAACATGTGGTATTCAGTTTTTTGTTTTTTGTGATAGATCACTAAGTATGATGGTCTCCAACTCCATCCAATTTGCTGTGAAGTCCATGATTTTGTTCTTTCTTATAGATGTGTAATACCCCATGTATATGTACCACATTTTCTTTATCCAGTCCACTTTCAATGGAAAGTAGTGTTGGGTCCATGTTTTTGTTATTGTGAACAGTGTGTCAATAAACATATGTGTGCAGATGTCCTTTCTGTAGAGAAATTTATGCTCTTCCAGGCATATTCCCAGGATAGGGATTGCTCGATCATATGGAAGGTCAGTTTTTAATTCTTTTAGGAATCACCACACAGCTTTCTGTAGAGATTGAACTAGCTTGCACTCTTACCAACAGTTTAGAAGAATCTGCTTTATGTTCAAGGCTTTGTAGTGGATTTGTATGGCATGTAATCTGTGTGCTTACTGATGCTTTTGTGATGGGTGGTGCCATTCTTTCATTTCTGTGTTTATCACTTCCTTAAGCATCTCCTAAAGGACTGGTCTGGAGGCAGCATATTTTGTTACTGATTCTGGGAAGAATTTTAATTATTCTTCATTAATGAAGCTTAGTCTATCAGAGTAAGAAACTTTTTTCTGGAATTGCTTTTCTTTAAGATTCTTAAAAATGGGTTTTCAGTCCCTTCTTGCTTGTAAGGTTTCTGCTAAGAAGTTTACTGCAATTCTGATGGGTCTCCCTTGGTAGGTGATCTGTCCCTTCTCTTTCGCTGCTTTTAGGATTTTTTCTTTCACGCTCACCTTGGAAAGTATGATTAATACGTACTTTGAGGGATGGTCTTCTCATGTAGTGTCTCATAGAAGTTCCCTGAATTTCTTGTTTTTACATGGCTAGTGAATCAGGAAGTTTTTTTGGAAGACATCTGGGAAGGCTTGTTCCAGGGTGTTCTCAGTTTTCCTTCTCTCTCAAGAATGCCAATTGGCTGTAGATTTTGGTCTCTTTACATTATTCCAGATCCCTTGTAGTCTTTGCTCATTTTCCTAATTCTTTTCTCCTTTTTTGCCAGACTGAATTAATTCAGTAATTTGATTTTCAAGTTCTGATATTTTTTTCCTCTGCTTGGTCGATTCTTCTGTTAATGCTTGCTGTTATGTTTTGAAATTCCAAGAAAGAATTCTTCATTTCCAGAAGTTCAGTTGGTTATTTCTTAGGATGGCCAGTCAGCTTTCACTTCTGGTGCTGTTTTCATAGCCTGATTGATTTGGGTGATTTTGTTAAGTCCTTTTGCCACTCATAATCTAAATTATTTGACTGTCTTAAAGGACAGGTCATTTTGAATAAGTTTCATTATTTGGTGTCTAAGAGGGCCATTTGTGGGTGTCAAGTCTTTTTTGGATTTGGGGATTGCTGGTAATGTTTTTCACTTGTTCTTCCTCTGCTGTCAGGGTAGTCTCTTCTTTTTTATTTGTTAAAGTTGCAGTTATTGGGATAACAGTTTGTGCTGTTTTCTTTTTGTTTTGAGTTGGAGTCTCACTCTGTCGCCCAGACTCGACCTCCTGGGCTCCGGCAATCCTTCTGCCTTAGCCTTCCAAGTAGCTGGAACTACAGGCACGCGCTACCACACCCGGGTAATTTTTTGATTTATTGTAGAGATGAGGTCTCGCCAAATTGCCCAGGCGGGTCTTGAACCCGCGGGCTCAGGCAATCCACTCACCTCAGCCTCCCAAAGCATGGGATTATAGGCTGAGCCACAGAGCCCGGCTTGTGCTGTTTTCTTACTTGACCTTTTTTCTCTGCCCTACCTATGAAATGGGCAGAGGTGGCGAGGATGGTAACCTGGAGGGAATCTGCTGTCACTGCTTCACTGGTGTTGCTTGGCAGTGGCAGGGCAAGACCTTTCCTCCAGATTAAGTGCTTTCTCCTCTTTTTGGAGTAAGTGCCAGAGTCCCTGGCTGGCTGGGAGCTGCAGCACTTCCCTCTCCAGTCCATGTGTCAGGTCAACAAGGTTTGTGAGTGACCTGGAGGACCCAATAACTCAACACTGGCACGGGTATTCAGGTGAGCATAAAGGAGCCTCCTCCCATCTAAGCAAGTTAGCTTTCCTCACACAAGGATAGAAGGTAGGACACTGCCTTGCCAGAGGAGATTCAGTATTTTTCTCTCAGCCTGTAAATGGGCAGGGCCACTGCTGCCATGCTGCCTGTGGCTGGAGGAAGTCCCACTGCTCAGCAACTAAAACATAAATAGGCAGTTATTGGACAGTCTGGCTTCTCTTGAGCACTGAGGATTCTGATTTTCCATGAGTCACTTCGGTGTTCTGCCTCCCAGTCCCTGCCGTGCTCTGTGAGAGGAGCTAGGGAGTGATGACAACCTCCTGAGGACAAGGCACACCTGTATTCCTGAACTGTGGCTGGTGCTCCTGGAGAAATGATTCTAAAATGATCATGTCACTCCAACTGGATGCTGAGAGGGAGGAACTGAGGCATGCCATTGAGGCAAAGGCTATCCCTACAGGGTGTGTCCTGCAGTACTTCTCCATAGGGGAGTGGGCAGCTGCTGGCACCAGGACTCACAATCAACTGGATAACTCTAGACTCCATGTGGACCCAATCAATGCCTCTGTCCTGATTCTGGGTAGCTTTCTGCGCCTGACCTGTGTCAGAGGGGATGCAGGGATAGAGTTTGGGTTGTCTCTCTCTTGGCTAGGACAGCACAGGTTTGTGGGAGGTGTAAAAAAATCTCTGCGATTCACTTGCAGCATCCTTTGCAAAGGGCAGTCTCCTGATCCCATGCCAGGGCCAATTGTGGAGGTGGCTGGGTCTTGGAACTGATCATTCTCTGTGTCCCTAAGTGTCCATCGGATAAACTTCAGTTTGAGTTTCCAGACAGACCTCCAAAGAGCTGGTTTCAATCCCCCTTTTAGACTTTCTTGCTGAAAATGTAGTCATTTGAGGTCTCCAGTTGCCTATCTTGTCCCCTCAAGTTTTTAAAAATAACACCATAAAAACTTTAGTACCCACGTCTTCCAACACCAGACTCATTCATGATCAGAAGCTCAACACTCTGTGGAAGACAGAAATGAGAGTAAATTCCTGTTATTCCACTCAGTTAGGTGACCATTTTGGTACAGTTTCAGACCCTATGCCAAAATATATGAACCCATTAAATTTATTTTAAGAAAGACAGTGGTATACTTTCAGTTAAAAAAGGAAGGTGGCTGATTTTTAGCTCTAAATAAAAAAGAAAGTATACATTATGCTAATGTTTAGAATCAACTGAGTAGTTCAAGTGGGTTTTCCAAGGGCCCTTGCAGAATAGCAACTGAAGAAAATTAACCAACTCTTAAATTCATAGAATTTTACTAAAGAAATAAATGAAAAGGAACCAGTGTTGCATAAAGGCAATGCTCCAGCCTCAATAATTTGGAACACTATTAGCAAAGGTCACATCTTTTCCAAGGTTGCAAATGTCAGTAAGTTTAAATAATAAGGATCACCCTCAATTATATGAAGCACTGTCATAGATAGATCTCTGTTGACTGAAAAGAGAGAAAAAAGATTGACATCATTTTGGTAGTTATCTCCTTGAAATCTCATGATAAAATAAGATCCTCAATGTTGGAATTAGGACCTAATGGGAGATGTTTGAGTCATGGAGGCAGATCCCTCATGAATGGCTTGGTGCTGTCCTGGAGTAATGAGTGAGTTCTCACTCTATTAGTTCACATGAACTGATTGTTTAAAAGAGCCTGGCACCACCTCTTCCCTCTTTTTCTTCAGTTTTTGCTCTCTTTCTCACCATGTGAAACAATTGCTCCTCCTTTACCTTCTGACATAACTGTAAGCTTCCTAAGGCCCTCAATAGAAGCAGATGCCAGCTCTATATTTCCTATGCAGTCTGCCAAACCAAAAGCCAAAATAAACCTATTTTCTAAAATAGATCATCCAACCTCTGGTATTCCTTTATGGCAATGCAAAATGGGCAAATACAAAGATTAAACGGAATCAAGTTGAAATCATAACAAATAAACTATAATAATTATTTAAATTAAAATATCAAATTACTTCTGAGATTTTATATTTTCTCCATACCAGCATTACTGAAACAGGAAGTGTCAAATTCCATTAAGGATTTCTATAAAGCAAGTATAATCATTTAAAAATGGTGACCTAATTCTTTAAAACATCTTATAATGGTACAATGGCCTTAATAAATCCATAAAAACTGGGAAATATGCAAGCATAGAATTAGAAAGTCCTTCCTATAGGGTGAAAATAAACTATTTCTTTTTACATTAGTAAATGTTTAATTTCCAAAGACATTCAAAGGCTCAAAGGTAGTAAATTAAAATAATCTGCCCTTATATTTCTTGTTTGTTGATAATTTTACTGCTAATACAATTATGAAAAGCTTTCTGTAAAGCTTCCTGGAAAGCATAACATTGGAAATTTTCTACAGCTTTTCATTTCAGCCAAGAAAGGTTTTACACAAACATTTACAGCATCATCATAGTTATATGCTTTCTTTAATAATTTGTCTGTTATCTGTATGCCAGAAACACATTGCAGGCCCTGTTTTAAAGATAGGAGTGTTAGAGTAAAGCAGAGAGATGATCTTGGAAGCAGCTTTCCAAGATATTTTCCTGAACTTACACACCAGTGAATAAACTCTGTATCATACACTTTCAAAATCAGTTTCATTATTCTATCAAAGCAGTTTGTTATCTTGCAGGTAATATGAAAAGATTTTTCTAGAATTATAGTATCTGGGATCATCTCCAAAGATAGTCTCATATTTCCATAACTTGGAGCCTTTCTTTCAAGTTGGATTGTCTGTAGCATTGCCATTTCACTTAGATTTATTTTCCATATTACATCTTGTTTTCCCATTTCTGTTAGTACCCTATTGGTGCCAGCATTTTCCAAAAATTCTTGATTAAGCTGAAGGTGGTATAAGTACTGACAACCTTTCATTGACTGCAAAAACATCCTTGTTCCAAATATACACTCATCTTCTCCAACTTGGTTGACAATATTTAATTCTGCCTCAGTGTACATTTCAGATGTCTCTAAGGAAGACTTTTGTATAAACACAATTGAAGATGAAATACTCTGAATCTGAACTTCAAGAAATAAATCACTCATCTCTGAATTGTAAAACTTAGTTTTAACATCCAAGGGTGAGAGTAAAGGGAATAAGCATAGTTTCCTAAAAAAAAAAAATCTTTTCTTCACACTGAGTTGAATAGATTCACACTGGATCCATTGGGTCAACTCTTTCAATGTCTGTTACTTTGTCAATGCAGCAATTGGATACATGCTATCCCACTGTAGTCAGGGAGACAGAATGATTAAGAATGAGTACTTGCCTGAAGATTAACATTTTCAAAAATTTTCAACTTAATTGCTATCATTGAAAATTCTCAGATTTTTTTTCTCCCTCTCAAGAATGTAGTTCTGAGGATTTATAACTTCACATGTGACTGGAAAATTAGTGAACAAATTATGCTTAGTATGACAATACAGAAATTCATATGGAAAATAAAAGACTATGAGTAGCCAAAACAATCCTCAGTTTAAAAAAAAAGTGGATGGTATCACACTACTTCTAGTCTTTAAATTTTACTATAAGGCTACAATAATCAAAGTAGCCTGGTATTGATACAAGAAGAGGCACATAGACCGGTGGAACAGGATAGAGAGTCTGGAATCAAAACCTCAATTTCTCAACCAACTCATCTTCAGCAAAGCCTCCATTAGCAACTACTGGGGAGAGGAGAACCTATTCAGTAAATGGTGCTGGGAAAACTGGCTGACCACATGCAGAAGATTTTAACAGGACCCCTACCTATCACCATACACAAAAATTCAACTCTAAATGGACAAAAGAATTGAAGTAGACAACCAGTTCCTGATTAAAATCCCAGATGTCCATGCTGTAAGAGAGAAGATATACACATGAGACCTCATTAAATGGAAAACCTTCTCCAAAGCAAAAGAAACCATCAAGTGAGTGAGAAGATAGCCACAAAATGGGAAAAAATATTTGCCAACTGTATGTTGGATAAAGGCCAAACATTCAGTATCTACAGGGAACTCAAATGTGTTGAAAGTAAAAAAATAAACAGCCCCATTAAAAAGTGGGCAAAATTCAGAAGAAGACATAGGAGCAGCCAACAGACACATGAAAAAAATGCTCAGCCTCCCTAATCCTCAGAGAAATGTAAATCAAAACCCCATTGAGATATTACCCAACACCAGTAAGAATTGTCCTCATTAGTAAAACAAAAAACAACAGATGCTGGTGAGGATGTGGAGAAAAGAGAATGCTTCCACACTGCTGGTAGGAATGCAAATTATTTCAACTTCTGTGGAAAACAGTGTAGCAATTCTGAAAAGACCTAGAAATTGACCTTCCATAACCCAGCAATCCCCCTTCTGGGAATATATCTGGAGGAACTCAAATCATTCTACAAAAAAGATACTTGCACAGGTATGTTTATTGCAGCACTACTCACAGCAGCAAAAACATGGAACCAATTGTGCTGCCCCTTAGAACTGGACTGGATTTTGAAAAGTAGTATATATACATGATTAAATATTCCACAGCCATAAAAAAGAACAAACATAGACTTCGCAGCAACTTGTATGGATTTTGAGTCTATAATACTTTGTAATCTATCATAGAAAAACAAGAACGAGTGCCACATGTTCTTATTCATAAGCGAACTTTGAATGCTTACCATAATACTATTAGAAAGGGATTGGCAGTTGCCAGAAACTGCCAGGGGAGGAGGAGTCACCTTATTTCAAACCAGGTGAAGTGGATATCAAAGGGAGGCCCAACCTTTGCCCGTATGATGATCACTTGTATACCTAATCCTGAATTGTACTTCACATCTTTAAAATAAGAAAATGACTTTAGAAGCAGGACAAAAGAGTAATTAATTATTCTAAATTGAACAATTTAAATAAATAACTCCAGAATACACAGAGCCAATTCAAATAACTTGTCTTTAAAATTTTATTTTCTGGAACCACCATTTACTCTGACACCATTTACTGTATCTTTCAGTGTTCAATCTGATATATAGAATAAACAAAAGCCAATTTTAGATAGATAGATATGAAAAAAAGAAGTGCAGCCTAAGAAAAAGAGTCCCTTGGGTGATATAGGCTAGTAGAAAATAAAGAAGACAATATATATGTGTTCATATATATATATATATATATATATATATATATGTATATACGCACACACATACATACACACGTTAATCACTTGACTTACAGTGGGGTTACATCTCAATAAACCCATCATAAGTTGAAAATGTTATCCACTGAAATGCACTGAATACTTCAATAAACCCATCATATAATTGGTGTGGACTCTAATTAAGCAGTTCCTGTAATGTTATATCTGTATTTGATGCTGGAGCTTGATGTCCATAAGACAAGCAGACAGGAAGGGAAGCACAGCCTGAAATCCCACAAGTAAATACTAAAAACCATGCTTGCTCTTGTAGCATCTGAACTTGGTGAGGAGGGTTCCAGAGTTCATCACAGAGGTAGACGTGTACATGTGACCCAACTTCTGCTTTATGGCAATGAATTGTGTCAGCAGATCAGCAATAAAATGTATGTTTTTAAAAGGCGTTCTGTCTCCCTTATACTTTCCAATATATTGCCAAACTCTTTTGCATGGCCCACCCTAACTGGAAACATATAAGAAAGGAAACATTTGTATATGTAGTGCAGCTAAGTAGTGCTCACATATTAAAATGCCATCATAACTCTCATACAAATTTATTTCTCAAACTGTGTTCTTTGTCCTTGGTATAACTGATTGCTCTTTTCCACAAAAGCCATTTCTTTTGCATATCTCAAAAACCTATAAATAAAACTCAGTTTTCTACCTGTTACCAAAGAACATACATATTCATTTCTATAAACTGTCCGTTTATAGAACGGACCTCCCCAAAACCTACACTACAGGAGAATCTTTGATCATTTTTCACATACTGAGGAATGAATGTAGATGCAGAGAGATAAATGAGAAAGCACAAAATTTTGCTAATGAAACAGTTATTCATATATGTATTTGTAGATAAAGGGTTATGTGACCATGAAGAAAGATAGGGAAACAGTCACCTTAGGAGAGGATTAAGGTGAAGATGCAATTTTAGTAAAATGGATGCAAAAAAGGGGGAAAAAAGTATCAGTGATTGAAAGAGTATCTATTACTAAATGTATACATAACAAGAAATTTTAAGGGAAAGTCACTAACATAGCTATGGTTGCCACCGTAGGGTAAGGGGATCTCAGGTGACTGTTATCTTAAATGTATACCCTTCCTTATTATATATTTAATAGCATATATTTTAATAAAATCCGCTTTCAGCCGGGCTCGGTGGCTCAGCCTGTAATCCCGCGCCTTCGGGAGGCTGAGGTGAGTGGATTGCCTGAGCCCGCGGGTTCGAGACCCGCCCGGGCAGCGAGACCTCATCTCCACAATAAATCAAAAAATCAGCCGGGCGTGGTAGCACATGCCTGTAATTCCGGCTACTCGGAAGGCTGAGGCGGAAGGATCGCCGGAGCCCAGCAGGTCGAGGCTGCGGTGGCCGGAAGCGGCCACTGCACTCCAGTCTGGGCGACAGAGTGAGACTCCCACTCAAAAAAAAAAAAAAAAAAAAAAAAAAAAAAAAAAAATAAAATCCGCTTTCATTGAGAAAAATGTCATATGTCTTTGTCAAAATACGATAAAAGAAAAAAATCACAAAAGTTGGAGAAAATATTTGCAAAATTTAAACAGAACATATATAACATATAAATACAATAAAAATATATAAAGAGCTCACACAAATTAAAACGAAAATTAGAAAAACTCCAGAATGAAAATGTGCAAAAGTGAGTAAAAAAATTCCTTAAAAATAAAATAAAAATAAGCAATAGCCTGTTTGCTTTCTGCCTGCCTGCTTGAGCTTGGATATGTCTTCTCCTGCCCTTGGACTGGGATTTATACCATTGGCTCCTTCATTTCTCAGGCTTTAAGACTCAGACTAGAATTACATCACTAACTTTCCTGGGTCTCTAGCTTGCTAACAGTAGATCATTAGATTTATCAGACTCCATAATCAAATGACTGTCTAGGAATGTTGGATACCAGTTTGCCTCAGAAAGAAGATCAAAGTTACAAGTGGATGGTCATGATCCAAATGGAAAGCCAAAGATGGAAAGCCAGGACTTAGAGTGCACACAGAAAGAAGTTGGGGTGCATAAAAGGAAAGCAACAAGAGTCTGGCAAAGAGTGACCCCTAAGGAACTTAAAGCCCCTAGGTGGAGGTGCTTCTCTGCTCCCTTCATTCCTGTGACAATCTGCTAACCAGCATATTGTTGGAGAATCCCTCTGCTTTTGTGATTCTGGGCAATGCTGCTTGTGGTGATTTGGGAACTTTTGGAAAGAGAGCACTAAGTTGCCGGTGCACACATATGTGCCCACTCCCTTCAGGCTTGAACTGAGACAGTGGGCATCAAACTGCTTGTGCGTGCAGTGTGGGCCACTGCCCCGCCTGGTGAACCTCATCCCTTTTGTTACCACCTCACCAGATTCTCCACAAACATACCCCAGATCCCATTCTGACTTCGGCAACCATAGGGGATCAACAGGTCTTGGGGAGCTGCATGAACACTGGAGATCTATCCCTTGGCATGGGGTAACCCTAGGGGAGGGGGTAAGTGCAGACTTCCAAAGTCTCCATTTAAACAAAGAAAATGCGAGCATGGTGTTGATTGCTGAAGGAGATGACACTGGGGGTCAGGAATGGATATAGAAAGATGGTCATTTCCTGCTCTCCATATCCACTGTTGTGAATGCAACAGAAGGTGGCTACACCCCCACTGAAAGTGAGTGCATGCCACATGAGCTTGCATGAAGAGTGAGCCCCACCTCCCCCTCCCTACACAGGTGGCAGCATCCCAGCAATGGATGACAAACCACAGAGCTCTCTGCTGTAGACTAGGGGAAGTGGCTCGGTTCCAACACCATTTTGGCAGTAGCCACCAGAAGGTCATTCTTACAGACCCCAGTCACACTGCGACCAGGAGCCAAGGGACAATGTCTACATGAACTAAATGTTGCCAACCCTGTGACAGGTGTGTGATAGGAAAGCAGATTATATGCCTGTCTGCCTAGAATGAGGAGCTGGTGCAACTTCTCTCCTCCCTAGTGCTAAGACCTCAGCACACCCCTACACAATATCCCCATGCCATCCTTCATTGCGGGGGGTGGGGTGTCTCCACTTATTATCAGACTACCCAAGGGCAAGCTGGCTCTTACTCTTAAACACCACCTACTGGAATGGAGACTGAACTCAACCATCAAATCAAGAACCTTCTGTCAGAAGAGCATAGTGGTAGCATATGAGATATGCTTCTTAAAAGCTTCACATACTCAGGCCTGCAAGAGATAGTGTATTGGCTCATAAGTTCAATGCACCACTATAACAAGTAGCATTTGAGAAAGTCACCACACAGAAGTTATCTACAAACAAGAAACACGTACAGAGTTTTATCTCTCTGAAAGCAGTCAGAAATGAAGCAAAACAATTACACACAATGTGCACCATAGTCACACCCTCAAGGGAAAAAAAAGAAAAACAAATTTAAAAGCCCTATCTAAATAATAGCAAATTCAAAGATTAGAGGCAACAGTTCCTTCAGATAAGAAGGAATCAACACAAGAACTGCAACAGTACAAAAAGACAGTGTTTTGACACTTGCAAAGGATCACACTAGCTTTCTATTAATGAATCTTAACCAAAATGAAAATCTGAAGTTACAGATAAAGAATTCAAAATATGGATTACAAAGAAGCTCAGAGAAATCCCAGAGAAAGTTGAAAGACAACGTACATGCACGCGCGTGCGCGTGCACACATGCACACACACACACACACCAGAAGAAAAATTCATGGTATAAAAAACCATACAGCTGTATTAAAAGCAAAACAAAACTAAACAAAACTAAACAAAAAAACCTTCTAGAGTTGAAAAATTAACTAAAGAAATTTCAAAATATGGTAAAAATCTTCAATAATAGACCAGACCAAAGACAAAAAAGAATTTCAGAGCTTGATGATGGGTCTTTCAATGTGAACCAGACAGACAAAAATAAATTAAAAAAAAAATTTTTAGATGGAAAAAGCCTTGACAAAATATGGGCTTATACAAAACAACCAAATATACAATTGCTAAGAGAGAAGAAGAAAAGGTAAGCACTTTGAAAATATATATCTGGAAATACTTCAGGAAAATTTTCCTAGTTTTGCTAGCAAGGTAGACATCCAAACAAGAAATTCAGACAACACTTGTGACATACTTATACAAAATTAACATCACCAAGTCATATAGTCATCATATGACCCAAGGTCAATGATAAAGAAAAAACCTTAAAAGCAGCTAGAGAAAAGGGCCAAATTATGTGTTTTTAAAAACCCCATCAGACTAGCAATGGACTTCTCAGCAGAAACCTTACAAGCCAGAACAAATTGGGGTCTTATTATTAGGCTTGTTTAAGGAAAAGCAACTGCCAATAATTTTGTATCTTGCCAAACTAAGCTTCATAAACGAAGAAGAAATAAAGTCTTTCCCAGAGAAGCAAACTCTAAGGGAATTCATGACCATTAGATGAACCCTACAAGAAACATTCAAAAAAAATTCTAAACACAGAAACAAAAGGATGATATGTGCTACCATAAAAGCACAAGTATAAAGTTCACAGATCTTAAAAAATAATTACACAATAAAGACTACAAAGTAACTAGCTAATAACACTATGACAAGACTAAGACCTCATATATCAGTATTAACCTTGAACATAAATGGCTGAAATGTTTCACTAAAATATATAGATTGGCAAATTAGATTTATAAAAATACCCAACCATCTGCTGTTTTCAGGAAACTTACCAAATGTATAATGACATCCATAAGCTCAAGATAAAGAGGAGAAAATATTTTATGCAAATGAAAAAGAGCATAGGTTGTTATTCCTGTATCAGATAAAACAGAGTTTAAAATCAACAACAGTAAAAAATACAAAAAAGGCATTTTATGGCAAAAAGTTCTTTCAATTCAACAAGAAGACTTAACGGTCCTAAATGTATATGTAATCAACACCAGAGCACCCATATGTATAAAACAAATACTACTAGACCTAAGAAAATAAGTAGATGGTCATACAATAATTGTGACAAAGTTTACCCCACTGACAACACTAGACATATCAGTGAAGCAAAAAATTAACAAAGAAACTCTGGACATAAACGGGACATGAACAAGTGTACCTAATGAACACCTACCAAACATTTTACTCAGCAGTGTCAGAATATTCATTTTTCTAATCTATGTAGGAAACATTCTCTAAAGTTAAACATATTCTTGATCAAAAACAAATAAGTTCAAAAATATAAAAAACATATCAAGTATATTCTCAGACCATAGTGGAATAAAATTAGAAATCAAAACATACAGCAGTTCTCAAAACCACACAAGTACATGAAAACCAAGTAGCTTGCTCTTGAATGACTTTTGAATAAACAACAAAATTAAGGCAAATGTAAGAAAAATAATAATGAAAATACAGACAAAATATACCCAAACCTCTGAAATATAGCAAAAGCATTATATTAATAAGACTGAAAGATCACATACTGACAAACTAATGCCACACCTCAAGGAACTAGAAAAACACAGATAAACCAAACTCAAAGCTAGCAGAAGAAAATAATGAAGATTAAAGCAGAATTAAATGAAATTAAAATAAAAATACAAAAGATAATAGAGAAAGTCATTTCTTTGAAAAGAGAAACAAAATTGATAAACCACTAACTAAATTAATTAAGAAATAAAGAGAGATTATTTAAGTTAACTCAATCAGAAATAAAAATGAAGACATTACAACTGCTACAATAGAAATATAAAGGATAATCTGAGATTATTATGAACATCTCTATGCAAACAGACTAGAAAATCTAGAGGAAATGTTTAAATTCTTGGAAAAACGCAATCCCCCAACCTTGAATCAGGACAAAATAGAAACTCTGAGCAAACTAATAATGAGCAAGCAAGACTGAAAGAGTAATTAAAAGTCTTACAACAACAACAACAACAGCAACAACAACAAAAGTCCAGGACCTGATGAACTCACAGCTGAATTATAGTAGATATTCAAAGAAGAACTGGCACCAATATTACTGAAACTATTCCATAAGACTGAAGAGGAGGAAATTTCCTCTAAGTCATTCTATGAAGCCAGGATCACTAGGATACCAAAACCACGAAAAGAAACAACAAAAACTAAAACTACAGACCCCATCCCTGATAAACATAAGTGTGAAAATCCTCAACAAAATAATAGCAAAACGAATTCAACAACACATTAAAAAAAATCCATCACAATCAAAGGGGTTTTATCCCAGGGATGCAAGAATGGTTCAATATATGTACATCAATAAACATAATTCATCACATTAACAGAATTAAAAGCAAAAGTTATATGATCATTTCAATATATGCAAAAAAGCATAAAATCCAGCATCAATTCATGATCAAAACCCTCAGCAACATAGGCATTGAGAGAATATTCCTCAAAATAATAAAAGCCATGCACACCAAACCCACAACCAATGTCATCTTAAATAGAGAAAAGTTGAATATATCCTTTTTCAGAACAGAACAAGGCAAGGATGTCCACTTTTACCACTCCAATTCAACATAGTACTGGAAGTTCTAGCCAGAGCAACAAGGCCAGAGAAAGAAAAAAAATATCCAAATTGGAAAAGGAGAACTCAAACTATCTCTGTATGCCAATGATATGATCTTATACCTAGAGAATCCTAAATATTTTTCAAAAGACTCTTTAACTTGATATATGAATTCAGTAGAGCTTCAGGAAACAAAACCAACACACACAAATCAATAGTACATCAATAGTAACCAAGCTGAGACCAAAATAAGAAACTCAATTTAATTTACAATAGCAACCAAAAAATTAAGATACCTAGGAATGTATTTAAACAAGGAAGTGAAAAATCTCTACAATGAGAACTACAAAATACTGATGAATGAAATTATAATAGACATAAACAAATGAAGAAACTTCCCATGCTCATGGATTGGAAGAATCAAAATTGTTAAAATGACCATATTGCACAAAGTAATCTACAAATCCAACACAATTCCTATCAAACTAGCAACATCATTTTTCACATAATTTAAAAAAGTCCTAAAATTCATATGGAACTAAAAAAGAGTCAGTATAGTCAAAACAATCCTAAGCAAAAGGAACAAAGCTGGAAGCATCACATTACCTGACATCAAATTATACTACAAGGCTGTAGTAACCAAAATAGCACAGCGATGGTACAAGAGTAGATCCATGGACCAATAGGCCCGAATAGATGATCTAGGAAAAAACCCAAACACCTATAACCAACTGGTTTTGATAAAACAGATAAAAGCATACACTTGGGAAAGGACACTCAATTCAGCAAATGGTGCAGCAAAGATTAGATAACCACATGCAGAAAAATTAAATTCAATCCCTATCTCTCACCAGATACAAAAATTAACTCTAGATAGCTTCAAGACTTAAACGTCAGCCCTGAAACTATAAAGACTCTCAAAGAAAACCTAGGAAAAACTCTTCTGTACATTGGTCTAGGCAAAGAGTTTATGACTAAAGCTCCAAAAACAAATGCAACAGAAATAGAAATAAGTGGGACACAATTAAACTAAAAAGCTCCTGCATAGCAAAAGAAACAATCAATAGAACAAATAGGCAAACTGCAGAATGGGAGAAGATATTTGCAAACAATATATCTGACAAAGGACTAATATCCCAAATCTACAAAGAACTCAAACAAATCAGCAAGAAAAAAACAAATGACACCATTGAAAAAGTGGGCAAATGACATGAACAGACATCTCTCAAAAGAAGATATACAAATAGCCTCAGAACATTTGAGAAAATGCTCAATATCACTAATCACCAGGGAAATAAAAATTAAATTCATGAGAAGATACCACCTTGCACCAGTCAGAATGACCTTATTAAAAAAATTTTAAAACAATAGATGCTGGCATGGATGTGGTGAAAAGGGCAGACATATACATTGTTTGTGGGAGTGTAAATTAATACAACCTCTATGGAAATCAGTATG
Source organism: Cephalopachus bancanus (assembly GCA_027257055.1). Taxonomy (NCBI): domain Eukaryota; kingdom Metazoa; phylum Chordata; class Mammalia; order Primates; family Tarsiidae; genus Cephalopachus; species Cephalopachus bancanus. The sequence goes on along the minus strand of JAPVLO010000790.1, from coordinate 992,021 downwards.
GAGATTTTTTTAAAAAAATTATTTATTTATTTTTTATTATGAAGTTTTGGGGTACAGTTAAGGGTTAGGTATACAAGTGCGTTTCATTCAGGCACCTGGTTGATATGGGGTGTTTCCCCGTTCCCAGACAGATATTTGCTACTGTTAATCCCATCTCCCTCCCCCCACCATAGTTTCACAGTTCTGTCAGTCATTTTCTTATAGTATTGCATTGGATGTTTAAGGTCCATTATATGAGTGAGAACATGTGATACTCGGATCTTTGTTTCTGTGAGAGGTCACTCAGTATTATAGACTCTAGTTCCATCCAGGTTGCTGCGAAATTCATGATTTTGTACTTTTTAATGGCTGCGTAGTATTCCATTGTGTATGTGTACCACATTTTTTAATCCAATCCTCTTTTGATGGGCAGCATGGCTGTTTCCAGGTTCTTGCTATTGTGAACAACGCTGTGATAAACATACGTGTGCAGGTATCTTTTTTATAGAGTGATTTGTGTTCTTCAGGATATATTCCCAGTAGGAGGATTGCGGAGTCATATGGGCGGTTGGTATTTAGAGCTTTTAAGAATCACCACACTGCTTTCCATAGAGGTTGCACTAGTTTACACTCCCACCAACAGTGTAGAAGTGTTCCCTTTTCGCCACACCCTCTCCAGCAGCTGTTATTTTTTGAGTTGTTGATAATTGCCATTTTGACTGGGGTTAGGTGGTATCTCAGTGTGGTTTTGATTTGCCTCTCCCTGATGATTAGTGAGGTTGAACATTTCTTCATGTGTTTGTTGGCTGCTCGGATGTCTTCCTTTGTGAAGTGTCTGTTCATATCTTTTGCCCATTTTATAACGGGGTTGTTTGTTTTTTTCTTTTCAGCACGTTTGAGTTCCTTGTAGATCCAGGATGTTAAGCCTCTGTCAGACCTGGGGTTGGCAAATATTTTTTCCCAGTCTGTAGGCTGTCTCCCTGCTCTCTTGATGGTTTCTTTGACTTTGCAGAAGCTTGTCAGTTTAATAAGGTCCCACTTGTCTATCTTCTCTCTTATGAGCTGTGGGTTTTGGGTTTTGTTCAGGAATTGGATGCCAGTTCCGATTTCCATGAGGGTATTTCCTTCATTTTCTCAGGTTCTTATGGTTTGAGGTTTTACATTTAGGTCTCTGATCCATTTGGAATTAACCTTTGTGCATGGGGATAGATAGGGGTCCTGTTTCAATCTTCTGCATGTGGTCAGCCAGTTTTCCCAGCACCATTTACTGAATAGGTTCTCCTCTCCCCAGTGGTAGGTGGTGGAGGCTTTGTCGAAGATGAGTTGGTTGAGAAATTGAGGTTTTGCTTCTGGAATCTCAATTCTATTCCATTGATCTATATGCCTGTTCCTATACCAATACCAAGCTGTTTTGATGATTGTAGCTTTATAGTAAAGTTTGAAGTCTGGTAGTGTGATACCACCTGCTTTGGTTTTTTTTGCTGAGGATTGTTCTGGCTATTCTGGGACGTTTGTGTTTCCATATGAATTCCTGTGTTGTTTTTTTCTAGGTCTGAGAAGAATGTTGCTGGTAATTTGATGGGTATTGCATTGAATTTGTAGATTGCCTTAGGTAAGATGGACATCTTCACAATGTTGATTCTTCCGATCCATGAACATGGGATATTTATCCACTTGTTTATGTTAACTTTGATTTCTTTGAGCAGTGTTTTGCAGTTTTCCTTGTAAAGGTCTTTCACATCTCTGGTTAGGAAGATGCCAAGGTATTTCATTTTTTTGGTGGCTATTGTGAATGGAATTGTGTTTTTTATTTGGGTTTCTGTTTGTTTATTATTGGTGTAGAGAAATGCGATTGTCTTTTGTACATTTATTTTGTGTTCTGAGACTTTGTCAAAGGCCTTCATCAGTGTAAGGAGGTTTTTGACAGATGCTCTTGGGCTTTCAAGGTACCCAATCATATCATCTGCAAAGAGAGATAACTTGACTTCCTCTTTTCCTATTTGGATAACCCTGATCGCCTTCTCTTTTCTGATTGCTCTAGCTTGGACTTCCAATACTATATTGAACAGGAGGGGAGAGAGTGGGTATCCTTGTCTTGTTCCAGTTTTCAGGGGAAATGGTTCCAATTTTTGTCTGTTTAGAAGTATGCTAGCTGTGGGTTTCTCATAGATGGCTTTTACTATTTTGAGGTATGTTCCCCGTATGCCTAGATGTTCAAGGGTTTTTATCAAGAAGGGGTGCTGGATTTTATCAAAAGCTTTTTCTGCATCTAGTGATATGATCATGTGGTTTTTGTTTTGACATCTGTTGATGTATTTAACTACATTTATGGTTTTACGAATGTTGAACCACCCTTGCATCCCAGGAATGAAGCCTACTTGGTCATGATGGATGATTTTTGAGATGTATTGCTGAATCCGGTTTGCTAGGATCTTGTTGAGAATCTTAGCATCTATGTTCATCAAAGATATTGGCGTGTAGTTCTCTTTCTTTGTTGAATCTTTACCTGGCTTGGGTATCAATGTGATGTTGGCTTCATAAAATGATTTGGGGAGCATTCCATCTTTTTCAATCGCCTGGAATACCTTCAGTAGGATTGGTATCAGCTCCTCCTTAAATGTCTTGTAGAATTCTGCTGGAAAGCCATCTGGTCCAGGGCTTTTTTTTGTAGGAAGTTTTCTTATTACGTAGTCGATTTCCTTGATTGTTATTGGTTTATTTAGGGTCTCAATTTCTTCTTGTTCCAACTTAGGTAGGTTGTGTGATGTCAGAAAGTCCTCCATTTCCTTAAGGTTTTCAAGTTTGTTTCCATACAAGTGTACGTAGTAGTCTCTAATGATCTTTTGTACTTCTTCAGGATCAGATGTGACTTCATCTTTTGTGTTTCTGATTGTGCTTATTTGGTTTTTTTCTCGTTTTTTCTTGGTCAGTCTAGCTAGGGGACCATCGATCTTGTTTATCCTTTCGAAGAACCAGCTTTTGTTTCATTGATTTTTTTGTATTATCTTTTTGTCTTCTATGTCCTGGATTTGGGCTTTTATTTTGGTGATCTGGATTCTTCTGCTGAAATTAGGGTTTTTGTGGTCTTGCTTTTCCAACTTCTTTAGGTGGCTTGTTAGGTTGTGAATTTCTGTTCCTTCCATTTTCCTCATGTGTGTTTGTAGGGATATAAATTCCCCTCTTATTACAGCTTTTAAGGCATCCCAGAGATTTTGGTAAGATGTTTCTTTATTTTCATTTGTTTCCAGGTATCTTTTGATTTCTGTTTTGATTTCATCATTGACCCAGGAGTTGTTTTGCATCATGCTGTTTAGTGTCCATGTCTTTGTGGGTTTTGGGTGGGCTTTGTTGGTGTCAATGTTTATTTTTATTCCACTGTGGTCCGAGAAGGTGCATGGTAGAATTTCAGTCCTTTTAAATTTGCTTATGCTTGATTTGTGTCCAATTATGTGGTCAATCTTAGAATATGTTCCATGCGGTGATGAGTAGAATGTGTATTCTGTGGTCTTTGGTTGGAGTGTTCTGTAGGTATCAATTAAGTCCATTTGGTCCAGAGTCTCATTGAGGTTCCGGATCTCCTTGCTAATTTTTTGTCCTGATGATCTGTCTAGGGTTGTGAGTGGTGTATGAAAGTCCCCAGTTATGATGGTGTTAGAGTCAATGTCTTTCTTTAGTTTTCCTAGAAGTTGCTTTATGAATGTTGGCACATCTATTTTGGGTGCATATATGTTTAGGATAGATATTTCTTGTTGATGGAGTGAACCTTTTATCATTATGTAGTGGCCCTCTGTATCTTTTTTAATTTTTGATAGCTTAAATGGCATTTTGTCTGAAATTAGGATCTTTTATGCCTACTTTGTTTAGGCAAATTATTATGTGTCTAGGAGTTGTTCTTCTCATTTGTTGTCTTGCAGGAGTTATCTGAATGTCTTGTGTTTGAATTTTTTGCATCACTGTTTAGATAAGGGAAGTTTTCTTGAATTATCTCATGGAAAGTTTGTTCCAGTGTGGTCTCTGTCTCTCTTTCTGCCTCAGGAATGCCAATTACTCTTAGGTTTGGTCTCTTGAAGTAATCGCTCATCTCTTGAAGGTTTTGTTCTGTCTTTTTGAGCTTATTTTCTGTGTTTTTAAGAGTTTGGGTTATTTCTATATTTTGGTCCTCAAGCTCTGAGATTCTTTCTTCTGCTTGGATAATTCTGCTTTCCATGAATAGCAGTTTGTTATTTATTTCATTCACAGTATTCTTTATTACTATTATCTCAGATATCAGCTCCTTCCTAGTTTCTTCTTGTGTCTCCTCAATTCTTTTTAATCTCTCCATTATTGTTTTGATATCTACATTTGCAGTTTGAGACCCTTCATTCTGGGGGCTTTTCATTGTTTGCATTCCAAAGTCAGTTTTCTCAGTGTCTGCTCTCCCAGGCGTCTGGGAGAGACCCATACTCTTCTTTCGGTTTTTCTTCATTTCTGTAGATTTTTCTCCCTCTCCCCCTTTCCCTCCCCTTCTTCAATTCTGTTTTTTAGGGATGGTGGTGTTGCTTTTTTTTCTCTTCTGCAATGACCTGTTCTTTCTTATGAGGGTCTTCTGGCTTTGTTCACTTTTCTCTCTGCTTTACAGTCTGTCTATTCAGCAGTATGTAGTCTTGGTCCATTCGGAGAATCTCACCAGTTCAACTATGCCATCGCCATCTTGCTTCTCGCCCTCTGGAGACTTTTTTTAAAGAACAAAAAGTAAGTCTGCCTTTTGGTCCAATAATGCCACTACTATGTATCTACCTAAAGGAACAGAGGTTGTTATACAAAACAGACATCTGCACTCACATGTTCATTGCAGCACAATTCACAATTGCAAAGATGTGAAATCAACCTAAATGACCATCAAGAGATGAGTGGATAATGATAATGTGGAATATATACATTATAGAATACTATTAAGCTATCAAAAAGAATGAAATAATGTCTTGTAGCAAGTTGGATTGTATTGGAGAACATTATTCTAAGTGAACTGACAAAGAAATAGAAAACCAAACACCACAAGTTCTCACTTAAAATTGGGAGCTAAATTAAAAATCTACAGAGGCATAGGGAATGATATAATGGATATTGGAGACTCAGAAGAAGGTTGGGGGAGTAGGAGGAGAGACAAAAATCACCTCTCAGGTGCAATGTGCATAGGTGGGAGTGATAGGTATACTTACAGCCCAGACCTCTTTGCCACTATGCAATGAATTATGTAACCAAAAACTATTTGTATTCCCTAAAGCTAATGAAATAAAAAATGAAATAAAATAATAAGGCATTATACAACCATAAAAAATGAAAATGGAGGAAAACCTTTGGAATATAGCAAAAGAAGTGTTAAGATGAAAGTTTATTTTTTTATTATAATGATGTGGGGTACAATCAGGGTCAGGTATACAAACATTGATTGTGCAGGTACATTTGTTGATGAATTGTGCCCCTCCCACCCCAGCAGTTTCTGTCAACTGCCAATCCCACCCCCGCTCCCCTGACATTTCCCACTACTGCCAATCCCTTTCTTATAGTATTGTAATTGTTCAAGGTCTGCTTATGAGTGAGAACATATGGTACTCTGTTCTTTGTTTCTGTGATAGATCACTGAGTATGATTGACTCTAAATCCATACAAGGTGCTGCGAAGTTCATATGTTTGTCCTTCTTTATGGCTATATAATATTCCATTGTGTATATGTGCCACATTTTTTTAAATCAAGTCCAGCTTTGTTGGGCAGCATGGTTGGTTCCATGTTTTTGCTATTGTGAATAGAGCTGCAAAAACGTGTACCAATATCTTTTTTGTAGAATGATTAGAGTTCCTCCGAGTATACTGCCAATAGGGGAATTGCTGGGTCATATGGAAGGTCAATTTCTAGTTCTTTCAGAAATTGCCACACTGTCTTCCAAAGTGGTTGCACCAGTTTGCATTCCCACCAGCAGTGTAGAAGTATTCCTTTTCCCCCACATCCTCGCCAGCATCTGTTGTTTCTTTTATTAGTGCTGGTCATTCTTACTGGGTTTAGGTGGTATCTCAATGTGGTTTTGATTTGCATTTCTCTGATGATGAGTGAGGCTGAGCATTTTTTGTTGTGTCTGTTGGGTGCCTATATATCTTCTTTTGAGAAGTATCTAATCATGTCTTTTGCCCACTTTTTAATGAGGCCGTTTGTTTTTTCCTTTTGGCGCATTTGATTTCCTTGTAGATCCCTGATGTTAGGCCTTTGTCAGATGTACAGTTGGTAAATATTTTTTCCATTCTGTCAGCTGTCTCCCTGCTCTCTTAATGGTTTCCTCAGTTTGATGAGGTTCCACTTGTCTATCTTATTTTTTAAGGTATGGGCACTAAGGATTCTGATCAGGAATTGGTTGCTGGTTCCAATTTCCATAAGGGTGTCTCTTGCATTTTCTAAGATTCTTATAGTTTGAGGTTTTATGTTTAGGTCTTTGATCCATTTAGAGTTAATTTTTGTGTATGGTGATAGGTGGGGTTCCTGTTTCGATCTTCAGCATTTGATCAGTTTTCCCAGCACCATTTACTGAATAGGTTCTCCTCTCCCCAGTGGTTGTTGTTGGAGGCTTTGTCAAACATGAGTTGTTTGAGAAATTGAGGTTATGCTTCTCATATCACTGTCCTGTTTCATTGGCCTATGTGCCTGTTCTTGTACCAATACCAGGTTGTTTTGATTGCTGTAGCCTTATAATAAAGTTTGAAGTCTGGAAGTGTGTTACCTCCTGCTTTGTTTCTTTTGCTAAGGATTGTTTTAGCTATTCATGGTCATTTATGTTTCCATATGAATTTCTGTGTTGTTATTTCCAGGTGTGAGAAGAATGATGTTGGTAACTTAGTGGATATTGCGTTGAATCGGTGGATCGCCTTTGGTAGGATAGACGTTTTAACAATGTTGATTCTTCCAATTCATGAGCATGGAATATTTTTTCCATTTGTCTCTGTCTTCTTTGATTACTTTGAGCAGTGTTTTGTAGTTCTCATTGTAAAGGTCTTTCACTTCTCTGGTTAGTAAGATGCCGAGGTATTTTATTTTATGGAGGGCTACTGTGAATGGGATTGTGATTTTAATTTGGGTCTCTGCCTGCTTGTTTTTGGTGCATAGGAATGCTACTGTCTTTTGCACATTTATTTTGTACCCTGAAACTTTTCCAAAGTTCTTTATCAGTGCAAGCAGATTTCTGACAGATTCTCTTGGATTTTCAAGATATAGGATCATATCCTCAGTAAAGATGGATACCTTGACTTCCTGTTTTCCTATTTGAATCCCCCAGATTTCCTTCTCTTGTCTAATTGCCCTAGCTAGGACTTCCAACACAATGTTGAACAAGAGGGGTGAGAGTGGGCAACCTTGTCTTCTTCCAGTTTTCAGAGGAAATGTTTCCAGTTTCTGTCCATTTAGCAATATTCTAGCTGTTGGTTTATCGTAGATGGCACTTACTATTTTGAGGTATGTTCCTTCTATACCTAGGTGTTTGAGGATTTTTTTCAAGAAGGATGCTGGATTTTATCAAAAACTTTTTCTGCATCTAATGAGATAATCATTTGGTTCTTGTTTTTACATCTGTTGATGTACTTAATTACATTTATGGTCTTGCAAATGTTGAACCAGCCCTGTCCTTGGAATGAAACCTACTTGGTCATAGTGGATGATTTTTAAGATGCGTTTTTAGATCCTATTTTCTAGAATCTTGTTGAGGATTTTTGCATCTATGTTCATAAGGGATATTGTCCTGTAGTTCTCTTTTTTTAAAATTTTTTATTTTGGATCTTTACCCAGTTTGGGATCAGTATGATGTTAGCTTCATAAAATGATTTGGGGAAAATTCCATCTTTCTCAATTGCCTGGAATACTTTCAATAGGATTGATATCAGCTCCTCCTCGTACATTTTGTAGAATTCTGCTGGAAAGCCATCCTGTCCAGGGCTTTTTTTTTGTAGGTAGTTTTCGTATGACAGAGTAAATTCTCTGGGTTGTTATTGGTCTATTTAGTGTCTCAATGTCTTCTGTTTCAACCTGGTTGTGTGATGTCAGAAAGTCCTCCATCTCATCTAGGTTAAGTTTGTTTTCTTCTAGGGGTGCACAGTAATCTCTGATCATCTTTTGTATTTCTTCGGGATCAGTTGTGATTTGATCTTTTGTATCTCTGTGTTTATTTGGGCTTTTTCTCTCTTTTTCTTGGTCATTCTGACTAGGGATCAATCAATCTTCTTAATTCTTTCAAAGAGGAGCTTTTGGTTTGTTGATGCTTTCTATGACATTTTTGTCTTCTATGTCCTGCATTTGGGCTATTTTGGGGATTAGGATTTTTCTGCTAAGTTAGGGTTTTGGTGGTCTTCTCTTTCCAGCTCCCTTAGATGATTTGTTTGGTTTTCTACTTGTGATCTTTCTGTTTTCTTTGTGTGCGCTTGTAGAGTTATAAATTCCCCCTCTTAGAACTGATTTTATGGCATCCCAGAGGTTTTGGTAAGATATTTCTTCAGTTTCATTTGTTTCCAGGAATCTTTTAATTTCTGCTTTGATTTCAGTGTTGACCCAGTAGTTATATAGCATTATGCTGTTTAGTGTCCATGTCTTTGTGGGCTTTGGGGAAATTTTATTAGTGTTGACATTGATTTTTATTCCACTGTGGTCTGAGAATGTGCATGGCAAGATTTCAACCTTATGAAACTTGTTTATGCTTGATTTATGGCCAAAGATGTGCTCAATCTTGGAGTATGTTCCATGTGGTGATGAATAGAATGTATATTCTGTGGTTGTTGGGTAGAATAATCTGTAGGTATCTATTAAGCAAATTTGGTCAAGTGTCAAGTTTATGTTTTGGAATTCCTTGTTGATTTTTTGCCTCAATGATCTATCTAGGGCTGTTGGTGGGGGTATTCAAGCCCCCTGGTATAATAGTGTTAAAGTCATTATCTTTTTTTAGTGTACTTATTAGTTGCTTTGTAAATGCTGGTGCTCGTGTGTTGGGTGCGTATAGGTTTAGGATGGATATTTCTTATTGATGAATTGAGACTTTTATCATTATGTAGCAGCCTTTTGCATCTTTTAAAATTTTTGATAGCTTAAACGTTGTTTTGCCTGATATTAAGATTGTGACTCCTGCCTTCTTTTGTGATCCATTTGCCTGGAATCTCATTTTACATCCTTTAACTTTGAGTCTGTGTGCATCCCTTGTATTGAGATGAGTCTCCTGGATGCAACAAATAATTGGGTCATGGTTTCTTATCCAGTTTGCCATTCTGTGTCTTTTCAGTGGTACATTTAGTCCATTCACATTCAGGCTGATTATCGAAATGTGTGTGTTTATCCCTGTCATGAGGTTCTTATAATGTTTTGTGTTTGTTTGCTTGTCTTCTTTTGCCTTGTGACTGATGTATGTGTGTGTTTTCAAGTTTCTTGTTGTGCTGTATTTTCTGTTGATTCTGCATTATGCTGTTCTCTTGGGAAGTGTGTGGTTATTCTTTTTTTTTTTCTTCTGTTTTTTATTCCTTTTAAAGTGTCTCCTGTAGAGCTTGTCTGGAAACTGCACAATTTCTTAGGGATTGGATGTTTGGGAAGGATTTTATTTCTTCATCGCTGATGAAGCTGAGCTTGACTGGATAGGAAATTCTTGGATAAAATTGTTTATCTTTAAGGCCTTTGAATATTGGTCTCCAGTCCCTTCCTGCTTGTAGTGTTTCTGCTGCTATTCTGATTAGTTTTCCCCAGTAGTTAGTCTGGCCTTTCTCTCTTGCTTCCTTTAGGATTTTTTCTTTTGTGCCTACTTTGGGTAAGTGAATTACTATATGTATAGGAGTTGGTCTTCTTATTTGATGTCTAGTGGGGGTCTTCTGTATTTCTTGTGCTTGACTGATCACATCTCTTATGAGACAGGGAAAGTTTTCTTGGATTACCTCCTGGGATATTTGCTCCAAGTTGTTCACCATTTCCCTTTCTTCTGTGATACTAATCAGGCATAGGTTCAACCTTTTTATATAATTGCACATCTCTTGTAGGCTTTGTTCTTTCTTTCTGAGTTCTTTTTCTATGTTTTTTACAGATTGGGTTAATTCCATGTTCTGGTCTTCAAGTTCTGAGATTCTTTCTTCAGCCAGATTAATTCTATTTTCCATGTTTTCATCTTGCTTTTTGTTTCCTGGATGAAATTCTTAGCCAGGCTCGGTGGCTCAGCCTGTAATCCCATGCTTTGGGAGGCTGAGGTGAGTGGATTGCCTGAGCCCGCAGGTTCGAGACCTGCCTGGGCAACTTGGCGAGACCTCATCTCTACAATAAATAAAAAAAAGATTAGCCGGGCATGATAGTGCATGCCTGTAGTTCCAGCTACTTGGAAGGCTGAGGTGGAAGGATCGCCGGAGCCCAGCAGGATGAGGCTACGGTGGCCAGGATTAGCCACTGCACTCCAGTCTGGGCAACAAAGTGAGACTCCAACTCAAAAAAAAAGAAAAGAAATTTTTATTGCCAAAATCTCTGCTGCAAGTTCTTTCAGTGTTGTATCTTGTTTTTCTTGTGTTGTATTCAATCTTTCCATCCATTCCCTAATCCCTGTCATATTCTTGGGCCATCCATTGGTGATTTTCATTGTTTGGACACCAAGGACTGATTTTTCAGGAGTTTTCTCTTTGGTACAATTGAAATTGCTTGTGGTGTTCCTCTGGTTTTTCCTCATTTGTAACCGATCTCTCACTTTTCTCTTTAGTTCTCTTATTCAGTGACAGTGGGACAGGCTTTCCCTTCTGATGTTTGCTCAGCCCTCTATTCTTCCCTTATCTGTTCTCTGGATTTGCTCTATTTTGAATTAGGATGGTGGATGGGAAGCTTTGCTGTCTCTTGTAGTTTTTAAAATTCGAATAAAGTAGGGGATAGGACACTAGGATTCAGAAACGACTTGAAAATTGCAATGTTCTTGTTTTGTGGTATGTGTTCCCTGAGGCCCACTCCCCACCACAACTCTATATGGTGATGTAATGTAGAAACCAATGAAAAAAACAATTGAACACACACACAGACATACACACATACCCCAAAACAAACTTGAATAACAACAAAATGAAAACAAACAAGCAAACAAAGACTCCAAGAAAACTGAACACACACACACACCCACACACACACACACACACACACACACACACACGCCTAGAACAAAGTGAATGGAGAAGAAAAACTGAAAGACCAGAAAAAAGAAAAAGAGAAAAAAGGAATTCAGATTGAGCCCTCATACATATATTGACACACACCTTGAACTATAATAAATCAAAATAAAAAAAACAGAAGAACAAAAGAGCAAAAACTAACCAACAACCAAGTTGAAAGATGAACAATCAATCAGTCACACACACACATAAACAGAAAACAACAAATAAGAGAAAAAGAAACAGAAAAAGAAAAGAATAAAAGAAAAAAATTTTGAAGAAATGTGGCTCAAACCCTCACATACACATGTATGCAAAAAGGAAAAATATTTTTTAAATAGATGGACTAACAGACAAACAGGCATAAATTTTTAAAAAATTTTTTTAAAAATTAAAAATAAATAAAAAATCTGCCCTTTTGGGGCACGACCTATAATTTTTCCTCTAATCAGGTCTCTCCTGCAGAGCCACCTCTTTCACTCTCTCCTCAGTGTCCAGAGCAGGGAAGGAGGAGGGTTGGTGAAGGTGGGTGGGGCTGTAGTCCTCCCCTTTCACTCTTGTATGGCCAGGGTTATCTTGTCCAGTGGGGCAGTGTGGGATTCTTGCTTCCCCAGGTACGTACTGATGGGTGTGGCCCAGGCAGGCCTATCTTGGAATGGAGTTCTCCTATTGTGACTGATGTCCAAGCTCCACCTGGGTTTGTCCCTCTCAGTCATGGTCCAGCTGTGTGTGCTGACATTCAGAGGATTGCTGGGGAGAAGGGAGTTTGAGTCAGCCCCAGACTCACCACTGATCTCTTTGGAGTTCTTCCTCATCTTTTTCTGGCCATATCCTTTGTCCTGCAGCTGTATCAGAGTAGGGGGTGGGATTTCTGGTACTTAGCAATCATCGGGTCCCTCCGAAGTTTGTGCTTGAAAGCACAAACTTCGGAGGGACCCGATGATTGCTAAGTACCAGATTAGTCATGATCAATCCCTGAGTAGTTGACCCACCAACTACAGAGATGGAATCTGCTGCTCCTCTGTGAGCAAGCTGGAGCACTTTCCTGCCCCACCTTCAAGATGGCAGCAGGGAGTCTTTCTTGTCCGCCATGGGACTCCCACCACAGCCCCCACTGCCAGTGCCCTGCCAGGTACAGAAGTGGTGAGGCAAAGCCTGGAGCCTGCTGTCTCTCCTGTTACAGTGGTGAGGCAGAGCCTGTGGCATGGTCTCTCCCTGCTGCTTCTTCACAGGAAAACTTTTGTCCATTTTTAAAAAGAAAATGGCTCTCAACTTCTGCAACCTGGGAAGAACCAGAGATCAAGCAGGGAAGCTGCAGCACCACCTGTTGCATCAGGGCCCTGACCACCTTCTCACGAGCACTAATTTAGTCAGTCTCTCCCAGCGTTTTCTTCCCAGGAAGGAATTTTTTGATTTAAAAAAAATGGTGCTTGGCTTCTTTGTCCCGGGAATCATTAGGGTTCAAGCCCAGCAGTTGCAGCACCAGCTGTTACAATAGAAGAGCCCTAGCCACTAGCTCCCTAGCTTTCACTCAGTCAACCACTCACATGCCCACTCACTCAACAGCACGCACACAAAATTTTTCATACACTCACTCTCGCACACTGGGATTCACATAGTCTGACTGGTTCAGGCACCATCTTCCTGACTCCTCAAAATGAAAGTTGGTAATGCTAAATTCCTACAACTAAAAGAGAAAAATCTCAAATAAACAACCTTATGTCACATCACAAGAAACTATAAAAACATGCACAAATCAAATCCAAAGCTAGTAGAAGAAAATAAATAACAGATCAAATCAGAACTAAATGAAATAGAGACCACAAAAAAATCATACAAAGGATCAACAAAATGTCAGTTCTTGGGAATAATAAGCAGAATTGATAGACTACTAACTAGATTAACCAGGAAAAAAAGAGAGAATATTCCTATAAGTATAAATGGAAAAGATAAAGGTGGCATTACAACTGATACCACAGAAATAAAAAAGATAAAAAGCATGTCTATGTGCATCAACTAAAAAAAAACTAGGGGAAGTGCATAAATTCCAGAAAACATACAACCAAGATTGATTCACAAAAAATTAAAATTCTGACCAGACCAACAATGAAATATTAGGCTGAATCAGTAATGACAAATCTACTAACCAAAAAAAAACCCAGGACCAGATGAATTCACAAATGAATTACACCAAAAAAGAAAAGCAGGCACCAATCTTACTAAAACTATTCTAAAAAAATCAATGAGAAAGGATTCCTTCCTACTGCATTCTACAAAACCAGCATCATACTGTTTTCAAAATCTGGCAAGGACACAGGAAAAATAGAAAAAGACAGACCAATATTCCTGATGACTATAGTCACAAATATCCTCAATGAAATACTAGCAAACCAAATGCAACAGCACATCAAAAAATAATTCATTATAATCAGGTAGGTTTTATACCAGAGATAAATGGATAATTTGACATACACAAATGTGATTCACCAAATAAATTGTTTTAAAAAGCAATAGCAACATGATTATCTCAATAGAGGCAGAAAAAGCATTTGGTAAGATCCAAGATTCCTTCATGATAAAATCCCTCAATGAACTAGGCATAAAAGTAACATACTCCAACATAATAAAGGCCATATGTGATAAACCCACAGCCAACGTTATACTTAGAAAAAAGTTGGAAGCATTCCCACTAAGAACTGGAACAAGATATGGATGTCCATTATCTCCACTTCTATTCAACATAGTACTGAAAGCCCTGACCAGAGCAATGAGGCAAGAGAAAGAAATAAAAGACATCCAAATTGGAAATAAGAAGTCAAGTTATCTGTTTGCTGATGACATGATCTTATAACTAGAAAGACCCTGCAGATTTGTCCAAAGACTCCTAGACCTGATAAACAACTTCAGTAAAGTTTCAGAATACAAAATTAATGCACAAAATGGTAGCATTTCTAAACACCAAAAATACTCAAGCTGAGAAAAAAATCAAGAATCCAGTCCCGTTTATAATCAACACACACACACACACACACACACACACACACACACACACACAAATAAAATGCCTAGAAATATATTTAACTGAGGGACAGATCCAAGATGGCCACCTAGAATTAGCCAACCACCACCTCTCTTGTAGAGCAGACCAAGAAGGACTGCACCAGCAGCCAGTGACCCTTCCTCAGAATTTGAGCAGGTTGAGATGGAAGATATACCTCACATCTTGCAGAGGACTCTTGGAACACACAGGGAGTGAGGAGAGAAAGTGGCTGGCTGCCCTTGGGGCCAAGAGGCCCCATTCCTACCAGGCTCACATCAGAATCACAATGCATTCATATATGTGAGAGGAGGTGAGTGCAGGAAAATGGAGCTGGGTGCTTGTTACTGACTGACATGGTCTGTGAGGATTCCCATCCCCCACTCACACAGGACTCCAGTTCCACATGGGAAGCAGCCTTGATATGGCACAGTGGCATGCTGCTAAAGCCCATGTGGAGCTAGAAACCCATCTGAGATCTGAATGCCTACAGCCAATCAACCTCTGAGATCTTGTACCCATGGGCAGCACTTGGTGGCCAACTCCCAGGCCAAGAAAGATCCCCTACTGACTTCACTTACCCCAAGGGCAAGTTCTATAGCACCAGGCAGTACCAGTTTGAAGCAACCTATGGCAGATTATGCTGCTTTTGAGTTCTGGATGCAGATTGGCCTCTAGCAGGGGAGGAAGAGTTAAGGGGAGTTCCTAATAGCCCTCATTTCCCCACAAAACTGTTTCTGGGCAACAGAATGCTCACAATTGAGGATCGGAATACAGTCTGGCCAGTCCTAGCCTGCAGGAAAAACTTTGCAATGAAAAGTCACTTTGAGTTCTTACAGTTGCCTAGCAGAAGAAGGAGAGCTAGAGGTGTCAGTGTGGGGCAACTCTCTCCCTGTGTGAAGTCTTTTGAATGGCATAAAAGGCCCTGGGGCAACTAGAGCCAGAAGAGTAGCAGGACTCACAATGGTCAGACCCTCACAGACTATCACCTACAGTGGAAAAGGAAGTGCAACACAACAGGGGGGTATCCTGTGGAATATAAATGTCACAAAATGTCACCCCAACAGTAACAATCATATCTAACTAAAAACAATGACAACAAAAAATAATAAAGAGAAGAATTGGTTCTTGTAGATGAGAAAGAACTGGAGAAAAACACTGGCAATCCCCAAAGTCTTAATGAGGCATCACCCACAAAGGGTTCTCCCAGACCCCAAGAAATGGAACTCATTCAAAATGACCTGTCCCTGATGAAAGACTATAGATGGCAAAAACAGTCAAGGAAAACTAAGAGAAGATGTAATCAGAGATCACCAAGGCGACAAAAGTTGTGCAGAAAATAAAATCTGAGCTGGTCAATATAAGAAAGGCCCAATTTGAAATTCTGGAAGTGAAGAATTCCTTCCTGGAATTTCAAAGCACAATGACAGGCCTGGGCAGTAGAATTGTCTAGGCAGATAAAATAATCTCAGTGCTTGATAATCAAACTATTATACTAAGCCAGTACAACAAAAACAAGGAAATAAGCCACAAAAAGAATGAATGAAGTCCATGAAACATTCAAGTTACATAAAAAGACCAAATTAATAGCTGACTGGCATCCCTAGGACAGAAAGGGAAACTGAGAACACTCTGGAACAAGTCTTCCAAAAGGTCACCCAAGAAAATTTTCCCTATCTCGCTAAAAAAGTAGTTATCCAAATGCAAAATATCTAGAGATATTACATGAGAAGATCATCCCCAGGATGATATTACATGAGAAGATCATCCCCAGGACACATAGTAACCCATCTTCACAAAGTAAGCATAAAAGAAAAAAGCCTAAAGGCAGCTAGAGAGAAGGGACAGACCACCTACCAGAAAATATCCATCAGAATTCCAGCAGACTTTTCAGTAGAAACCTCACAAGCTGAAGGGTCTGGATTCCCCAACTTTAATTTTTTTTAAAGCAATTCCAGTCATGAATTTCCTACCCCATCAATCTAAGCTTAATCAATGAAGAAGAATTAAAATCCTTCCCCAACATCCAGTCACTAAGAGAATATTGCACCTCCAGACTGGCCCTTCTGGAGTTGCTTAAGAAATTTCAAAGCACAGAAATGAAAGAATATTTCCACCCATTGCAAAAGCAAAAGCAAGCACACAGTTAATAGGCCATATAGATCAACCACAAAACCTTATAAAAAGCAAAGCAACCTGTTAATAATATCATTATAGGATAAACTCTCACATAGCAATACTTAATTTGAATGTAAATGGACTGAACATGCCACTCAAAAGGCATAGAGTAGTAAACTGAAATTTTAAATGATCTAAAATTTTGCTGCCTTCAGGAAACCCTTCTCACTGCAAAGGGCACCAGCAGGCTCAAAGTAAGGGGCTGGAGAAAAAGCTTCCAGACAAATGGAAAACAAAAATGAACAAGAGTAGTTATTCATATATCAGACAAAACAGACTTCGAACCAATAAAAGTTAAAAAGGACATGGAAGAACATTGCATAATAATAAAAAGGTTCAATTAACCAGCAAGTAATATCCATCTTAAATATATATGTACCCAACATAGGAGCACTCAGAGTCATAAAATAATCCCTACTTGCATAGTATTTCATATAGGGATTATTTTATGACTCTGAGTGCTCCTATGTTGGGTACATATATATTTAAGATGGATATTACTTGCTGGTTAACTGAACCTTAAAGAACAAAATCATGAATTTCGCAGCAACCTGGATGGAACTAGAGTCTATAATACTGAGTGACCTCTCACAGAAACAAAGATCCGAGTATCACATGTTCTCACTCATATAATGGACCTTGAACATCCAATGTAATACTATAAGAAAATGACTGATGGTACTGGGAAACTATGGGGGGAGATGGGATTAACAGTAGCAAATATCTGTCTGGGGACGGGGAAACGCCTCTTATCAACAGGGTGCCTGAATGAAATGTAATTGTATACCTAACCCTTAACTGTACCCCACAACATCATAATAAAAAATATTGATTAAAAAAAAGAGAAGGCAAGGAAGCAAAAATAAAAATAAAGAATAAAAAATAATCCCTACTTGAACATAGACACCCATACAATTCTAGTCAGAGATTTTAATATCCCACTTACAGCCTTAGACAGATTATGGATGCAAAAAATTACAAGAAAATCTGGATTTTAACTGAACACTTGATAAGTTGCATCTAAAAGAATCCACAGAGTACTTTACCCAACAACCACAGAGTATACATACTACCCTTCAACACATAGAACATACTCCAAGATTGATCACATTCTCAGGCATAAATCAAGAATGAACAAATTTCAAAAGGTTGAAATAACACCAAATATCTTCTCAGACCACAATGGAATAAAAACAATTATCATCACCAACAGGAACCTCCCTCAAACACACAAATAAATGAAAATTAAACAACATGTTTCTGAGTGACTTTGGAGTTAACAGAGAAATCAAGGCAAAAATAGATTCCTGGAAACAAATGAAAATGAATTCACAGCATATCAAAGCCTCTAGGATACCACAAAATCTGTGCTGAGAGGGAAGATAGCAACACATATCAAGAAAATAGATCTCAAGTAAACAACTCAATATCACACTTAAGGGAACTGGAAAGGCAAGAACAATTCAATCCCAAATTTAGTAGAAAGATTAAGTTTACTAAAATAATGTCACAGTTGAGTGAAATAGAATTTAAAAATCATAGAAAGAATCAATGAAATAAAAAGTTGGTTCTTTGGAAGGGCAAAAACACGAAAAAAGAGAGAAAGTCTGAACAAACACAGAAATGAAAAAGGCGAGTTACAACTGACTCTGGAGAAATTCAAAAGATTTTCAGAGGTTACTATGAACATCTATATGCAAATAAACAAGAAAATCTAGAGAAAATGGAGAAATTCCTGTCATCAGATAACCACCCAAGGTTGAAACAGGAAGAAATTGAAACCTTAAAAATACCAATAACAGTCCAAAAACTTGAATCCGTTATAAGAAACCTCCTCATCCAAAAAAAAAAAAAAATTCGTGAACCAAATGGCTTCTCACCTGAATTCTACAAGATGTACAAGAGATGATATCAATCCTATTGAAAGTATTCTAGGCAATCGAGAAGGAAGGAATTCTCTCTAGTTCATTCTATGAAGCCAATGTCATCCTAATACTCCAAATAGCAAAGACCTAACAAGGAAAGAGAACCACAGGCAAATTTCTCTGATGAACATAGATACATATGTTCTCAACAGGATTCTAACAAATCATATCAATAACACATTTCAAGAATCATTTACCACGATCAGGTGGATTTCATTCCCAGATACAGGTCTGGTTCAACATATGTAAACCTATAAACACGATCCATCACATAAACAGGTGTAAAACCAAGAACCACATAATTATCTCATTGGATGCAGAGAAAGCATTCAATAGGAAATAGAGAATCCCTTCTTGATAAAAAAAAAATCCTGGAACACCTACTCACTAAAAAAACATTCCTCATAATAACAGCCATCTATGACAAACCTGCAACCAACTTAATGGGCAGAAATTGGAAGCATTCTCCCTTCAGAAATGGAATAAGAGAAGGATGCCTACTCTTTATCCCTCCTATTCAACATAGTACTGGATGTTCTTGCCAGAGTAATCAGGCAAGAGAAAGAAATAAGGAATATTCAAATAGGAAAAGAGAAATTTAAGTTATCCCTATTTGTAGATGATATGATTCTATATCTAAAAATACCATGGAGAGTCTTTCAAAAACCTTCCCACACTGAAAAATGACTTCAGTAAAGTCTCAGAGTACAAAATTGATGAACAAAAGACATTTGTATTTCTATACACCAACAACAAGCAAACTGAGAACTAAGTAAAAAACACTATTCCATTCATAACACACACACACACACACACACACACACACACATACCTTGGCATCCACCTAATCAAAGAAACGAAGAACTTTTAAAAAAAGAACTACAAAAAACTACTCAAAGAAATCAAGGATGACACAAACAAATTTAAAAAAACATGCTTTTGTACTGGAAGAATCAATAATGCCAAGATGTCCATCCTACCCAAGGCAATCTGCAGATTCAATACAATCCCTATCAAATTGCCAACATCATTTTTTCACAGACCTAGAAAAGACAACCTAGAAATTCATATAAAAGCACTAAAGAGCCCAAATAGCTAAAGCAATCCTCAGCAAAAGGAACAAACTTGAAGGCATCACACTTCCATACTTTAAACTTTATTACAAGGCTACCAAGTCTACAGTAAGCAAGACAACATGGTACCAGTACAGGAATAGACATATGAACCAATGGAACAGGACAGACAATCCAGAAATAAATTAATAGACCTTCAACCAACTAATCTTAAGTAAAACTGACAAAAACAAACATAGGAAAATGAAGATTACATTTAGTAAATTATGCTAAGATAATTGGTTGTCCATGTGCAGAAGAAAGAAACTGGACCTCTACCTATCTCCAACACAAAATCCTTCAAGGACATAAATATAAAACTTCAAACTGTAGGAATCTTAGAAAAAAACTTACAAACACTTTCTTGAATATCAGAGTAGGCAATGAATTCAAGACCAAGTCCTCAAAAGCAAATGCAACAAAAGCTAAGATTGACATGTGGGGCCTTATTAAACTGAAAAGTTTTTGCATAGCAAAAGAAGCCATCAAGAGAGTAACGTGACAACGCACATAATGGTAAAAAATATTTGAAAGTTGTAAGTTTGGCAAAGGTCTAACATTCAGGATCTACAAGGAATTCAAATGAGTTGATAGGGGAAAAAACAACAACTTTAAAGAGTGGGCAAAGGGCATGAACAGGCACTTCTCAAAGGAAGACATTCAAACAGCCCAACAAACATATGAAAAAATGTTCAGCCTCACTAATCATCAGAGAAATGCAAATCAAAGCTACAATTAGATATCATCCAACACTGGTAAGGATGACTGTCATTAAAAAGTAAAAAACAAAAAGTTGGTGTGGCTGTGGAGAAAAAAGAATGTGTCTACACTGTTGGTGGAAATGTAAGCTAGTTCAACCTTATGGAAAGTACTATGGCACTTTCTCAGAAAACTAAAACTTGAGCTTCCATATGATTGATTAATCCTTCTTCTGAAAATACACCCAGAGGAACATAAATTACTCTACCAAAAAGACACCTGCACACACGTATGTTCATTGCAGCACTATTCACAATAGCAAAATTATGGAACCAACCCAGATGTCCACCAATGTAGATGGGATAAAGAAAATTTGGCACATATACATGATGAAATATTATGCACCATAAAGATGAACAAAATCATGGCCTCCACAACAACATAGATCCTGCTGGAGACCATCATACTAAGTGAACTATCACAGAAACAAAGAACTGAAGGCTGAATGTTCTCACTCATAAGTGGGCCTAGTAACTGGTCGCATGAGCACAAGGATGGGATTGGCAGACATTGGACACTGCTAGGAGAGGAAGGAAAGCAGGAGGGATGGGAGACATGTAGCAACATACTTGGTACAAGGTACAGTATCAGGGGTAGAGAAGGTCCACTAGAAGTCCAAACTTCACCTGCATGCAACTTATGTAGTAAATCCTCACCTCAACTCTGAAATTTAAATTTAAAAAACAAAATGAAAAAAAAATTTAACAAAGAAGGTGAAAGATCTCTACAAAAAGAACTGCACGACACTGTTGAAAAAAAAAACACAGATGACACAAATAAATGGAAAAATACCCCATGTTCATGCATAGGAAGAATCAATATCATCAAAACGACTATACTTCCTAAAGATACCTACAGATTCAATGCAATTCCTATAAAATTTTCAAGGTCATTTTCACAAAATTATTTAAAAAATTCTAACAGTTGTATAGAATCATTAAAAGACCAAATAGCTAAAGCAATTCTAAGCAAAACCAACAATGCTGAAAGCATCACATTACCTGACTTTAAACTGCATTAAAAAGTTATAGTAAACAAAACAGTATGGTACAGGCACAAAAGCAGATGCATAGATCAACGGAACTGAATAGAGAATCCAGAAATAAAGGCACATAATTACAACCAACTGATACTGGATAAAGTAAAAAAAAAACAAAAACATAGTCAATGGGGAAAGAACACCCTATCCAATAAATGGTACTGAGAAAATTGGCTAGTCATACACAGAAGAATGAAACTAGACCCCTATTTATTGCCATATACAAACATTTAGTCAAGATGAATTAAAGACTTGAATATAAAACTTGAACCTGCAAAAATCCTAAAAGAAAATATCTTCTAAACATTGGTCTAGTACAGATGTTTAAGGGAGTTCTACACATGAAATCCAGCATTCTTCTTGATAAAAACTCTCAAACACCTACACATTGAAGGAACATTTCTCAAATCAATAAAGACCACCTATATCAAACCCACAGTCAACATCATACTTAATTGGCAAAAGTTGGAAGCGTCCCCCATAATAACTGGAACAAGACAAGGATGCCCACTCTCACTACTTCTATTCAACATAGCACTTTGGAAGTCCTAGACAGAGCAATCAGGCGAGAGAAAGAAAGAAATGGTATCCAAATAGGAAAAGAGGAAGAAACGTCTCTCTTCACAGGTAAAATGATTCTGTATGATTCTATTAATTTCTGTGGAAAGTGGTTTGAAGATATCTCCAAGAACTAAAAATAAATAGATAAATAAAAAGAAAAAAATTAATGAGCACAAATCACTCTACCAAAAACACACCCGCACTTGCATGTTTATTGCAGCACTAGTCTCAATAGCAAAAACATGGTATCAACCTAGGTGCCCATCAGCAGTATATTGGACAAAGAAAAGGTGGTACATGTACACCATGGAATACTACACAACTGTAAAAAAGAACAAAATTATGTCTTTTGCAGAAGCATGGATGCAGCTAGAGGACATAGTCCTGAACAAATTATTACAGAAACAGAAAACTGAATACCACATGTTCTCACTAATAAATGGGAGCTAAATACTGAATATACATGGGCACAAGAATGGAAACAACAGATGCTGGGGCACTCCTAAAGAGGAGAGGGAGAAAGTGGAGTAAGGATCGGAAAATGAACCATTGGGTACCATGTCCATGACCTGGGTGACGGGCTCAATAGAAGCCTGAACCACATCATCACACAATATACCTATACAACAAATCTGCACATGTACCCCCTAGGATCTGAACATTCAAAAGTCTAAAAAGTAAAAAAATAACAGATGTTGGTGAGAATGTGGAGAAAGGGGAGCACATACACAGTTGGTGGGAATTTAAGTTAGTTCAACCCGTATGAAAGGAGTTTGGAAATTTCTCAAACAACTAAAAACCAGAACTACCATTTGACCCAGCAATCTCACTACTGGGTGCCTACCCAAAGAAAAAGAAATCATTTTATCAAAATAAGCTTGCACTTGTACATTTATTGCAGTATTATTCACAAGAGAAAAGTCATGAAATCAACCTTTGCTCATTAGCAGTTGACTGGCTTAAAAAAATATGGCATATATACACCATGAAACACTATGTAGCCATAGGAGGGTATGAAATCGTGTCCTTTGCAGCAACATGAATGGAGCTGGAGATCAGTATCCTAAGTGAAATAATTTAGAAACAGAAAATAAAATACTGCTTGTTCTCACTTATAAATGGGAGCTTAACAATGTGTACACATGGATACAGATATGAAAATAATAGAAACTGGGGACTTCAAAAGAGGGCTAGAAGTCCAAATCTCAACATTTCATGATATATTCATGTAAGAAATTTCATATGTACCCCCGATCCTAAAGTAATATTTTATGAGGTAAGCAATACACATGAGAAATCAGTTCAATCACAATTATCAAAAAATGCAAATTAAAATTAAAAGTACCTTTTAAAAAACGTTTTATATTAAGTTTAAAAGCCTAATAATGTCAAATGACGGTTAGTGTATGGGTCAGGGTTTGGTCCACAAGTCTGGCCCTTTGCTTGTTCGAAAATAAAGTTTTATTGGAACGGTACAATGGCAAGCATGTTTGCAACGTAAACCATATGTCTGACAATGCCTAAAATGTCTGACTCTTTACAGAAGAAAATTTTCCAGTTCTCAGTCTAAGGAAACAGATACTAACACTCATTGCTAATAAACATGAAAATAGGTGCAGTCATGTGGGAGCAGAAGAAATTTAGAATATTGACTTACAGATTTATTGAGGTATGGTTGACAAATAGTAAACCAAACGATTAAAGTGTACAATTTAATAACTTTTGATATATGTACACACCCCTCAAACCATCAACACCTCCTAAAAGCTTCATTATGCCTTTTTGCAAGCCTTCGCTCTTATCCTTCCAAGATTACCACTAATTTGCTTTCAGTCCTTATAGAGTGAATTTTCAAGAATTTTATAGAAATGAAATGATAGAATCATACTCTTTTTGCCTGGTTACCTTCACCCAGCAAAATTATGATGAGGTTCTTCCAAGTTGTGGCGTGTAATAATAAATTATTTTCCTTATACTTGAGTAGTATTTCATGATATAAATACTACAAAATGTTTAACCTCTCATCTGTTGTTGGAAGCTTGAGATATTTCCTGTTTGTGGCTATTACGAATAAAGCTACTATGAAAATTTGTGTAAAAATATTTCTATGAACATGTTTTCATTTCTCTGGGGTAAATAAATAGGAGTGGAACGTCTGGATTGTATGCAGGGTTTTAAGAAATTATCAAGCTGTTGTACCATTTCACATATCCAGCATCAGTGTATGAGAAAGGGCTCTAGTTTCTCACCAACATTTGACATTATAAGTCTTTAAAAAAATTTTTCAGCTATTGTAATATATGTGAAGTCGTATGCCTTTGTGACTTTGATTTGCATTTTCTTAATTGCCAATGCTCTTGCGCATAATTTTATGTGCTAATTTGGGCATGCATTTGTTTATCTTCTTTGATGTTTCATTTGTTCAAATTGTGTGCCAATGAAAAAAATCTGGTTCTTTGTCTTCCTGTCATTGTTATGAAATTTATTTATTTTTTAGTTGGAGTCTCACTCTGTTGCCCAGACTGGAGTGCAGTGGCCGCTCCCGGCCACCGCAGCCTCGACCTGCTGGGCTCCGGCGATCCTTCCGCCTCAGCCTTCCAAGTAGCTGGAATTACAGGGGCGCGCTACCACGACCAGCTAGTTTTTGACTTATTGTAGAGATGAGGTCTCGCCAAGTTGCCCAGGCGGGTCTCTAACCCTCGGCCTCAGGCAATCCACTCACCTCAGCCTCCCAAAGGCGCAGGATTACAGGCTGAGCCACCGAGCCCGGCTATTTATTTTTAATGTAAGTCCTTTGTTGACTATATGCTTTGCAAACATTTTCTATCAGTCTCTGGTTATCTTTTCAGTTTTAAAACAGTATTGTTTGAAGAGTAGAAACATTTTAAGTTTGTTACATTTCAATTTATTGATTTTTTATTTTAAATTTTAGAATATTTGTTGCATTTAAAAAATTGTTAACTCAAAGTAATTCATATCTTCTACTCAGTGTTTTTTCTAGGAGATTCGCCATTTTTGTGCTTACACTAAAAGGCTATGACTTATTTTGAGTTAATTTTTTCTTTCTTTTTTTTTGAGTTGGAATCTCACTCTGTTACCCAGGTTGGAGTGCAGTGACACACTCACAGCCACCCCAGTGTTGACCTGCAGGCCTCCAGCAATCCTTCCACCTCAGGCTTCCAAGTAGCTGGAACTACAGGTGTGCACTGCCACAACCAGCTAATACTTGATTAATTGTAGAGACGAGGTCTCGCCAAGTTGCCTGGGCTGGTCTCGCCAAGTTGCCTGGGCTGGTCTCAAACCCGCGGGCTCAGGCAATCCATTCGCCTCGGCCTCCCAATGTGCTGGGATTACAGGCTGAGCCACTGAGCTCAGTCTTTTTTTAAAATTATATATATTTTTCGAGCTGTCTTGAGTTAATTTTTTTTGTATGTGATATGAAGTAAGTGTCAATTTTAGTTTTTGCACAATATTTTTTTCTTTTTGAAATTTTTATTTACTTTGAAATTATTGTACTTCCATATTGAAATGCAATATCATATTTTTGTTTTTGAAATTCATCTGACCATATATATATGGATCTATCTCTGGAATCTCTATTTTTCTCTATTGGCTTACTTGTCTATCTTATTACAAGTATCACGTGGTCACTATTACTATTGAATTGTAATAAATCTTAAAGTTAGATACTTTAAGTCCTTCAACATTGTTCTTATTTTTCAATATATAGGGCTTATTTGGTTTTTGTTTTTCGCTATTACATTTCCTTTGTATTTCCTTATACATTTTAGAATCAGTTTGTCCATTTCTATGAAAATGCCTGCTGAGATTATGAATGGGATTGGGTAGAATATATAGATCTGTTTGTGGCTAATGTTTGTCTTAACAATATTGAGTCTTCTGATTCATGAGCGTAAATCTCGATTTACACTTCTTTCATTACTGTTTTGAAATTTCAAATGTACAGATCTTTAATATCTCTTGCTGAATTCATCCTTAAATATTTCATATTTTTGGTATTATTGAAAATGATGTTTAAAATAATAAATGCCTGAGTGTTCATTGCTAGTACACAGTACTACTGCTGATTTTTTCATATTTACCTTACATCCTGCACCTTGCTAGACCTCTTATTAGTCTCAATGACCTCTTTTGTCAATTCCATAGAATTTTCTGTGTAATTATTAAGTTATCTATAAATACAGACATGTTTACTTCTTTCCAATCTGGACATATTTTTTCTAGCCGTTTATTACTGTGTGGGACTTAGAGTACAGTGTTTAATAGAAATGATGAGAATACTCTTATTTTTTCTGTTGTTGGTACTATGTTAATTTTGGCTTTTCATAGAAACTTTTATCAGATTGAAGAAGTTTTATTTTCTTAGAATGTTGAGACTTTTAATCTTATATGGCTGCTGGATCTTTTGCAAATATTTTTATGTACCTATACAAGGGGAACCCAAAAAGCGAATTTATTTGTAAAAAAAATTGTGTACTCTTACATGTTTAAACTTCAGTCATCTTCAAAGTACTTTCCATTTGATGCAATACACTTATGGAGATGCTTTTTTTGTTGCTCAAAACAATTTTTGAATTCATCGATTGTGATGCCTTTTAGTGCTTTTGTCAGTTTTTGTTTCACCTCTTTCATATGGCGAAACGTTTTCCTTTGAAAACTTCTTTCATCGGGGAAACAGCAAATAAAGTGGATCAGGGCGAGGTCAGGTGAGTAGGTTGGATGGGGCATAGGGGTCATGTGTTTTTGGTCAAAAACCGCTGAATACTCAGCACGGTGTGGGCAGGTGTGTTGTCATGGGGGAAGGACCAGTCACCTGTTTGCCACAACTAAGGACGTTTCTTCCACAAACCGTGATTCAACCTTCTCAACTTTTAGATAAAAACTGGTTGACGGTTTGATCTGGAGAAAAAAATTCCAAGTGTACTACATGGGGATCACCCTCAAAAAGTTAATTTTTGATTGGAGAGGGGTCCTCCCTCATTTATCACATGATTTACAGTAGTTTATTGATATGGTGAATAAAATTGATTAACTTTCAAAAGTTGTACCAGCCTTGCATTCCCACATTAAATCACCCTCATCATGATGTATTAGTCTATTTAGATCATTTTGGACTAAATTTGCTAACATTTTGTAGACTATATTTATATCTATTTTATGTTTGCAAGGACAAAGGTTTTTAATTGTACTGTATTTTTTTTTCTGATTTTGGTCTCAGAGGAGTCCTGACCATCAATGTCTTGGGGCATGTTCCCTTGTTTTTTTATTTTCCATAACTGATTGTGTAGAATGGGTGTAATTTTTTCCTTATCTATTTGATAAGCTTCACCAGCCTCAAATTTTCATCTTTGAATAGTTTTTAACTATGAATGCAGTTTCCTTAATAGATATAGGATGGGGCTAATACGTTTTTGTATTTCTGCTTGAGTGAGGCTTAGTAGATTTTGGCTTTCAAGAAATTTGTCTGTTTCTTCTAAGTTGCCAAATTTATGGGCATACAATTTTTTGCATTTTGTTCTTATTATCCTTTCAAATTTCTGTAGGGCTTTTGGGATATTCCTGTTTGCATTTCTGATACTGGTCATTTGTATCTTTATTCTTTTTTCTCTTTATCAATCCACTAGAAGTTTGTCAACTTTGTTGATGTTTTTTGTTTTCAAATTTAAAATTTCTTCTTTTATCTGTATAATATATTTTTCTTCATACTTTGGGATAAATTTGTTTTTCTTCCTCTAGTTTCTTAAGGTGGAAAATACTAATTATTTATTTGAACATTTTCTTCTATTCTAACATAAGTACTTAGTGTTATCAGCACTGCTTTAGCCGCATTTCAAATATTTTGGTCTTATTTTTATTTTCATTCAACTCAAAACATTTTGCAATTTTCCTTGAAACCACTTATTTTAGCCATGTGTCATATAAAAGTGTATTGTTTGATTTCAATACATTGTATTGTTTCAAATTTCACATGGCTAAGTTGATTTTTCCAGAGACCTTACCGTTATTGGTTTCCAGTTTAATTTTATTATAATCAGAGAACATATATTGTATGACTTTAATTTTTAAATTATTATTATTATTTATTGTAAGATGTGGGGTACAATTCAGGGTTAGGTATATAAACATTGATCATACAGGTACCCTTGTTGATGAGGTATGCCCCTCCCTCCCCTAGCAGTTTCCCTTAACTGCCAATCCCACCCCCTCCCCTGACAGTTTTCCACTACTGCCAGTCACTTTCTTATAGTATTATAATTGTTCAAGGTCAGCTTATGAGTGAGAACATATGGAAATCAGTTCTTTTTTCTGTGATAAATCACTGAGTATGATCGACGCCAAATCCATCTAAGTTGCTGCAAGGTCCATATATTTGTCCTTCTTTATGGCTGCATAATATTCCATTGTGTATATGTACACAAGACCAGGCTGTTTTGATTACTGTAGCCTTATAGTAAAGTTTGAAATCTGGAAGTGTGATCCAACCTGCTTTGCTTCTTTTGCTAAGGATTGTTTTGGCAATTCATGGTCGTTTATGTTTCCATATGAATTTCTGTATTGTCATTTCCAAGTCTGAGAAGAATGATGCTGGTAACTTAATGGGTATTGTGTTGAATCTGTAGATTGCCTTTGGTAGGGACATCTTAACAGTGTTGGTTCTTCCTATACATGAGCATGGAATATTTTTTCCATTTGTTTGTGTCTTCTTGGATTTCTTTGAGCAGTGTTTTGTAATTCTCATTGTAAAGGTCTTTCACTTCTCCGGTTAGGAAGATGCTGAGGTATTTCATTTTTGGGGTGGATATTGTGAATGGGATGGTGCTTTTTATTTGGGTCTCTGTCTGCTTGTTGTTGGTGTATAGAAATGCAACTGTCTTTTGCACATCTATTTTGTACCCTGAGACTTTACCAAAGTCCTTTATCAGTGCCAGCAGGTTTTTGACTGATTCTCTTGGATTTTCAAGATATAAGATCATATCATCTGCAAAAAGGGATAACTTGACTTTCCCTTTTCCTATTTGGAGACCCCTGTTTTCCTTATCTTGTCTAATTGCCTGAGCTAGGACTTCCAACACAATGTTGAACAAGAGGGGTGAGAGCGGGCAGCCTTGTCTTGCTCCAGTTTTCAAGAGAAATGTTTCTAGTTTCTGTCCATTTAGCAATATGTTAGCTGTAGGTTTGTCATAGATGGCACTTACTATTTTGAGGTATGTTCCTTCTATACCTAGGTGTGTGAGGGTTTTTATCAAGAAAGGCTGCTGGATTTTATCAAAAGCTTTTTCTGCATCTAATGAGATAGTCATGTGTTTCCTGTTTTTACATCTGTTGATGCATTTAATGACATTTATGGTCTTGTACATGTTGAATCAGCCCTGTATCCTGGGGATGATGCCTATTTGGTCATGGTGGATGATTTTTGAGATGTATTTTTGGATCCAATTTGCTAGAATCTTGTTGAGGATTTTTGCATCCATGTTCATAAGGAATATTGGCCTATAGTTGTCTTTCTTTGTTGGATCTTTATCCAAAAGTTAGCTCTGTAAAATGATTTGAGAGAATTCTATCTTTCTCAATTGCCTGGAACACCTTCATTAGGATTTGTATCAGCTCTTCCTTGTAAGTTTTGTAGCATTCTGCTGGAAAGCCATCTGGTCCAAGGCTTTTTTTTGGTAGGTGGTTTTCATATGACAGAGTCTATTTCCTGGGCTGTTATTGGTCTATTTAATGTCTCAATATTTTCTTGTTTTAACATGGGAAGATTGTGTGATGTCAGAAAGTCCTCCATTTCATCTAGGTTACCAAATTTTTTCCATATAGGTGTACTTAGTAATCGCTGATAATCCTTTGTATTTCTTTGGGGTCAGTTGTGATTTGATCTTTTGTATTTCTGATTGTGTTTATTTGGGCTTTTTCTCTCTTTTTCTTGGTCATTCTGGCTAGGTGTCCATCAATCTTGTTAATTCTTTCAAAGAACCAGCTTTTTGCTTTGTTGATGTTTTCTATAATATTTTTGTCTTCCATGTCCTGTATTTGGGCTCTTACTTTTGGGATTTGGATTCTTCTGCTAAAGTTGGGGTTTTGATGGTCTTTTCTTTCCAGCTCTCTTAGGTGATTTGTTAGGCTCTCCACTTGTGATCTTTCCATTTTCTTGATATGTGCTCGTAGAGATATAAATTCCCCTCTTAGAACTGATTTCATGGCATCCCAGAGGTTTTGGTAAGATGTTTCTTCATTTTCATTTGTTTCCAGGAATCTTTCAATTTTTTTCTCTGATTTCAGAGTTGACCCATTCATTGTTCAGCAACATGCTGTTTAGTGTCCATGTCTTTGTAGACTTTGGGAAAATGTTATTGGTTTTGATATTTATTTTTATTCCATTGTGGTCTGAGAATGTGCATGGCAAGATTTCAACCTTATGGAACTTGTTTATGCTTGATTTATGGCCAAGGATGTGATCGATCTTGGAGTATGTTCCATGTGGTGATGAGTAGAATATATTCTGTGATTGTTGGATGGAATAATCTGTAGCTATCTACTAAGTCCATTTGGTCAAGTGTCAAGTTTAGGTTATGGATCTCCTTGTTGATTTTTTGCCTTGATGATCTATCTAGGGCTGTCAGTGGGTTATTCAAGTCCACTGCTATAATAGTGTTAGAGTCAATATATTTTTTTAGCGTGCTTGTTAGTTGCTTTGTAAATGCTGGTGCTCCTGTGTTGGCAGAATATATGTTTAGGATGAATATTTCTTGTTTATAGATTGAACCTTTTATCATTATGTAGTATCCTTTTGCAACTTTAAAGATTTTTAATAGCTTAAAGGTTGTTTTGTCTGGCAATAATATTGTAACTCCTTCCTTATTTTTGTGATCCATTTGCCTGGAAACTCATTTTCCATCCTTTAATTTTGAGTCTGTGTGCATCCCTTGAGTCTCCTGGATACAGCAAATAATGGGGTCATGGTCTCTTATCCAGTCCGCCATTCTGTGCCTTTTCAGTAGTTAATTTAGTCCATTCACATTCAGGCTGATTATTGGAATGTGATTGCTAATCCCTATCATGAGGTTCTTATAAAGTTTTTCTTTGTTTGTTTTCTTTTGGCTTTGGGGTTAATGTATGTGTGTGTTTTCAAGTTTCTTGTTGTGCTGTATTTTCTGTTGATTCTGTCCTCTTCTGTTCTCTTGGAAAGTGTGTGGTGATTCTTTTTTTTCTTTCTTCTGTGCTTACTACCTTTTTAAATGTCTCCTGTAGAGCTGGTCTGGAAGCTGCATAATCTCTTAGGAATTGGATGTCTGGGAAGGATTTTAATTCTCCATCACTAATGAAGCTGAACTTGGCTGGATAGGAAATTCTTGGTTGAAATTGCTTTTCTTTGAGGACTTTGAATATAGGGCTCCAGTCCCTTCTTGTTTGTAGTGTTTCTGCCAATAGGTCTGCTGCTATTTTGATTGGTTTCTCTGGTAGGTAGTCTGACCTTTCTCTCTTGCTGCCTTTAGAATTTTTTATTTTCTGCCTACTTTGTTTAAGCAAATTACTATGTGTCTAGGGGTTGGTCTTCTCATGTGACGTCTTGTGGGGGTTCTCTGTATCTCTTGGTGCTTGGCTGGTCACATCTCTGGTGAGATGGAGAAAGCTTTCTTGGATTACCTCCTGGAATTCTTGTTCCAAGTTGTTCTCATTTTCCCTTTCTTCTTCTGGGATACCAATCAGGCATAGGTTTGGCCTCAATACAATCACACATCTCTTGTAGGCTTTGTTCTTTCTTTCTGAGTCTTCCTTCTATGGTTTTTATAGATCAGGTTAATTCGATGTTCTGGTCTTCAAGTTCTGAGATTCTTTTTTCAGCAAGGTTAATTCTGCTTTCCATGCTTGTCATCTTGTTATTTATTTCCTGGATGGAATTTTTTATTGCCAGAATCTAAGTTACAAGTTCTTTAGTGTTGCTTCTTGTCTTTCTTGAGTCTTGTTCACTCTTTCCAACCATTCCCTGATCCCTGTCATATTCTGGGGCCAGTTGTTGGTGACTTCCATTGTTTGGGCACCAAGGTCTGATATCTCAGGAGTTTTGTCTTTGGTAGACTTGGAATTGCCTGAGGTCTTCCTTTGACTTTTCCTCATTTGTGAAAGATCTCTTGTTTTTTTCTTTAGTTCTGCTACTCAATGTCAGTGGGAGAGGCTTTCCCTTCTGATGTTTGCTCATTCCTATATTCCTCCCTGATCTGGGCTCTGGATTTGTTCTATTTTGAAATAGGATGGTGGATGAGAAGCTTTGCTGTCCCTTGTAGTTTTTGAAATCTGAGTGAAATGGGGGATGGGGTGCTGGGAGTCAGATGCTACTTGCAAATTAAAATGTTCACTTATTGTGGTATGCTTTCCCTGAGATCCACTCCCCACCACTACTCTATATGATGATGCAAAGCAGAAACCAACCCACACTATAAAACTATCTGCAATAATAACAAAGTGAGACAAAACAGCAGAAAACTGCCAAGAAAACTAAAAACACACACAAGCCTAGTATGAAGTGAATAGAGATGAAAGACAAAAAGACCAACGGGGGGAGAATAGTAAAAAAGGAAAAAGAAAGAAAGAGAAAAAAGGGGGGATTCAGGTGGAACCCTCACATACACACCCCTTAAATTATAAAAAATGAATATAAAAAAACCCCACAGGAACAAAAGAGCAAGAGCCAACAACAAAATTAAAAGATGAACACTCAAAGCTCAATCATTCACATGCACACACAAACAGAGAATGACAAACAAAAGCAGAAAGAAATGGGGAAAGAAAAGAAAAAAAATTTGGGAGGGGATGCAGGTCAAAGTCTCACATACACATTTTGCACAAAGGAAAAATATTTTAAAAACATGAACAAAGAAGCAGTCAGAAAATTTTTAAAATTAAAAAATAATTGAAAATTAAAAAAAACAAAATGGAACAAAACAAAAAACAAAAACAAAGACAAAAAAACCTGTCCTCTTGTGGCAGGCTCTGTAATTGTTCCTCTAATTAGATCTCTCCTGCAGAGCCACCCCTTTCATTCTCTCCTCAGGGAATGAAGCGGTGAAGGAGGAGGGGCAGTGGAGGTGGGTTTGGATGCAGTCTTCCCCTCCCACTCTCCTATGGTCAAGGAGATCTCTGTTGGGGATGTACAGGATAGTCCCTTTCCCAGGTTTGTACTCTCATGAGGTTGCCCCAGCCAGGCCTATCCTGGAATGGAGTTCTTCTATTGCAAGTGATGTCCAGGCTCCATCTGGGTTTGTCCCTCTCAGTCATGGCCCAGCTGTGTGGGTCTGATGTTCACAGAATTTCTGGGGAGGAGGGGGTTTGGGTCAGCCCCAGACTCACCACTGATCTCTTTGGAGTTTTTCCTTGTCCTTTTCTGGCCACACCCTTTGTCCCATGGTGGGGCGCCTGGAACTCAGCACTCGTCAGGTCCCTCTGAAGTTTGTGCTCTCAGGATATTTCCTCTGGACCACGATCCAACCCTGAGTAGTTGATCCACCATTCACAGAGATCAGATCTCTGGGCTCCGTCTTCAGTCCCTTCCAGTGCCTTATTGGGTCTCTCTCCTACTTCAATGGTAGAACTTCAATTTTTAAAATATTTTTCAAAGATTGTTGTTTTGCCCAGGTTGTGGGCAAATAGGATGAGCTATCTTAGTGAATGTACCATGGACACTTGAAAGAAATGTGTATTATGCTGATGTTGGGCATAGAAGTCCATAGATGCTAATTAAATCAAATCGGTTCATGGTGTTGTCCAAGTTTTTTAAAAAATATTTTTGCCTACTTGGTCTATCAGCTAATGAGCTGAGTAATGAAGTGTACTTCTAGTTATAGTTTTATCAGTTTTGGCTTCACATTTTGAAGCACAGCTTTTTTTTTTTTTTTTTTTTTTTTTGCTTTGGACTTGTAATAAACTCTTGGTTCACTGATTTATTGAATGTTCCTTATGAATGGTTTTTTCATATTGATAACAACGTTGCTATTAATGTAGCAACTTCAGCTTTCTTTTGGTTAGTGTTTATGTGGTTTTTTTCATCATTTTACATTTAACCAATATGTATTATTGTACTTAATGTGGGCGGTTTTGATATATATGCTTTACTTTAAAGATGTGGAGTACAATTCAGGATTAGGTATAAAGCTGGACACCGTGCAGGTAGTTTTGGTCTCCCTTTGGTTCCCATTTTGCCTTGTTTGAGATCAGGCATGCTTTTTGATGTTATGCCCAACCACCCACACTGGCAGTATCCTGCTACTGCCAATCCCTTTATTTTTTAAAACATTTTTTATTTAAAAAATGTGGGTTACAATTTATGGTTAGGTATACAATTATTGATTATGCAGGTACCCTTGTTGATGAGGTATGCCCCTCCCTTCACCAGTAGTTCCCCTCAAATGCCAATCTTGCCCCTCCTACCCTGGAAGTCTCCCACTACTGCCAATCCCTTTCTTATAGTATTATGATAATTGTTACAGGTCCGCTTATGAGTAAGAACACATGGTACTCTGTTTCTGTGAGAGATCACTGAGTATAATCGACTCTAAATCCATCCAAGTTGCTGCGAAGTCCATATGTTTGTCCTTCTTTATGGATGCATAATATTCCATTGTGTATATGTACAACATTTTTTATCCAGTCCAGCTTTGATAGGCAGCATGATTGGTTCAAAGCTTTTGCAATTGTGAATAGAGCTGCAACAAACATGCATGTGCAGGTATCTTTTTTGTAGAATGATTTGAGTTCCTCCGGGTGTATTTCCAATAGGGGAATTGCTGGGTCAAATGAAAGGTCAATTTCTAGTTCTTTCAGAAATCGCCACTGTCTTCCAAAGAGGTTACACTAGTTTGCATTCCCACCAGTAGTGTAGAAGTGTTCCTTTTTCTCAACATCCTCTCCAGCATCTGTTGTTTGTTTTATTAGTGATGGCCATTCTTACTGGGTTTAGATAGTATCTCAATGTGGTTTTGATTTACATTTCTCTGATGATGAGTGAGGCTGAGCACTTTTTCATGTGTCTGTTGGCTGCCTGTATCTCTTCCTCTGAGAAGTGTCTTTTCATGTCTTTGCCTATTTTTTAATGGGGCTGTTTGTTTTTTTCTTTTTGGTGCATTTGAGTTCCTTGCAGATCCTAGGTGTTAGGCCTTTGTCAGATATACAGTTGGCAAATATTTTTTCCCATTCTGTGGGCTGTCTCCCTGCTCTCTTGATTTTTTTTTTTTTTTTTTTTTGCTTTGCCAAATTTCATTAGTTTGATGAGGTTGCACTTGTCTATCTTATTTCTTATGGTATGGGCACTTAGGGTTTTGATCAGGAATTGGTTGCCAGTTCCAGTTTCCATGAGGGTGTCTCCTGTATTTTCTAAGATTCTTATAGTTTGAGGTTTTACGTTCAGGTCTTTGATCCATTTAGAGTAAATTTTTGTGTATGATGATAGGTAGAGGTCTTATTTCAATTCTGCATGTGATCAGCCAGTTTTCCCAGCACCATTTACTGAGTAGGTTCTCCTCTCCCCAGTGGTTGTTGTTGGAGGCTTTGTCAAAGATGAGTTGGTTGAGAAATTGAGACTTTGCTTCCGTAATCTCTATCCTCTTCCATCCGTCTGTATGTCTGTTCTTGTACCAGTAGCAGGCTTTTTTGATTACTGTGGCCTTATAGTAAAGTGTGAAGTCTGAAAGTGTGATACCTCCTGCTTTGTTTCTTTTGCTAAGGATTGTTTTAGCTATTCATGGTTGTTTAAGTTTACATATGAATTTCTGCATTGTCATTTCCAAGTGTGAGAAGAATGATGCTGGTAACGTAATGGGTATTGCGTTGAATCTGTAGATTGCCTTTGGTAGGATGGACATTTTAACAATGTTGATTATTCCTATTCATGAGCATGGAATATTTTTCCATTTGTCTGTGTATTCTTGGATTTCTTTGAGTAGTGTTTTGTGGCTGTCATTGTAAAGTTCTTTCACTTCTCTGGTTAGGAAGATGCAGAGATACTTCATTTTTCTTGTGGCTATTGTGGAAGAAATTGTGCTTTTTATTTGGTTCTCTGCCTGCTTGTTTTTGGTGCATAGGAATGCTACTGTCTTTTGCACATTTATTTTGTACCCCGAGACTTTGCCAAAGTCCTTTATCAGTGCAAGCAGGTTTTTAACAGATTCTTTTGGGTTTTCAAGGTATAGGATTATATTGCTAGCAAAGAGGGATAACTTCATTTCCTCTTTTCCTATTTGGGTACCCCGGATTTCCTTTTCTTGTCTAATTGCCCAAGCTAAGACTTCCAACACAATGTTGAACAAGAGGGGTGAGAGGGGACAGCCTTATCTTGTTCAAGTTTTCAGGGAAAATGTTTCCAATTTCTGTACCTTTAGCAATATA
This sequence comes from Cephalopachus bancanus, assembly GCA_027257055.1. Classification (NCBI taxonomy): domain Eukaryota; kingdom Metazoa; phylum Chordata; class Mammalia; order Primates; family Tarsiidae; genus Cephalopachus; species Cephalopachus bancanus. Next base: position 955,877 of record JAPVLO010000790.1, on the reverse strand, counting down.
TTAGCTGTGGGTTTATCATAGATGACACTTATTATTTTGAGGTATGTTCCTTCTATACCTAGGTGTTTGAGGGTTTTATCAAGAGGGGATGCTGGATTTTATCCAAAACTTTTTCTGCATCTAATGATATAATCATATGGTTCTTGTTTTCACATCTGTTGATGTATTTAATTACATTTGTGGTTTTGCGAATGTTGAACCAGTCCTGCATCCAAGGGATGATGCCTACTTTTTGTAGAATTCTGCTGGAAAGGCATCGTGTCCAGGGTTTTTTTTAAATACGTAGTTTTCTTATGATTGAGCCAATTTCCTGGGTTTTTATTGGTCTATTTAGTGTCTCAATGTCTTCTTGTTTCAACCTGGGTGGTTGTGTGATATCAGAAATTCCTCCATTTCATTTAGGTTATCAAGTTTGTGTCCATATAGGTGTACATAGTAATCTCTGATAATCTTTTGTATTTCTTTGGGTTCAGTGGTGATTTGATCTTTTGTATTTCTGATTGTGTTTATTTGGGCTTTTTCTCTCTTTTTCTTGGTCATTCTGGAGAGGGGTCTATCAATCTTGTTAATTCTTTCAAAGAACCAGCTTTTTGTTTTGTGGATGTTTTCTATGATATTTTTGTCCTCTATGTCCCATATTTTGGCTCTTATTTTGGTGATTTGGATTCTTCTGTTAAAGTTAGTGTTTGGGTGGACTTCCCTTTCTAGCTCCCTTAGGTGATTTGTTAATCTCTCAACTTGTTATCTTTCGATTTTGTTGATGTGTGCTTGTAGAGATATAAATTCTCTTCTTAGAACTGTTTTAATGGCATCTCAGACATTTTGGTAAGATGTTTCTTCATTTTCATTTGTTTTCAGGAATCTTCTAATTTCTTCTATTTTAGTGTTGACCCAGTAGTCATTCAGTATTATGCTGTTTAGTGTCCAAGTCTTTGTGAGCTTTGGGGAAATTTTCTTGGTGTTGATATTTATTTTTATTCCACTGTAGTCTGAGAAGGTTCGTGACAATATTTCAACCTTATGGAATTTGCTTATGCTTGATTTATGACCAAGGATGTGATCAATCTTGGAGTATGTTCCATGTGGTGGTGAGTAGAATGTATATTCTGTGGTTGTTGGGTGGAATAATCTGTAAGTATCTATTAAGTCCATTTGATAGATTATCAAACTTAGGTTCTGGATCTCCTTGTTGTTTGCCTCTAGGTCTGGCTGTTAGTGGAGTATTCAAGTCCCCTGGTATAATAGTGTTAAAGTCAATATCTTTTATTAGTTTACTTAGTAGTTGTTAATTAATGCTGGTGCTCCTGTTTTGTGTGCATATATGTTCAGAATGGATATTTTTTATTGATTGATTGAACCTTTTATCATTATGTAGTGTTCTTTTATATCTTTTAAAATTTTTGATAGTTTAAAGGTTATTTTGTCTGATATTAATATTGCAGTTCCTGTTTTCTTTTGTGATCCATTTGCCTAGAAACTCATTTTCCATCTTTTAACTTTGAGTCTGTGTGCATTCCTTTTGGTGAGATGAATTTCCTGGATGCAGCAAATAATTGGGTCATAGTTTTTTTTTTTCTATAACCAATATTTTTTATTATGATATTGTGGGGTACAGTTAAGGGTTAGGTATAAAAATACATTTCGCTCAGGCACCCTTGTTGATAAGAGGTGTTTCCCCATTCCCAGACAGATATTTACTACTGTTAATCCCATCTCCCCTCCCCATAGTTTCCCACCACTGTCAGTCCTTTTCTTATAGCATTACATAGGATATTCAAAGTCCACTATATGAGTGAGAACATGTGATACTCAGATCTTTGTTTCTGTGAGAGGTCACTCAGCATCCATCCAGGTTGCTGTGAAATTCATGATTTTGTTCTTTTTTATGGCTGCATAGTATTCCATCATGTATAAAAACACATTTTTTTAATCCAATCCTCTTTTGATGGCAGCATGGTTGCTTCCAGGTTCTTGCTATTGTGAACAATGCTGCGATAAACATGCGTGTGCATGTATCTTTTTTATAGAGTGATTTGAATTCTTCAGGATATATTCCCGGTAGGAGGATTGCAGGGTCATATGGGAGGTTGATATTTAGAGCTTTTAGGAATTGCCACACTGCTTTCCACAGAGGTTGCACTAGTTTACACTCCCACCAACAATGTAGAAGTGTTTCTTTTTCCCCACACCCTCTCCAGCAGCTGTTATTTTTTGAGTTGTTGATAATTGCCATTCTGACTGGAGTTAGGTGGTATCTCAATGTGGTTTTGGTTTGCATCTCCTTGATGATTAGTGAGGTTGAGCATTTCTTCATGTGTCTGTTGGCTGCTCAGATGTCCTCTTTTGTGAAGTGTCTGTTCATATCTTTTGCCCATTTTATTTATTTTAATTAATTAATTAATTAATTTATTTTGAGTTGGAGTCTCACTCTATCACCCAGACTGGAGTGCAGTGGCCGCTCCCGGCCACCGCAGCCTCGACCTGCTGGGATCTGGTGATCCTTCTGCCTCAGCCTTCTGAGTAGCCGGAATTACAGGCGCGTGCTACCACGCTCTGTGAATTTGTTGATTTACTGTAAAGATAAGGTCTCGCCTGCCAGGCGGGTCTCAAAACTGTGGGCTCAGGCAATCCACTCACTTCAGCCTCCCAAGGCACAGGATTACAGGCTGAGCCACCGAGCCCGGCTTTTGCCCATTTTATAATGGGGTTGTTTGTTTTTTTCTTTTCAGCATGGTTGAGTTCCTTGTAGATCCAAGATGTTAAGCCTTTGTCAGACCTGGTGTTGGCGAATACTTTTTCCCAGTCTGTAGACTGTCTCCCTGCTCTCTCTTTTTTTTTATTTTTAGAGATGGAGTCTCACTTTGTTGTCCAGACTGGAGTGCAGTGGCCACTCCCGGCCACTGCAGCCTCGACCTGCTGGGCTCTGGCGATCCTTCCACCTCAGCTTTCCAAGTAGCCGGAATTACAGGCATGCACCACCACACCCAGCTGAGTTTTTGATTTATTGTAGAGATGAGGTCTCGCTGCCCAGGTGGGTCTCGAACCCGTGGGCTCAGGCAATCCACTCACCTCAGCCTCCCAAAGGCGCGGGATTACAGGCTGAGCCACTGAGCCCGGCTTCCCTGCTCTCTTGATGGTTTCTTTGACTTTGCAGAAGCTTGTCAGTTTAATAAGGTCCCACTTGTCTATCTTCTCTCTTATGACCTGTGGGTTTCGGGTTTTGTTCAGGAATTGTATGCCAGTTCCGATTTCCATGAGGGTATGTCCTTCATTTTCTAAGGTTCTTATGGCTTGAGGTTTTACATTTAGGTCTCTGATCCATTTTGAGTTAATTTTTGTGCATGGGGATAGATAGGTGTCCTGTTTCAATCTTCTGCATGTTGTCAGCCAGTTTTGCCAGCACCATTTTCTGAATAGGTTCTCCTCTCCCCAGTGGTAGGTTGTGGAGGCTTTGTCAAAGATGAGTTGGTTGAGAAATTGAGGTTTTGCTTCTGGAATCTCAATTCTATTCCATTGATCTGTATGCCTGTTCCTATACCAATACCAAGCTGTTTTGATGATTGTAGCTTTATAATAAAGTTTGAATTCTGGTAATGTGATACCACCTGCTTTGGTTTTTTTTTTTGCTGAGGATTGTTCTGGCTATTCTTGGATGTTTGTGCTTCCATATGAATATCTGTGTTGTTTTTTCTAGGTCTGAGAAGAATGTTGTGGTAATTTGATGGGTATTGCATTGAATTTGCAGATTGCCTTAAGTAAGATGGACATCTTCACAATGTTGATTCTTCCAATCCATGAGCATGGGATATTTTTCCACTTGTTTGTGTCATCTTTGATTTCTTTGAGCAGTGATTTGTAGTTTTCATTGTAAAGGTCTTTCACGTCTCTGGATTGGAAGATGGCAAGGTATTTCATTTTTTTGTGGCTATTGTGAATGGAATTGTGGTTTTTATTTGGGTTTCTGTTTGTTTATTATTGGTTTAAAGAAATGCAATTCTCTTTTGTACATTTATTTTGTATCCTGAGACCTTGCCAAAGTCCTTTATCAGTGTAAGGAGGTTTTTGAAAGATTCTCTTGGGTTTTCAAGGTACACAGTCATATCGTCTGCAAAGAGAGATAACTTGACTTCCTCTTTTCCTATTCGGATACCCCTGATTGCCTTCTCTTCTCTGATTGTTTGAGCCCAGGACTTCCAATACTATGTTGAACAGGAGGGGTGAGAGTGGGCATCCTTGTCTTGTTCCAATTTTCAGGGGAAGTGGTTCTAATTTTTGTCCTTTTAGGAGTATGCTGGAAGTAGGTTTCTCATTGATGGCCTTTACTATTTTGAGGTATGTTCCCTGTATGCCTAGATGTTTGAGTATTTTTATCAAGAAGGGGTGCTGGATTTTATCAAAAGCTTTTTCTTTATCTAATGATATAATCATGTGGTTTTTGTTTTGACATCTGTTGATGTATTTAATTACATTTATGGTTTTACGAATGTTGAACCAGCCTTGCATCCCAGGAATGCAGCCTACTTGGTTATGATGGATGATTTTTGAGATGTACTGTTGAATCCGGTTTGCTAGGATCTTGTTGAGAATTTTAGCATCTATGTTCATCAAAGATATTGGCCTGTCGTTCTCTTTCTTTGTTGGGTCTTTACCTGGCTTGGGTATCAATGTGATGTTAGTTTTGTAAAATGATTTGGGTAGAGTTCCATCTTTCTCAATCGCCTGGAATACCTTCAATAGGATTGGTATCAGCTCCTCCTTAAATGTCTTGTAGAATTCTGCTGAAAAGCCATCTGGACAGAGCTTTTTTTTTGTAGGTAGATTTCTTATTACGTAGTCGATCTCCTTGATTGTTGTTGGTCTATTTAGGGTCTCAATTTCTTCTTGTTTCAACCTAGGTAGGTTGTATGATGTCAGAAAGTCCTCCATTTCCTTAAGGTTTTCAAGTTTGTTTCCATACAAGTGTACGTAGTAGTCTCTAATGATCTTTTGTATTTCTTCAGGGTCAGATGTGACTTCATCTTTTGTGTTTCTGATTGTGCTTCTTTGGGTTTTTTCTCTTAGTAAGTCTAGCTAGGGGACCATTGATCTTGTTTATCCTTTCAATGAACCAGCTTTTTGTTTCATTGATTTTTTTTATATTTTCTTTTTGTCTTCTATGTCCTGGATTTGGGCTTTTATTTTGGTGATCCGGATTCTTCTGCTGAAATTAGGGTTTTTGTGGTCTGCTTTTCCAGCTTCCTTAGGTGGCTTGTTAGGCTGTTAACTTGTGTTCCTTCCATTTTCTTCATGTGTGTTTGCAGGGATATAAATTCCCCTTTTACTACAGCTTTTAAGGCGTCCCAGAGATTTTGGTAAGATGTTTCTTCATTTTCATTTGTTTCCAGGTATTTTTTTTATCTCTGTTTTGATTTCATCATTGACCCAGGAGTTGTTTAGCATCATGCTGTTTAGTGTCCATGTCTTTGTGGGTTTTGGGGGGACCTTGTTGGTGTTAATGTTTATTTTTATTCCACTGTGGTCCAAGAAGGTGCATGGTAGAATTTCGGTCCTTTTAAATTTGCTTATGCTTGATTTATGGCCAATTATGTGTTCGATCTTAGAATACATTCCATACTGTGATGAGTAGAATGTGTATTCTGTGGTCTTTGGATGGAGTGTTCTGTAGGTATCAGTTAAGTCCATTTGGTCCAGAGTCACATTGAGGTTCTGGATCTCCTTGCTGATTTTTTGTCCTGATGATCTGTCTAGGGTTGTGAGTGGTGTATTAAAGTCCCCAATTATGATGGTGTTAGAATCAATATCTTTCTTTATTTTTCCTAGAAGTTGCTTTATGAAAGGTGGCGCACCTATGTTGGGTGCATATATGTTTAGGATAGATATTTCCTGTTGATGGATTGAACCTTTTATCATTATGTAGTAGCCGTCTGTATCTTTTTAAATTTTTTATAGCTTAAATGGTATTTTGTCTGAAATTAGGGTAGTGACTCCTCCTTTCTTTTGTGTTCCATTCTCCTGAAAGTTTGTTTCCCATCCTCTTACTTCAAGTCTGTGTATGTCCTTTCTAGTGATATGGGTCTCTTGAAGGCAGTATATTGTTGCCTGGTGATATTTTATCCATTTTGCCATTCTATGTCTTTTCAGTGGTGCATTTAGTCCATTCACTTTCAGGGTAATTATTGAAATGTGAGAGTTCATCCCTATCATAGAGTCCTATAGAGTTGTTGCTCTTCCGCTTGGTTTTGGTCTGTCTTTGGTTTTGGGATTAGTTCATGTATATTTTATTCTTTTTCCTGTACTCGTGTGAAGAACGCTGTTCTTTTTTCCTTTTCTTCTGTGTTTAGTACTTTCTTAAGTGTTTCATGTAGAGGTGGTTTGGTGGCAGCATAATTTCTTAGGGATGGATATCTGGGAAAAATTTTAATTCTCCCTCATTGATGATGCTTAGCTTGACTAGGTAGGTTGTTCTTGGTTGAAATTGTTTATCTTTTAGGACTTTGAAGATAGAGCTCCAAGCTCTCCTAGACTGCAGGGTTTCTGTAGATATATCTGCTGCTATTCTAATTGATCTTCCATGGTAGGTGATGTGGCCTTTTTCTCTTGCTGCCTTTAGGATTGTTTTCTTTTATGCCTACTTTGTTTAGGCAAGTTATTATGTGTCTAGGAGTTGGTCTTCTCATTTGTTGTCTTGCAGGGGTTCTCTGAATCTCTTGTGTTTGAATTTTTGCATCACTGTTTAGATAAGGGAAGTTTTCTTGAATTATCTCATGGAAAGTTTGTTCCAGTGTGATCTCTGTCTCTCTTTCTGCCTCAGGAATGCCAATTACTCTTAGGTTTGGTCTCTTGAAGTAATCGCTCATCTCTTGAAGGTTTTGTTCTGTCTTTTTGAGCTTATTTTCTGTGTTTTTAAGAGTTTGTGTTAGTTCTATATTTTGGTCATAAAGCTCTAAGATTCTTTCTTCTGCTTGGGTAATTCTGCTTTCCTTGCTTATCAGTTTGTTATTTATTTCATTCACAGTATTCTTTATTACTGTTATCTCAGATATCAGCTCTTTCCTAGTTTCTTCTTGTGTCTCTTCAATTCTTTTTAATCTCTCCTTTAATGTCTTGATATCTAGGTTTGTAGTTTGAGACCCTTCATTCTGGGGGCTCTTTATTGTTTGCATTCCGAAGTCAGTTTTCTCAGTGTCTTCCCTCCCAGGGTTCTGGGAGAGATCCATACTCTTCTTTTGGTTTTTCTTCATTTGTGTAGATTTCTCTCTCTCTCCCCCTTTCCCTCCCTTTCTTTAATTCTGTTTTTGAGGGAAGGTGGGGTTGCTTTTGTTTCACTTCTGCAGTATCCTGTTCTTCCTTATGACAGTCTCCTGGCTTTGTTCACTTTTGAGGTTGGAGTGTCAGCTGCAGACTGTACTTTTTGCAGTTTTGAGGTTTAATTGAGGGAGAAGCTGTGATTCAGAATGTATATGCTGATTCTAGCATCCATGAACAGGTGTATGAGCACACTGGAACCTACTTCCCTCTGCCTTACAATCTGTCAATGTAGCAGTATGTAGGCTTGGTCCCTAGATTAAAAAGGGGGTATAAAAGAGGAAAATAATGGAGGAAGGGGAGTCAGTAAGAGGTTAGAAAGAGAGAAGAGTGAGAGGGAAAACAGACATACATACCAACTATCAGATGAGAAAGAGACACAAGGCCGGAGAGAAGTGAAAAAAGACATGTAAGAAATATTCCCTAAAGAATACTGATAGCTACACAGAGACAGACCAATAAAATCATGAAACAGTGTAAGTTAGAAAGCAAACAACAAACGTGATCAAAACAAACAGTCAAAATGATAAAATCATAAGTCAAAATAAGAGATCAGACTAAAGTCACTTCAGCTCTGATCTCCAGCCTCTCCCCTTTGTTTTTTGTTGCAGGCAGCTAGATTTACTCACATTTTGGGTTTGTTTTTGTTTTGTTTTGTTTTGTTTTTGAATTGGATTCTCACTCTGTCGCCCAGACTGGAGTGCAGTGGCTGCTCCTGGTCACCACAGCCTCGCCTGCTGGGCTCCGGTGATCCTTCCCCCTCAGCCTTCCAAGTAGCTGGAACTACAGGTGCTGGTCTTTTTTTTTTTTTTTTTAGCCTGCTGCCTGTGAGTTGTTTTTGTCTGATTCAGCGTAGGGGTGGGGCTTTGTCTCCTGTTTAGCCATATTACCTTAGGATCCCATGTGGGTGTTGTTGATACGTGGGAGAGGCAATGGAAATCTCTGCCTGGAGAATGACTGAGGCAGATTCACTTTCGCAGATCCGTTTCTCTCTGCTTCTCTGTGTCCCCAAGCTTGGGGTCATACGCTGAGTGCCTCAGCCAGGGTGGGCCAAGAGCTCCAGAGCTCCAAAGCTCCAAAGGGCAGGTGGTGAGTGGCAGGAGTGGCCCTGGGCCCCCCACAGGGTACTTCAGTCAGGAATGGGACTGGTGTCTCTCAGGGTGGGCACCCAGAGCCTCCCTGAGTGACCAGCGGCTTGGTGCTGGGTGCTGGTGGAGAGACAATGTAGCCAGGGAGGGAGCTGAAACCCGAGACTCCCACACAGGCTGGAGTCATGTATGGTGGAACAGCAGCAGCAGGGGGCCACGATATCCAGCCCTGCATGGGACCGAAGGTCCCCAGGCCTCAAACCAGCATGGCTGGTAGTGGGCTGGGGGATGGGGGAAAAAAGTAAGAGTCTTTTGGGAACTCACGTTTGGAGAATCTCACAAGTCCACCTATGCCATTGCCATCTTGCTGGAACCCCTGGGTCATGGTTTCTTATCCAGTTTGACATCCTGTGTCTTTTCAGTGGTGCATTTAGTCCATTAACATCCATACCGATTATTGAAATGTGATTGTCTATCCCTGTCATGAGGTTCTTATAAAGTTTTTTCTTTTTTTTGCTTGTTTTGTTTTGACTTTGTGGTTAAGGTGTGTGTGTGTTTTCAAGTTTGTTGTTGTACTGAATTCTCTGATGATTCTGTGCTCTGCTGTTCTCTTAGAAAGTGTTTGTTCATTCCTTTTTTTCTTTCTTCTCTGCTTAATACTTTTGCAAATGTCTCCAGTAGAGCTGGTCTGGAAGCTGCATAAGCTCTTACAGATTGTGCATCTTGGAAGGATTTTCATTCTCCATCACTGATGAAGCTGAGTTTGACTGGGTAAGAAATTCCTGGTTGAAATAGTTTATTTTTGAGGACTTTGAATATTAGACTCCCATCTCTTCTCACTTGTAGTGTTTCTGCCAATAGGTTTGCTACTTTCCTGATTGTTTTTCCCCCAATGGGTAGTTTGACCATTCCCTCTTTCTGTCTTTAGGATTTTTTATTTTGTGCCTACTTTGTGTAGGCGAATTACTATGTGTCTAGGGGTTGGTCTTCCCATGTGATGTCTTTTGGGGGTTCTCTGTATCTCTTGTGTTTGACTAGTCACATCTGCGGTGAGATGGGAAAATTTTTCTTGGAATACCTCTTGGAATACTTGCTCGAAGGTGTTCTCAATTTCCCTTTCTTCTTCTGGGATACCAATCAGGCACACGTTCAGCCTCTTGATACAATCACACATCTTTTGTAAGCTTTGTTCTTTCTTTCTGAGTTTTCTTTCTATGCTTTTTACAGATTTGATCAATTCCATGCTCTGGTCTTTAAGTTCTGAAAGTCTTTCTTCAGCTAGACTAATTGTGCTTTCCATGCTTGTCATCTTGTTATTTATTCCCTGGCTGAATTTTTTATGTCCCAATTCTCTGTTACAAGTTCTTTCAGTGTTGCATAGTGTCTTTCTTGAGCCTTGTGCACTCTTTCCATTCATTCCCTGATCCCTGTCTTATTCGGATCCAGTCATTGGTGACTTCCATTGTTTGGGCTATGAAGTCTGATTTTTCAGGATTTTTCTCTTTGTTACACTTGAAATTACCTGTAGTCTTCCATTGGTTTTTCTTCATTTGTAGCAGATCTCTTGCTTTTCTCTTCATTTCCATTATTCAGTGTCAGTGGCAGAGGCTTTCCCTTCTGATGTTTGCTCAGTCCTCTATTCTTCCCTGAGCCTGGCTCTGGATTTTTTCTATCTTGAAATGGGATGGTGGATGGGAAGATATACTTTCTCTTGTAGTTTTAGAGATACTAATATAGTAGAGGATGGGGCACTAGGATTCAGAAACTACTTGCAAATTAAAATGATCACTTATTGTGGTATGTATTCCCTGAGACACACTCCCCACCACCACTCTACATGATGATGATGCAATGGGTACATGTGTGGATCCCCCTGAGTCCAAGATACAGTGACAGCAATGAGGAGCACAGAGAAAAATAAAATACAATAATATGGATAGGAATTTATAAAAAGAAAAAAACACAGGACATTGAAACTAAAAAACAATTGAACACACACACACACAGACATACATGCACACACCCCAAAGCAAACTGGAATAACAACAAACTAAAACAAAACAAACAACAATAAAAAAATCAGGAAAAGTAAACACACACACATGCCTAGCATAAAATGAATGGAGACAAAAAAAAGAAAGACCAGAAAATAACAAAGGAATTCAGATTGAACACTCACACATATATTGACACACACCTTAAATTTAAAAAAGATAAGAACAAAAGAGAAAAAACAAGCCAACAACAACAAAAATACTGAAAGATGAATACTGAATCATTCACAAGTACACATAAACAGAAAACAAAAAAAGAAGAAAGAAAATGAAAAGAAATAAGGAAAAAAATGGGGGAATGCAGATCAACCCCTCACATACACATTCATGCACAAAGGAAAAATATTTTTAAAATAGATGAACTAAGAAACAGACACAATTTTAAAAAAAATTGTGGCCTCTTGTGGCAGGCTCTGTAGTTGTTTCTCTCCTCTCTTCTGCTGTCTCCTGCAGAGCTTTCACCTCTTTCCCTCTCTCTCCAGTGTCCAAAATAGCAAACAAGGAGGAGCAGTGGGAGTGCTCCCCTCCCACTGCTCATGTGGTCAGGGAGATCTCCCTGGTGGGAGGTGCACGATTGTCTCTTCCCCAGGTATTTACTCATGGAGGGTGCCCCAGCCATGCCTATCCTGGATTGGAGTTCTCCTATTGCAACTGATGTCCAGGCTCCATCTGGGTTTGTTCCTCTCAGTCATGCCCCAGCTGTGTGGGTCTGATATTCAGAGGATTGCTGGGGAGGAGGGGGGTTGGGTCAGCCTGGGACTCACCACTGATCTCCCTGGAGTTCTTCCTTCTCCTTTTCTGGTCATATCCTTTGTCCCTTGGCTGGATCAGGGTAGGGAATGGGGCACCTGGGACTCAGCACTCATCAGGTCCCTTCAAAGTTTGTGCTCAGGTTATTCCCTCTGGCTCATAATCAAATCCTGAGTAGTTGATCTACCAGTCACAGAGATTGGGTCTGTTGCTCCATGGTGAACAAGTCAGAGCACTTTCCTGCCCCACCTTCAAGATGTGTTGGGGTGCCCCTCTCGTCCTCTCCAGTGGGACTCTCCCTCTAGGTTCCCTCTGAAGTCCCTGCTTCCAGTGTCCAGCCAGGTGCTGAAGTGGTGTGTCCAATACATTTAATATTCTATTGTTTCAAGTAGAATTGAAAAACCTTATAAACACTGAATCATTTATGCTCCTCCCTTTATATTATGGTTGCCATACAGGTTATATCTACACACACTGAAAACCCTATCGACTGGATTTTTAAAAATGTGGTACATATTCACAATGGAATACTATGCAACCTTCAAGAAATTCTTTTCACTTATCCTTCAAACATCAACACAGTCTTCCCCATACAAGGACACATTTTTGTACTTTCAGGATATAGGAAGTGTGTGTCCTACTGCTCCCATTATGCCATATTCAAACTTATCCATTCATTTATGTTGCATATGTGTATTCAACAAATAGTTAATGAACTTCTAAATATGAGAGCCAATGTGCATTACCTGGAGCAATGCTATCTTTCTGCCTATTACATTTCTTTAAAAAAACTTACCACTAGATGCAATTAACAGTTGTTTATGTATTAGTAAATCTTCTATAGGTACTCACTTCAACTTAATATGAGAAACCTATAAGGAAAGACAATAAAACTTGATGGAATATATACCTGGATTAGTATTAACGACTAATGCTATGCTTAATGTGGGAAACCAAAAATGAAAACCACTATAAAAACCCACAAAATTCTTTTCAATATGAACTATGGCCTCTACTCTGGTTAAAAATCATACAATATTAGAGTGATAAATGGCACTCAGACCCAAAATATACCTCCCTTGCATCTGGTTTATGGGGTCTAATCTGCCATATACACTGTTTTTGACATTGGCATTTTCCTCTGCCAGACTAGGGAAGAAAAAGACTGGGAAAGAGAATGTATATGGAAAATTCACTAGATATAAATGCTATTGTATTATGACTCACTGTCTTACTTTAAGAACTGTTGATAAAATTCAACAGGAAAATTATGGAGTCTCCCATAGTGGATGTCCATCAAAGGTTCACAGGAGCAGAAGGGTAGCTTTGTTCTATTGTGTTTACCAGAACCTCAGCGTGTACCTGCAAATCTTGTGGATGGAGCCTTTAACGGAGAATATTATTTGTCCTGCAGTAGTCCTTGCTAACAGAGTGCCTGTCTTTTCTATTAACTCTCCTTCTTATTGACAGCATGCTTGTCTTTGTATCTGAGTGCCTGATATCCCAGAATACATGCTACATTTACCAGCCTTGGAAGTATCTGTGAATGGCCATAAATCTAATGTCTGTTCACGGGGACCTGAGTGGAAATATTCCATAAACATTATACAAAATGTCTTTTCAGAAAAGCTCTGCTCATCCTCATTTTTTCCTTATGTCTTCTGTTGTGATGCAGAAACAATAGATGGGTATGGGCATCCACTTTGGAACAGAAATTGGAATCTATATACTGCGAGTGGTGGGGCAGCAACATAGATGGAGCCTGGGCACTGATGATTTGTGAATCTACCCACTAACTCCAGACTATCTTTCTTCAGACATCTTATATGAGAGATAAATGAACTTTCATTTTTAAAACCAATTTGTTTTAGGTTTTATTTTCATCACAGCTAATGATAATCTTAATAGATATAGATTTTTGTATTTCAATTGCAGTGATGCTTACTAAAGAACCTTAAAAAGTGGCATGGGCATACTGAAAGAAGTAGGGAAGCAGACATAATGTTCAGAAATGACTGGTGACTCTTATGGCAAATACTTTATAGTCTTATTTTTGTGTGTATTTTTAGGAGATGTATCAAAGACTCCACAATGATAGGAGGATTTATATTAGGTGTTACTAAATATTTATAGCAATTTTGCTTTATATTTTGATGTCTTGCTGTTGGTGGGTAAAGGTTAGTGGCTATTACTATATGAGGGGAGACCCCCAGAAACCAAGAATTTGTCTGCAAACAATTGTGTATTTATTCTTTCATGTTTAAACATTTAAAGAAAAATTTAAAGATAAATATTTAAAGATAAATATGAGGAAATCTCCTAGAACAGAGAAAAAGAAAGGTTGTGACAATAAACATATACGAAATTGAGAAACAATTTAAGATTCAACATCCACCTTACAGGAGTTCCAGAAAAAAAGGTAAGAATAAGACAAAGACATGAATACACACTTTTCAAAAGAAGACAAATGAACAGCTAACAGGCACATGAAAAATGCTCAGTCTCACTAATCCAGAGAAATGCAAATCAAAACCCCATTGAGATACCACCTAACAGCAGTATGTATGTCCCTCATTAATAAATAAAAAAACAACAGATGCTGGTGAGGGTGTGGAAAAAAGGGAGCGCTTCTACATTGTTGCTGGGAGTGCAAACTACTTCAACCTCTATGGAAACAGTGTGGAGATTTTCAAAAGAACTAGAAACTGAACTTCCATAAGATGAAGTAATCCCCCTCCTGAGAATATACCTGGAGGAGCCCAAATCATTCTACAAAAAGATACTTGCACCCATATGCTTATTGCAGCATTATTTACAATAGAAAAAACATGGAACCAACCCTGCTACTCCCTGAAAGTGGACTGGACAAAGGAAATGTGGCACATATACACGATGAAGTATTACGCAGCCATAAAGAAGGACAAAATTATGGACTTTGCAGCAAATTGAATGAATTTAGAGTCCATCATACTCAGTGATATATCACAGAAACAAAGAACTGAACACCACTTATTTGCACTCATAAGTGTGTCCTGAATATTTACCACAATACTAAAAGAGAGGGATTAGCAGTAGCAGGACACTGCCAGGGGAGGGAAGACATGTAACACCACTAAGGGTACCTGATCCTAAACCAGGGGAAGTGAGGACCAGTTGGAGGCCCAACTTTGTCTGCACATGGACTACTTATGTACTTAATCCTGACTTGTACCCCACATCTTTATAATAAAATAAACACACACACACACACACACACACACACACACACACACACACACAATAAAAAGAATTCTAGCCTAAAAATAAGAAGAATAAGGCAAAGACAACTATCAAAATATTATACAAAGCTTCTCATTGCTGAAGTGGTCCATAATTGAAATGACCCATTGAGTCGTGACTGATATGAATGGGAAAAGACCCTACAACATGACACATCACAATGAAATTTTGGAACAAGGATAAGTAAAAACTCCTAATCAATTCCAAACCCAGGGGCAGGGGCACAAGACCTGAAAGAAATGAAAGTGGAAACTAGACTGGCATCATATCTGTCATTATTAACATTAGATGCTAGAAGACACGTATGTAGGAGAGATTCTGAGAAGTAGATTTATTGGTACAACGTGTGTGCAAGTTTAAAATTTTTATAAATACTACCAAATTATTCTCCTAAAATGCTTAACCAAGTCACATTCCTAAAACCAGTATATAATAATGCTCATTTCCCTGCATTCTCACCCACCCCAGATAGTTATCAATATTTTTTATTTTCCTTTCACGTAACTTCATATAGCAGATAATAATGATTGTTTTAATTTACGTTTGGCTGATGAGATTAAACCTTTAAAAATATTTATTTATTTTAAATTTTTTATTTTAAAGATGTGGAGTACAATTCAGGGTTAAGTCTACAAATGTCCATTACACAGGTATCCTTTTTGATGAGGGTGTGCCTCCCCTGGCAGAATCCTACTACTGTCAATCCCACTCCTCTCCCCCAACCACCAGCAATTTTCCATTACTGACAATTCTTTTCTTATAGTATTATGATAATTGTTCAAGGTTCACTTATGAGTAAGAACATGTGATACTCAATTCTTTGTTTCTGTGATAGATCACTCAGTATTATAGACTCTAAGTCCATCCAAGTTGCTGTGAAGTTCATAATTTTGTCCTTTATGGCTATGTAATATTCCATCGTGTATATGTGCCACATTTTAAAAATCCAGTCCTTTTTCGATGCGCAGTATGGTTGGTTCCATGTTTTTGCTATTGTGAATAATGCTGCAATAAACATGCATGTACAGGTATATTCTTTCATAGAGTGGTTTGAGTTCCTTTGAGTATACCCAGAGGTTAGTCACTTTTACCTTCATGCTTTCAAGATTGCATCTTTTAGGCAGAGAGCAGTAGCTCATACTTTTAATCCTAGCATTTTAGAAGTCCAAGGTGGGAGCATTGCTTGAGTGTAGGAGTTTTTAATCCTATAAACATATAAAATCAAACATCAGAAATTAGGTGATGCTCCAGTCCTACGATTTTGATATTATATTGTTATTCAAACAAAATTACATATGGAAATTCAGTACATAAAAAAACACAAACGGGGAGCACTCTGGATAAAATGAGGAGTTTCCTGAACTAATTTCACCGAACCCCTAGCACTCCATTAAATACAATTTGACAACTAATGTTCAGCTATCTCTGTCCCTCCTAGAGATTTTAATCCTGACCAGCTTTCTTAGCAAATCCCATCATCTTATTCCTTTGCCACATGGTCTCTTATTTTCTCTAGTGAAAACTCACAGCCCCTCAGTTATCTATCCCTCCCTCTAGTCACACAAATAGCTCAAGATTGGGCCAACCATAACCATGCTTATTAGTGACTACAGACTGGTTCTCTTATAATCCCTTGTGAGTGACTTTGGCAAAGGCAGAAAGTCAGGTAGTCCACATGCAAAATTTGCTAGTCTTCTCTTCTGTCTTCTGTCTGTTTCTTTTTCTTGTCTTGGGGGTTTCTTCAATATTTTTCTTTTGGTGGCAGTATTGCTCCATTGAAACAAAATGATTCCTTCCTCCTACTCTTTGCTTTTGAAAAACATCTATAGCTGAAGCAAGTGTACTTTACTTGAAAAAAAAGTCTTGCATTTGGATCTGGCATTTAAATCTAAGGGATATTTCCGGTAACCTATGCACAATAATTCTCTGCCCAGGCCTTCTTGATTACAGAGGAAAAGGAAGGTCAAGTAGATTCCATGAGCTCCTCTCTATTTCTTTGCTTCGTTTTTTTTTCTTTTCAATAAATTTTCCCTGGCTATAAAATACACTTGATCATCATAGAAAATTTGAAGAACACAGAAAATGTTAATGAAGAAAATTAGCATCATCTATAATCTCATAAACAAGAAATACCACTACTGTTAAAAATTGAAAGCAAGGGACGGGGCAAGATGGCAACGACATAGGTGAACTGGTGAGATTCTCTGAATGGACCAAGGCTGCATACTGCTGAATAGACAGACTGTAAAGCAGAGGGAAAAGTGAACAAAGCCAGAAGACCCTCATAAGGAAGAACAGGTCATTGCAGAAGAGAAATAAAAGCAACCCCACCTTCCCTCGAAAACAGAATTGAAGAGGGGGAGGGAAAGGGGGAGAGGGAGAAAAATCTACAGAAATGAAGAAAAACCAAAAGAAGAGTATGGGTCTCTCCCAGATTCCTGGGAGAGCAGACATTGAGAAAACTGACTTTGGAATGCAAACAATGAAAAGTCCCCAGAATGAAGGGTCTCAAAATGCAAATGTAGATATCAAAAAAATAATGGAGAGATTAAAAAGAATTGAGGAGACACAAGAAGAAACTAGGAAGGAGCTGATATCTGAGATAACAGTAATAAAGAATACTGTGAATGAAATAAATAACAAATTGATAAGCATGGAAAGCAGAATTACCCAAGCAGAAGAAAGAATCTCAGAGCTTGAGGAACAAAATATAGAAATAACCCAAACTCTTAAAAACACAGAAAATAAGCTCAAAAAGACAGAACAAAACCTTCAAGAGATGAGTGACTACCTCAAGAGGCCTAACCTAAGAATAATCGGACTCCCTGAGGCAGAAAGAGAAACAGAGACCACATTGGAACAAACTTTCCATGAGATCATTCAAGAAAACTTCCTTATCTAATCAGCGATGCAAAAATTCAAACACAAGAGATTCAGAGAACCCCCACAAGACAACAAATGAGAAGACCAACTCCTAGACACATAACAATTCGCCTAAATAAAGTAGGCACAAAAGAAAAAATCCTAAAGGCAGCAAGAGAAAAAGGCCAGATCACCTACCATGGAAGACCAATCAGAATAGCAGCAGATTTATCTGCAGAAACCCTGCAGGCTAGGAGAGCTTGGAGCCCTATCTTCAAAGTCCTAAAAGATAAACAATTTCAACCAATAATAACCTACCCGGCCAAGCTAAGCTTCATCAGTGAGGGAGAATTAAAATTTTCCCAGATATCCAATCCCTAAGAACTTATGCTGCCACCAAATCATCTCTACATGAAACACTTAAGAAAGTACTAAACACAGAAGAAAAGGAAAAAAGAACAACAATCTTCACAAGAGTACAAGGAAAAGAATAAAATATACACGAACCAAGCCCAAACCAAAAGAAAGACAAAAAAAGAAAAAAGAAAAAACCAAGTGGAAGAACAACAACTCAATAAGAACTCCATGATAGGGACGAACTCTCACATTTCAATAATTAGTCTGAATGTGAATGGAAAAAACGCACCACTGAAAAGACATAGAATGACAAAATGGATAAAATATCACCAGGCAACAATATACTGCATTCAAGAGACCCATCTCACTAGAAAGGACATACACAGACTCAAAGTAAGAGGATGGGAAACAAATTTTCAGGCAAATGGAACAGAAAAGAAAGGAGGAGTCGCGATCCTAATTTCAGACAAAATACCATTTAAGCTATCAAAAATTTAAAAAGATACAGAGGGCCACTACATAATGATAAAAGGTTCACTCCATCAACAAGAAATATCTATCCTAAACATATATGCACCCAACATAGGTGCGCCAACATTCATAAAGCAACTTCTAGGAAAACTAAAGAAAGACATTGATTCTAACACCATAATAACTGGGGACTTTAATACACCACTCACAACCTTAGACAGATCATCAGGACAAAAAATTAGCAAGGAGATCCGGAACCTCAATGAGACTCTGGACCAAATGGACTTAATTGATACCTATAGAACACTCCATCCAAAGACCACAGAATACACATTCTACTCATCACCACATGGAACATATTCTAAGATCGACCACATAATTGGACACAAATCAAGTATAAGCAAATTTAAAAGGACTGAAATTCTACCATGCACCTTCTCGGACCACAGTGGAATAAAAATAAACATTGACACCAACAAAGCCCCCCCAAAACCCACAAAGACATGGACACTAAACAACATGATGCTAAATAACTCCTGGGTCAATGATGACATCAAAAGCGAGATCAAAAGATACCTGGAAACAAATGAAAATGAAGAAACATCTTACCAAAATCTCTGGGATGCCTTAAAAGCTGTAATAAGAGGGGAATTTATATCCCTACAAACACACATGAGGAAAATGGAAGGAACAGAAATTAACAACCTAACAAGCCACCTAAAGAAGCTGGAAAAGCAAGACCACAAAAACCCTAATTTCAGCAGAAGAATCCAGATCACCAAAATAAAAGCCCAAATCCAGGACATAGAAGACACAAAGATAGTAGAAAAAAATCAACAAAACAAAAAGCTGGTTCTTCGAAAGAATAAACAAGATCGATGGTCCCATAGCTAGACTGACCAAGAAAAAACGAGAAAAAAACCAAATAAGCACAATCAGAAACACAAAAGATGAAGTCACATCTGACCCTGAAGAAATACAAAAGATCATTAGAGACTACTATGTACACTTGTATGGAAACAAACTTGAAAACCTTAAGGAAATGGAGGACTTTCTGACATCACACAACCTACCTAAGTTGGAACAAGAAGAAATTGAGATCCTAAATAAACCAATAACAATCAAGGCCATCGACTATGTAATAAGAAAACTTCCTACAAAAAAAAGCCCTGGTCCAGATGGCTTTTCAGCAGAATTCTACAAGACATTTAAGGAGGAGCTGATACCAATCCTACTGAAGGTATTCCAGGCGATTGAAAAAGATGGAACGCTCCCCAAATCATTTTACAAAGCCAACATCACATTGATACCCAAGCCAGGTAAAGATCCAGCAAAGAAAGAGAACTACAGGCCAATATCTTTGATGAACATAGATGCTAAAATTCTCAACAAGATCCTAGCAAACCGGATTCAGCAATACATCTCAAAAATCATCCATCATGACCAAGTAGGCTTCATTCCTGGGATGCAAGGCTGGTTCAACATTCGTAAAACCATATGTGTAATTAAATACATCAACAGATGTCAAAACAAAAACCACATGATTATATCATTAGATGCAGAAAAAGCTTTTGATAAAATCCAGCACCCCTTCTTGATAACAACCCTTGAACATCTAGGCATACAGGGAACATACCTCAAAATAGTAAAAGCCATCTGCAAGAAACCCACAGCAAGCATACTCCTAAATGGACAAAAATTGGAACCATTTCCCCTGAAAACTGGAACAAGACAAGGATGCCCACTCTCACCCCTCCTGTTCAACATAGTATTGGAAGTCCTGGCTCGAGCAATCAGAGAAGAGAAGGCAATCTGGGGTATCCAAATAGGAAATGAGGAAGTCAAATTATCTCTTTGCAGACGACATGATTGTGTACCTTGAAAACCCAAGAGAATCTGTCAAAAACCTCCTTACACTGATAAAGACCTTTGGAAAAGTCTCAGGATACAAAATAAATGTACAAAAGACAATCGCATTTCTCTACACCAATAATAAACAAACAGAAACCCAAATAAAAAACACAATTCCATTCACAATAGCCGCAAAAAAATTGAAATACCTTGGCATCTTCCTAACCAGATATGTGAAAGACCTTTACAAGGAAAACTGCAAAACACTGCTCAAAGAAATCAAAGTTGACACAAACAAGTGGAAAAATATCCCATGCTCATGGATCGGAAGAATCAACATTGTGAAGATGTCCATCTTACCTAAGGCAATCTACAAATTCAATGCAATACCCATCAAATTACCAGTAACATTCTTCTCAGACCTAGAAAAAAACAACACAGGAATTCATATGGAAACACAAACGTCCAAGAATAGCCAGAACAATCCTCAGCAAAAAAAACCAAAGCAGGTGGTATCACACTACCAGACTTCAAACTTTACTATAAAGCTACAATCATCAAAACAGCTTGGTATTGGTATAGGAACAGGCATATAGATCAATGGAATAGAATTGAGATTCCAGAAGCAAAACCTCAATTTCTCAACCAACTCATCTTCGACAAAGCCTCCACCACCTACCACTGGGGAGAGGAGAACCTATTCAGTAAATGGTGCTGGGAAAACTGGCTGACCACATGCAGAAGATTGAAACAGGACCCCTATCTATCCCCATGCACAAAGGTTAATTCCAAATGGATCAGAGACCTAAATGTAAAACCTCAAACCATAAGAACCTTAGAAAATGAAGGAAAAACCCTCATGGAAATCGGAACTGGCATCCAATTCCTGAACAAAACCCAAAACCCACAGCTCATAAGAGAGAAAATAGACAAGTGGGACCTTATTAAACTGACAAGCTTCTGCAAAGCCAAAGAAACCATCAAGAGAGCAGGGAGACAGCCTACAGACTGGGAAAAAGTGTTTGCCAACTCCAGGTTCAACAAAGGCTTAACATCCTGGATCTACAAGGAACTCAAGCATGCAGAAAAGAAAAAACCAAACAACCCCATTATAAAATGGGCAAAAGATATGAACAGACACTTCTCAAAGGAAAACATCCGAGCAGCCAACAAACACATGAAGAAATGTTCAACCTCACTAATCATCAGGGAGATGCAAATCAAAACCACACTGAGATACCACCTAACCCCAGTCAGAATGGCAATTATCGACAACTCAAAAAATAACAACTGCTGGAGAGGGTGTGGTAGAAAGGGAACACTTCTACACTGTTGGTGGGAGTGTAAACTAGTGCAACCTCTATGGAAAGCAGTGTGGCGATTCTTAAAAGCTCTAAATACCAACCTCCCATATGACCCCGCAATCCCCCTACTGGGAATATATCCTGAAGAACACAAATCACTCTATAAAAAAAATACCTGCACACGCTTGTTTATCGCAGCATTGTTCACAATAGCAAGAACCTGGAAACAGCCATGCTGCCCGTCAAAAGAGGACTGGATTTAAAAAATGTGGTACATATACACGATGGAATACTACGCAGCCATAAAAAAGAACAAAATCATGAATTTCGCAGCAACCTGGATGGAACTAGAGTCTATAATACTGAGTGACCTCTCACAGAAACAAAGATCCGAGTGTCACATGTTCTCACTCATATAATGGACCTTAAACATCCAATGCAATACTGTACGAAAATGACTGACCGCACTGGGAAACTATGGTGGGGGGAGGGAGATGGGATTAACAGTAGCAAATATCTGTCTGGGTACGGGGAAACACCCCATATCAACAGGGTGCCTGAATGAAATGTCATTGTATACCTAACCCTTAACTGTACCCCACAACTTCACAATAAAAAAAAAAAAAATTGAAAGCAAGTCTCTCCAGTGTGTGTTCTTTGTACACATTTTGGCATAATTGTGAGCATATGGTATATAAAATTTAGTGTTCTGTGTTTTTTTGTTGTTTATACTTCGTAAGTATGTTTACATAGTTTTTTAAATCTTTAAAAATACCTTATAATGTAAAACATTTAAAGATATTATTTTAATGCCTGTGGAATAATCTACCACATGAATTTATCATAAATTAGTTACTATTTCCTATGAGATAAAACATATAGCTAGTTTCTAAAAGATTGTTTCTTTAAAATAATATTTCTATAAATTGAGTAAACTGGATGCTCCCTTTCTTAAATGGGCAAAATGCATCTTTCAAAAAAATAAAGATTGATTGACACTAAATACATACCTAATTGAAGAATGTTAACCTTTGAGGTATTTTCTCATTCTTTCCCCTAAACTCACCTACTTAAGAAAGAAGAGAAATTCCTATAGAACTCTCCAGGAGCTAAAAAAAGTAATTTTAAACATTCTTTGCTAACTGTGATCTACTCTGAAACATACTAGTTGTAAATTATTGAAACTGATGTCTCCAGTGCTGTGATGAGATTATGTCTTCCCTAAAGGGCTCAGGTCATTTGAACTGGCAACCTTGTACATATTTTTAAGAAAGCAACTCTGCTTCATGCCAAGATAGCTATTTTCCTGAACTCCAAAATTTCTGGAGAGGAACAGCTTTAAAGAATGAGATAAAGCATACCTTGTTTTATTGCACTTTATTGTACTTCATAGATATTATTTTCCTTACAAATTGCAGGTTTGTGGCAACCATGCATTAAGCAAGACTATTAGCACCATATTTACAACATCATGGGTCCATTTTATGTCTCTGTCACATTTTGGTGATTCTCACAATAGTTCAAACTTTCAAATTATCATTATGCCTGTTATTGTAATCTGTGATCAGTGATCTCTGCTGTTACTATTATAATTGTTTTGGGGTACCATAAACTGTTCTTATATAAGGAGGTGACCTTAATCAATAAATATTGTGTGTGTTTTGACTGCTCCACCAATCATCTCTTCTAATAACTATCTCCCTCTTCTCAGGCCTCCCTATTCCCTCAGACACTGGACATAGCAATATTAAAATCAGGCCAATTAACAACCTTACAATGGCTCCTAAGTGCTCTAGTAAAAGGAAGAGTTGTACCTTTCTCACTGTAAGTAAAATGCTAAAAATGATTAAACTTAGTGAAGAAGGTATGTAAAAACCTGAAAGAAGTCAGCAGTTAAGCTTATTGAACCAAACAGTTAACCAAGTTGTGAATGCAGAAGAAAAAACTATTGAAAGAAATTAGAAATGCTACTCTAGCAAACACACAAATGATGAGAAAGTGAAACAGCTTTGTTGTTGATATGAAGAAAGTTATAGTGTTCTGAGTAGAAGACAAAATCAACCACAACATTCCTTTAAGCCAAAGCATAATCCAAAATAAGGTCTTAACTCTCTTTATTCCTATGAATGCTGAGAGAAGTGAAGAAGATGCAGAAAAACAAGTTTAAAGCTAGCAGCGGTTGCTTTATGAGGTTTAAGGAAAGAAGCCACTTTCATAACATTAAAGTGTAGGATGAAGCGCAAGGGTTGATGTAGAAGCTGCAGCAAGTTTTCCAGAAGATCTAGCTAAAACCATTGATGACAGTGGTTATGCTAAAGAAGGGATTTTCAGTGTAAACAAAACAGCCTTCTATTGAAAGAAGATGCCATCTAAGACTTCTGCAGTTGGAGAGGAGAAGTCAATGCCTGGTTTTAAAGCTTCAAAATACACACTCACTCTCTTGTTAGGGGCTATGCAATGGGTGGCATTAAGTTGAAGTCAATGTTCATTTACTATTCCACAAATCCTGGACCCTCAAGCAATATGCTAAATTTACTCTTCCTGTGCTTTATAAATGGACGACAAAGCCTAGATGACAGGACATCTGTTTACAGCATAGTTTGCTGACTATTTGAAGCCCCTCGTTGAGACCTGCTACTTGGGAGAAAACATTCCTTTTGAAATATTGCTGTTCATTGACAATATACCTGGTCATGCAAGGACTCTGATGGATGTGTACAAAGGGATTAATGTTGTTTTGTACCTGTTAACCCAACATCCATTCTGCAACTCATGAATCAAGGAAATAATTTTGATTTTCAAATCCTCTTACTTAAGAAGTGCATTTGGTAAGCCCATAGCTTCCATAGATAGTGATTACTCTGATGGATCTGGACAAAGTAAATTAAAATTCTCCTGAAAAGGATTCATCATTCTAGATGTCATTAAGAACATTTATAATTTATGAGAAGAGGTTAAAAAATCAACATTTACATGAGTTTGGAAAAAGCTGATTCCAAGCCTCAGGGATGACTTTAAGGGCTTCAAGATTTTGTTGGAAGTCATTCCACTTGTATGGTCGAAATATCAAGAGAACTAAGATTAGAAGTGAATCTGAAAGTTGTGACTGAATTGCTATAATCCCATAGTAAAACTTAGAAGGATGAGATTTTCTTCTTAGGGATGAGCAAAGAAAGTAGTTTTCCAAGATGGAAGCTACTCCTGATGAAGACGTTATGAACATAGTTGACATGACAACAAATAATTTAGAATATTACATAAATTAAGTTTGTAAAGCAGTGGCAGGGTTTGAGAATATTGATTCCAATTTTGAAAGAATCTCTTCTGTGGGTAAAATGCTATCAAACAGTATTGCATGCTACAGGGAAATACTTTATGAAATAAAGAGTCAATCAGTGTGGCAGAAGGTATTGTTATTTTACTTTAAGAAATTGACACAGCAACCCCAACCTTTAATAACCACCACCCTGATTAATTGGCAGCCATCAACATGAAGGCAAAAACCATTCACCAACAAGAAGGTTATAACTTGTCAAACACTCAGATGATCATTAGTATTTTTTGCAATATAGTATTTTTAATTAAGGTATTCACATGATTTTCTTAGATATCATGCTATTGCACACAATAGACTACTGTGTAGTATAACCTGTAACTTTTATATGCACTGAAAAATCAAAAAAATCATGTGACATCCTCTGCTGGAGTGTCCAAAGACTGGTCCTCCTGGGGGTCCCCATCATCATTGCTGGCAACCAAACATGCCACCTGGGATCCAAGGATAAATTAATCTGAAGTACATTGGTACTATGACCAGCACCCACACATCCTTCCTGGGGGTCTGATTATTGGCCCACTTGACCTACTATCATCTCCACCAGAGTCCACACATTTATCTCATGGTCCCTAAAACTGGCTTTCCTGGGCCTGCCTCTGTTGGTTCCTGCATGTACCAAGGAACATGAGGACCAACTAACCTGCTTCACCACCCCTACTGCTGAAGTCTATGTGCCCCACCCAGGGATCTGAAGACTGGCTCACCAAAGGCCTACTTAAATCACTGCCAATGCCCACATGAGCCACCTGGAAACTAAGGACCAGTCCATTTGGAGCCAACCATTACCACAGCTGGTGCCCATGTGTACCATCTAGAGGCTTGAGATTCAGACCACAACATGCTCTAGTTCACAAATAAACCTCACTGTAACTTCCACAAGCAAAAACAACCTAAACCACTTGGGAAATTGCAGACACCAAGGAAATAATATAGAAATGACACCACAGCGCCCATGCAAACTCAAAGCCAAAGTAACTGACTCAACCAATATTATAAGTATATCTACAGAAAAAGGTTTTTCCAACAAAAGTAACTTTATAAAATTAGAAGAAACAACTCTTGCACCAGATGTGCAGATATAAATGTAAGGACAGAAGAGTCATGTAAAAGCAAGAAAACATGACATCTGCAAAGGAACACAACAATTCTTCAAATTAAAGAAATATATGAAATGCCCAAAAGGAATTCAAAATAATGATTTTAAGGAAAGTCAGTGAGATACAAGAAAAGACAAGTAGTCAGGACAAGATATCAAGAAAACAAGTCAGGATCTGAATGAGAAATTCAACAAGGATATAGATAGCACAAATATGAACAAAACAGAAATTCTGGAACTAAAGAATTCAATGAATGTAATGAAAAATGTAATTGAGAGCTTCAACAACAGACTAGATCAAGCAGAAGAATTTCTAGCCAGGTACGGTGGCTAACACCTGTAATCCTAGCATGGTGGGAGGATCATTGAGGTCATGAGTTAAAGATCAGTGTGAGCAATATGGCAAGACATTATCTCTACAAAAAAAGAAAGAAAAAGATAATAATAATAATTTATGAACTTGAATAAAACTATAAGTCAATAAAAAGAAGAAATCTGCAAAAACACCTAACAATTAAATAACATGCTTCTGAATAACCATTGATTCAATTAAGCAATTAAGAAAGAAGTTAAATAATTCTTTTGAAACAAACAAAATTGAAAACAGCATACAAAAATATGTGGGATTCAACAAAAGCACAGTTAAGAGGGAAAAACAAAACAACCTAATGATGCACCTCAAGAAACTGGAAAAGCAAGAACAAACCAGATCCCAAATTAATAGAAGAAAATATATTAAAAATAAGAGCAGATCTAAACAAAATGGTGTTATACAAATTTAAGAGATCAACAAAAATGCTTTTAATAGGATAAACAAAGCTGATAAACCACTAGTTAGACTAAGGACAAAAGGAGAAGACCCAATAAACTAAATCAGAAATTAAAAATGAGACATTACAACTAGCACCATAGAAATACAAAAGTTCAGTAGAAAGTATTATGAACAACTAGACATCAACAAATTAGAAAATCTAGAAGAAATTAATAAAGTTCTGGACACATATAACCTACGAAATTTGAACCAGGCAGATACAGGAAACTGAACAGATGAATAATGAATAACAAGACTGA
Organism: Cephalopachus bancanus; assembly: GCA_027257055.1. Classification (NCBI taxonomy): domain Eukaryota; kingdom Metazoa; phylum Chordata; class Mammalia; order Primates; family Tarsiidae; genus Cephalopachus; species Cephalopachus bancanus. The sequence goes on along the minus strand of JAPVLO010000790.1, from coordinate 929,052 downwards.
ATCAGTAATAAAAATGTCTCCCAACAAAGAAAAACCCAGTGCTGGATGACTTTAGTGCTGAATCCTGCAAAACTTCTAAAAAGAAAGAAAGAAAAAACTAACAGCAATTCTACTCAAACTATTCCCAAAAAATGAAGTGGAAGGAATTCTTTCTAACTTATTCTACAAGGCCATTATTACATTGAAATGAAAAACAAACAAGGGCACAATAAAAAAGAAAACTGTAGACCAATGTCCCCGATGAACATAAATGCAAACATCCTCAATAAACCAAATCCAGCAGCATATCAAAAAGAGAATACATCATGATTACATAGGATTTATTCTAAGAATGCAAGATGGTTCAACATACACTAACCAATAAATGTAATATATCACATCACTGAATGAAGGACAAAATGATAGGATTATCTCAATAGATGAAGAAAGATTATTTGATAATATTTAACAGCCTTCTTGATAAAACCTCTTATCAAATTAGGTAAAGAAGGAATAGACCTCAACACAATAAAGGTCACATATGCAAAATATACAGTTAATATCATAGTGAATGGGGAAAACCAAAAAACCTTTTTTTCTAAGAGCTGGACAAGGATGACCATTTTCACCAATCTTATTCAACAAAGTACTGGAGGTCCTAGCCAGAGCAAGTAGGCAAGAAAAAAATACAGGCATGTAAATTGGAAAAGAAGTCAAATTGTCTCTCTTTGAAGATGAAGAGATCTTATATACTTAAAAAAATCCTAAAGACTCTACCAAAAAATTGTTAGAATTAATAAATAAATTCAGTGAAGTTGCAGGATGCAAAATCCACATATAAAAATCAGTAGTGTTTTTATATACCAACAATAAGCTAGCCTAAAAGAACTCATAAAAACAGTTCCATTTACAATAGCTTCAAAAAATAATAAAATACCTAAGAATAGTTTAAACAAGGATCTGAAAGATTTTTACAATGAAAACTATAAAACACTGATAAAAAAATTTAAGATGACACAAACAAACGTAAAGTCATCCCATGCTCATGGCTCAGAAGAATCAGTATTGTTAAAATGACCATACTACCTATATCAATCTACAAATTCAATGCAATTCCTATCAAAATACCAAAGAAGATTTTCACAAAAACAGAAAAACAATCCTAAAAATCGTATAGAACCACAAAATATCCCTAATAATTAAAGCAAAGAGAACAAAGCTGGAGGCATCACACTACCTGACTTTATACTACTAAGTAATAGCAACCAAATAGCATGATGTTGGTATGAAAATAGATACATAAGCCAATGGGACAAGTATCGAAAAATATTCCCATATGTTTATAGTCAACCAATTTTCAACAAAAGTGCCAAAAACATACATTTGGGGAAGAAACCCCTCTTCAATAAATCATTCTGGGAAAACTGGATCTCCATACACAGAAGAATAAAACTAGATCCCATTTTGTACTTTGGACAAATATCAACACAAAATAGATTAAAGACTTAAACATAAGACCTGAATTATAAAACTACTAGAAAATAACATTGAAGAAAAGTTTCCTGATGTTGGTCTAGGCAAATATTTTATGGGTAATATTTCAAAAGCACAGGCAACAGAAACAAAAACATATAAATGAGACTATATAAAAGTAAAAAAAAATTTGCACAGCATAGGAAATAATCAACAGAATGAGAAGCAAAGCTGTAAAATGGGAGAAAATATTTGCAAACTATTCCACTGACAAGAGTCTACTATCCAGAATATACAGAGAATGCAACAACAGAATTTAAAAGAAAACAATCCAATTTGTAAATGGAAAAATCTCTGAATAGACATTTTTTCTAGGAAAGAAACACAAATAGCCAAGTATATAAAAAATGCTCAACATGACTAATCATCAGGGAAATGCAAAACAGAATTACAATGAAATATCATCTTACCCCATTTAAAATGCTTATTCTAAAATATGCTGGGGAGGATGCAGAGAAATGGGCACTCTTATACACTGTTGGTCAAAATGGAAATTAGTACAACCATTGTGAACAATAGTAGAGGTTTGTTAAAAAAAACAAAACAAATTTTAAAAACCCTAAAATTAGCAGTGCCATACAGCCCAGCAATGCCACTACCAGGTAATTATCAAAAGGAAAGGAAATCAGTTATATTTACTGCAGTTCTAGTCACAATAAGCAAGATATGGAATCAACCTAAATGATCATCAACATGTGAATGAATAAAATATGCTAAATATGCATGCAAAGAAATAGCATTCAGCCATTTCAAAAACAAAATCCTGTCATTTGCCACAACATGCATGAATCTGGAGAATATCATGTAAAGTGAAATAAGTCAGGCACAGAAAAATATATACCACGTGTTCTCACTCATATGTGGAAGTTAACAAAATAAATGAGCTAATAGAAGTACAGAGTAGAATTGTGGTCATTAGAAGCTGGGAAATTTAGGAAGGGAGAACAGATAAAGTTTAATTAATAGATACAAAGTTAACGTTAATTGGGAGGAATAAATTCTAGTGCTCTGTTGCACTCTAGGGTGAATACAGCAATTTATTGTATATGTTCAAAAGGCTAACAGAAAGTTTTGAATGTTCACAACACAAAGAAATGACACATGTTCAGGGTTATGGATATGCTACTTAGCCTGATTAGATCATTCTATATTGTATACGTGTATCAAAATATCATTCTTCATCCCGTAAATATGTACAATTATTATGTGTCAACTAAAAATCAAAGGAAAAATTGTTTGACTCATTTTACTGTGCTATTCACTTTGTTACAGTGATCTGGAACTGTACCTGCAATTCTTACAAGTATGCCTGTATTTGCTGTCACATATTTGACATCTGGAGTAGACACAGCTAATCAGAAAGCTCAGTCTACTCCAAGTGAGCTTGGGGTTTTTTGCATGAGATATTTTTCTTTATTTAATACCAAAAAGTTGTCATGCTTCCTCTAACTCTACCAATTATAGAATCTATCTAGTCTTCCATTACCCTTCTGTGTCTGGATCACAAATGTCCGCTCATTACACCCTACTCAGGCAGCCATCCCAGACAGAGATGGAAGAATAGGTAGTAAAGGAAGTATAGGATGCCATTAGTGCCACAGTCAATTGCAATATTAGGTATAGTGGGAAGAGTTTAACCTAAAAGAGTGCCATGGGTCCACAAGTATCAGTTAACTAGTGGCCCAGAATGTATTAGAGTATTCCAGTGTGCACATAAGTACCAGGTCATTTCAGTCACTGATTCACTTTTCAGTTCCAGCTATCTCTTACTCAGTTTTCCTATGTTCTTACTTTGTGCAGAACCCATCTAGGCCATATATATTCAGAGCTACCACTGCTAAGTACAGATGCTCCTCGTCTTATAAGGTTACATTCTGATAAACCCATTGTAAGTTGAAAATATTATGTCAAAAACTCATTTAATATACCTAACCTGCTGTGTATTATAGCTTAGCTTAGTCTACTTTAATGTGCTCAGGACACTTTAATTAGCCTACACTTGGGCAAAATCATCTAACAAAGCCTATTTTATAATAAAGCATGAATATCTCATGAAATTTATTGAATACTATAACTAAAGTGAAAAACAGAATGGTTGTATGGGTACATGAAGTACATTTCTACTAAGTGTATATCACTTTTACGTGGTTATAAAATTGAAAATTGTAAATCAAAGCACTGTAAGTTAGGAGCTGTTTGTATATTTTGGGAACATCTCTTCATTTCTTTATACCATACATGCCTGAGAAGTAGGTCATCATTAATCCAACTTCTATCTTCCTTCCTATTTCTTCAGATAAGCTCACTGATCCTTTGTGTGTTAAGGCTATTGACCATCGAAAAATAAATAAAAGAAATAAAAATAGCAAATATGGGCATTTGACAAAGTTTAAGATTCTTACAAAATTACCAAAATCCTGATGTAGCAATCCTCAATGCTTTTCTATTAATGTAATCTGAAAGCTTTATTGTACATTTGATTGGTTTTTATTCACTTCAAACCTCCATCCCATCTGATATTCACTTTCTCTAGATTATGCAGATTCTTTTTTTCATGAAGATTCACCTTGCTAGACATTAAGTCTGAAGAAACAGTAGAAAGTAATGATTTAAATGACATGCTTACAGACTGATGTCAGTCCTAATTGCAGCTCAGTCATTTAATATCCATGTGCAAGGTACAGCTCAACTTTTGTGCTTGTAATACACAGAGGGTAGACTATACTACTTTTACATTTCCTTTTACTTGTTAAATTTGTCAATGTGAACTGGTGTCACCAAGAAAATCTGGAATGTCAGAGAGGCTGAAGTTGACTATTAAAGCATGGAAGAGTTGTGAAGAGAATACTTTTTTAAAAATCTGTTTCTTACAACATGAGCCATACCTCTGACCTCTTTAGCCCTTTTAATTTCCTTACTCCATTATTTATTAACTTATTTTTCAAATACTGTGCTATTTTTGAACAAATATTTAAATCTAAAAGGATGCTAGGGATAATCAATATGAAAACTGAGAGCTAACACAGCCCACATTGTGTAAGGAAAGGACAATATTGACACAGATGAAGACTGAAAAGCATCTTCAGGTTTCCAAGTCTGGCTTCAGTTTCTCTGAGAGTTTTGAAGTTCATTCTAGGCAAAGCTTTGAGTGAGTTCCAGAAAACTTAGACTCATCAAAGTGGGGATATATGACAAAGCAGTAATATGGGTCTGTCACTGGACATCTGGCAGGATATGGTTGAAAGATGGGCTGATCAATATTTTTTTTCCTTCTAAACTCATCATGACCAATCTACCTTGTTCAGGAGCAGGTTAAAGCAAAGTACTTTATTGGGGGTGTATTAGTCAGGGTAGCTGGTAACTAGAACAAACAGAATCACAAAACATTAACACAATAACATTTCATTTTAAACACAGTACAATGTGTGTAGGCAGGATAAGCATTCTCTGCCATTGTCCTCAGTTGATTCAGACAGCATGTAGGGGAAAACAGAAACTTCATCAGTACATGATCTAGGAAAACCAAGTATTCAGAATAATCTGGACCAAACTCACCTATGTATTCTTTCCTCACATTATAAAAATAAATGGTGTTATACCAGCAGGGATATTGTTGATGTCTGTCCCAAGTCATACTGTACCAGTCTAGATTGGTTGCCTCCAATACTCGGTGCAAAGATAGGATCTCCCTTTATTTTGGGCTTTCCTTTTGACCCTTTCATGCATTGGATTTTTAGTTTCCTGTATCTTATGCCTTTCTCTTTCATCGTTTACTACTTAATTTTAGTAGGGTACCTTTTCCAGTTTCTACATAAGGAATGGTGCACAGTATACAAAGTTTTTTTTTGAAAGTTCATGTTTGCTAAGGCTGCCATCACAAAGTACACTTTGTCACATATTAGCTTCTGGTGGATTGTTTACAATGTTTGGCATTTTTTAGACTGTAGATGCATCACTTTAGTCTCTGCCCTCATGTTTGTATGGCATTTTCACTGAGTGTGTGTCTATGTCCAAGTTTCCATTTTAATAAAAACTTCAATAATATAGAATTAAGGGTCCACCCTACCCCAGTATGATCTCATCTTAACTAACTACATCTGCTACAACCCTATTTCCCGATAAGGTCATGTTAAAAGGTACTGGGTTTAGGACTTCAACATATGAATTTGAGGGAGACAATTCAGTCCATGACATTTCATTTCACATATATGAAAATGTTTTCATTATACCCTCAAATTTGATTGATCATAAAATTCAAGATTGGAAATAATTTTTCTTTAGAATTTTGAAAGTATTGCTCCATTCTTTCTAGCTTCTAATGTTGCCTATTGAGAAATATAGAATCATCCTAATTCCTGATTTTTAAAAATGTATACATCTTATGTTTATATCTTTCTGGAAGCTTTAATATATTTTCTCTGCTCTAAGAACTCTGAAATATTACAATAACCTCAGATTATATGGATCCATTTTTCTAGGGTTCATTTTTCTAGGCACTGTGTAGGCCCTTAGTCTAGAAACCCATGTCTTTCTTTTTCTTGTCTTTTTTTTTTTTTGAGTTGGAGTCTCACTCAGTCACCCAGACTGGAGTGCAGTGGCCGCTGGCGGCCACTGCAGCCTCGACCTGCTGGGCTCTGGCGATTCTTCCGCCTCAGCCTTCCAAGTAGCTGGAACTACAGGTGCGCGCTACTACGCCGGCTAATTTTTTGATTTATTGTAGAGATGAGGTCTCACCAAGTTGCCCAGGTGGGTCTCGAACCCACGGGCTCAGGCAATCCACTCACCTTGGCCTCCCAAAGCGGGATTACAGGCTGAGCCACCGAGCCCGGCTATGTCTTTGAATCCTATTTTTTAAAAAAAATTTTTGATGATCTGATAATTTTCATGCTTCCATTTTCTCTTTATGTAACTTCTAGTCTATGAATGTCAGGTTTTCTTGATTGGTCCTATAATTTGCTTGTCTCATCTCTCCTGTTTTCTATTTCTCTGTTATTTTATTCTACTTTCTGGGAGATTTCCTCAGCACTGTTCAAAAATTTCCATCAATTTTTTTTCTTTTTACTATAACGTTTTTAAGTCCCAAGAGGTCTTTTTTTGTTCTCTGAATGTTTAATTTCTATAACATACTGTTTTAATTTATTCATCTCTCCCTACATAATCTGTTTGTTCTAAATTGCCATTTCTGTTTGTTAATCTCACCAGTTGTCTTATAACTTATAGCTGACTATACTTACCTTTAAGCTAATTGGAATCTCTGTGTTTACATTAACTGCAAGCTTCATTTTAAGCTTACGTTACTGATAAAAATGGGCAAGATGATGATGGATCTGGACGGAGTATGAGAGTCTCCTCATGGAAGAATATACAAAACAACTAATCTGCATTTGTTTGTGTGTGCAAGTGAGTGAGGGAATGTCCAACTGAGGGCAGATATGAGATCAAGTGCCTGGGCCCCTTGCAGAAAGAGCTGCAATTTGCTACTGCTCTGAATTTGGCATCCACTGCATGCAGAAGGATCCATCATCCCCAAGGCATCTCTTGGGAAAAGGCAGATGAGATCAGCAGCCTTTCAACACCTGGCACCTGGCCCAAACCACCACCTGCAGTAACAGATCAGGCACAGCAGCAGGGAACATGGAAAAAGTGCAGGGAGGAAATCAGAGCCGAGTCCCACCAGAGGAGAAAACATGGACTGCTGTCATTTTCTTAGTCCCAGGACTGGACAGAGGCCTGCTTTATCTCACCCAATTCTGAGCAGCCTGCATACTGAGCAACCTAAATCCTTAGATTGAGGAGTGATCTCTACACCTCTCTGAAATCAACCATCGTTTGCCCAGAGAGGATACTCCAAGTGCATGATACTGGAAAGATGGATGCCCCACACCTACATTGGACCAAACACAGAGACACGAAATTGAAGTGGGGAACCTAACAGCAGACAAGTTGATAGCTTTTCCCAGGAAGAACTTCTGAAGCAAGATGAACACTGGGAGTGAGGGCCATGGAGGGAATGCAGGGAGGGAAGCTGAGGCAGACTCCAAGGAAGAAGTGAGAAGAGACTATCCCAAGCCTAGACTGGACTCCAGAGCCTTGCTGCTGGAGAGGGAGCTATTGACCCCAACAGTGACAGGAACAGCAGTCGGCAGAGAAACTGAGCAGACTCTTTAATGCCTGGGCAAAGAAGTGCTCCAAGGCAGCCAATGCAGAACAGCAGAACTGCATCTTGAGACTAAGCACTAATTTCTGTATTGCATTGGGGCTGCTCTTTGTGACCTCAGAGAACATTGTCCTCAGTGCACAAGCCCTGGCAGGTAAGGCAGATGCAGAATCTCAGATGATCCACCCTCCACCCTGAGCCAGCTGCTGGATATTAGATGAAGACAGCAGAATGGACCAAAAAGAAGGCTGATGGTGGTATTGGTTTAACTGTTTGATTATCTTTTTTGGTTGCTTTGTTTGTTGGTAGGTTTTCTCTTTTCTTTCCTTCTTCTAATTCTCCTTCTTTGTTCTTTCTTGTTTTTTGTGTTTTTTCTTTATTTTTCTATATTTCTTTCTTCCTTTCCTTTCTCTTCCTTTCCATTTTTCTCTCCTTCTCCTCTCTCTTTTCCCTCTTAAGCCTTGTCTTGGACTCAGAGGCTATGCAAGCATACCCACTGTAAGATCATATTGTGCAGAAATGGAGAGCAAGTCCCGGCTGGCCCATTCACCAGATAGCAAACATTATGACCTGCCAACAAGTTCCGAATCCTTGCAGTGCCTCCATCCCCTAGTAAGTATTCAAAATTGTAAAGAGACAGCACAATGTCCCACCCCAGCCCTACTTCATAATTGAACAAATCTCAAGCCCCAGCTCAAGTAAGGACAAGGGGTAGAATAAATATCAGAAGTCACTGCTCCTCCATTTTCCACTGAACAAAGGAATTAAAAAGAAAGATAAGAGAACTTGTATAAACGAAGAAAAACTAATGGAGAACTGCTAGTAACCAACAGAGCTCCAGCAAAGTGTCAGTGCTAGAAATAACAGCTACTAGGGCACAAACAATGGCTATCTCTAAGAATGACAGTACCCAGAAGGTACTTACAGATATCAGAGAAAAATTGGATAGAATGAATAAAAATCATGAAATGCAAGGGATAAAACTAAATGAAGTTGCAAGAGAGCTAGACAAACTCAAGAAAGCATACTTAAGAAAAACAGAAATAAAGAACTTCATCCAAGAAATAAATAACAAATTGACAAGCAAGGGAAGCAGACTTGACCAAGCAGAAGAATGAATCTCAGAGTTGGAAGTCCAAACATGGAATTACCCAATCTATTAAAAATATAGAAAAAAAATTATGAAGAAAAAGGAAACTCTCCAAAGGATGGGCAATTTTATCAAGAAACAGAAGCTACATTTGATTTAAATACCTGAAATAGAGAAACAGAGTCAACCCCCTTGGGTCCCCTATGGCTCTGGGAGCTTTTCTGTCCTCTCAATAAATCCTGCTTTCAAAAAAGAAGAGGAAGGAAAAGACCGATAAACAACAACAATGACAAAAACCCTAGAATAAACATGCCAAAAGTTCATTCAAGAAAACTTCCCTAATTTGGCAAGAGAGACATGCAAGCACAAGAGATTCAGAGAATCCCTGCAAAAAATATCTTATAGTCATACAAGCACAAGAGATTCAGAGAATCCCTGCAAAAAACATCTTATGAGAGGACCAAACCCTAGACACATAGTAATTTGCCTACACACACACACACACACACACACACACACACACACACACACACCAAAGTAGATATAAAAGAAAAAAATCCTAAAGGGAGCAAGAGAACAAGGTCAGACTACCTACCAGGGGAGACCAATCAGCATTACTGCACACTTATTTACAGAGATGCTACAGGCCAGAAGGAAATGAACCCCAATCTTTAATGTTCTCAGAGATAAAAAATTTCAATGAAGAATTTCCTACCCACCCAGGCTAAGCTTCATAAGTGAGGGATAATTGAAATCCTTCCCAGATATCCAATCCTTAAAAGAATACACTGTTTCAAGACTAGGTTTACAGGAGATACTTAAAAAAGTGCTGGGCACAGAAGAAAAAAATATATAATTCACAAGATCACAAACAAACACAGAAGCAGCAGAATGCACAACATACCTGCAAAAATGAACACACACACATATATGAACACAAAAGCTGAATAAAAACAAAACAGCCTTAAAAAAGCATTATGACAGGGACAAACTCTCACTTTTCAATAATCAGCCAAAATGTGAATGTACTAAATGCACCACTAAAAAAGCATAGAATGGAAAACAGGATAAAAAACCATGACCCAGTAATATGCTGTCTCTGGGAAACTCACCTCACCACAGAGGAAACCCACAGATTCAAAGTTAGTGGATGGGAAACAAATTTTTGTGACTGGGTCACAAAAGAAGACAGGAGTCATGATCTGAATATCAGATAAAACAACTTTTAAGCTATCGAGAATATTAAAAGATAACATAGGACACTACATAATAACAAAAGGTTTGATCCATCAACAAGAAATAGCTATCCTATACACATATGCACCAAACACAGGAGAACCAGAATTTATAAAGCAGCTACTAAGTAAACTAAAAAATGATAATGATTCTAATACAATCATAGCTGAAGACTTAAATACCCCACTAACAAGCCTAAATGCATTATCAAGGCAAAAAATCAACAAAGAGATCCAGAACCTCAACTTGATGCTTGACCAAATGGACTTAGCAGATACCTACAGAACACTCAAACAACCACAGAATATACATTCTTTTCATCACCACATGAAATGTACTCTAAGATTGGCCACATCCTCAACCATAAATCAAGCATAAACAAATTCCATAAGATTGAAATACTGCCAGGCACCTTCTCAGGCCACAGTGGATTAAAAATAAAAATCAACATCAACAAAATTCCCCCAAATCCCACAAAGTCATGGACACTAAACAGCATGATGCTGAACAACTACTGAGTCAACACTGAAATCAAAGCAGAAATTAAAAGATTCCCGGAAACAAATGAAAATAAATAAACATCTTACAAAAACTTCTGGGCTACTATGAAAGCAGTATTGAGAGGGGATTTTATATCTTTACGAATACTCATCAAGAAAATAGAGAACAAGTTCACAGCTTAACAAATCACTTAAGGGAGCTGGAAAGGCAAGACCATCAAAGCTCTAACTTCAGCAGAAGAATCAAGATCACCAAAGTAATAGGCCAAATATAGGACATAGAAGACAAAAATACCATAGAAAAAAATCAATAAAACAAAAAGATGCTTCTTTGAAAGAATAAACAAGACTGATTGACTCCTAGCCAGAATGACCAAGAAAAAGAGAGAAAAGGCCCAAATAAACACAATCAGAAATTCAAAATATCAAATCACCACTGACATTGAAGAAATACAAGTGATCATCAGAGATTACAATGCACACCTGTAAAGAAACAAACACAATAACCTTAATGAAATGAAGGACTTCCTAACATCATACAACCTCCTAAGGTTGAAACAAGAAGACACTGAGATTCTAAATAGACAAATAGCAATCAAGGAAATTGACTGTCATAAGAAAACTACCTACCAAAAAAACCCCTGAAACAGATGAATTTTGAACAGAATTCTACAAAACATACAAAGGGAGCTAACACCAGTCATATTGAAAGTATTCCAGGTAATCGAGAAAGACAGAATGCTCCCCAAATCATTTTATGAAGCTAATTTCACACTGATACCCAAACCAGGTAAAGATCCAACAACAACAAAAAAAGAGAACTACATGCCAATATCCCTGATGAACATAGATGCAAAAATATTCAACAAAATTCCAGCAGATTAGATTTAACAACACATCTAAAAAATTATTCAACATGACCAAGTAGCCTTCATCCCTGGGATGCAGGACTGGCTCAACATCCACAAGACCCTAAATGTAATTAAATACATTAAGAGATGTGAACACAAGAACCACATCACTAGATGCAGAAAAAACTTTTGATAAAATCCAGTATCCCTTCTTGATAATAACTCTTGAACACCTAAGCATAGAGGGAACATACCTCAAAGTAGTAAGAGCAATCTATAATAAAACAACAGCCGACATATTACTAAATGGACAAAAATTGGATGCATTCCCCCTGAAAACCAGAACAAAACAAAGCTACCCACTCTTACCCCCCAGTTCAACATTGTGTTGGAAGTCATAACTAGATCAATCAGACAAGAGAAAGAAATCAGGGGTATTCAAAGAGGAAAAGAAGACGTCAAGTTATCCCTCTTTGCTGACGATATAATCCTATACCTCAGAAATCCAAGAGAATCTGTCAAAAACCTCCTTGCACTGATAAAGGACTTTGGCACAGTCTCTGAGTACAAAATAAACATGCAAAAGACAGTTGCATTCTTATACACCAACGACAAACAGGCAGAGAACCAAATAAAAAACACAATCCCATTCCCAATAGACACAAAAAATTGAAATACCTTGGCATCTTCCTAACCAGAGATGTGAAAGATCTTTGCAATGAAAACTACAAAACACTGTTCAAAGAAGTCAAAGATGACACACACAAATGGGAAAATATTCCATGCTCATGGATTGGAAGAATGAAAGGCAATCTACAGATTTAACTCTATACGCATTAAATTACCAACATCATTCTTCTCAGACCCAGAAACAACAACAAAGAAATTCATATGGAAACATAAATGACCATGAATAGCCAAAACAATACTTAGCAAAAGAAACAAAATGGGAAGTGTCGCATTAAACTTTGTTCCAGACATTAAACTTTATTATAAGGTTGCAATAATCAAAACAACCTGATATTTGTACAAGAACAGGCATATAGATCAATAAAACAGGATAGAGATTCAAGAAGCAAAATTTCAGTTCCTCAACTAACTCATCTTCGACAAAGCCTCCACCAACAACCACTGGGGAGAAGAGAACCTATTTAGTAAATGGTGCTGGAAAAATTGGCTGAGCACGTGTAGAAGAATGAAACAGGATCCCTACCTATCACCAAACACAAAAATCAACTCCAAATGAATCAAAGACCTAAATGTACAACCTCAGACTTTAAGAATCTCAGAAAACACAGGAGACTCCCTTAAAAAATTGGAATAGACAACCAATTCCTGATCAAAACTCCCAAAGCCCATGCCATAAAAGATAAGATTGACAAACGGGACCTAATAAAACTAAAAAGCTTCTGCAAAGCAAACAAAACTATCAAGAGAGTGGGAAGGCAGCACAAAAAATGGAAAAAAATATTTGCCAACTGTATATCTGACAAAGGTCTAACACCCAGGATGTACAAGGAACTCAAATGCACTGAAAGAAAAAAAAGAAACAGCCCCATTAAAAAGTGGGCAAAAGACACGAATAGGCACTTCTCAAAAGAAGATATATGAGCAGCCAACAGACACATAAAAAAATGTTCAGCCTCACTAATCATCTGAGAAATGCAAATCAAAGCCACATTAAGATACCCCTAACTCAAGTAAGAACAGCCATCATTAATATAACAACAAACAACAGATGCTGGCGAGGATGCAGAGAAAAGGGAATGCTTCTACACTGCTGGTGGGAATGCAAACTAGTTCAACCTCTATGGAAAACAGGTGGCATTTTCTAAAAGAAGTAGAAATTGACCTTTTGGGAATATACCTGGAGGAACTTAAATCATTCTACAAAAAATATACCCGCACACATATGTTTATTGCAGCACTATTTACAATTGCAAAAACATGGAAACAACTGTGCTATCAAAAGTGGACTGGATTTTTAAAATGTGGTACATATACATGATGGAATATTATGCAGCCATAAAGAAGAACAAACTTACGGAATTTTCATCAACTTGGATGGATTTAGAGTCTATCATACTCAGTGATTTATCACAGAAACAGAAAACTGAGGACCACATGTTCTCACTCATAAGCAAACCCTGAACATTTACCATAATACTATAAGAAAGGGATTGACAGTAGCGGTACACTGCTGAGATGGGGATACACAATACCAGGTAGGGGTACCTGATCTCAAACCAGATGAAGTGGGTACCAAAGGGAGACCCAAACTTTACCTGTACAATTTACTCTTTTATATTCAATCCTGAATTGTACCCTACATCTTTAAAATAAAAATTTTAAAAGTTTACATTACTGCTTTGACTGTCAATATGGCTATAACTTTCCTTTAAATGTGATCAGATTATCCCCAAAATACATTTCCAGTTTCCCACCTAGAAGGAAAATGTCCATCTGCTAGCTTTCTGTGAGCCCAGTGGAGAAAAAATACTTGATGGATATGGTTTCAGTTCAATATATTAGCCCCCATTCTCAACTATGTTTGGTATCCTGCAGTCAAGTTATCTTTTGTTTTCCCATTCCATAAAAATAAATGCTCATATTTCTGCCAGAGTGGAGGAGTGGAGTTGTCTAGTAACCTGAAGCTATAGAAAGGTGAGAGAGAATCTAGGACTCAATCCTCCTTGCTAAAGAGCTATCAACCAATACTCCTTATTTCAGCCTCCTTTATGGTAAATATTAGTTCCATATAGCAACAATTCAGCATTATTCATTGCAAGCATATGATAAAATTTCACTTTTCCATCCCTTTTGGAGGTTAAATATGGCCACGTGACTTATTTTGGCCATGAAATGTGTCATTTCTAGGTAGAAGGTTTAAGAGTATGTCATTTGCCATGTTACTTTTCCCATGACAATCATAGATGCATGTTTTAAGATGGGTCCCCCATAAGCCTGCCTCCTTAAGTGATTATAATAGATATATAGTGCGAGCAAAAAAAATATCCTTTTTTTTTTTTTAAGCCTGTGGGTTCTGGGATTATTTGTTACTGTAGTATAACCTAGCCCATCATAATTGATTATCTTTTATCTTTACTTTTAACTATTGCCACCATTCCTGAGATTTTTGAAGATTATTCAGTACAAAATTGGTTTGTTCTCAGGTCTCCTCCATTTCCAATAACCCCATTTTATGTTTTCTTGTTATGCTAAATTGGTTGCTACTTGTCTGTCTGCATTCTGGTCACTAAAATTTAGTTTCTCTTATCTCCTATTTATTCAATCTTGTAGGTTGGTGTCCTTAAAAATATCACTTTGTTCTACTATTAGTGAGATTTTAAGGGATAATGAAATTAGATATGTATGTATTCAATCTGCTATTTTTACTTAGAAATTTCATCATACCCACCTTGCACACTCATTTCTACCACCCTAACCTAAACTTCCACTGTTCTATTGGAACTTGAAACTCTCAGAAGATTAAAGAAAGTTGAAGAACATGTTGATTTTTCAACACACACCCTGACCTCCTTTGGACTTCTGCCATCTGCCACAGTTTAAGCTGGGAAGACCGACCCATGACTGCCAGAGTCTGGGTCAATAAACATATTCTGGAAGAGCTATGTGTTTGCCATGAGGGCTCTGGGGCTTGAATGTATTTATTACATTCTAGTATCTAGTTGAACTTCTCCCCAAAAATACTTCCATTAGACCTTGGGCCTGGCATCAGACTACAGAGCATGGAGCCAATCAAGTATAATGTAGAATTTTCAATTTCCTGGTGGCAGCATATCTGGTACAGGCTTATGTTTCCCTGGGGTTCTTTAGGGCCTTTATTAATTCACCCTGAGATTCTCCCATGTTTTGGCTCCTAGGGAAGCCAAGTAGTAGCGTGCAGAATATAAAGAAGGTATGGGGTCAGAAGATAAATATTTGACAGCTTTGGGAATCTGTATTTCCACTGGTGAGGTATGGTCTGAAAGACAAGACCTGTAGAAGAATCACCTGAGGTTGGCCCCTCTGAGGCTCTAAAAAGCTCTGGCCTAAGCTTCAAAAAATCTGAGTCCTAGACTATGCTTAGCCACTTACTTTTTGTGTGATCTTGGGCAGACAACTTCACCTCCCTGAGTCCTTGGTTTGCTAAAAACTCTTCCAGTTCAATTACTTCGCAATTTATGAAGTCTTAATTGTACTGGGAATTATCCTGCTCATGGTGATAATGGTTCAAGCAGAAAAATGAATAGGCCTGGTAAAGTGTGACCTTCCCAGGGGACATAAAATATTTTCCCAATTAAATGCACATCTCTTAAAGCAGTTCTCAATTAACAGGACTGGTATCAGTCAGTCTTGTGATGGGGCTACATGTACAGAAATTCAAAATTCAGAATCAAGAAGAATGTGGTGATAGGCCACTCTGATTTTTCACCTCTTAGAGAAAAGCAGGAGTGTGGTGCTCATAGCTGAGCATCACATTTTAAGTGGGACAAAGAGAGGTTAAAGAGTTTTCAGAGATATAACCAGAATTATGGAGATACTCTGAACTATGCCACATGAGGAAGAACAGAAGGATCCAGGGGTGAGTGGCCAAAAGAAGACCCCCTAAAAGATCTGGGTCTCATCTTAGTGTCTGGAGAACTCTTATGGAAAAGAGGAGTGACTTAAAACCTGAATAAACAGATATATTGGGTTTTGGTAGGTAGATGTAACAGAAAGACAGATTTCAAAATAATAAAAAGTTTCTGCTAAATTTTAGAAGTGTGTGATGCCTCAAGAAGTAGTGAGTTTCTGTTGCTGAAAGTTTCTAAGAAAAGTCACAATGCCATTTGATAGAAATAATGAGAGAGGATCAGATATCAGGTGAGGAGTTGGATCAAATGATCTTTAAGTTCCTTTCAAACCCTGAGAGTTAATAATTCCGTATTAAGTTGTCAGGTTAGTGGAGAGGAGATTTTAACCATGAGGTCTAAAATTTTAAGTAGGAGAATACCTATATACCTCCAGCTATAAGGCTAGTCTTGCCCTCTGGTCACTAGTCAAATATATGTTCGCCATCTGGAAGACTCAAGCATTTTTGTCAAAACTCAAAACTTAAATTTTTTTAGTTTGCACATTCTTAAATGTTTCTTCAAATGTAAATTAAATATTTGAATCACAATATCATAAAGTTGCTGAGCTTCAAATATAATGAATATAAAGCTATTTGGTAAGTTGAAAAGTGCCACAGAAAGATACAAGATTATTGTTGGTGTTATATTCACTAACCTGAGTACAATTCTTTTGTTTGTTTATTTGTTTGTTATTTATATTTTATTTTTAATTTACATATTGAAAGGACAAAAAGCCAAATTGGAGTTACCTTGGCCATTGTGGGCAGGCGGCTTGGCATTGGCTCATATTCTTGTCTCGTTATAACTACCAATTAGTGGTATGCTATTGTGAATATTGTTTTATTTTGTAATCAAATTTGCTAACTCTTTTGCTCTGAAGTAAGTTTAAATAATTCCACTGTTTAGAGTCACTAATAAGTAAAGCTGTAACCTACACCCAGTAATTGGAACCAAGATTTTATAATTAACATCTTTGTTCCAAGGATGTGCTTCTTGCTATCAGCCCAGTTTTCCTGTTTACATGACAAACTACCTGGTGCCTGAGAGGAAATAAATGGACCGTCATGATGGCTCCAGCTATCCTGCAATCCCCACAAGAAGGTTTTTCTACCCCAACCCGCCTGCTATATCACCCATAAACAACACACTCCTGGCTAAGTGCCTTTTGGGTTCCTAAATCCAAGGACATTCAAAGATTAATGTTTGTGTCTTAAGACTTTATTTTGTAGACTTTGGTCTAATCTCCCTGTCTATGCGATCCATTATCTGAAACTCTGGCTGCTGCCATCCTGAGCAGTTAATCATCGTGGCAAGAACAACTCCTTCCCACTGTTAAATTTCACAGGGATGCCTTTTGTAAATCAAGCTTTCTTTCCCAGTCTTCTAAGAAGAGGAAGCCTTAAAAACCCCCAGCTTCTAGCTTTCAGGGCCAAATGTTCCTTTAGTGTCTGGCCCCCTCTCCAGTCTGGGAGAGGTGGATCCATCTTTTTCTCTGAACTACTTTCTAAATAAACTTTTTCTGACCCACTTTTTGTGCAATTTTTTGCATCTTTCCCACAGTACTGGCCCATCAACCTAACACATATGTTGGGGGTTCATGCAATAATATTCATATAATATGTAAAGATCAAATCAAGATAGTTGGGATAACCATCCCCTTAAATATTTCTCTTTTATTTATGTTATGAACATTTGAATTATTCTCTTTTAGCTAGTTTAAAATGTACAATAGATTAACGCTAACTGTAGTCACCCTACTGAATTATGAAAACGAGGGCTTGTTTCTTCTATATATCTTAGTACAATTTGATCTCTGATAGAGTTTAAAGGACAGCTTCTCCAAAGTAAGAAAAGACAGATGGTTTACTGAGTGATGCTTTCTGGGACTTCTGACTAATGATTACTACCCTTACAATCACCTTTAGAATCATCCACTTTTCCTACTAGAGCCTTGTGAAGTGATGGACAAAGATGGTTGAAGGCTCTAGGTAGTTGAGGTTAGGATAATCTAGAGCAGAAAAGCAAGAGCTATATAAGGGATTGTGGGAGAGGGACTGAGCATGGCAGAACCAGGAATAAAACATATAAAAACCATGGTGGGACAGATCATCAGTGTCTTATACAGATGTCCCCAGTGCTTTTGGAATTAAGTTTTAGAAATGAGTTATTATTTAAACACAAGAGTGTTTAGGTGGTGCCACCCTAGGATAAAGAACATGTCCACAGCCTGTGGTCTCTGAAGGAGTGCAAAAGTCTCTATTTTCTTTGGCACAGGTACAAAGAGTGGGAAGCTTTGTCACTGCAAGTGTGTTGCATGGGTTGTATGACAGGAAAGGAAGTTGGAGCCATGGAAGAAAATTCAGGACTGGCAAGAACAGATGCTATTCTTTCCTATATTCACAACTGTTTCTAGGAAACATGCATTGTTTACTTTGTGGAAAGCAGAATTTAAAAATAACATTTTGTTTTTTACTGGAGAGAAAAAAGTTATCTCTGTCTGATCATCTCTGGCTTAGACTTGTTTGTCAGTTGCTAGGAAGCAACTATTTTCTGAAGCCAAGTCCCAAGTCACAGAGTCTATGTAATGGGTGCATGTATCACTAATAGTAGAATCGCACCACTGGGCCTAGTGACACCTTTCTTAAAGCCCTTCTCAGTTACTCTTCTCTCTCCTTTTTCTTCTTGAGTTTTGCTTCAGTCTATCCTTTTCTCACTTCTCTTTTATTTTATTTTTCTATTAGATTCAGGGGTTATACATGTATGTTCATTACATGGACATATTGTGTAGCTGTGGGGATTGGGTCTCAGGTGGCCTGTTTCCCAGATAATGAACACTGTACACCATAGGTAATTTCTGAACCCTAACCCTCCTCCCAACCTCCCCCCTTACTGGTGTCCTCAGTGTCTATTATTTCCATGTTTGTGACCATTTAGCTCTCACATATGAATGAGAACATGTGGTGTTTGGTTTTCGGTTTCTGGGTCAGTTCACTTAGGATGATGATCTCCAGCTCCATCCATGTTGCTGCAAAGGACATGATTTCATTTTTTATGACTGCATGGTATTCCATGATACATGTATGCCACATTTTTTTTATCTAGTCAATTGTCTGTGGGCACCTAGGCTGCTCCCATGATTTTGCTATTGTGAATAGTTCTGCAATGAACATATGAGTACAGGTATCTTTTTAACATATTGATTTCTTTTCCTCTGGGTAGATCTGTAGTAGTGAAATTTCTGGGACTCTTCATCTGCATTTTCTTTGTCTTTGCTGTCTCCTTTTCCATTCTTTCTTTCTTTCATTTAAATAAATTTTGGGGGGGTCGAGGGCTCACTCTGCCATTCAGGCTGGAGTGCAGTGGCATGATCGGGGTCTACCACTCACTGCAGCTGCAACCATGGCTCACTGTAGCTTCTACCTCCTGAGTAATCTTTCCATCTCAGCCTCCTGAGTAGCTGGGACAACAGGTGCACGCCACCACACCTGGTTGACTTTTTTCTTATTTTTTTGTAGAGATGAGGTCTCACTATGTTGACTAGATTGGTCTCAAACTCCTAGACTCAAACAATTTTCCCACCTCAGCCTCCCAAAATGCTGGAATTACAGGCATGAGCTATCACGCCCAGCTGTCTTTGTTTTATCCTCTTTCCTGGTTTCTTTTCATCATTCCTGTCTTGTATGCCTTTATTCTCTCTTCCCTATCTGTGGATATCTTTTGCTTCTTATCATTCCCAGCTGGCTTAGACTCCACATAGATGTGCATCTGAGACTTTCCATTACCAGATCAGAAAAGAGACAGCAGTAAAGCCTTTATTAGCTCATCTCCTTAGTTTTCCCACCAGAGAAAGATTGCTCCCCAAATAGATTCAACTTTACATTACTTAAATTCAATGTGAAATAACTCAAGCTAAGGTACTTCCATATCTTCCCTTGGGAAAGATCATTCCATAGTTCAGTATGACTTGCTTTCAATTTTTTCTTCTCTTTGGTCTAATATTTTCTTTGTTGTGGTTCAAACCCTTATTCCTAGTTAGATTATTAGGACCACCCTAAGCCTTTCTGCCCCTTGCTTAGTGTTTATTGCTTTCTAGAGCCTGGATGTATTTATGGCACTCTTATAGAGTAATGCTTTTGACTCTTAAAAAGTTTTGTTCCATTAACATTATTCCATGAAGCAGTTATTATTATTTCCATTTAAAAAACAATATGAAACCTGAAGGGATTAAGAAATTTGTATAAAATCACAGAGTTAGAAAGTAGTGGGCTTGAGATCCCAAGCTATATCTGTTTGATTACAAAGTCCATGGTCTTTCCACAATACAAAAACAGAGCTCAGCATAGTTAATGAGAAAATGTCACAAAATACTTCTCTAGTCACTTGATCAACCCTCAGGTCTGACCCAAAGTTTACCCAAATAATTTGAATTTGGAGTGCATGAGAGACAGTATGGTATATTAGAAAAGGTCCTGGGCTATAGTCATAGATAGATTAGATTAGATAGATAGATAGTAAATAGAAGATAGATAGATGATAGACAGATAGATGATAGATAGGTGATAGATAGATGATAGCTAGCTAGATAAATGACAGCTAGCAAGATAGATGATAGCTAGCTAGCTAGCTAGCTAGATAGATAGATAGATAGGCAGATAGATAGATAGATAGAGTGCCAAGCATTAGTCTGAGTACCTCATGCACACTAACTCATTTTGTTATCTGCATTTCACATATTGTGAAACTGAAGCAAGTATAAGAATCAGGTTTAAGTCCAGGCAGTCTGACTCTAAAGCCTTTGGTCTCAACCACAATATTATCCTTTGCCAAACATTTTATGTAACTTTCATCCCATTGGTCCTGTTTCATCTCTGGTCTTTATTTTCTTCATAGATAAAAATGAGTAAGGTGGACTGATCCAGAGATCTATAAACTGTGATTTTCAGAAGCACAAATTCCAAAGAGGTATCTCAAGGGCCAGAACAAGTGGAGAAGGTTGGGAAGGGGAGCCAACAAACAGTGTTCTAGGTCTCCTAACTTGCTTTCAAACCAGAGAGGACCCACTTTTATCTGTGTTATGTATTGGAGTTTTCTCACTATAAAAATACTTGAAAATATGTTTAAATGATGAGGCAACTTTGTAGTAGAATGGTTCAGAGAACAGCAATTTCCTTTCTTGTCATTTTAGTATTTACCTGTATTTAGCTTTCATATTTAGTCCACTAGAGGCTATTTATTCTGATTCATCTTATGTTTGCTCGAAAACACTTCAAGCCATGTCTAGGTTTCGACATGACTTATTTGTGCCTTTTGCATTGCCTTCTCGGGAAACGAGCCCTAATCCTTCTACCTGATTTTCAGCCTCAGCACATTCCACTTTGAGTCCTTACCTCCATATCAATTATCACCCAAAGATTGTGAAATTTTTTGAACTCCTAAGAACATAACATAATTTTATTTAGTAAGGTAAGTTGAAATATTTATTGGGTCAGGAACTAAAAGTTTTCACTACTCTGCTGTGTTATAGCCTGGATCTAAGTTCATATTTTTATTGTACTCGCATATTTCTGAGCACCAAGGACATGTTAAGTGTAGTTTAAACATGAGACTATACAAGAACACGGATATTAAATAAAATAATGGGGAAGGGAAAGAGGTAAAAGTCCTGCAATGGCTATTTTACCTTGAATTATACCTAGGGGTCTAAGTTTTTTTTTAACCTTTTCTTTCCTCTGGCTGTCAAGATTAGAAGGTCCTCATATGTGTTGAAAGACTAGATTCAGTTTTATTTGGAAATTGTTGAAGCCCTGTAATAATGATGTCAGACATATTATTAGCACTTTCATGAATTATAGGTCTTACTTAAAGTAATTTCCATTAGCTCTAACTACACTCCAATTCTCATGGAGACTTGTGGAGAAAAAAAAATGAGCCAAGTTTGAAAACTAGTGGTTATAATTAATTTCATGACCACAAAGTAAGTTCACACAGTAAATTTATAATCAATCTGTTTTGCTTAATGGTATAATAATATGTCCCATATAAGATAATTCCATTGACAGTTGCTTTATAACAACAATAACAAAATAAATTAAGTTCTCTGAATTACTACAGCATGATTGATTTGATAATTCTGTCTCACCTATCATAGTATGCTTAATATAGCAAAATTATATCATGAAGCCAAAGACAAGAAATGGCATGAGCTTTTATTGTTTTATGTGTAAATAAATGAAGATTAGACAGCAAAGTGGATGTCTAATACTTTGAGGGGCTTTCTAATCACCATTATCCTTTACTTTTATCTTATATACATTGTATCATTGGACCTTCACAGACATTTTTTGGAAATACCTTACTGAGGTTTCATTCTTTTTGATTCTCTGAAAAAAGAACCCTTTATCCTTCCCAAGTGAAAAAGAAATGGGAGGTTTCAATTGCCTAACTACTTTACCTTTTCTAAAGAAATATGAAAATTTTATGCTTATTCATAGTAAGGCTGATCATCTTATTTTTTCACTCATTGTTTGCATCAGCTGGCTACTATAATCTCTCTTTCTAAAGTGCAGGGAAGGCACACAAAAAATAGAAGTGAAGAAATGATTCTAAGAATTTAAAAAGAAGAAATGGTTTCCTCAGTCAATATGAAATAGAATCTGTGAATCAGAGAAACTATGACAGATTGAGATGCCAGCCTCTTGTAAACATGATTTTTTGATGCCACTTCATCAAGTTTATTTTCAGAGTCCCTCAGCCGTTCATATATATTTTTTTATTTTATTTTAAGGATGTAGGGTATAATTCAGGATTAGATATATAAGTGAACATCATACAGATAAAGTTTGGGTCTCCCTTTGGTTCTCTTTTTCCTGGTTTGAGATGAGGTACCCTTATTGATGTTGTGTCCCCACCCCCATTCTGGCAGTATCCCGCTACTGCCAGTCTCTTTCTTACAGTATTATGGTAAATGTTCAGGGTCTGCTTATAAGTGAGAACATATGGTACTCTGTTCTTTGTTATGATTATTTTTTAATGCTCAATTTTAATTTATTTTCTCTCTTCCATTTTCCTTTGTTTTTAGCAATGTTTCATTTTATAAATATGATATTTCTCAGTTGTTAAAGGTAATAAGGTAAAGAGATATTTTGTATCCAAAATTGGTCTGAGAGGAATGAAGAAGCAATTTCTTTTGATGTTAAAAAAAATGTACAAAAGAGACATTATTGCAAATCATAGCCTACCATTTAGAAATTTCTTTTCCAGAATTCTTCTCTACTTCCTCCTTCAAAAATTTTGTTTTATATATCTAACTGGATTATTATTTTGTCACATTCACCAAAGCTGCTACTGGACACCAAAGAATTAAACTGTCTTTACTTTCTTTGATAGATATTACTCTACACTTCATTTTCGATGATACACCGGTCAACCAATGAAATGTATAAACTTCCTAAGGTATGATACTGAAATAAGTTTTGTCCCCCAGGTTCATAATTATAGTTGATATCAGTAGCCATAAGAATGCATATTGCTACTCTTCAGTTTAAGTTTATGCCTGGAAAGAAGAGAAAAATCTAGAAAAAGGAGAATTTTTCAAATTACTCTAAGCCACAAGTTTTGGCTGGGAAGTTTTAGGACATAATAATTGAGGAGGCATTCACATTTTATTTTCTCCCTTCTGATGCTTGTGAGATTCATGAGTTTTCACATGTATTGGCAGACTAAATTAGATTTAGTTTGGCTAATATTTATCCCTCTTAAAATAGATTTATTAACACACAATACATAATAATGCCCAGAATCTTGGCCCACAAGTGTTCCACTTCTGAAAATTCTCATTTCTGTTCACTCTGACTGGGCTGTATACACAGGCAGGCAAGTTGCCAATGTGCTCAGAAAATGGAAACTGTGCCAGATTGCAAAGTCTACCAAGAAGAATAAGACACAGTCATAAGTCGCATGTTAATCACAGAAATGGGCTAAAGACTTGAACAATTAGAACTTGGGATTTTTCATCTTGTTTACTTTATTAGAAACTTAAGATTTTGCTTAGTGAATTATTTAGGATTTTGAAATATTGAGTGGTTTTTTTTATGATCACTAGGCCTACAGGGTTTGATAATCTCTTTGTTATATCTAAAATACTAAATGTTGTAATTTTTTACACTTATACCAAAGTATGCCCAAATAATTTGCCTATATAAACTTGGAATGTTAGAGATTTATTATAAACATTCTAGGCCTACATTTTTTCTCAGAGCCTGTACTGCTTCTTATCAGCATTTCTTAGAAAAATCCACACATGATGCCTACTTCTCCCCCAAGTGAAACCAAAGGAAATAACCAGGCATTAAGAGAGTATAAAATTGAATTGGTCAGTGGATTTAGTTTTTTTTTTTGTTTTGTTTTGTTTTGTTGTTTTTTTTTTTGAGTTGGAGTCTCACTCGGTCGCCCAGACTGGAGTGCAGTGGCCGCTCCCGGCCACCGCAGCCTCGACCTGCTGGACTCCGGCGATGCTTCCGCCTCAGCCTTCCGAGTAGCCGGAATTACAGGCGCGCGCTACCATGCCCGGCTGATTTTTTGATTTATTGTAGAGATGAGGTATCGCTGCCCAGGCGGGTCTCGAACCCGTGGGCTCAGGCAATCCACTCACCTCAGTCTCCCAAAGGCGCGGGATTACAGGCTGAGCCACCGAGCCCGGCTGGATTTAGTTTTGATTGTCTTCTCCATGGGTATTGATCAATCCAACATAGCTGCCATATAGTGGCTTAAAGGAAGAACAAAAGTTTCAGGAAAAACACACTTAACTGTCATGAATCACATTGGTTGGTTGTGATTGACCCTTGAAAAAGTTGGTTGACCCTTGAAAAAGTAACTTAACTGCTTTGAGCCTTATTTTAACTTTTTCTTTAGTGTTTTTCATCTTTATTTTATATTCAGAGAGTACACATGTATGTTTTTTACATGGGCATATTGTGTGCTGGTGGGGATTGGGTCTCAGGTGGCCCATTCCCCAGATAATAAACATTGTACCCCATAGGTAATTTCTGAACCCTAACCCTCTTCCCCACCTCCCCTCTTACTGGTGTCCCCAGTGTCTATTGTTTCCATTTTCCTGACCACTTAGCTACCACATACAAGTAAGAACATGCGTGTCAGAGACTGGCTCTGACCGAGGGGGGTTGGGCCTGAACCGGGAGAATCAGGAAGGCAAAGAAGAAACAACTCAGAGGCAGTTCTTCTGGGTTCAGTCTGGCCAAGACCGTTCCAAATTTTATTCAAACTCCTTCCACCTTATATACCATTTTCTATCACCCCTAGCAATATGACAAACATTCGCCAGGGGCTTACACGTCCCACAGTGCAAACGTATTTTACAAACCCATACATTATGAGATTTGTATGCCCCAAGTAAACAATCACGAATCCATGAGGCATAACGTGCTTACGTCAAGATGATAAATGCAGCTTTTACAATAGTTTCACAAACTACTCTCCATGATTTTAATGAACAATCTATACTTTATAAGTTTATTTTTATTTCTACCTAATATAAAATCTTGAATTTTCTATTATCCTTTCATGATTTAACAAAATATGCTATGTAATTCTTTAACACTTAACCCAAAACTAATTATTTTTAAGTTATAAAACCTCACAATGACTCATATGAGTCTTTTTAACCATGTCTAGACTTAACAATTGTATTTTATCTAATGATTAAACTCTAACACTATGCTATATCTTATAAGCTTATACTTATTAATTTTTCTTTAATCTAGACTATCATAGATAACTATCATTAATGTGTGATTCTTATTGTTATAAAACTATAAACTTATTTTTATCCTATCTTCAAACTTAATAAAATTACAAATCTAATTATATTTGAAATCTATTTCCTTGTAAGCTAGTGCACAACCATTTGTAAGAAATCCCATTGCCATAGTAACTTATTGAGCAGCCTGGCTGGGGGCAGAAACTGTAACAGGGGAGTATCGGCATAGCTTGTTCCTTAGCAATCAGCTTGGCTGGAGGCAAAAACAATAAAAAGAGTTTCGGTACAGAAAGTTTTAGTACATAGTCAAACAGAAAGTTTCAATGTATTGTTAAAGAATCTCAAGATTAGCCTTCAGAAACTTAAAGATAACTTTTAGGAAAAGGAAACTTAAAAGCTTAAATGAAACTTAGTTCTCTATGAATAATTTTTACTGTTTAAGTTCTTCCAATGAAAATCATACTACATTGTATATATAAATTATAGTATTAATTGAATAGCAAGTATTCAGTCAGCAAACTGTATTACACTTGTGAGCTCACATAGGCAAAGAAACAGAAAGTTTATTAAACAGGATCCATGAGGCCTTCTGCCTTGTATACCAGCACTTTTCTCTCAACCAGCACACTTCTAGTAATCAAATGCTTCATAGTTTGTTTTCTCCAAGGTGTTAGCTCCCAACACATGCGGTGTTTGGTTTTCTGTTTCTGAGTCAGTTCACTTAGGTTGTTGATCTCTGGCTCCATGTTGCTGCAAAGAACATGATTTCATTATTTTTTATGGCTGCATAGTATTCCATGGTGTATATATGCCACATTTTCTTTATCTAGTCAGTTGTTGGTGGGCACTTAGGCTGAGTCTGTGATTTTGCTATTGCAAATACTGCTGCAATAAGCATAAAAGTAAAGACATCTTTTAAAAAATATATTGATTTATTTTCCTTTGGGTAGATCCCTAGTAGTGGGATTGGTAGGTCAAATGGTAATTCAATTTTTGGTTCATTGAGAAATCTCTATACTGTTTTCCATAGAGGTTGAACTAGTTTATAAACTTACCAACAGTGGATGAGCGTTCCCTTTTCTCCACAACCATGCCAACATCTGTTGTTCTTTGACTTTCTGATAATAGTCATTCTGACTGGTGTGAGGTGATAACTAACTGTAGTTTTAATTTGCACTTTTCTAATGATTGGTGATATTGAGCATTTTTCTCACGTTTATTAGTTGTTTACACGTTGTCTTCTTTTGAGAAGTGTTATGCATGTTCTTTGCCCACTTTTTGATGAGGTTGTTTTATTTTTTCATGCTGAGTTGTTTGAGTTCCTTGCATATTCTGGATATTATCCCTTTGTCTGAGGTGTAATTTGCAAATATTTTCTCCCATTCAGTAGGCATTCTGTTGATGATTTCTTTTTCTGTGAAGAAACTTTTTGGTTTAATTAAGTTCCATTTATCTATTTTAGTTTTTGTTGAAATTGCTTTTGTGCCTTTTTCATAAATTCTTTGCTTAGGCCAATATCCAGAAGAGTGTTTTCCAGGATATATTCTAAGATTTTTATAGTTTCAGGTCTTAGATTTAAATCTTTGACCCATATTGAGTTAATTTTTGTATATGTGTGAGAGATAGGGGTCCAGTTTCATTCTTTTGTATATAGTTAGCCGGTTTTCCCAGCACCATTTATTAACAGGGTGCCCTTTCCCCATTGCTTATTTTTGTTGGCTTTGTCAAAGATCATTCCATTGTAGGGTTGTGGTTTTATTTCTGGATTTTCTATTCTGTTTCATTTGTCAATCTGTCTATTCTTGTACTGGTACAATGCTGTTTAACTAATATAGATTTATAGTATAATTTGAAGTCAGGCAGCGTGATGCCTCCACAATTGTTCTTTTTGCATAGAATTGCTTTGGCTGTTTAGGCTCTTTTTTGATTCCATATAAACTTCAAGATTGCTTTTGCTAGTTTTGTGAAGAATGAAGTTAGTATTTTCATTGGGATTGCATTGAATCTGTAGATTGCTTTCGGCAGTACGGTCATTTTAACAATATTAACTCTTCCAATCAGTGAACATGGGATGTTTTTCCATTTGTTTGTGTTGTCTGTGATTTCTTTTATAAATGTTTTGTGGTTCTCCTTGTAGGGAGTTTCCAGTTCCATAGTTAGGTGTATTCCTAGGTTTTTTTGTTTTGTTTCCTTGTGGCTAGTATGAATGGGATTGAGCTCTTGATTCAGTTTTTGACTTGAGCATTGTTGGTGTATAGGCATGCTACTGATTTGTGTATATTGATTTTATATCCTGAAACTTTACTGAAGTCATTTATCAGGTCTAGAAGCTTTTTGAAGAACTTTTTAGGATTTTCTAGGTATACAATCATATCATTCGTGAACAGTAATAGTTTGACTTTCTCTTTGCCTATTTGGAAACATTTTATTTCTTATTCTTGCCGGATTGCTCTTGCCAGGACTGCCAATATGATGATGAATAACAATTGTGAGAGTGGACATCCCTTTCTTATTCCTGTTCTGAGGGGGAATGTTTTCAATTTTTCCTAGTTAAGTATGATGTTGGCTGTGGGTTTGTCGTATATGGATCTTATTATTTTGAGGTATGTTCCTTCAATGATTAGTTTGTTGAAGGTTTTTATTATGAAAGGATGCCAGATTTTGTCAAATGCCTTCTCCTAATCCACTGAGATAATCATATGGCTTTTACTGCACTTCTGTTTATATGATCTATCACATTTATTGATTTGTGGACATTAAAACATTCTTGCATCCTTAGAATAAAATCCACTTGGTCATGATGGATAATTTTTTTTGATATGTTGTTGAATTCAATTTGCTAGTTATTTGTTGAGGTTTGTTTTTTAGAATGTATGAGGGGGAACATCAAAAAACCTAAAAATTATTTATTGAAAAATTGTGTATTTATTCTTACATGTTTAAACTTCAGTCACCTTCAAAGTACTCTCCATTTGATGCAATACATCTATCAAGATGCCTTTTCCATTGCTAAGAGCAGTTTTTGAACTTGTCAATGTTGATGCCTTTTAGTGCTTCTGCCAGTTTTTTGTTTCACCTCTTCCACATCAGCAAATATTTTCCCTTTGAGGATTTTTTTTTTTAAGTTGAAGTCTCACCTTGTCGCCCAGACTGGAGTGCAGTGGCACGCTCCCGGTCACCGCAGCCTCGACCTGCTGGGCTCCGGCGATCCTTCCGCTTCAGCCTTCCGAGTAGCTAGAACTACAGGAGCGCGCTACCATGCCCGGCTGATTTTTTTATTTCTTGTAGAGATGAGGTATCGCCAAGTTGCCCAGGTGGGTCTCGAACCGGCGGGCTCAGGCAATCCACTCACCTCAGCCTCTACAAACGCTGGGATTACAGGCTGAGCCACTGAGCCTGGCTGGAGGAATTTTTTTTAATCTGAGAAAAAAACAAAACAAAACAATAAAGGCATTCAGGGTGAGATCAGGTGAATAGGGAGGGTGGGGCAAGGAGGTCATGCCATTTTTGGTCAAAAACTGCTGAATGCTCAGTGTGGTGTGGGCAGGTGCGTTATCGTGGTGGAAGAACTGGTCACCTGTTTGACACAACTGGAAATGTTTCCATAAATCATGACATAACCTTCTCAAAACTTCCACATAAAAACTTTGGTTGACCATTTGATCTGGAGGAATAAATTCCGAGTGGACTACTCATCCTCCAAGAGATAATTCTGTTTCTGTTTTTTCTTTCTTTTTCTTTTTTTAGTTCCTCCTTACAGAAATAGGCCTGTCGTTTGTTTTTGTTTGCTTGTTTGTTTTGCTGTGTCTTTGCCTAATTTTGATATCAGTATCCTTGCCTGACTTTGATATCAGTGTGATACTGATTTCATAGAATGAGTCATAAAGGAGTCCCTCCTCCATGATTTTCTGAAATCATTTCAGTAGGATTGGTACCAGCTCTTTGTACGTCTGATAAAATTTGGCCATGAATCCATATGGCCCTGGCCTTGTTTTGGGGAGAGGGGAAGATTTTGTTTTTATTACTGGCACAATTTCATTGCTTGTTTTTGGTTTATTCAGAGTATCTATTTTTTTCTGGTTCGGTCCTAAGAAGTTGTATGTTTCCAGGACTTTATCCGAGTCCTCTAGATTTTGCAGTTTGTTGCCATAGAGGCATTCACAGGAATCCCTGATGACCATTTTTCCCACTGTGGTATAAGTTGTCATGTCATTTCTGTCATTTCTGATTGAATTTATTTGAGTTTTCTCTTTTTCTTGGTTAGTCTGCTAGCTGTCTGTTGATTTTGCTTATTCTTTCTTTTTTTTTTTCCTTTATTTCAATAGTTTTGGGGGTACAAATAGTTTTTGGTTACATGGTTACACTGTATAGTGGCCAAGAAGTCTGGACTTTAAGTGTACCCACCACCCCTACCTGTGCACTTTGCCCCAGTAGGTGATTTTTTTTGTCCCTCCACCCCTTCTCACCCACCCACATCTGAGTCTCCAGTGTCCATTATATTATTCTCTATACCTTTGCAGATCCTTAGTTTACCTTCCACTTGTAAGTGAGAACAAGCAATGTTTGGTTTTCTATTCCTGAGTTAGTTCACTAAGGATGATGTTCTCCAATTCCATTCAAGTTATTGCAAAAGACATTATTTCATTCTTTGTTATTGCTGAATAATATTTCATGGTGTACACACACACACACACACACACACACACACACACACACACACATACATATCACATTTTCATTATCCACTGATCAGTTAATGGGTATTTAAGTTAATTCTACATCTTTGCCGTTGTGAATTGTGCTGTGATGAGCATGCAGGTGCAGGTGTCTTTTTACTATAATGACCTCTGTTCCTTGGGTAGATACCTAGTAGTGGGATTGCTAGATCAGATGGCAGATCTACTTTCAGTTCTTTGAGAAAGTTACATACCAATTTCCATAGAGGTTGTGCTAATTTATACTCCCACCAACAGTGCATAAGCATTCTTTTTTTTCTGTATCCACATCAGCATCTATTGTTTTTTTTTTTGCTTTTTTAAAAAAATGGCCACTCTGAGTGGGGTAAGGTGGTATTTCACTGTGATTCTGATTTTCATTTCCCTGATGATAAGTGATACTGAGCATTTTTTCATGTGTTTGTTGTCTATTTGCATATCTTCTTTAGAGAGATGTCTGTTCTTGTCATTTGCTCATTTTTAATAGGGTTATTTGCTTTTCTCTTCCTGATTTGTTTGAGTTCTTTGCAGATTCTGTATATTAGTTCTTTGTTAGATGTATAGTTTGAAAATATTTTCTCCCATTCTGCAGTTGCCTATTTGATCTATTGCTTATTTCATCTTGGGCTAATTTTTGTATATGGGGAGAGATAGGGATCGAGTTTTATTTTTCTGCGTGTAGTTATCCAATTTTTGTAGCACCATTTGTTGAATAGGGTATATTTTCCAGCGTATATTTTGTCTGCTTTGTCAAAGGTCAGTAAGTATTTGGGTTTATTTTGGGATTATTTTGGGATTCTCTATTCTATTCAATTGGTCCATGTGTCTTCTTTCATACCAGTATCATACTGTTTTGGTTACTACTGCCTTGTATTATAATTTGAAGTCAGGTAATGTGATGCCTTCAGCTTTGCTCTTTATGTTTAGCTCTTTGTTTGGCTATCCTGGCTCTTTGTTTGTTCCTTATGAATTTTAGGATTGCTTTTTCTAATTCTGTGAAAAATGACATTGGTAATTTGATAGGATTTGCATTAAATATGCAGATTAATTTAGGTAATATGATCATTTTAACAATGTTGACTCTTCCAAATATGAGCATGGGATGTTTATCCATTTATTTTCTATAAAAACTTCCATCAGTGTCTTGTAGCTCTCCTTGTAGAGATCTTACATCTCCCTGGTTAAATATATTCCTAGGTATTTCAGCTTTTGGCTGCTATTATGAATGAAATTAAGCACTTGATTTGATTCTTAGCTTAATCACTGTCACAGTACTACCGATTTGTGTGTGTTGATTTTGCATCCTGAATCTTTACTAAATTATTTTATCAAGTCCATGAGTCTTTTGGAGGAGTCTTTAAGATTCTCTAGGATCCATATCTCTGGCATACTGAGATAGTTCGATTTCTGCTTTTTCATTTTGAATACCTTTTATCTACTTCTCTTGCCTGATTGCTCTGGGGAGGGACTCCCAGTACCATGTTGAATAGAAGTGGTAGAAGTGGGCATCCTTACCTTTTTTCAGTTTTGATGGCCAATGTGTTTAATTTTTCTCCATTTAGAGTAATTTCTAGTTTTATTCCACTATGGTCTGAGAAGATGCTTGATATTTCAATTTTTTGAATTAACTGAGATTTGATTTGTGGTCTATCATGTGGTGTATCTTGAAGAATGTTCTAAGTGCTGATGAGAGAAAAATTTATATTTTGTAGTTTTTGGTGTGGAAAGTAGATATCTGTTAGTTCTATTTGCTCTAGTGATCTATTTAATGCCAATGTTTCGTTTTTGAATTTATGCCTTGTTGGTTTGCTGATTGTTGTCAGTAGAATGTTGAAGTCTTTCACTATGATTGCATTTCTATCTATCTTTTTTCAGCTCTAGTATCATTTGTTTCATAAAACTGGGGGCTCTGGTGTTAGGTGCATATATACTTACAATTGTAATATCTTCTTGTTGGATTGATCCTTTTATCATTATATAATAACCATATTTGTCTTTTTTTACTGTTTGTAATTTAAAGTTTGTTTTGTCAGATATGAGAATGACTACTTCTGCTTATTTTGGGTTTTCGTTTGCATGGAATATTTTCTCTCATTCCTTTACCTTGATTCTATAGGAGTTTTGTGTATTATGTGGATCTCTTAAAGGTTGCAAGCATTTGTGTTGTGTGTTTTTAAAAATCTATTATGCCAATCTGTATCTTTTTAGTGGGGCATTGAGCCCATTTATACTCAAATTTAGTAACAAGATATATGGTCCCGTTACATTCACCATACTGGATGTTATCTGGTTGCTTTATTGATTGATTTTTTTCTCTATTGTGTTGGTGTTTTATAATGCCTATGAGTTTTATAAATTCTAGTGCTTTTCTGCTAGTGTGTTTTGACCTTCTGTTTCAGTATTTAGAACTCCTTTGGTACTTACTGTAGAGCCAGTTTAATGATGACAAATTCCCTCTGCATTGGCTTGTTCAAGAAACACTTCATTTCTCCTTCATTTATGAAACTTGGTTTTGCAGGATACAAAGTCCTTGGTTATTTTGTATGAGGAGTTTGAATATGGGGCTCCAATCCCTTCTGGCTTGTAGGTTTTCTTTTGAGAAATCTGCTGTTAGTCTGATAGGCTTACCTTCATAAGTTATTTGATACTTTTATCTCACTGTTCTTAAAATACTTTGCTTCATGTTAACTTTGCATAACAAGATGATTATACGCCCTGAGGATGACATTTTTTCCAATGAAACTTCTGGTAGTTCTTTGGGCCTCTGGTATCTGGGTGTTTAAATCTCTAGTAAGGCCAGGGAACTTCTCCTCTGTTATTTTGTCAAATAGGTTTTTCCATACATGTTATTTGCTGTTTTTTCTCTTCATCTATAATTCGTAGATTTGGACATTATATCCACATGTCCTGGAGACTTTGCTTCATTTTCTTGATTTTTTTTTGTTGTCTGATGGGGTTAATTCAAAAGCCTTGTCTTTGAGTTCTGAGATCCTCTTTTGTGATTTTTCTAGTTTATTGTTAAAACTTTTTACTGCATTTTGTCTTTCCCTAAATGGTTCTTTCATTTCCAGAATTTCAGCTTGTTTTTTTAAAAGGTGTCTATTGGTTTGGAGAATTTTTCATTCATGCCCTGAATGGTTTTTAACATTTCTTTATGTTGGCTTTCAACTTTTTTCTGAAGTCCATTGAATAATTTTGCAATCAACTTTTTGAATTCTATGTCTGGAATTTCAAAAGTTTCATTTTGGTTATGGTCCATTGCTGAAGGACTTTTGGAGATGCTGGAGAACTCTGTTTTTTTCATATTTTCAGAATTCTTTTTCTGTTTTCTTTTCATTTGGGTAGACTATTTATTCTTATTTGTGGTTGGTGGGAGTCTGACATTGGCACTGTAGGGTTCCCATGGTTATATATAGCCTTGGTGTGGTGAGTTTCTATTGCAAGCTTTGGCAGTCCTGTGCTGGCTGCCTGAACTGGCTCATGACATCCTGAGCAGCTGGAGTGGCTTGGAAAGTAGTGTTAGCTGGTGTCTGGGGTCAGACCTTCACCAACACTGAAGTATTACATCAGATGCAATGGGCTATGCTATTGACCTTTGACCCGGAAGTGATTATTGTGGGAGAAAGTCAGCTGTGATGGTGGCGGTGGGGTTTCCTCTTGGCAAGTATTTCTCCAAGGAAATGCCCAGTCAACCTAGGCAGAAAGCAGGGCTCTGGGGATTACTCAAGTTCTGTCTGTTTTGAACCTTCAAGGGAAGTGTGGCAGGGGGGAGTTCTAGAAAATCACTTTTTGCTCTTGGCTACCCCAGTGAGGATTCAAAGAGTCCCTGACCATTGGGATAACATTGTTGTGGGGGGGGGCACAGAAGTTTTTCATGGAGCATAAGAGGCCTATTCTGGAATGGATTTCTCCAATTTGACTGATGTCCAGGCTCTGCCTGGTTTTGTCCCTCTCAGTTGTGACCCAGCTATGTGGGTCTGATGTTCAGAATATTACTGGGGAGGAGGGAGTTTGGGTCAACCTTGGACTCACCAATGACCTCTTTGGAGTTCTTCCTTGTCCCTTTCTGGCCACACCCTTGGCTGGATCAGGGTAGGGAACTCAGCACTCATATGGTCCCTTCAAAGTTTCTGCTTTCAGGATATTCCCTCTGAGTCACAGTCCCTGAGTAATTGATCCACCAGACACAGAGATTGGGTCTGTTGCTCCATGGTGAGCTTGTCAGAGCGCTTTCCTGCCCCACTTTCAAGATGGTGGTGGAGTGCCTCTCTTATCCTCTTCCATTGGACTTCACCTCTAGACTTCCTCCACAACCTCTGCTGCTAGTGCCCTGCCAGGCTCTGAAGTGGTGAGGCAAAGCCGGGAAACTGCAGTCTCTCCTGCCAATGGTGAGGGAGAGCCTGGGGTGATAGTTTCTCCCTACCACTTTTCCACAGGAAAACTTTTGTGCGTTTGAAAAAAAATAATGGCACTCAGTTTCTGTGACCTGGGAAGAGCCAGGGAAGAAGCAGAGAAGCTGCAGTGCCAGCTGTTGTACCAGGGACCTGACCACTTTCTCAAGAGCCCCCACTTAGATAGTCTCCTCCAGCATTTTCTTCCCAGGAAGCTCAGTGTGGTTTTAACTTGCAATTTTGATGACTAGTGAGGCTGAGCATTTTTTCACATAAATCCGTTGGCTGCTTGTATGTCTTCTTTTGAGAACTGTCTATTAATATATTTTACCCACTTTGTAATGGTGTTGTTTTTATTTTTTCTTTTCAGCACGTTTGAGTTCCTTGTAGATCCTAGATGTTAGGCCTTTGTCAGACGTAGAGTTGGCAAATATTTTTTCCCAGTCTATGGGCTGCCTTCCTGCTCTCTTGATAGTTTTTTTGGCTTTGCAGAAACTTGTCAGTTTTGATGAGGCCCCACTTGTCTGTCTTTCTCTCATGGCACAGGCACCTGTGGTTTTGATTAGAAATTGGTTGCCAATTCCAATTTCCATATGGGTGTCTCCTGCATTTTCTAAGATTCTTATGGTTTGATATTTTACATTTAGGTCTTTGATCCATTTAGAGTTAATTTTTGTGTATGGGGATAGGTAGGGTTCCTGTTTAAATCTTCTGCATGTGGTCAGTCAGTTTTACCAGCACTATTTACTGAATAGGTTCCTCTCTGCCCAATTATTGGTGGAAGCTTTGTTGAAGATGAGTTGGTTGAGAAATTGAGGTTTTGTTTCTGGAATCTTTATCTTGTTCCATTGGTCTATATGCCTCTTCTTGTAGCAGTAACAGGCTGTTTTGATTATTGTAGCTTTATAATAAAGTTTAAAGTCTGGAATATGTGATACTCCTGGTTTTTTTTTTTTTTGCTGAGGATTGTTTTGGTGATTCATGATCATTTATGTTTCCAAATGAACTCCTGTATTGCTGTTTCCAGGTCTGAGAAGAATGTTGCTGGTAATTTAATTCATATTACATTAAATCTGTAGATTGCCTTGGATAGGATAGACATCTTAACAATGTTGATTCTGCCAATCCATGAACATGAAATATTTTCCCATATGTTTGTGTCTTCTTGGATTTCTTTGAGCAGTGCTTTGTAGTTTTCATTGTAAAGATCTTTCACTTCTCTGGTTAGAAAGATGAAAAGGAATTTCTTTTTTTGTGTGTGGCTATTGTGAATGGGATTGTGCTTTTTGGGGTTTCTGCTTGTTTATTTTTGGTGTATAGAAATGCAACTGCCTTTTGCACATTGATTTTATAACCTGTGACTTTGTCAAAGTCCTTTATCAGTGCAAGCAGGTTTTTGACAGATTCTTTGAATGTTCAAGGTATAGAATCATGTCATCTGCAAAGAGGGATAACTTGACTTCTTCTTTTCCTATTTGGATACCTCTGATCTCCTCTTGTCTGATTGCTCTAGCTAGGACTTCCAAAACTATGTTGAACAAGAGGGGTGAGAAGGGGCATCCTTGTCTTGTTCCAGTTTTCAGGGGAAATGGTTCCAATTTCTGTCTGTTTAGCAGTATGCTGGCTGTGGGTGTCTCTTAGATGGCTCTTACTATTTTGAGGTAAATTCCATCTATGCCCAGGTGTTCGAGGGTTTTTATCAAGAAGCAGTGCTTCATTTTATCAAATGCTTTTTCAGTGTCTAATGAT
Source organism: Cephalopachus bancanus (assembly GCA_027257055.1). Taxonomy (NCBI): domain Eukaryota; kingdom Metazoa; phylum Chordata; class Mammalia; order Primates; family Tarsiidae; genus Cephalopachus; species Cephalopachus bancanus. The sequence continues at coordinate 892,460 of JAPVLO010000790.1, read as the reverse complement.
ATGATCATGTGGTTTTTGTTTATACATCTGTTGATGTATTTAATTATGTTTATGGTCTTAAGAATGTTAAATCAGCCCTGCATTCTGAGGATGAAGCCCATTTGATCTTGGTGGATGATTTTTGAGATGTGTTTTTGGATTCGATTTGCTAGAATCCTTTTGAGCATTTTAGGATCTATGTTCATCAAGGATATTGGCCTGTTGTTCTCTTTTTTGTTGGATCTTTACCTGGTTTGGTTATCAATATGATGTTATCTTTGTAAAATGATTTGGAGAGAGTTCCATCTTTCTCAATTGCCTGGAATACTTTCAATAGGATTGGCATCAGCTCCTCCTTGTATGTTTTGTAGAATTCTGCTGGAAAGTCATCTGGTCTAGAGCTTTTTTTGTAGCTAGTTTTCTTATGACATAGTAAATTTCCTGGATAGTTATTGGTCTATTTAGGGTCTCGATTTCTTCCTATTTCAATTTGGGGACGTTGTGTGATGTCAGAACGTCCGTCATTTCCTTTAGACTTTCAGGTTTCTTCCCATATATGTGTGCATAGTCATCTCTGATAATCTTTTGTGCTTCTTCGGGGTCAATTGTGACTTGGATCTTTGTATTTCTTACTGTCTTTACTTGGACTTTTTCTCTCTTTTTCTTGGTCAATCTAGCTAGGAGATCATCAATCTTTTTCATCCTTTCAAAGAAGTAGCTTTTTGTTTTGTTGATTTTTTGTATTATCTTTTTGTCTTCTAGGTCCTGAATTTGGTCTTTTATTTTGGTGATCTGGATTCTTCTGCTAAAGTTAGGGTTTTGGTGATCTTGCTTTTCAAGTTAGGGTTTTGGTGATCTTGCTCCCTTATGAGATTTGTTAGGCTGTTAGCTTGTGATCTTTCCATTTTCTTCATGTGTGTCCATAGAGATATGAATTCTCCTCTTAGTACTAGTTTCATGAAACTAGAGGTTTTGGTAAGATGTTTCTTAATTTTCATTTGTTTCCAGGTATCTTTTAATCTCCATTTTGATTTGCATGTTGACCCAGGAGTTGCTTAGCATCATGTTGTTTAGTGTCCATGTCTTTGTGGGTTTTGGAGGAACTTTGTTAGTGTTGATATTTATTTTTATTCCACTGTGGTCTGAGAAGTTGCATAACAATCTTATGAAATTTGTTTATGATTGATTTATGGCTGAGGATGTTGCTGATCTTAGAGTACGTTCCATGTGATGATGAGTAGAATGCATATTCTGTGGTTGTTGGGTGGTGTGTTCTGTAGGAATCAATTAAGTCCATTTGGTCAAGCATCACACTGAGGTTTTGGATCTCCTTGTTAATTTTTTTTCTTGATGATTGGTCTAGGGTCGTGAGTGGGGTATTTAAGTCCCCAACTATGATAGTGTTTAAGTCAATTTTTAAAAAACTTTACCTGGAAGCTACTTTATGAAAGTTGGTGCTCCTATGTTGGGTGCATATGTTTAGGATGGATATTGTTGATGGATTGAAACTTTTATCATTATGTAGTGGCCTTTCAAATCTTTTTAAATTTTTGATAACTTTAAGGGTATTTTGTCTGATATTAAGATTGTGACTCCTGCTTTCTTTTGTGTTCTGGTCACCTAAATTTTGTTTTCCAGTCTCTTACTTTGAGTCTCTGAGTGTTCTTTCTGGTGAGATGAGTCTCTTGGAGACAATATATTGTTGCCTCATGATATTTTATCCATTTTGCCATTCTATGTTTTTTTGGTGGTGCATTTAGTTCATTCACATTCAGGTCAGTTTTTGAGATGTGAGAGTTTATCCCTGTCATGAGGTCCTTATAGAGTTTGTTGGTTTTGCTGCTTTTTGTTTTCTTTATTTTATTTGTAGGTTGATTCATGTGTGTTTTTAGTCTTTTTCCTGCATTCTTGTGAAGGGTGTTGTCATTCTTTTTTTCCTTTCTTCTGCGTTTAACACTTTCTTAAGTGTTTCTTGTAGAGCTGGTCTGGAGGCAGCATAAGCTCTTAGGGATTGAATGTCTGGGAAGTATTTTAATTCTCTATCACTGATGAAGCTTAACTTAACTACATAGGTAATTCTTGGTTGAAATTGCTTATCTTTGAGAACTTTGAAGATTGGGCTCCAAGGTCTCCTTGCCTGAAGTATTTCTGTAGATAAGTCTACTGCTATTCTAATTGGTCTTCCCCTGTAGGTAGTCTGACCATTTTCTCTTGCTGCCTTTGGTTTTTTTTCTTTTATATCTACTTTGTGTAGGCAAATTACTATGTGTCTAGGAGTTGGTATACTCATTTGTCATCTTGCAGGGATTCTCTGAATCTCTTGTGTTTGAATACTCGTGTCACTGATGAGATGAGGGAAATTTTCTTGGATAATATCATGGAATGTTTGCTCCAGGGTGGTCTCCGTCTCTCTTTCTACCTCAGAAATTCCAATTAATCTTAGGTTTGGCCTCTTGAAATATTCGCTCATCTCTCAAAAGTTTTGCTCTGTCTTTTTAAGCTGCTTTTCTATGTTTTTGACAGTTTGGGTTAGTTCCATATTTTTGTCCTCAAGCTCTGAGATTCTTTTTTCTACTTGGCTAATTCTGCTTTCCATGCTTATCAGTTTATTATCTGTTTCATTCACTGTATTCTTTATTACTGTTTCTCCATTATCAACTCCCTCATTCTTTCCTCTTGTCTCTCCCTGATTCTATTTATTATCTCTATTATGTCTTAATATCTGGGTTTGTGGTCTGAGCCCAGTCATTCTGAGGGCTCTTCATTGTTTACATTCCGAAGTCTATATTCTTAGTGGCTGACCTCCCAGAGGTCTGTATGAGACCTACATTCTTCTTTTGGATTTTCTTCATTTGTGTAGATCAGGGGTCCTCAAACTATGGCCCGTGGGCCACATGTGGCCCGCCAAGGACATTTATCCGGCCCACCAGGTGTTTTTGCCGCCGCTGCCTGTCCTGCCTAGCAGCCAACTGGTCCAGGCCCAGAGTGCGCATGTGTGGAATGTGCATCGCACTCTCCAACTCCCCTCCTTCTCTCTGTCTCTCGACTCCTCCTCTCAGTCTTATGACTAGCAGTGACAAATATGGAACCGGACATTGACCATCTCATTAGCCAACAGCAGGCCCATAGTTCCCATTGAAATACTGGTAAGGTTGTTGATTTAACTTTGCTTGTTCTTCATTTTAAATATTGTATTTGTTCCCGTTTTGTTTTTTCACTTCAAAATAAGACATGTGCAGTGTGCATAGGAATTTGTTCATAGTTTTTTGTTTTAAACTATAGTCCGCCCCTCCAACAGACTGAGGGACAGTGAACTGACCCCTGTTTTAAAAGTTTGAGGACCCCTGGTGTAGATTTTCCTTGCTCCTTTCCACCCCTCGTCTTTAATTCTGTTATTCAGAAATGGGGGGTGCTTTGGTTTTACTTCTGTTTGCTCAATTTCCTATTCTTCCTTATGTGGAGTCTTTGTTCAATTCTGAAGCTAGACTGTGGGGGGGGCTGTACTTTTTGCAGTTTTGAAGTTTAATTGAGGGGGGGAGCTGTGATTCAAAAACTATCTGCAGATCCCAGTATCCACTGACAAGTGTGTGGGTCCCTGGAATCTGTTTCCCACTGCCTTACAATCTGTTCCTGCAGTAGGGATATGAGTTTGCCCCTGAAAGCAAAATGAGGTAAGAAAAAAGGAAAAGAATGGAAAAAGGAAGGAGGGGGACAATAGTAAGGGGGAGAGAGAGAGATCAAGAGGGAAAACAGGTGTACCAATTAACAAATGAAAAGAGACAAAAAAGATAAAAAAACCAAAAACATGCAATCATACAAATACAGAAACCAACAAAACTCCCCTTACTGATGTACTCTCCCTAAAAAATAGCAGTTCACAAGCAGAAAGTCTAAAAAAGCAATAAAATAACAGAAACAAAGCAGAAAGAGAGAAAAAAACTAAAATGAAAACCACAAACAAACAAAAATGAGCAAACAAACAAACCAAAAGTCTCTCTGAGGTCATTCCTGTAAGTCCGACTTCCTTTCAGCTCTGCTTTCCAGCCCCTCCCCTCTGCTCTCAATGCAGGCTGAATGGGTTGCTTTCAGCATGGTTCAGATACCCCAGGTCCACTGTGGGAGGAGGGTGGATCAGATCTGGACTCACCCGGTTTGATGCCTGTCAAGTCTCCCATTCAGATCTGATGTGTCTGTCTGATGCAACGTGGGGGAGGAGCTTTTGTCCTTAAGACTTTGATGAGATTACTTCTAGGTCCCAAGTTGGAGGCTGGGTGGAACTGGGTGGGGCAATGCAGGTCTCTGCCTGGGCCTGGGACAGAGAAAATGGCTCCGGTTGGCATTTCCTCACTGATGATGGAGCTCCTCTCCAGTTCTTTCCCATCTCTCTACACGAATCCAGGGCTTCTGCCACTTTACTGTCACAGGTGATGGTGTGGGCTGGGTGCCAGGGGATGAGAATCAGCTGTATTTGGCAGGCTTTTCTCGGGAGAGTCCAGAGAGCAGCAGACAACCCTGCACATCGGTGGCTTTAATCTTAGGGTGGTGGGGGGTTGTCATCACCTCTGGAGATGGGCCCTGGGTTCACGAACCCAAGTCTCCCCTCAGATGGACTTTCACTCACCCACTGGCACACATTAACTCACCCACTGGCACACATCCACTCACACAGGGAGTCTTTATGGGCACTTGCTTTGGCAGAGACTCTCACAGTCTGACCTGTCCCATAACCATCTTGCTGGAAATCTGCCAAAAGAAATACTTCAAATAACCAGACTAATTTTACACCTCAAGTAACTAGAAGAAGAATAAACCAAACCCAAAGTTAGCAGAGGGGAGGAAATAATGAAGTTCAGATCAGAAGTAAAATAGAAACTGAAAAAAGATAAATAAGTTTTTTTGAAAAGATAAATAAAATAGGCAATTCTTTAGTTAGATTAATACAAAAGACAAAAGATTCAAGTACGTAAAATCAGAAATGAAAGAGGAGACATTTGGATATTGTCATTTGGACAAATGAAAGAGGATTCTTTGTCTTTCTGTGTTATCAGAAAGACAAAGAATCATAAAAAAAACTATGAAGAAAAATTATACACCAACAAATTGTGTAAGTTACAAGAAATGGAAAAAATTTTAGAAACATACAGCATATCAAAACTGAGTTATGAAGAAATACAAAACCGAAACAGACCAATGACAAGTAAAGAAGTTAAATCAGAATTAAAAATCTCCCAACAAAGAAAAGCTCAGAGCCTGACAGTTTCATGGCTGAATTCTACCAAATATATAAAGAAGAATTAAGACTAATCCTCCTCGAACTGTTCCTAAAAATTGAATAGAAGAAAACACTTTCAATATAATTTTATGATGCAAGCATTACTCTGATATCACAGCCAGACAAAGCCAGATACTACAGGGAAAAGATCACAAACCAATATCCCTCATTAACATGGATTCAAAATTCTGAACAAAATGATAGCAAACTGGATCTAACAGTACATTTAAAAGATCATATGTCAGCCGGGCTTGGTGGCTCAGCCTATAATCCCGTGCCTTTGGGAGGCTGAGGTGAGTGGATTGCCTGAGCCCGCGGGTTCGGGACCCGCCTGGACAACTTGGTGAGACCTCATCTCTACAATAAATAAATAAAAATTAACCAGGCGTGGTAGTGCGCGCCTGTAGTTCCAGCTACTTGGAAGGTTGAGGCAGAAGGATCGCCCGAGCCCATCAGGTCGAGGCTGCGGTGGCCGGCAGCGGCCACTGCACTCCAGTCTGGGTGACAGGGTGAGACTCAAACTCAAAAAAAAAAAAGATCATATGTCATGATCAAGTGGATTTTATTCTTGGAATGTAGGAATACTTCAAGAGATACAAATCAATGTGTGATACTTCACAATAAGAGAATGCAAGATAAAAATTATATATATTATATATTATCATCTCAATAGATGCAGAAAACTTATTTGACAAAATTTAACATTCTTCAATGGTAAAAAGAAAGCTCTCAATTAATTAGGTAATGGAGGAATGCACCTCAACATAATTGGTGTCATACATGACAAGCCCATAGTTAACATTATATTTAATGACAAAAAGCTGAAAGTTTTTCCTCCAAAATGAGGCATAAAAAACAAATATGCCCACTCTTAACACTTCTATTCACATAGTACTGGAAGTCCTAGCCAGAGTAATTAGGCAAAAAAGGAAACAAGAAGCATCTAAATTGGAAAAAGAGAAGTAGAGTGCAGATGACACAATCTCATATGTAGAAAACCCTAAAGACTTGAATAAAACACTTAAGAACTAATGAACACATTTAGTAGTTGTAGGATAAAAAAATCAACTTACAAAAATCAGCTGCATTTATATACACTAAAAAAACCATTCAAAAAAACGAGTAAAAAATATTCCATTTATGATAGCACCAAAAACAATAAAATACTTATGAGTAAATTTCGCCAAAGAGGTACAAAATATGTATGTTAAAAAATTTTAAAATTGATGAAATAAATTAAAGAACACACACGAAAAATGGAAAGACTTCTCATGTTCATTAATTGGAGGAATTAATATTGGCAAAACGTCCATACTACCCTAAGGGAGCTGCAAACTCGGTGAAATCCTTATCAAAATGTGAATGACATTTCTCACATAAATAGGAAAAACAGTCCTAAAATTCATTTAGAACCACAATGGATCCTGAATAGGCAATGAAGTCTTAAGAAGGAAGAACAAAGTTAGAGGCATAGTACCTCTTTATTTAAAATTGTATTACAGGGCTATAATAATCAAAACAGTATGGTACCAGCAAAAAAAACAGTAACCTACCCATATATGGTCAATTAATCTTTGACAAAGGCATTAATAAAGGACAATGGTGAAAGATTGCCTCTTCAATAAATTGTGCTGGGAAAACTGGATATCCACACACAGAATGATGATGTTCGACACTTATACCATACATAAAAATCAATTCAAAATTGATCAAAGACTTAAATGCAATACCTGAAGCTATACAATTTTTGGAAGAAAATTTAGGGGAGGTTTAGGATGGCTGACTACAGACATTGGACACTTGCTCTCTCCAGAAAAAAGAACCAAGAATTATAAAATAGATAATTATATCTTGAATGAAACATCTAAGAGAGTACATTGGAGTTCAACAGAGAAGTCAAGGGACACACTTGTGTCGCAAAAGGAAGAAGCTAGTGCCAACTTGTCATAGATCAACTGGAAGACCAGAGTAGTACTCTATTGCAGGGAAAGGGTAAGTGAGAAACTCTCAGTGGTCCACACACCCACTGCTTCAATTCTGACCTCAGAAGTGGCTATACTGTAATTACATAAGATGAAACAGACCTTAAGACAAAAAAATAGCAATAAACTACAAAGAAGGTCATTATATAATGATAAAGTGATCAACCCAGCAAAAGAATATAGCAAGTCTAAATCTATATATACCCAACTATATATATCAGATTCATAAAACACAAATATTACTAGATGCAATGAGAGAAGAGACACTCAGTACAATAATAGTGGGGAACTTGAACATCCCAATCTCAGCATTGGACAGATCATCTAGACAGAAAGTCAACAAGGAAACATTGGATTTAAACTGGACTTTAGCCAGTTCTAACAGTTAGCCTGTAATGTTATAGTTAAATATTTTTTCATAAGTAAGTGGATACTAAAGTCATTAGTTATCTACATGTGAATCTTCTTCTGATGGAAATAAAATACAAAACATTCCTTTCAATTCATAAAGCACTCAATAATAACTTTGCAGGTGAACAATATGGAGATCATTACTTACTTAACTGATAATTATTGTTACATTATAAACCTAACAATCTGACTGGGTATGGTGGTTTACACTTGTAATCCCTGCACTTTGGGAAACTGAAGTTGGAGGATTGCTTGAAATCAGGAGTTCGATACCAACCTGAGCAACACAGTGAGACCTCATCTTTACAAGAAATCAAAAAATTAGCTGGGTGTGGTGGCGTGTGCCTATAGTCTCAGCTACTCAGGAGACTGAGACAGAAGGATTGCCTGATTCCAGGAGGTCAAGGATGCAGTGCACCATGATTGTGTCTCTGAACTTTAGCTTGAGTGACAGAATGAGACACCAACTCAAAAACAAAACAAAACTTAAAAATCTGCAAAAACTCTGCTTTTCCAAGCTTCTTATATTTATTTATGCCCCTCAATCTTACCTGTCATTGAAAAACAAGTTGTATCCCCTCACTGCATGAAGCTATTAAGACCAAGATTATAAAAAATACTCACAATATAAGATAAATAAGCAAGTCTGACTTTTCAATTATGTATTTAAAATGTTGGGGCAAAATTGATATCTTATTTTATCTTGCTAATTATTTTGTTCTGTAGTTCACATACCCATGAGAGAAAATTTTCCCTTGATCACTGTAACTACCTCTGAATGTATTCATAGTTGCTTAAAATCCTCCTACTCCTCCTTCTCTTCCTCCTCCCTTCTGCTTCTCCTTCTCTATCTCCTCCTCTTCCTCTCCTCCTTCTCCCCCTCATCCCCTTTCCTTCCCTTATTTTTTTGATATTTTGCAATAAGAGTGATGGGTTAAGTCTCTAAGATCCAGGTTCTATTTGGCATATTTCTGTATCTTGGGAAGATTAATATCTCTGAATCTTGGTGCAAGGTGTCTATGGAGTTTGGAGTCAGACAACCAGGGTTTGAATCTTGCTATTTACTAGCTGTGTGAACCCGAACAAACTGCTTAACTTGAATCATAACATCCTCATGTACAAATTAGAGAGCTATCCTATCTCATGATGTTTTGTTACAATTAAAAAACAGAATGCATCTGAAATACTTAGTACTATGCCAGTTCTATATTAAGCAATCAATAAATATTAGCGTTTTAATTTTTACTTTATTTTATTATAGAGATGTGGGGTACAAGTCAGGATTAGGTGTTGGTGAAGTTTGGGCCTCCACTGGTCCTCACTTCTGGTTTAGGACCAGGTGACCTTTATGTTGCCACATGCTCCCCACTGCCAACTTCCCTGGCAGTGTCCTGCCACTGCTGATCCCTCCCTTGTATTATTGTGGTTAATGTTCAAGTCCCACTTATGAGTGAGAACATGTGGTATTCAGTTATTTGTTTCTGTGATAAATCACTAAGTATGATTGTCTCCAACTCCATCAAATTTGATACAAAGTCCATGATTTTGTCTTTCGTTGTGGCTGCATAATATTCCATCATGTATACATACCACATTTTCTAAATCCAGACCACTTTTGATGGGCAATAGGATTCGTTCCTTGTTTTTGCTATTGTGAATAGTGCAGCAATGAACATATCTTTTTTGTTGAACAATTTATGTCTCTCTAGATATATTCCCAGAAAGGGGACTGCTGGATTATATGAAATGTCATTTTCTAGTTTCTTTAAAAATTGCCACACTAATTTCTATAGAGGTTAGACTAGTTTGCACTCCCACCAACAGTGTAGAAGTGTCCCCTTTTCTCCATACTTGACATCATCTATTGTTTTTTTAATTTATTAATGATGGCCATCCTTACTGGAGTTAGGTGGTATTTCAATGTGGTTTTGATTTTCATTTCTCTGATGATTAGGGAGACTGAGCATTTTTTCATGTATCTGTTGTCTGCTCATATGTCTTCTTTTGAGATTGTCTACCCATGTCCTCAGTCCATTTTTTAATAAGACTGGTTTTTATTTCCTATCAGCTCGTTTGAGTTCCTTGTAGATCCTGGATATTAGAACTTTGTGTGATATACAATTAGCAAATTTTTTTTTCCATTCTGTGGGTTGCTTCCCCACTCTCTTGATGGTTTCCTTTGCTGTGCAAAAGCTTTTTCAGTTTGATGAGGTCCCACTTGTGTATCTTATTGTTTATGATATGTGCTTTCGGGGATTTGGTCAAGAATTACTACTGCCTACTCCAATGTGCATAAGAGTGTTTCCTGTGTTTTCTTCTAGGATTCTTATAGTTTTGCAATTAGGTCTTTGATTCATTTAGAGTTGATTTTTAAATATGGTGATAGGTAGGGGTCCTGTTTCATTCTTCTGCATGTGATCCCCTGGTTTTCCCAGCACCATTTGCTAAATAAGGCCCCCTCTCCCCAGTGGTTATTATTGGTGGCTTCATCAAAAATAAGTTGGTTGAGAGGTAGAGTTTTGCTTCTGAAATCTATGTCCTGTTCTATGGGTTATGTGCCAGTTCTTGTAACAATGCCAGGCTGTTTTGATTATTGTAGGCTTATAGTAAAGTTTAAAGTCTGGAAGTGTGATATCTCCCACTTTGTTCCTTTTGCTGATGATTGTTTTGGCTATTCATGCTCTTTTTTTGTTTCCATATAAATTTATGTTCTGTCTTTTTCAGATCTGAGAACAATGATTTTGGTAATTTGATGTCTATTGCATTGAATCTATAGATTTCCTTCGGTAGGATGAACATCTTGACAATATAGATTCTTCCAAACCATGAGCAAGGGATTTTCCTCCATTTGTTTGTGTCATCTTTGGCTTCCTTGAGCAGTGTTCTTGTAGTTTGTAATGCAAAGATCTTTCACTTCTCTGGTTAAGTAGATGCCAAGTTATTTCATTTTTTTGTCTACTGTGAATGGGATTGTGCTTTTTATTTGTTTCTCTGCCTGTTTATTGCTGGTGTATAGAAATGCAACTGTCTTTTGCAGGTTGTTTCTGTACCCCCAAACTTTAACAAGGTAATTTATCACTGCAAGGAGGTTTTTGATGAACTCTCTTGGATTTTCAAGATATAGGATCATATTTCCAAAGAGGGATAGATTAATGTCCTCTTTTCTCATGTGGATACCCCTGATCTTCTTTTTTCTGATTGCTCTAGTAAGGGCTGCCAGCACTATGCTGAACAGGAGAGGGCTGCCTTGTCTTGTTCACATTTTCAGGGGGATATGTTTCCATCTTCTGTCCATTAAGCAATATGTTGGCTGTGGGCTTATCATAGATGACTCTTACTGTTTTGATTTGATTAGTGTTCCTTCTATGCTTAGGTGTTCAAGGATTTTTATCAACAAGAGATACTGGATTTTGTCTAAAGCATTTTCTGCATTTAATGATATAATTGTGTGGTTCTTATTTTTGCATCTGTTAAAGTGCTGAATCGTGGATGTGTACTTGGTCATAGTGGATGATTCTTGAGATATGTTGCTGGATTCTATTTGTTAGAATCTTATTGATAATTTTTGCATCTATGTTCATCAAAGAGATTGGCCTGGAATTCTCTTTCCTTTATGGGTCTTTGCCAGCTTTAGGTAGCTGTGTGATGTTAGCATCATAAAATGATTTGGGGAGCATTCTATCTTTCTCAATTGTCCAGAACACTTTTGCTAAGATTGGTGTCAGCTTCTCCTTGTATGTTTTGTACAATTCAGTTGGGAAGCCATCTGTTCCAGGGATTATTTCTGTAGATTTCTTATGATGAAGTCTATTTCCTGGGTTGCTATTGGTCTGGTGGGTGTTTCAATTTCTTTTTTCAATCTTGGAAAGTTTGAGGTCAAAAAGTCCATTTCCTTTAGGTTTTCAGGTTCATTTTCATACAGATGTGCATACTAATCTCTGAAGATGTTTTAAATTTCTTTGGGGTCAGTTGTGATGTCATCTTTTCATTTCTAATTGTATTTATTTGGGTTTTCTCTCTCTTTGTTTAGTCAGTCTAGCTAGGGGTCTATCAACCTTATTTATCCTTTCAAAGAACCAGCTTTTTGTCTTGTTGATTTTTTATGTGATATTTTTGTCTTCTATGCCCTGCTGCTGTGACTTTATTTTGGTGATGTGGATTCTTCTGCTGATATTAGGATTTTGGTGGTCTTGCTTTTCTAGCTTCCTTAGCTGTGACATTCAGTTGTTTACTTGTAATATTTCCATTTTCTTTATTTGTGTGTGCAGAGCTATAAATTTTCCTCCTAATACTGATTCCATTGCATCCCAGAGATTCTGATGTGTCTTTGTATTATTTTGTTTCCAGAAATTTTTCAATTTCTGTCTTGATTTCTGTGATGACCCAGAAGTTGTTCAGCAATATGTTGTTTAGTGTCCATGTCTTTGTGTGTTTTGGGGGAATCCTATTGGTGGTGATATTTATTTTTATTTCACTGTGATCTGAGAAGATGCATGGTACTATTTAAATCTTTTGGAATCTGTTTATGCTTGATTTATGTCCAGGAATATGGTCAATCTTGGATTATGTTCCATGTGCTGGTGAGTAGAATGTATACTCTGTAGTTGTTGGGTGAAGTGTTTTGTAGATGTCTGTTAAGTCCATTTGACAAGTGTTGAGCTGAGGTTCCCGATTTCCTTATTGATTTTTTTGCTTCAATGTTCGACTTAGGGTGGTTAGCAGAGTATTTAAGTCGTCAGTTATGATTGTGTATAAGTGAATGTCCTTTTCTAGTTTACTTAGTAGGTGATTTATAGAACCTGCTGCTTCTGTGTTAGGCGCATTCAAGTTTGAGATGGATATTTCTTGCTGGTGGATTGAACTTTTTAAAATTATGTCGTTTCCTTCTGTATCCATTTTAATTTTTGATAGCTTGAAGACTGTATTACCTGCTATTGGAATAGCTATTCCTGCCTGCATCTGTTTTCCATTTGCCTGAAAGTTCATTTTCCAACCTCCAACTTTGAGTCTGTGGGTGTGCTTTGTAGTGGGATGGGTTTTCCTGAAGACAGTAGATTATTGGATCATGCTTTTTTTTAAATCAATATTTTTTATTATGATGTTGTGGGGTACAGTTAAGGGTTAGGTATACAAATATGCTTCATTTAGGCCCCCTTGTTGATAACAGGTGTCTCCCCATCACCAGACAGATGTTTACTACCATTAGTCCCATCCCCCTTCTCTCCCCCCATTGTTTCCCACCACTGTCAGTCATTTTCTTATGGTAGTGCATTGGATGATCAAGGTCCACTATATGAGTGAGAACATGTGATACTCAGATCTTTGTTTCTGTGAGAGGTCACTCAGTATTATAGACTCTAGTTCCATTCAGGTTGCTGTGAAATTCATGATTTTGTTCTTTTTTATGGCTGCATGGTATTCCATTGTGTATATGTACCACATTTTTTTAATCCAGTCCTCTTCTGATGGACAGCATGGTTGGTTCCAGGTTCTTGCTATTGTGAACAATGCTGCAATAAACATTCGTGTGCAGGTATCTTTTTAATAGAGTGATTTGAGTTCTTCAGGGTATATTCCCAGTAGGGGGATTGCAGGGTCATATGGGCGGCTGATGTTTAGAGCTTTTAGGAATTGCCACATTGCTTTCCACAGAGGTTGCACTAGTGTAGGAGTGTTCCCTTTTCGCCACACCCTCTCCAACAACTGTTATTTTTTGAGTTATTGATAATTGCCATTCTGACTGGAGTTAGGTGGTATCTCAGTGTGGTTTTGATTTGCATCTCCCTGATGATTAGTGAGGTTGAGCATTTCTTCATGTGTTTGTTGCTGCTTGGATGTCTTCCTTTGTGAAGTGTCTGTTCATTTCTTTTGCCCATTTTATAATGGGGTTGTTTTTTTTTTTTCTTTTCAGCACGTTTGAGTTCCTTGGATCATGCTTTTTAATCCAGTTTACTACTCTATGCCTTTTCAGTGGACATTAGAAACTCAGAAAATTTTTGCTTATCAAAAATATAAATAGATTCCATCTAATCTCGAAAAATTACTGCTTTTCCAGTTTTCCTGCAAAAGAAGTTTACCAACACATTTCTCTAAGCTCTAGATTCCTAGGTGAGACTCAAACACCTACTTCTTGTACCTCTAAACTCTAGAGAACATATCTTAGAATCTGTGAGTAGTCATACTTAAGCACTCTTTATTAGGCTTAAGTTGAGAGACCAAGAATGCTTTCTTTATGCCATAATTGGAGAAGACTACCAGCACTCCAATACTCATATTCTCTTCACAAAATTCAGTCTTCAAAGTCATGTCTTTTGTCCATCAGCCTGGCCCTTAATGTGTACACGTTATCTAACCAGTTCCTGGCTGGCAATTTTGAAAGTTCTTCCTTATGGCAGGTTTAGGGACTATTAAGTAACTAATATTTATCATCTTGGCACCTCAGTGAAAGCATACATACTGTTTGCATTCTTTTAATTTGGCAATGAAATCAGATAATATATGTAAAGTACCTGGCACATAGAGTTACTGAGAAATTATTCATTCTCCATTTTTAAGATTCTATAATAAGCACTGCTGGACACTGAGGGGAAATAAAAATATACTCATTCAACAGATTTTTGTGTGAGAGAGAAAGCAGGATTTATTGAGAGGACAGAAAAGCTCCCACAGTGGGAGAGGGCCTGAAGGGGTTGCCCATTCAGGAGATATTAATTGATCATTTTTATAGTTTCTGCTCTGTAGGGATTTGTCATCTAATGGAAAAATCAGACATATCTTCCTTCATTAGTAATTATACACGAATGCACAATTTATTTATACATCACTGTACTGTGGACTCCTTGAGATAAAATATTCAGCATAATATTTAATGAAATTGTGATGAATTTAAATAACCGTAATAATAATAGAAAATATTGAGTTCTTATTATGAGTCAGATGCAGCACTGTCACTATTTTACCAGTAGTGATCTACCAGACAGTAGATCTGTCCCTTCATACTTACTCTCTACCCTTCTCTACCCTACTATCTCCTACTCTCTGTTCCAGGAACTGACCTGTGTGAACTCTTTTGCCTTCTAACATTTGTTTGATTCAACATTGGAAAGATATGGAAAAATGAAATTCTGGAAGAGGATAGGAAGGCAAAGTCAGGGATTTAGTCTCTTGGCTTTTTTTAAAATCAGGGTCACTTCTACTTAGTGATGTTCTTCAACACAAAAGGTCATAGTACTTGTCCAAGTGACACTTTCTTCACAGATTTTTTCCTTCCAGATTCTGGTAACTTCTCCTTCCTATTATCTTTTTGGAGCTCGAAGTAATAATAGCCATGGGATACTCCAAAAGTCCTGTAGTTTTCCTAAACATGCTTCTGCTGGTAAATATTTTAATAACTGGGCCTCCTGTAAGGGGTAGGATTGGGTGAGTGAGTGAATGATTTGTAGCATTTTCCAACTTCTGTTGTGTAAATATTCCAACCCATAGCTGATTTCAAGATACCAGCAGGATGTCATTGAGCATGAATTTGGGAAAAGATGAATAGTAGCATAATGTTATATATAATGTAGATCAAGCAGGGGTTCAGTGGCCTCACCTGTCCCCATTCTCTGGCAGCAACCGTCAGTGGCAGGCAGTGCATCAGGCAAAGAGCCACTACCAACCCAAGCAACAACAGCAAAGACAACTGACATAGGGAACTGGGAACTACTATACAAAAAGACAACTATAAAACACTCTCAGTATAGTAGAAACCCTAATCCAAAATGCCTATCCTTTTATCAGAATAAATCAAATGACACTCACTTAAGTTCTTTACTAGATATGGGACCTTGATCAAATTACTAGTCTTTTTTAAGTAGCAGGGTGTTTTTTAATTTTATTTTTAAAATGGGGATAGTACCAACACTGGTAGAATTAAGATGGCTAATAAGAAGTAGACAGAGTAGTTTCTCCCATGAAGTGAACCAAAATAGAGAGTGCATCAGGAATCACATAAAAATGAGACCAGCAGTACATTTCATGACTCACCAGAGAAACAACAAGATACACAGAGTGCAAAGAAGAGAAAAATCAATCAGCCTGGGTTAGAGCTAGCAGAATCCCCTGAATCATCACACCAACCATGAGCATGAGCAGCCTCCAGATGCAGTGGGGAAGGTGATTGAGGGGAATTCAGGAGTTTTGTGCTCCTGCCATGGACTTTGCAGGCCATCATAAGACTTCAGTCCCTCAGGAAACTGCCTTACCCAAAGCTGTGCTCTGCAGAAACCCATGCAAAGTGGTGCAGGAAAAAACTGTCAGTGATTCCAGCTACCATTTCCCAGGAATTTGACTCCTGCTGACAGCTGCTTTCTAGCTGGTCTGGGAAGAAATGGAAGACCGGATGGACAAATTCTGCTGTGGCAGGACAGTTCCTGGCTGGGATGGGCTCCTGTGAGAACACCTTGGACGGCTTCACTTTTACCTTCTAAGGCAGAATGCCTGAGGCTAAAGAGAGAGAACTGAATGGATTCATTGCCCTACTAACCTTTCACATCTCATGTAAACTCTTTTGTGTAGCCTCTGCACAGCACTGCGGTGTTACACCAGTGGCTAGTGACTCCTTCCCAATCCCAACAGTAATAGCCAATCACACATTCAGGTGGTGGAACTTGAGCATTTTTTTCCCCACACTCCCCTAGAAAACTCAAAGTAGTCAGAGAATATTGGTAATTCCTATAGCTCCATTCATTGCCTAGGTTGGCTGGATACTTCCTTGGAGAACAATAGGTCAAACAAAAAACCCACAGCCACCATCACACTCAGCTCATTTCTGCAAGAGCTACCTTCTGGCTTGATGTCAACTGGCACAGTCCATCATGTCTGATATAATTCCTCAGCTTTGAGG
The DNA here is from genome assembly GCA_027257055.1 of Cephalopachus bancanus. Taxonomy (NCBI): domain Eukaryota; kingdom Metazoa; phylum Chordata; class Mammalia; order Primates; family Tarsiidae; genus Cephalopachus; species Cephalopachus bancanus. The sequence goes on along the minus strand of JAPVLO010000790.1, from coordinate 875,932 downwards.
AAAGTCCGGATCACTGTCCCTAATGAGCACCATTATCTGAGCCACCTAACCAGTCAGAATGCCTTGAGCCTCTGCAGTTATTCAGCACAGCACTGCCACAGCTGACAATTGAGAAACTCACCATACTAAAGCTATATATAACCAAGGGGTTTCTACAGTGCCTATATCAGCCCTCTGTGGACTTCAAATAAGAAGAAATAGTCTACCCAAATGAGAAGCAATCAAAAATATAATTCTGACAATATGGAAAAACAGAGTTCTTCAATCCTCTCCAAAAAGACCACACTAACTCTTCAGCAATGGACCCTATCCAAAATGAAATCTCCAAAATTCCACAGGTAGAATTCAAAAGGCTGAATATAAAATTGTCCAGTGAGATCCAGGGTAGTGTTGAAAACCAACATAAAGAAATTTTAAAAAAAGCTATTCACACATGAATGAAAATTTTTCCAAAGAGAGAAATGCTTTAACAGAAAACTGAACTTCTGGAAATAAAAGGCTTATTTAGGGAAGTACAAAATACAGTGGAAAGTTTTAACAGTAGACTAGACCAAGTAGAAGAAAGGATCTCAGAACTTGAAGACAAGGTTTTTTAATTAACCCAATCAGACAAGAATAAAGAAGAAGGAATTAAGAGAGTAGAACAAGTTTGAAGAAATGTGGGATCATGTAAATGTCCAAACCTAAGAATCATAGGTGTTCCTGAGGAAGAAGAGAAAGCAACCAATTTCAAAAACCTATTTGAGGAAATAATTGAGGAAAATTTCCCTGGCCTTACAATAGACTTAAACATCCAGCTACAAGAAGCTCAAAGAACTTCTGGAAAATTCATTGCAAAAAGGTCATCCTCAGGGTATACAGACATCAGGTTGTGCAAAGTTGATGTAAAAGAAAAAATTCTAAGAGAAATGATGCAAAAGCATCAAATAACTTACAAAGCTAAACCTATCAGACTGACAGCAGATTTCTCAGCAGAAACCCTACAAGCCAGAAGTGATTGCGGCACTATCTTCAGTCTCCTCAAACAGAAAAACACTTAGTCAAAGATTTTGTATGCCACAAAACTAAGTTTCATAAATGAAGGATAACATATTTCTCAGAAAAGCAAACACTGAAGAAATTTGTCACCACTAGACCAACTCTACAAGAAATATTCAAAGGAGTTCTAAATATTGAAATACAAGGTCAAACACACTAGTAGAAAAACACTGGAAATCATAAAGCTCACGGGGCTTATAGAACACCAAAACAAATGGGAAGAAAAAAAGTAACCAGGTAGCAATCAAAATGATGAATGGAATAGAAACGTAAATATCGTTACTAACTCTGAATATAAATGATCTCCATGGCCTTTAAAAAATATATAGATTGGTAGAATGAATTTTAAAAATACACAATCCAAATATCTGCCTTGAAGAGACCCACTTAACACACAAATAATACTATAGACACAAGGTAAAGGGATAGAAAAAATATCTCACACAAATAGAAACAAAAAAAATGAGCAGGAGTGACCAGTCTCATATCAGATTTATAAAAAGATTTTATATTATCAACAGTGAAAAAAGACAAAGAAAGTTACTATATAATAATAAAAGGTTCAATCCAACAAGAAGACTTATCAATTTCAAATATATATATGCACCTAGAACCAGAGCTTCCAGCTTTATAAAACAAATTCTACTAGACCTAAGAAAAGAGATAGACAACAATACAACAATACTGGGAGACTTCAACACTCCACTGACAGCCATTGACAGATCATTAAGACAGAAGGTCAACAAAAATCTTTGGAGTTAAACCAAACCCTAAAGCAAATGGACCTAACAAACATGTACATAATATTGTACCCTAAAACTACAGAATATACATTTTTTATCAGCACATGGAACATTCTTCAAGATAGACCATATGACAGACCACAAATTAAATTTTTTTAAATGTTTAAAAATTATAATTATATCAAACCTCTTCCCAGAATACAATGGAATAAAACTATAAATTAACTCCAAGAAGAACTCTTATAACCAAACAAATACATGGAAATTAAGCACTTTGTTCCTGAATAGTTTTGGGTCAACAATGAAATCCAAACAAAAATTTAAAATTCCTTGAAATAAATGACAACAATGACACAATTTATTAAAAACTCTGGGACACAGTCAAATCTCTGCTCAGAGAAAAATTTACAGTGTTTAAGGCCTACATTTAAAAAGATGGAAAGGTCACATGTTTATAAACTAACACCACACCTAAAGGAACTAGAAAAACATAATAAACCAAACAGAAAGCTAACAGAAGAAAGGAAATAAAAAAGACCAGAACTGAATGAAATTGAAACAAAAAAATAAAGGGATCAATGAAACAAAAAGTTGGTTCTTTGAAAAGATAAGCAAAATTGACGACACTAGCTAAATTAATTAAGAAGAGAGATTCAACTTAATTCAATCAGAAATAAAAATGGAGACACTACAACTGATATCATGAAAATGTAAATGATCATTTGAGATTGTTATGAACACCATTATGCAAACAAATTAGACAATCTAGAAGAAATGGATACATTTGTGGAAGCATACGATCCTCCAAACTTGAATCAGAAAGAAATAGGTACCCTGAACAGACCGATAATGAGTAGAGAGAATGAATCAATAATTAAAAGTCCCTCCTTTAAAAAAAATCCAGAACCTGAAGAATTCTCAGTCTAATTCTAACAGATTTTTAAAGAAGAACTGGTACCAATTTTACTGAAACTTTTCCACAAGATTGAAAAGGAGTAAATTCTCATTCTATGAACTAAAGCCAGGGAAAGACACAACAAAAAAGAAAACTACAGACCAATAGCCCTGATGAACATAGACACAAAAATCCTCAACAAAATATTAGCACACCAAATTCAACAGCACATGACAAAAGATAATCCATCACAATCAAATGGGTTTTATCCCAGAGATCCAAGGATGGTTCAACATATGCAAGTCAATAAATGTGCCCATCACATAAACATATTTAAAAATAAAAATCACGATCTATTCAGTAGATGCAAGAAAAGCATTTGATAAAATACAGCATCCTTCGTGATTAAAAACCCACCGCAAAATAGCCATAAAAGGAACATTCCTCATACATACAATTTTTATTTTTCAATCTATAACTGTAATTGGTTTATTGTTCAATGTGTAATGAGTCAATATATCAAGACACCAGGGACTGTAACAGAGAGTTTAATAACCATAGGGCAGTCAAATTAAGAGATGAAAGGAAACCTCAAATCTGCCTCCCCAAGAGGTCTGGGGATGGGGTTTTTACGAGGTCTGGAAGGGTGATGGACTAAAGTATGGAGATCTCTGATTGGTAGAGAAGTGAGGGGTGAAGTCATGGAAAAAAGAGAGGAAGAAACCACATTCCTGTTCTGAGTTGATTTCTTGGTGAGGGTCTTCAGATTGGCTGGCTGTTCTACTAGAATTCAGGATCTGAATAACACCTTAAGAAATTCTTGGGTAAGAAGGTCAAGTGTTAGAGATTCTATCTTTAGGAACAATGGGGAGCAGGTGGTTAGCTGCTATCTGACAGTTACCAGCTGCAGGGAAGTGGGTTGATGTACACCAAGGCACCTTGGTCAATGCCTAACTATAATTTTGCTTAAAGCCTGGCTTGTAATTCTCATTAACCCTGTGAGGGCAGTTTCAAATTATACCTCAGTAAAACTGGGGGAAATACCTTGTGAAGTCAATTAAAGTAGAAAAATTTAAACAGTTATCTTAGATCTAAGAGTATACGTTGCATTACACAGGGATTAATGAGGTAATATAGTTGAATACTGCAAGACAGAAAGAGAGAAAATACCCAATTTAAAGGGAGCAACTATTAGCTCCAGCCAATTGCTATCATGTGGGAATGCTAGCCTAGGACTGTCAAATCTGCTGGTTTTCCGAAGAAATATTGACTTTTAAAATTCTAAATCTCCTAATTTAAAACAAAATCAACTGAATTTTAAACCCTGTGCAAGTCAAACAAAACACATATGTAGTCTGAATCAGACACTCAGTTTGTGTCACTATAGATGATACCCAGTGACCGGGAGGTAAGCAAGAGGTTACTGCTTACCAGTATAGCTGCTAAAAATAAAATGAGTAGTACAAACTATAAGGTCAAAAGAAGTTGCTGCAGTGATCTGGTGATAGTGTCAAATATAGAAAAAAATGGAGAAAATATAGTGTGGTCTGAGCCTTGAAGGCTGAGAAACATGTAGATAGAGAGGAAAGAAGGAATAAAAGAAATTCAGGTTAGGGAGTGAATATAACATAAGTAAAAATGTGAAGGCAAGTATGTGTGTGACATGTTTTAACAACCAGTAGAAGAGCTGATGCCCATACAGTGTTCATACTTGGAAATAGTAAAGGATTGCTTTATAAAAATTGGAAGCCAATTGTGTGTAACCTTGAGTTCCAAGCTAAATAGTCTTTTCAGAATATGTCAACCAATAACCTAAATCTAGGTCAATATTACCAAATAAACTCCACTGACCTGCTCCCTTTAACCTCCAGCTAAAACCATCACCAATTTCAATTTCCCAAGACTTTTTGTGATATTCCTACAAGCAACATTCTATATGCAAATCACTTAATCAAGTACTTTGGGAAATAAAAGACTATGTAATGTATAGTTAATGAGCAAATTATAGGGCTTCTGTCCCTGTGAAACTACCAATAATAAAGCCCTTTCATCATGGTGAATTGCATTTTACCTCCCCATGAACTTCCATTTTCCACCTCCCTACCTCATCCACCTCTATCATTGTTCCCCTTTCTTCCTACATAACCAACAGGCCCACCTTTTCCAGCAATATTTATGTTTGTGCCCTGGAAGAATGAGACAATACATATTGATTAATAATGTTTTCTTAAGGGAAAGCATACTTGAATTATAACTATAACCTAGAGCAAATGCTGGAAATCACCCCAAACTGCCATAAGTGAAACATATATCAATGTTTCTGCTTGAGGTTTTCACAGGAAAAAAGAATGTCTCCTGGAAATGCACAGGCCAAAAAAAAAAAAAAAAAATTTTTTTTGTTGGAAGGGAAATAAGGGAGCATTTCTCCGCAACCTAATGGTAGAGCCATTGCTGTTCAATAATGAATCATAAAAATTCAAGATGTAAAGTGTATGTGTGAATGAGCTCCAAACCCTAATGATAAATGGAATTGATTACTCCACCAACAAGTTTGGACTGTTTGAATTTCATCTTTTCTTTTTCCTGTCAAGCTTATTAACTACAAGTTCAAAAATAAAATGAGTCAGTGCTAAACAGCTTGAAAGCAAAGGCAGCTTTTCTGCTTTGAGTAAATTCCTTCATAATAGTTAACTTCTGTTTATGTCTCTCTTCTGCCATATTTAAAAATCATCACATTTCTGATGAAGGCCACTTGGTGGCCTTCGATAGCAAGCAAAAGTCACCAGCTTCCTTGTAACTCTGGGCACCCAAACTGGAATAATCTTAAATGGTCCACGGGTGACATCTTGAGTATGTCAGTGAAACACTCAGGGTAATCTTCAAGGATAGGCATTGCTTGCTCCCTTTGCAGTATTGTTAAAATTATCTTTAAGTTCTTGGGGATGTCTGAGCCCACTGTTTTATCCTACTTTGGATCTACTTCTGAGGCACTTTCAGTAGATTGGCTCCATTAGCCTCAAATGAAGTCACCTTTCTCTGCTGCCCACTCCATGAGACTGAAATCGGTATGGTGTGTTGGAAAAGGAAAAATAAAAACAAAGGACATTAATTGCTTATATCAGCTGTGGTTCTGGATTTCTGTCTCAGGATATAACCAACTTTTTGCTTAGCTATTCCTTATAGAAGCAGTAAAAGAAATAAAATAAAGATTGAGTCCTCAGCTACAGAATAATGGAAACAGAAAATAAAGACACCACTGAATTGGTAAGGGACATTTTATAGATACCAAAATTGTTGGAAGTAATCAAAATTTCAAATATTTCAATACATTCCTGGAAATGTAATGTGCAATTTGAAGATCCAAAAGCACATTTTAAGAGTTTGGTAAAATTCACGATAGTGCTTAACCCAGTCTATCTGAATCATGAAGTCATTCCAAACACAAGCAGAATAGATATCTACCCAGGTGGTCTGATTTAAGGACCACAGTTTTTGTTGTTATTGCTTGTTTGTTTGTTTGTTGTTCGTTTTGTGACAAGGTCTCACTCTGTCACCCAGGTTCACTGTAGCCTTTAACTCCTGGCTCAAGCAATCAGCTGACACTCCTGAGTAGCTGAGACTACAGGCACAAACCACCATGCTTGACTAATTTTTTTTGTTAGTGATGAGGCCTCCCTATGTTTCTTGGGCTGACCTTGAACTCCTGGCCTCAAGCAATTCTCCTCAGCCTTTCAAAGGGCTGGGATTACAGGCACCAGACACCACACCTGGCTGGAAGACTACAGCTTTATACTTGCTTCCAAATATCTTCTTCCACTATCATAGCCTATCCTCCTCTCCTATCAGACTTTGATCTCCATAATTTAAATTATTATTCTGTGTCAGACAACAAGAAGTCCGCTACCAGCTCAAAATGCAACATATTGCTGGATGAAGGATACCCCTAGTCTTCTTCTATAAGCACATTGTAAGTATAAGCATTTTGACCAGTTTACCAGACAACTCTGCTTCTTGGACTGGAAGGTAGGGAATAAAAAGCAGAACAGAAGAAAGCATGGAAATTCTGCTAGATCTGAATTCCAAAGGGCAGAATCAGCAGGAACTGAGGAGGATGGTACATGAATGATGAGGCACTTGAGATGCTCTAAAGGATATGAACAACCAAAAAGACTGAAACAGCTGACAGAGAAGAGAGCTTAAAAAATAGAGTTAACTACTTCACCACTTTTCTGTAGCACTAGGGTAAGGTACTGTTTTAAAAATCAAAGTAGAAAAGGGGTTGGCAGTAGTTGGAAACTGCCAGGGGAGGAGAGGGAATTGACAGTAGTGGGAAACTGGGGGGCAGGGGGGAGCATACCTCATCAACAAGTGTACCTGCATAATAAACATTTGTATACCTAACCCTGAATTGTACCCCCCATCTTCAAAATAAAAGCTTAAAAAATAAAAAAGGTCAAAGTAGAATCATGTTCAACTTAAAGTTTTACATATTGCCCACTCTTTATCATGACACCCTCATCTTTGCAGCTCTGTATAGACTCTAAGCACCCAGAAATCTCATGCTTGCTGCCGAATACTAAATGTCCAAACAAAAACTGCCAGACTATATATAAAATTAGAACTCTGACTCACAACCTGAAGCAACCTGCTTGGAAAACCAAACCTTTATCTACAGTAACCAACATAGGAAGTCGGCTATCTGTAAGCCAAACTTGTAAAAAGTCAGACTGCTATCTCTCATAACTGATCCAGGAAGCCAAATTATAATCCTGGAACAATTGGCCAATGATCAAGACTTAATTAATAACTAATATCTATCTTAGTTTGGATAAGGTTTACAACTTAGCACTTGCATTCAATGTAGGACCAACAAGAGAAAGTCAAATATGCATCTCTAATCACATAGGATGTTCCACTTCCAGTTAGCTAGCCCACAGCTTTCTCATTCCAACAGTCTCCAATCAGGGCATACCTGGATCCCTAACTCCTTCCATTTTTTTCACTTTAAAACATTTCCAATTCTCTGCCTGCCTTGAGTCTCTGTCAAAATGTATGTGGTAGTACCGGACTCCCTTTCTATAGAAAGCTCTGTATAAATAGCTTTTGCTTTTTTGGTTGGTTTTCATTTATTTCCACACTGCTCCATAACTCTTGATTCCAGCAGTCAAATGGTGTTCTCAAACACAAATATAATCACTTTACTTTCATTTCTTATCCCTACTTAAAACATATAAAAAGTATTCCTATAATCTTTTAAATAAACTTTATTTTTAGAACAACTTGATATACAAAAAATGCAGATAAAAGAGTTCTTATATGTCTAGCACTTAGTTTCTCCTATTATGAACTTTTTACAGTAATACAGGAATGGCTCATTTTATTGTGCCTCAACTTATTGCACTTTACAGATTTCACATTTTTTGCAATGGAAAGTTTGTGGCAGCCCTGCATCAACAAAGTCTTTCAGCATCATTTTTCCAAGAGCATATGCTCACTTCATGTCTCTTGCATTTTAGTAATTTCCACAATATTTCAAACTTTTTCATCATTATTGTACCTGTTATAGTGATCTGTGATCAATGATCTTTGATGTTACTATTGTAATTGTATTGAGGCCCCACTAACATAAGATGGTGAATGTAATCAATGAATGTTTTGTGTGTTCTCACTGTTCCACCATCCAGCCATTCCTCCATCTCTCTCCTTTTCGTCTGACTTTCTTACTCTTTGAGATCCTGGGACACAATATTGAAATTAGGTCAATTGATGGCCCTACAATGTCCTTTTAAGTATTCAGCTGAAAGAAAGAGTTGCACATCTCTCACTTTAAATCAAAAGCTAGAAATGATTCATCTTAGTAAGGAAGTCATGTTGAAAATCAAAACAGATTGAAAGCTGTGTCTCTTGCATAAAACAGATAGCCAAGTTACAAGTACAAAAGAAAAGTTCTTGAAGGGAATTAAAAGCACTACTCCAGTGAACATACAAATGATAAGAAAGAAAAACCATCTTATTACAGATATGAAGAAAGTTTTAGTGGTCTAGATAGAAAATCAAACCAGGGGAAAGAAGATGGCAATGGAATCAGTCAGACTATGTAAGTCCCAGAGTGAGTGAGTGAGTGTATGGACACTTTTGCAAACATGTCTGTGAGTAAGTGGGCTTATGAGTGACTGACTAAGAGGAGATTTCTTTCTTTCTTCTTTCATTTTTTATTTTATGTTTATGTGTGTATGTGAATGAGTGAATTTTCATTTTTCAGGGTTTTTTTGTGTTCTTCTCTTTTTATAGTTTATTTTATGTGTGAGAGTTTAATTTGCATTCCCTTTTTATCTCTTTTCTTGTTTTTTTTTCCTCCATCCATTTTGGGAAGAGAGAGAGAGAGAGAGAGAGAGAGAGAGAGAGATTGGCTTTCCTGTTTTTTTCCAGTTGTTTTGGTGTGTGTGTGTGCATGTGTGTGCGTGTGTGTGTGTGTGTGTGTGTGTGTGTGTGTGTGTGTGTGTGTTTAATCATTTTTTGCTTTGGTTTCTGCTTTTGCTTTCCTGTGGTTTTTTTTGGTTTTTCCTTTTTTGCCTGTCTTATTTCATTCTACTTTTCTCTGTTCTCCTCATTGCTGTTAATATATCTGGGTTCAGGGGATTCACCCATGCACCCAATGCATCATCATATAAAGTGGTGGTTGAGAGTGGGTCTGGGAATGCATACCATAGTCAGTGAACATTGTGATTTGCAAGTAGTTTCTGAATCCTATCTTCCCATCCTCCACCTTAATCAACTCTCAAAACTATAAGAGACAGCAAAGTTTGCCACCATCAGACCTGTATCAAAATAGAAGAAATTCAGAGCCTTGATCAGAGAAGAAGAGAAGGCTAAGCAAACATCAGAAGTGAAAGCTCCTCTTGCTGCCACTGAATAACAGAACTAAAGAGAAAAGAAAGAGATCTGTCACAAATGAAAAAAAAATCAAAGGAGGAACACAAGTAATTCCCAGTGTACCAAAGAGAAAACACCTGAAAAATCAGACCTCAAGGCACAAACAATGGAAGTCACCAACAACTGGCCCCAGAATACAGCCGGGATTAGAGAATGGATGGAAAGAGTGAATAAGACTCAAGAAAAACAAGATGTAACATAGAAAGAACTTGTAACAGAGAGACCTGCGCCATAAAAAAACTTCATTCAGGAAATAAGTCACGAAATGACATGTATGGAAAGCAGAATTAATCAAGTAGAAGAAAGAATCTCAGAATGTGAAGACCAAACATACAATTAATCCAATCTGTAAAAAATATACAAAGAAAACTCAGAAAGAACGAAGCCTCCAAGAGATGTGTGATTATATGAAGAGACCAAACATATGCATGACTGGTATCCCAGAAGAGAAAGAAAAATGGAGAATATCTTGGAGCAAGTATTCTAGGAGGTTATCCAAGAAAACTTGATGTGACCATCAGAACACAAGAAATACAGAGAACCCCCATAAGACATCAAATGAGAAGACCAAACCCTAGACACATAGCAATTTGCCTACACAATGTAGGTATAAAAAAATCCTAAAGTCAGCAAGAGAGAAAGGTTAGACTACCTACCAGGGAAGACCAATCAGAATAGCAGCAGATCTATTGGCAGAAACACTACAAGTGAAAAGAGACTGGAGTCCAATTTTATTTCTTTTTTTTTGGCATAAGGACAAACTTTATGGAGCCCTCAGCCTGGGGTCCAATTTTCAAAGTCCTCAAAGACAAACAATTTCAACCAAGAATTTCCTATCCAGCCAAGTTCAGCTTCATCAGTGATGGAGAATTAAAATCCTTCCCAGAAATCCAATTCCTAGCAGATTATGCAGCTTCCAGGCCAGCCCTAGAGGAGATGCTTTGAAAGGTATTAATCACTGAAGAAAGAAAGAAAAAAAAAGATTGGCCATGCACTTCCCAAGAGAATAGGAGAACACAGAAATAACAGAGACAACGTAGCAACTGTAAACTTGAAAACACACACATACATCAACCCAAAAGTTAAATGAAAGTAAACATACAAAAAAAGAAAAAACTTTATAAGAATCTCATGATGAGGATAAACACTCACATTTCAATAATCAGCCTGATGTGAATGGATGAAGTGCACCAATGAAAAGACACAGAATGGCAAACTGGATTAGAAAAAACATGATCCAATAATTTGCTGCATCCAGGAAACTCATCTCACCACAAAGGACGCACACAGACTCAAAGTTAGAGGATGGGAACAAAATTCCAGGCTAATGAATGACAAAAAATGGCAGAAGTCATGATCTTAATATCAGACAAAACAATTTTTAAGCTATCAGCAATTTTAAAAGATACAGAAGGACACTACATAATTGTAAAATATTCAATACATCAACAAGAAATATTCATTCTAAACATATATGCACCCAACATAGGAGCGCCAGCATTTATAAAGGAACTAATAGGTAAACTAAAAAAAGATACTGATCTAACACTGTCATAGCTGGGGACTTAAATATCCCATTAACAACCTTAGATAGATCAACAAAGCAAAAAATCAACAAAGAGATCTGGAGCCTCAACATGACACTTGACCAAATGAACTTAGTAGATACCTACAGAACACTACATCCGACAACCACAGAATATACATTCTACTCATCACCACATGGAACACACACCCAAATCAATCACTTCCTTGGCCATAAATCAAGCATAAAAAAATTTCATAGGATTGAAATACTGCCATGCACCTTCTCAGATCACAATGGAATAAAAATAAATATAAACACCAACAAAATTCCCTCAAAACTCACAAAGATATATATGCTAAAGAGCATGATGCTGAATGACCCCTGGGTCAAAAAAGAAATCAAAATAGAAATTAAGAGAGTCCTGGAAACAAATGAAAATGAAGAAACATCTTACCAAAACCTCTAGGATACCATAAAATCAGTAATAAGAGGATAATTTATAACTCTATGAAGATACATCAGAAAATGGAAAGATCCTAGTTAACAACCTAATAAATCACCTAAGGGAACTGGAAATACAAGACCACCAAAACCCTAACTTTAACAGAAGAATCCAGATCACCATAATAAGAGTCCAAATACGGGACATAGAAGACAAAAATAATCACAGAAAAAAATCAACAAAGCAGAAAGATGGTTCTTTGAAAGGACAAACAAGATTGTTGGACTTCTAGCCAGAATGTCCAACAAAAAGAGAGAAAAAGCCCAAATAAACAAAATCAGAAATGCAAAAGATCAAATCACAACTGACCCTAAAGATTATCAGAGATTGCTATGTACAACTGTATGAAAACAAACTTGATAGCCTGAATGAAATGGAAGACTCTCTGACATCACACAACCTCCCAAGGTTGAAACAAGCAGAAATTGAGACACTAAATAAACCAAAAGCCACCCAGGAATCTTACTCCATCATAAGAAAACTACCTACAAAAAAAGCCCTGTACAGCTTTCCAGCAGTATTCTACAAAACATAAAAGGAGGAGCTGATACCAATCCTACTGAAAGTATTCCAGGTAAGTGAGAAAGACGGAATGCTCCTCAAATCATTTTATGAAGCTTACATCACACTGATACTCAAAACAGTTAAAGATCCAACAAGAAAAGAGAACTGCAGGTCAGTATCCCTGAAGGACATAAATACAAAACTTCTCAACAAGATTCTAGCAAGTCAGATTCAACAACACATCTCAAAAATCATCCACCATGACCATGTAAGCTTCATCCCTAGGATGTAAGGAAGGTCCAACACCCAAAAGACCATAAATGCAATTCAGTAAATCAACAGATGTGAAAACAAGAATCACATGATTATATTATTAGATGCAGAAAAAACTTTTGATAAAATCCAGCAACGCTTCTTGATAAAAAACCCTTAAATATCTAGGCATAGAGTAAACACCATCTACAATAAACAAACAGCTAGCATATTGCTAAATGGACAGAAATTGGAAGCATTTTGCCTGAAAATCAGAACAAGACGAATCTGCCCCCTCTCACCTCTCCTGTTAACATTGTTTTGGAAGGCCTAGCTACAGCAATTAGCCAAGGGAAGAAAATCAGGGGTATCCAAATAGGAAAAAAGCATGTTAAGTTATCCCTCTTTGCTGACAGTATGATCCTATACCTTGAAAATCCAAGAGAATCTGTCAAAAATCTCCTTGCACTGATAAATGACTTCAGCCAAATCCTGGGATAAAAAACCAGTGTGCATGGAAGCATGAAGCAGAAGGATCACCAGAGCCCATCCAGTCAATGCTGGGGTGAAAACGAGTGTGCCACTGCACTCCAGCCTGAGCAATGGAGTGAGACTCCAACTCAAAAATAAACAAACAAATAAATAAATAAATGTGCAAAAGACAGCCACATTCTTTTTTTTCTCTTTTAATTTTTATTTAAAATTGTGGGGTACAATTCTGGGCTAGGTATACCAATATTCACCATACAAGTACCCTTATCGATGAGGTGTGCCTTCCCTTCCCCAGGTAGGTATCTACTACTGTCAATCCCACCTCCCCATGCCCCCACCCCACTCCCCACAGTTTCCTGCCACTTTCAATCCTTTTCTTATAATAATATGGTAGTTGTTCAAGGTCTACTAATGAGTGAGAACATGTGATACTCAGCTCTTTGTTTCTGTGAAAGATCACTCAGTATTATAAGCTCTAATTCCATCCAGGTTGCTACGAAGTTCATGATTTTGTTCTTCTTTATGGCTGCGTAGTATTCCACTGTGTATATGTACCACATTTTTTTTTATCCAGTCCTCTTTTGATGGGCAGCATGGTTGGTTCCATGTTCTTGCTATTGTGAACAATGCTGCGATAAACATACATGTGCAGGTATCTTTTTCATAGAGTGACCTGAGTTCTTCTGGGTATATGCTGGCTGTGAGTTTCTCATTGACGGCTTTTACTATTGTGAGGTATGTTCCACTGATGCCTAGATGTTCGAGGTTTTTTGAAGAAGCGGTGCTGGATTTTATCAAAAGCTTTTTCTGCATCTAATGATATAATCATGTGGTTTTTGGTTTTGCGTCTATTGATGTATTTAATTACACTTATGGTTCTATGAATATTAAACCAGCCTTGCATCTGGGGGATGAAGCCTACTTGGTCATGATGGATGATTATTTGAGATGTGTTGTTGAATCCGGTTTGCTAGGATCTTGTTGAGAATTTTAGCATCTATGTTCATCAAAGATATTGGTCTGTAGTTCTTTCTTTGTTGGGTCTTTACCTGGCTTGGGTATCAATGTGATGTTAGCTTCATAAAATGATCTGGGGAGAGTTCCATCTTTCTCAATCACCTGGAATAGTTTCGGAGGATTGGTATCAGTTCCACCTTGTATGTTTTGTAGAATTTTGCTGGAAAGCCATCTGATCCAGGACTTTTTTTGTAGGTAGTTTTCTTATGACATAATCAATTTCCTTGATTGTTATTGGTCTATTTAGGGTCTCAGTTCCTTCTTGTTTCAACCTAGGGCGGTTGTGTGATGTCAGAAATCCTCCATTTCCTTTAGGTTTTCAAATTTGCTTTCATACAATTGTACATAGTAGTCGCTGATAATCTTTTGTAATTCTTCTGGATCAGTTGTGACTTCATCTTTTGTGTTTCTGATTGAGTTTATTTGGGCTTTCTCTCTCTTTTTCTTGGTTAGCCTGGCTAGGGGATCATCTATCTTGTTTATCCTTTCAAAGAACCAGTTTTTAGTTTCATTGATTTTTTGTATTATCTTTTTGTTTTCTCTCTCTTTTTTTTGAGAGTGGCAAAGTCATCATTTATTCATTCAACAAACCAAACACTAATTTTGTAGCTAAGAAAGTAAAGAGAAATGAAATATTATCTCTACATTCTGGAAATTCACAATCTAGTCCAAAGAGGTGGACAAGTAGACAAAAAAGTGAGTAGTCTCCCAGACTGGGACTATAGAGCTAGGCAGAGTCTTGGACAAGTTCTTTATTTCTCTGGGCCTTGATTTTTACCAAGTGTAAGGGGATTCTGCATGGATAGGGAGGAAAGTATGTAAATGATAAAATTCTCATCCTCTTCCACGATAAACTTTCCATAAAATTATTACCAAAGGCCCAAGAAACTGAACTTATAGGGAACATCCATGATTTTCATTTCTCTTTGTCTTGAAGAAAATGATGATTTGGGGAGCAGTGGGCTGTTGAAACATGGTTCGTTGCCCAGTAGTGTCTTTACAAATTCAGGTTCCTGGTTCTATACTGAATTCTCTTATATCTCTGCATCTCTGGTCACTGGCACAAGCGGGGCACCTCAGTGAGATATTTCTCTGTCCGCACACCTCAGGCTGCTGAAGGTTGCCAAGTTCTTTGTAGATGTAAAAAAGTGGACTGTTTTCTTCCTTTCCTGAATGCCAGGCCCCTCCAGCTGGGTTGACTGGTTTCTCCTCACATTATGCCTACATTATCCAAGAGAAGCAACATGTCAAACGAGGCCATGGGCTTCGCTTTAATTGAAAGTCATGGAAGTAATTGGCTTGTTCTCTGTCAATTGCCACATCTTCATCATTCTCATTATAATCAATTCTATCAACTAGTTCATTCATTCATTTAGCAACCATTCAGTGTTATATCAAAGGGGGTAAGTGGAAATGGTCCACTTTGGCAGGGAAGAATATTTTATTACTGACATTGTTTAAGATTGCTGGTGCATGGTGATAATATACAGCAGACCAAATCTTAGTGATTTTATTATTGTCTTAAAATTTTCTACTGACAATGAACTCCTTCTATGCTGGCACTAGGGGCAGACCCCTCCAACCACCCTTACCTTGATACACCACCACTACCATTAATTAAGTGTCCACTGTGTGAAAGAGACTGTCAGAATCTGGGCATGCGTGTATTGCTTTAGGTCTGCACAATGGTTAAAAAGTGGGTAGTAGCATCAGACTACTTGGCTCTATCACTGCCAAGTATAAACTAAGTTACTTAGCTTCTTTGGGTCTCAGTTTTCTCATTTGTAAAATGGGGATCAGTAGTAATATCTACCTTAATTGAATTTAAAATTAACTAATGTACATTAAGCACATCGTGCAGTGCCTGGTACATGCTAACACCTCAATGTCTGCTAGCTATTATTTATTCCAGCAAATATCTATTGAGCTTCTGCAGAATGCCTGACAATGTGCTAGGCACTGGATGGAATGAGCAAAATAGTTTCTTTCCAGGCCAGTGGGGAAGGGGTGGAGGGTGACATCATTTAGATGTTTGTCCTTTTAAATCTCATGTTGCAATGTGATCTGCAGTATTGGAGCTGGATCTAGTGGGTGATGTTTGGGTCATGAGGGTGCATCCCTCGGGAATGTCTTGGTGATGTTCTTGTGGTAGTGAGTTCTTGCTCTATTACTTCACACGAGAGCTGGTTGTTTAAAAGAGCCTGGCACCTCCTTCTCTTTCCTTGCCTTTGCTCTTGCCATGTGACATGCCATCTCTCCTTGCCTTTCACCACAGGTAAACACTTCTAGAGGTCTCACCAGAAGCCAAGCAGATGCCAGCACCATGCAAAGCCATGAACCAAAAACATCTCTTTTCTTTCTAAATTACCCAGCCTCAGATATTTCTTTATAGCAACAATAAATGGACTAATACTAAGGGTTATTTCTGCTTATGGAAAAGAGGTTTCATAGAATACAGAATATTTGAGTTAAATTTTAGAGAAGAGGTAGGAGTTTTTCAAGAAGAGAAATGAGTTTGATGTTATTTAAACAAAGTATGGAGGTGAGGTATGGTGAGAGATGAGGCTAGAGAAATGCGAGGAGCTGAATCATGGAAAGCTTTGGTGAATGCTTGGGTTTTGTGTCTTGTAGGTGATGGGAGGTGTTGCAGTCAGTCCAGGCCAAGTTATGCTGAAATAATAAACATTCTTAGTGGCCTTGAAGCAACACAAATCTCCATCTCACATACACATATGAGGGGGGACCCAAAAAACCCAAATGGGAGTCATGCCATTTTTGGTCAAAAACTGCTGAACACTCAGCGCCGTGTAGGCAGGTGCACTAATAAATCACCCAATATTAAATGGGCAAACTGGTTGAAAGATCTCCCCTCCCCCCCAGAAAAATTCACTGAAGCCAAATGCAGCCTCTCACAATGACACTAACTGGTATACTGATGCAGAAGGGTTCCTAGAACACTCACGTAGTGGGGGAAGCTTGTACTACAAGGGGTCCATCCTCCGAATAATAATTACGTGTTTGGGGGGGGTCTCTCTTCGTATGCTCATTGTGGAGTGTCTATAACTCTGCTCCATTTGCCTTCACTTGGGAACCCATGTTAAAGGACCTGCCTGTCTGTGGAACATTCTGGACTCTTAGCAGAGGGGGGAAATAGGGACATGCAATCGCTCTTCCAAAGCTTCTGCTCATAAGTTGTAGATATCACATTCACTCCTATCTCATGGGCCAGAGCAAGTCACATGTCAATGGGGCAGGAAATAATTACCCCATAAGGAGGAGCACCAAATGTTTTGAACAACAATAGAATCGGCTACAGCATACCATTCTTAGATCTGGATTGTGAGGAACAAGAATACCTGTAAATATGAAAGTATCATACATTGTAAAGCTCTATTCAGATATCAGTTGTTGTCATTAATTTTGATAACTAGAGAAGCGTCCCCTGGATCCTACTTCAGAGAAGAACTTGCTGCACAGCCACAAGGAATATGAACAGCTACCAGCTGCTTCAGAGTCTGCCTTATCTATAGAGATTAATCCCATCATATTCTTCCTACGGCATCCAGTATCCAGTGGCTGAATTAGGCACATATATAAATGTTGGACCACTTTTGCCTGATGAGGAACAACACCCAATGGGCAATATTCATTTGTGATCTCCTTGCTGGGTTGTCCCAGAGTTTTCAACCCTGTTTGCAGTTCAACTTCTCCCTCTGCCCAATCTTGTTTTCTCCCTCTTTCTATCACAGGTGTTGATTTCCCAACAAATATCTTGAACCCTAAATTCCATCACAGCATCTGATTCTGGATACCCCAGTCTTTGACATTATAGTAGTAATAATGGTAATAATATAATTATTGTATAATTATTAGTATATAGTATATATTAGTATATAATTACTAGTATACTAGATAATTAATGTTAACTATGTACTAACATTAATATAATTATGCCTTCATATTAATTATAATACAATGTATATTATATTATGATAATAATGTCAACAACAAGATTGATTCATTTATTATATGATACCCACTCTCAAGGGACAATGGTGAGAAATAAAATAGTAATTAGTAGAGTTAGTAATTAAGGCAACAGATCATTTTGGGAGTTTTGTCTGATAAAACCACCATTTATTTCTTAAGGATTTTGTGCTCCTGAGGTAAAATCTCCCAGGGTTCCACTTTTAGGTGCTTATGAGATCAATCAGAAGTTGAAATCTGAGTCCCAGGTCATTTGAAATGGACAACTCTGATCCAGAAAGAGCCCTTTAAGAGAACCCACTGGATTTTAGCTGTCAGAGCTGTCTAGAAATATCCATCTTGATGCCTCTATTTAGTCAAGTGCAATGAAGAAGGACCCATGTTTCAATTGAGGGAGATCTGAGTTTGAATTTCACCTCTTTATCTACTACCTGATTTGCAGCTGGCAAGTCACTTAACTTCTCTGAAACATCACTATAGAATGTGAGTGACAATATTTACCCTATAGGATTGTGGTGAAGATTCGGTGAGATATTCTATATATAAAGTTCTTTGCAAAGTGCATGGCACATAATATGGGCTCAATAAGTGTGTACTTTCTCCTCTTTGTCCTCTTTCCCTTGTATGACTTATACAAAACTTCCCTGCTGAATAGGTAGTTTGGTCACTTGACCCGGTGACTCCAGAATAAGGATCCTTCTTACTGATAAATTCATACCATGCAGAAAAATAATGGCAGGTTTTGTTTACCCCATGCCCAGTAAAATATTCATTTTGACTAATGTTTTCATTCAAAAATGAACTAAGGATTAGAAAAGTCTCCTCTTAGGTGCAAGCTCCTCTCAGTCAGGGATGGATTCCTGAGGATGTGGGTGGAGAAGGTTTCTGTGATAGCATGTGGGCTAAGTAGGAAAGAGAACAGGGATTGATTAATGATGTCTATTACATGAGCAGAATTAGAAAGTGGTGGCACATATGTCACTCATTTAGAATCTCTGTGGCATTTCAATGGCATATATCCTTCTTTCCCTTTCAGGAGTTTTTAAGACTGTCTCAGCTCATGGAAAGTCAAATCCAGTTTTGCCTTGTCAATGATCCTGACTAGAATTCTGTATCTAGCCAAGTGGAGTTTAATGAAATACATTTATTGGATCTGAAATGGGAAGCAGACACTGTAGTCTATAATAAATGCAGTTGTATGGATATCCTAATATGGTTATGGTGATTGGAGTCTGAAGTCATAAAAAATATATATCTCAAGAAACTTGGAAGATAAACAAATGGCCCCAAGTTGGGACAAGGAAAAGACCAATTCACCTTCTTAAATCTCTTAGTGTGTCTATTAGTATGAGTGGTGCTGAATTGATTGCACTGGGAGGCTCATTAGAAAGCTATCAATGAAGGATCTAGTCTTTAATCATACTTTCTAATTTCTTTGATCATGTACACTGCATTCTGGCTGCATCAAACTACTACTAGATCCCAGATATCTCAAAATTTTCAGGTCTCTCCATATGCACTTGTGCAATCTGTTTCTTCTGCCCAAAATGCCATTTCTTCACTTTCTTTTCTTTTCTTTTTTCTTTTTTTAATTATAAAGATGTGGGGTAAAATTCAGGGTTAGGTATACAAACATTGATTATGCAGGTACCCTTGTTGATGAGGTATGCCCCTCCCTCCCCTAGCAGTTTCCCTCAACTGCCAGTCCCACACCCTCTTTCCTGACAGTTTCCCATTACTACCAAATGCTTTCTTATAGTATTATAATTGTTCAAGGTGCACGTATAAGTGAGAACATATGGTACTCTGTTCTTTGTTTCTGTGATAGAACACTGAGTATGATCGACTCCAAATCCATCCAAGTTGGTGCAAAGTCCATACATTTGTCATTCTTTATGGCTGCATAA
Organism: Cephalopachus bancanus; assembly: GCA_027257055.1. Taxonomy (NCBI): domain Eukaryota; kingdom Metazoa; phylum Chordata; class Mammalia; order Primates; family Tarsiidae; genus Cephalopachus; species Cephalopachus bancanus. Next base: position 856,134 of record JAPVLO010000790.1, on the reverse strand, counting down.
TATGCCATTGTGAATATGTACCACATTTTCTTTATCCAGTCCTGCCTCGATGGGCAACATGGTTGGTTCCATGTTTTTGCTATTGTGAATAAAACTGCAACAAACATATATGTGCAGGTATCTTTTTTGTAGAATGATTTGAGTTCCTCCAGGTATATTCCCAATAGGAGAATTGCTGGGTCATATGGAAGGTCAATTCCTAGGTCTTTCAGAAAACGCCTCACTGTCTTCCAAAGAGGTTGCACTAGTTTGCATTCCCACCAGCAGTGTAGAAGTGTTCCTTTTTCTCCACATCCTCGCCAGGATCTGTTGTTGTCTATTTTATTAATGATGGTCATTCTTACTGGGTTTAGGTGGTATCTCAATGTGGTTTTGATTTGCATTTCTCTGATGATGAGTGAGGCTGAGCACTTTTTCGTGTGTCTGTTGGCTGCCCGTATATCTTCTTTTGAGAAGTGTCTATTCATGTCTTTTGCCCACTTTTTAAAGGGGCTGTTTGTTTTCTTCCTTTCGGCACGTTTGAGTTCCTTGTAGATCCTAGATGTTAGGCCTTTGTCAGATATACAGTTGGGAAATATGTTTTCCCATTCTGTGGGCTTTCTCCCTGCTCTCTTGATGGTTTCTTTTGCTTTGCAGAAGCTTGTTAGTTTGATGAGGTCCCACTTGTCTATCCTACTTGTTAAGGTATTGGCCCTTAGGGTTCTGAATAGGAATTGGTTGCCAGTTCCAATTTCCATAAGGGTGTCTCTGGCATTTTCTAAGATTCTTATAGTTTGAGGTTTTACATTTGGGTCTTTGATTCATTTAGAGTTAATTTTTGTGTATGGTGATAGGTAGAGTCCTGTTTCAATCTTCTGCATGTAGTCAGCGAGTTTTCCCAACACCATTCACTGAATAGTTTCTCCTCTCCCCAGTGGTTGTTGTTGGAGGTTTTGTCAAAAATGAGTTGGTTGAGGAATTGAGGCTTTGCTTCTGGAATCACTATCCTATTCCATCGGTCCATGTGCCTGTTCTTGTACCAATACCAGGCTGTTTTGATTAATGTAGCCTTATAGTAAAGTTTGAAGTCTGGAAGTGTGATACCTCTTGCTTTGTTTCTTTTGCTAAGGATTGCTTTGGCTATTCATGGTCATTTATGTTTCCATATGAATTTCTGTATTGTCATTTCCAGGTCTGAGAAGAATGATGTTGGTAACTTAGTGGGTATTGTGTTGAATCTGTAGATTGCCTTCAGTAGGATGGACATTTTAACAATGTTAATTCTTCCTATCCATGAGCATGGAATATTTTTCCATTTGTTTGTGTCTTCTTGGATTTCTTTGAGCAGTGTTCTGTAGTTCTCGCTGTAAAGGTCTTTCACTTCTCTGGTTAGGAAGATGCCGAGATATTTCATTTTTTTTGTGTGTGTGGCTATTATGAATGGGATTGTGCTTTTTATTTGGGTCTCTGCCTGCTTTTTGTTGGTATATAGGACTGTAACTGTCTTTTGCATGTTTATTTTGTACCCTGCGACTTTGCCAAAGTCCTTTATCAGTTCAAGCAGGTTTTTGACAGATTCTCTTGGATTTTCTTTTTTTTTTTTTAATTTACAAATTGTTTATTTCTGGAACTTGCCATTTAATACTTCAGACCATAGTTGACCACAGGTAAATGAAACCACTGAAAGCCAAGTCACGGATAAAGGGGAACTATGGTATATAATTTTATAAGTTTTGACAATCTGACAAATATATACACCCATGAAACCATCACTACAATTAAAATAGTGAACCTATCCATTACCCAAAACTTTCTTCCTGATACTTTATCATTCCTCCCTCCTGCCCTTCCCTATCCTTTCTTCCATTCCTAAGCAATCACTGACACACTATTACATTAGTCTGTGCTTTCTAGAATTTTATATAAATAGAATCAAACAACACGCACCCTTTCTCGTCTCATTTCTTTCACTCCTCATACTTGTTTTGAGAAATGCAATGTGGTTGTGCATACCAGCTGTTCATTCCTTTCTTTACTTTTCTTTTCTTCCTCACTTCATTTTTTTTAATCAATTTTTTTAATGATATTGTGGGGTACAGTTAAAGGTTAGGTATACAAATATGCTCCGTTCAGGCACCCTTGTTGATAAGAGGTGTCTACCCGTCCCCAAACAGATATTTACTACCATTAATCCAATCACCTTTCCCCTCCCATCCCCATAGTTTCCCACCACTGTCGGTCATTTTCTTATAGTATTACGTGGGATGTTCAAGGTCCACTATATGAGTGAGAACATGTGATACTCTGATCTTTGTTTCTGTGAGAGATCACTCAGGATTATAGGCTCTAGGTCCATCCAGGTTGCTGCAAAATTCAAGATTTTGTTCTTTTTTATGACTGCATAGTATGCCATCATGTATATGTACCACATTTTTTAATCCAGTCTTCTTTTGATGGACAGCATGGTTGCTTCCAGGTTCTTGCTATTGTGAACAACTCTGCGATAAACATACGTGTGCAGGTATCTTTTTAATAGAGTGATTTGAGTTCTTCAGGGCATATTCCCAGTAGGGGGATTGTGGGTTATATGGGAGGTCAATATTTAGAGTTTTTAGGAATCGCCATATTGTTTACCACAGAGGTTGCACTAGTTTGCACTCCCACCAACAGTGTAGAAGTGTTCCCTTTTTGCCATACCCTCTCCAGCAACTGTTATTTTTTGAGTTATTGATAATTGCCATTCTGACTGGAGTTAGGTGGTATCTCAGTGTGGTTTTGATTTGCAACTCCCTGATGATTAGTGAGGTTAAAATTTTTTTCATGTGTCTGTTGTCTGCTCAGATGACTTCCTTTGAGAAGTGTCTGTTCATGTCTTTTGCCCATTTTATACTGGGATTGTTTGTTTTTTTCTTTTCAGCACGTTTGAGTTCCTTGTAGATCCAAGATGTAAAGTCTTTGTCAGACCTGGAGTTGGCAAATACTTTTTCCCAGTCTGTAGGCTGTCTCCCTGCTCTCTTGATGGGTTCTTTGGCTTTGCAGAAACTTGTCAGTTTAATGAGGTCCCACTTGTCTATCTTATCTCTTATGGCCTGTGGGTTTCAGGTTTTGTTCTGGAACTGGATGTCAGTTCCAATTTCCATAATGGTATGTCCTTCATTTTCTAAGGTTCTTATGGTTTGAGGTTTTACATCTGGGCCTTTGATCCATTTAGAGTTAATTTTTGTGTATGGGGTAGATAGGGGTTTTGATTGAGCCTTCTGCATGTGGTCAGCCAGTTTTCCCAGCACCATTTACAGAATAGGTTCTCCTCTCCCCAGTGGTAGGTGGTGGAGGCTTTGTGGAAGATGAGTTGGTTGAGAAATTGAGGTTTTGAATCTGGAATCTCAATTCTATTCCATTGGTCTATATGCATGTTCTTGTACCAATACCAAGCTATTTTGATGATTGTAGCTTTATACTAAAGTTTGAAGTCTGGTAATGTGATACCACATACTTTGTTGATGTTGTTTTTTGTGGGTGTGGTTTTTTTTTGCTGAGGATTGTTCTGGCTATTCCTGGTTGTTTGTGTTTCCATATGAATTCCTGTATTGTTTTTGTAGGTCAGAGAAGAATGTTGCTGGTAATTTGATGAGTATTTCATTAAATCTGTAGATTGCCTTAGGTAAGATGGACATCTTCTCAATGTTGATTCTTCCAATCCAGGAGCATGGGATATTTTTCCACTTGCTTGTGTCATCTTTAACTTCTTTGAGCAGTGTTTTGTAGTTTTCATTGTAAAGGTCTTTCATGTTTCTGGTTAGCAAGATGCCAAGGCATTTCATTTTTGTGTGGTGTGGCTATTGTGAATGGGATTGTGGTTTTTATTTGAGTTTCTGTTTGTTTATTGTTGGTGTAAAGAAATGCAATTGTCTTTTGCACATTTATTTTATATCCTGAGACTTTGCCAAAGTCCTTTATCAGTGTAAGGTTTTTGACAGATTCTCTTGGGTTTTCAAGGTACACAATCATGTCATCTACAAAGAGAGATAGCTTGACTTCCTATTTTCCTATTTGAATACCCCTGATTGCCTTCTCTTCTCTGATTGCTCTAGCCAGGACTTCCAATACTATATTGAACAGGAGGGGTGAGAGTGGGCATCCTTGTCTTGTTCCAGTTTTCAGGGGAAATGGTTCCAGTTTTTGTCTATTTAGGAGTATGCTGGCTGTGGGTTTCTCGTAGATGGCTTTTACTATTTTGAAGTATGTTCCCCGTATGCCCAGATGTTCGAGGGTTTTTATCAAGAAGGGGTGCTGGATTTTATCAAAAGCTTTTTCTGCATCTAGTGATATGATCATGTGGTTTTTGTTTTGACCTCTTTTGATGTATTTAATTACATTTATGGTTTTACGAATGTTGAACCAGCCTTGCATCCCAGGGATGAAGCCTACTTGGTCATGATGGATGATTTTTGAGGTGTGTTGTTGAATCCGGTTTTAGGATCTTGTTGTTAATTTTAGCATCTATGTTCATCAAAGATATTGCTCTGTAGTTCTCTTTCTTTGTTGGGTCTTTACCTGGCTTGGGTATCAATGTGACGTTGGCATCATAAAATGATTTGGGGAGAGTTCCATCTTTCTCAATCGCCTGGAATACTTTCAGTAGGATTGGTATAAGCTCCTCATTAAATGTCTTGTAGAATTCTTCTGGAAAGCCATCTGGTCCAGGGCTTTTTTTTTGTAGGTAGTTTTCTTATTATGTGGTAAATTTCCTTGATTGTTATTGGTCTATTTAGGGCCTCAATTTCTTCTTGTTTCAACCTAGGCAGGTTGTGTGATAACAGAAAGCCCTCCATTTCCTAAAGGTTTTCAAGTTTGTTTCCATACAAGTGTACATAGCAGTCTCTAATGATGTTTTGTATTTTTTCAGGATCAGATGTGACTTCATCTTTTGTGTTTCTTATTGTGTTTATTTGGGCTTTTTCTCTCTTTTTCTTGGTCAGTCTAGCTAGGGGACCATCGATCTTGTTTATCCTTTTGAAGAACCAGCATTTTGTTTCATTGACTTTTTGTATTATCTTTTTGTCTTCTATATCCTGGATTTGGGCTTTTATTTTGGTGATCTGGATTCTTCTGCTGAAATTAGGGATTTTGTGATCTTGCTTTTCCAGCTTCCTTAGGGGGCTTGTTAGGCTGTTAACTTCTGTTCCTTCCATTTTCTTCATGTGGGTTTGCAGGGATATAAATTCCCCTCTTATTACAGCTTTCCCGGTGTCCCAGAGATTTTGGTAAGATGTTTCTGCATTTTCATTTGTTTCCAGGTATCTTTTAATCTCTGTTTTGATTTCATCATTGACCCAGGAGTTGTTTAGCATCGTGCTGTTTAGTGTCCATGTCTTTGTGGGTTTTGGGGGGACCTTGTCGGTGTTAATGTTTATTTTTATTCCACTGTGGTTTGAGAAGGTGGATGGTAAAATTTCAGTTCTTTTAAATTTGCTTATGCTTGACTTATGGCCAAGTATGTGGTCAATCTTAAACTACGTTCCATGTGGTGATGAGTAGAATGTGTATTCTGTGGTCTTTGGATGGAGGGTTCTGTAGGTATCAATTAAGTCCATTTGCACAAGAGTCACATTGAGATTTCAGATCTCGTTGCTGATTTTTCATCCTGATGATCTGTCTAGAGCTGTGAGTGGTGTATTAAAGTCCCCAGCTATGATGGTATTGGAGTCGATACCTTTTTTCAGTTTACCTAGGAGCTGCTTTATGAAAGTTGGTGCTCCTATGTTTATGAAAGTCAGTGCATATATGTTTAGGATGGATATTTCTTGTTGATGGATTGAACCTTTTATCATTATGTAGTGGCCTTCTGTATCTTTTTAAATTTTTGATAGCTTAAAGGGCATTTTGTCTGAGATTAAGATCGTGGCTCCTCCTTTCTTTTGTGTTCCATTCGCCTGAAAATTTGTTTTCCATCCTCTTAGTTTGAGTCTCTGAGTGTCCTTTCTAGTGAGGTGAGTCTCTTGAAGTCTATAGTTGTTGCCTGGTGATGTTTTATCCATTTTGCCATTCTATGTCTTTTCAGTGGTGCATTTAGTCTGTTCACATTCAAACTAATTATTGAGATGTGAGAGTTGATCCCTATCATAATGTTGTTACAGAGTTGTTTTTCTTTCTGTTTGTGTGTTGTCTTTCTTTAGGTTTTAGAGTTGGATCATGTGTGTTTTTAATGTTTTGCCTGTACTCTTGTGAAGAACGTTGTTGTTCTTTTTTCCTTTACTTCTGTGTTCAATACTTCTTTAAGTGTTTCTTGTAGCGGTGGTCTCGTGGCAGCACAGGTTCTTATTGATTGGATATCTGGGAAAGATTTCAATTCTCCCTCACTGATGAAGCTTAGCTTGGCTGGGTAGGTTATTCTCAGTTGAAATTACTTATCTTTTAGAACTTTGAAGATAGGGTTCCAAGCTCTCCTAGCCTGCAGGGTTTCTTTAGATAAATCTGCTGCTATTCTAATTGGTCTTCTCTGGTAGGCAGTCTGACCTTTTTCTCTTGCAGCCTTTAGGATTTTTTCTTTTGTACCTACTTTGTTTAGGATAATTATTATATGTCTAGGAGTTGGTCTTCTCATTTGTTGTCTTGCAGGGGTTCTCTGATTCTCTTGTGTTTGAATTTTTTCATCCTTGATGAAATGAGGGAAGTTTTCTTGAATGATTTCATGAAATGTTTGTTCCAGTGTGACCTCTGTTTCTCTCTCTGCCCCAGGAAGGCCAATTACTTTTCGGTTCAGTCTCTTGAAGTGGTCATTCATCTCTTTAAGATTTTGTTCTGTCTTTTTGAGCTTCTTTTCTGTGCTTTTGACAGTTTGGGTTAGTTCTGTGTTTTGATCTTTGAGCTCTGAGATTCTTTCTTCTGCTTGGCTAATTCTGCTTTCCATGCTCATTAAGTTTGTTATTTATTTCCATCACAGTATTCTTTACTGCTGTTATTTCTGACATCAGCTCCTTCCTGTTTTCCCCTTGTCTCTCTTCAATTTTTTAAATTCTCTCCATTAATGTCTTGATGTCTGGGTTTGTTGCATGTGACCAGTCATTCTGGGGGCTCTTCATTGTTTGTGTTCCGAAGTCTGTTTTCCCAGTGTCTGATCTCCCAGGGTCTGTGTGAGACCTATATTCTTCTTTTGGTTTTCTTCATTTGTGCAGTTTTTCCCTCTCCCTACTTTTTCCTTCCCTCCACGTCAACATCTTCTTTAATTCTGTTATTCAGGGATGGAGGGCTTGTTTTTACTTCTGTTTATTCAATCGCCTATTCTTCTTTATGTATGTCCTCTTACTTTGCTCAACTCTGGAGTTGCACTGTCAGTTGTGGGTGGTCGTTTTTGCAGTTTTGATATTTACTTAAGGGAAGAGCTGTGATTCAGAATCTATCTTCAGGTCCTGGTATCCACCGACAGGTGTATGAATAATCTGAAACCCACCTTCCACTGCCTTGGAATCTGTCCGTGCAGTGGGGTTGTAGGTTTACTCCCTGAAATAAAATGCAGTTAACAGAGGGAAGAGAATGGAGCAGGCAGTGGGGGGGTGAGGGGGGCGGAGAGAGAGGAATAAGGGTGAAAACAGATGAGTGTACCAACAAATGGAGAGAGAGACAAAAATTGAAACATATAAAAACAATAGACCATGACTACAAACTGACCAACTCCCATAAAAAAAACTAAAACATACAATGTTGCGAACATACAAGCTTACCAGCTTCCTTATTGGTGTGCGATTCCTCTATACAAAGATATGGTTTACAGAGAGAAGAAAATAAAAGAAGGGAAAAGAAGGAGAAAAAAGGGGGGGGAACAAAACAGAAGGAACAGAATCAAATCAGTAGACTAACAGAACCAACCAAGCACACTCTGAGACTTTTCGTTTAAGTCAAATGTCCTTTCAGCTCTGATTTCTAGCTGTCTTTTCAAGCTGGTAAGTTTTTTCACAGTTAGGATTAGTTGCCCCTGGCCTGCTGTGAAGGGCAGTTCAGATCATCCCTCAGTTCACCACTGTCCCGTTCACTACTCAGATCTGACCTGTGTCTGTCAGGCTTCCATTTTTCCCCCTTTTGGTGTTGTTACCTTGCATCTCCAGCAGGTGGTGTTATCCCTCACTTCAGATGGTCTTTATCACAGCTGCTCGCCAGCCCCTAAGGGGAGGGAGATGTTGTCTGGAGGCACACAGGAAGAGACCCATGGCCTGGCAGGACGTTCAGTGGTAGTAGACCTCAGCAGATCTTACTCACAGGGGCTTCAAGGTCTGAAGTCGTGGATCGCCTCAGCACAGGCCATGTGATGTGTAATGGCTGCCTTGGTGGTGGCGACCATGGCTCACCTCAGGCACTGACGGTCCGATGTGGAATGGCTGTTTCGGTAGTGGCAGCGGTGGCAGCAGCAGCAGCAGTGGCTGGCCTCAGGCATAGGTGGAGCGATGTGTAATGGCTGCCTCGGAGGCAGTGGCAGTGGTGGTGGCAGCTTGCCTCAGGCACTGACGGTGCAATGTGGAATGGCTGCTGGCCCCACCGGCAGCAGCAGCAACGGCAGCAGCGGCAGCCACAGTAGCTGCCTGGATCGCGGTGATGCCTCAGCGAGGTCTATAGTCAAGCTCCGAGTGAAGAGCAGGCTGCCGACGATGGGATCTGCAGCCTCCGGGGAGGGAACCAGCGTCTCTTTGTGATCTCCTCAGTGGAGAGTCTCACAGACTGAGCTGCCTTGTTGCCATCTTGCTGGAAGTCCTCTCTTTTTTTGTCTTCTGTGTCCTGGATTTGGGCTTTTATTTTGGTGATCTGGATTTTTGGGCTGAAGTTAGGGTTTTGATGGTCTTGCATTTCCAGCTTCCTTAGGTGACTTGTTTGACTGTTAACTTGTGATCTTTCCATTGTCTTCATGTGTTTTTGTAAAGATATGAATTCCCCTCTTACTACTGCTTTCATGGCGTCCCAGAGATTTTGGTAAGATGTTTCTCCATTTTCATTTGTTTCCAGGTACATTTTAATCTCCGTTTTGATTTCATCACTGACCCAGGAGTTGCTTAGCATCATACTGCTTAGTGTCCATGTCTTTGTGGGTTTGGAGAGAACATTGTTGGTGTTGATACTTATTTTTAGTCCATTGTGGTCCATTGAGAGGTGCATGGCAAGCTTTCAATCTCATGAAATTTGTTTATGTTTGATTTATGGCCAATGATGTGGTTGATCTTGGAGTACATTCCATGTGGTGATGAGTAGAATGTATATTCTGTGGTCGTTGGATGGAGTGTTCTTTAGGTATCAAGTAAGTCCATTTGTTCTAGAGTCTCATTGAGGTTCTGGGTTTCTTACTGTTTTTTTTTTTTTGTCTTGATGATCTCTCTAGGGTTGTGGGTGGGGTATTAAGGTCCCCAGCTATGATACTGTTAGAGTCAATCTCTTTTTAGTTTACCTAGAAGTTGCTTTATGAACATTGGTGCTACTATGTTGGGTGCATATATTTTAGGATGGATATTTCTTGCTGATGGATTGAACCCTTCATCATTATATAGTGATCTTCTTCATCTTTTTAAAGTTTTGATAGCTTAAAGGTTATTTTGTCTGAGATTAAGATTGCAACTCCAGCTTTCTTTTGTGTTCCATTCACCTGAAATGTTGTTTCCCATCCTCTTACTTTGGGTATGTGAGCATCCTTTCTGGTGAGATGAGTCTCTTGTAGCCTCATGATATTTTATCCATTTTGCCATTCTATGTCTTTTCAGTGGTGCATTTATTCCTTTCACATTCAGGCTAATTTTTGAAATGTGAGGGTTTATCTTTGTTGTGAGGTTCTTATAGAGTTGTTGTTGTATTGTTGGTTTGTTGTATTTCTTTTGTTTTTTGGGTTTGGTTCATGTGTGTTTTCAATCTTTTTCCTGTACTCTTGTGAAGAACATTGTTCTTTTTTCCTTTTCTTCTGTCTTTAGTGCTTTCTTAAGAGTTTCTTGTAGGGGTGGTCTGGAGGCAGCATAAGTTCTTAGGGATTGAATGTCTGGTAAAGATTTTAATTCTCCCTCACTGATGAAGCTTAGCTTGACTGTGTAGGTTATTCTTGGTTGAAATTGCTTATCTTTGAGAACTTTGAAGATTGGGCTCCAAGCTCTCCTAGCCTGAAGTGTTTTTGTAGATAAGTCTGTTGCTATTCTGATTGGTCTTCTCTGACAGATAGTCTAATCTTTTTCTCTTGCTGCTTTTAGGATTTTTTCTTTTATACCTCTTTTGTTCAGGTGAATTATTATGTGCCTAGGAGTTGGTTTTCTAATTTCTTGTCTTGCAGGCATTCTCTGAATCTCTTGTGTTTAAATTTTCACATCACTGATGAGGTGAGGGAAGTTTTCTTGAATAATTTCGTGGAATGTTTGTTCCAGGTGGTCTCTGTCTCTGTTTCTGTGTCAGAAGTCTAATTACTCTTATGTTTGTTCTCTTGAAGTAATTGCTCATCTCGTGAAGGTTTTGTTCTGTTTTTTAAGCTTCTTTTCTATGTTTTTGACAGTGTATTTTAGTTCTATATTTTGGTCTTCAAGTTCTGAGATTCTTCTGCTTGGCTAATTCTGCTTTCTGTGCTTATTAGCTTGTTGTTTATTTCAATCACAGTATTCTTTACTGCTGTTTTCTCAGTTATCAACTCCTTCCTATTTTACTCTGTCTCTCTTCAATTCTTTTTGTTCTCTCTATTAATGTCTTGATGTCTGGGCTTGTAGTATGTGACCAGTCATTCTAGGGGTTCTTCATTGTTTGCATTCCAAAGTCTGTCTTCTTAATCTGATCTCCTAGGGGTCTGTGTGAGACCTATATTCTTCTTTTGGTTTTTATTCATTTGCGTAGATTTTTCTCCCCACTTTTTCCTTTTTCCTGCTGTCTTCTTTAAATCTGTTGCTCAGGGGTGGCAGCATTGGTTTTACTTCTGTTTGCTCAATCTCCTATTCTTCTTTGTGTGAATCCTCTGTCTTTGTTCAATTCTGAAGCTGGACTTAGGTTGGGGGCTATACCTTTGCAGTTTTGAGATTTATTTGAGGGAGAAGCTGTGATTAAAAATCTACCTGCAGATCCCAGTATCCACCAATAGATGTATGGATACCCTGGAATCTGCTTCCCACTGCCTTGTAGTCTGTTCATGCAGTAGGAGTATGGGATTGCTCCCAGAAAGTAAAATGATGTAAGAAAAAGGAAAGAAATGGAACAGGGACGTGAAAAGTGGAGGATGGAGAGAGGGAAGATTAAGAGGGAAAGCAGATAAAGGTACTAACTAACAAATGAAAATAGTCACAAAGACAGATAAGAGTAAGAGAATAAACAAAAACAAACAAAATAATGACAAAAAAATTAGAACATACAATCATACAGACACACAAGCTGACCAATCTCCTTATGATTTACTATTCCCCTATGCAAACATGAGGTCTTAGATCCCAAGTTGGAGGCTGGGTAGCTTGGGCAATGGAGTGAGACTCCCACTCAAAAATAAATAAATAAATAAATATGCAAAAGACAGTCATTTTCTTACACACCAACAACAAACAGGCAGAGAATCAAACAAAAAGGACAATCCCATTCACAATAGCTGCAAAGAAAAAATGAAATACCTCAACATCTTCCTAACCAGAGAAGTGAAAGACATTTACAATAAAAACTACAAAACACTACTCAAATAAATCCAAGAAGACACAAACAAATGGAAAAATATTCCATGATCATGGTTTGAAAGAAGCAACATTGTTAAGATGTCCATCATACCAAAGGCAATCTACAGATTCAATGCAATACCCATTAAATTACCAACATCTTTCTTCTCAACCCTGAAAAAAACAATACAGAAATTCATATGGAAAAATTAATGACCACAAATAGAAAAAACAATCCTCAGCAAAAGAAACAAAGAGAAGGTATCACACTTCCAGACTTCAAACTTTACTATAAGGCTGCAATAATCATAATAGCCTGGTACAAGAATAGTCATGTAGACCAATGGAACAGGATGGAGATTTCAGAAGCAAAACCCTAATTTCTCAACCAACTCATCTTCGACAAAGCCTCCATCAATTACCACTGAGGAGAGGAGAACTTATTCAGTAAATGGTGCTGGGAAAACTGACTGACATGCAGAAGACGGAAACAGAACCGCTGCTTATCAGTATACAGACAAATCAACTCTAAATGGAGCAAAGACTTAAACATAAAATCTCAAACTATAAGAATCTTAGAAAATGCAGGAAACACCCTTATGGAAATTGGAACTGGCAACCAATTTCTGATCAAAATCCCAGATGTCTTTGCCGTAAGAGATAAGATAGACTAGTGGGATCCCATTAAACTGAAAAGCTTCTGCAAAACCAAAGAAAACATCAAGAGAGTGGGGAGACAGCCCACAGAATGGGAAAAAGTATTTTCCAACTGCATATCTGACAAAGGCTTAACATCCAGGTCTGCAAGGAACTCAAAACATGCTGAAAGGAAAAAACAAACAACCCTATTAAAAAGTGGGCAAAAGACATGAATAGAAATTTCTCAAAAGAAGATATTGGCAGCCAACAGACACACCAAAAAGTGTTCAGTCTCACTAATGATCAGAGAAATGCAAATCAAAACCACCTTGAGATACCACCTAACCCCAGTCAGATTGGCTATCATTAATAAAAAAAGCAACAACAGATACTGACGAGGATGTGAGGAAAAGGAACACTTCTACACTGCTAGTGGAATGCAAACTAGTTCAACCTCTATGGAAAACAGTGAAGTGCTTTCAAAAAGAACTAGAAATTGAACTTCTATATGACCCAGCAATTCCACTACTGGAAATATCTGCAGAGGAACTCAAATCCTTCCACAATAATGATACCTACACACGCATGTTTAATGTAGCACTACTCTCAATAGCAGAAGCATGGAACAATCCATGGTGCCCATCAAAAGTGGACTGGATTTTTAAAAAATGTGACACATATACACGATGGAATATTATGCAGTCATAAATAACGACATACATATGGACTTCACAGCAACTTGGATGGATTTAGACTCTATAATTCTCAGTGATTTATCACAGAAACAAAGAGCTGAGTACCACAGATCTCACTCATAAACAGACCCTGCACATTTACCATAATAGTATAAAAATGGGATTGACAGTAGCAGGATACTGCCAGGTGGCAGAGGGACACAACATCAATAATGGTAACTGTTTTCAAACCAGGTGAAGTGGGGACCAAAGGGAGGCCTTTGTATACCTAATCCTGAATTGTACCCACATATTTTAAATAAAAAAAATAAAATCTAACCACCCACAACTTATTCCTAAGCCAAAGCCTAATCCAGAAGAAGTTCACAGTGGCTGAGAGAGGTGAGGAAGATGCAGAAGAAAGGTTTGAAGTTATCAAAGTTTGATCTATGAAACTTAAGGAAAGAAACCATCCCTGCAACATCAAGTGCTGGATATGAAAGCTACAGCAAGTTATCCAGAAAATCTAGCTAAAGTCATTGATAAAGGTGATTTTACTAAAAAACTAATTTTCAATGTAAACAAAACAGCTTTCTATTGGAAAAAGACACAATCTATGACTTTCACAGCTAAAGAGAAGTCAATGCCTGGCTTTAAAAAACAGGCTAACTCTCTTTTTAGGTGCCATGTAGTTGGTAACTTTAAGTTGAAGTCAATACTCATTTACTATTCCAGAAATCCTGGTGCTCCTAAGCAATATGCTAAATCTACTCTGCCCATACTCTATTAATAGAACAACAAAGTCTGAATGACAGCACATCTGTTTACAGTATGGTTTATTGCTCAGAATAAAAGCTTCTTTTCAAAAGATTACTGCTCATTGACAATATTTTCACCCAAGAGCTCTGATTGAAATATACAAGGGAATTAATGTTGCTTTTGTGCTTATTAACACAACATTCATTCTGGAGCCTATGGATCAAGGAGCAATTTGGATTTTAAGCATTATATTTGTTAAGATTATAGCTGCCATAGATAGTGATTACTCTGATGAATCTGGGTAGAGTAAATTGAAAGCTTTCTGAAAGAATTCAGCATTCTAGAATGCCATAAAAACATTTATGAATCATCAGAGGAAGTCAAATATCAACATTAATAGGAGTTTGGAAGAAGTTTATTCCAACTCTCATGAATGACCCTTGGGGGCTTCAAAGGTTCAGTGGCAGAAGTAACTCTTCAGTGGAGAAATATCAAGAGAACTAAAATTTGAAGTTGATCCTAAAAATGTGACTGAATTGCTGCAAACTCATGATAAACTTGAATGGATTGGAGTTGCTTCATATAGCTGAGCAAGAAAAAAAAAAAACAAAACAAAACAAAGGTTTCTTGAGATAGAATTTACTCCTGGTAAAGATGCCATGAACATTAGTTCTACTATGGTTACAATGCTGTCAAATAGTGTCACATGCTACAGAGAAATATTTCATGAAATGAAGAGTGAATCAATGTGAAAAAGTTCATTATTGTCTTATTTGAGAAATTGCCACAATCACATCAACCTTTAGCAAACACCACCCTGATTAGTTATCAACATCAAAGCAAGACCTTCCCCAACAAAAATATTATCATTCACTGAAGGCTCATACAATGGCTCGTATTTTTTTTAGCAATAACGTATTTTTAAATTAAAACATGTACATTGTTTTGTTAGACATATGCTATTATACTCTTAATAAACTACAATGTAGTGTAAATGTAACTTTTATATGCATTGAGAAAGTGAAACAGTCACATGGTTTGCTTTGCTCTTCTGTTTGCTTAATTGCCATGGTTTGTAAATGAATCCACAATATCTCCAAGGTATGCCTGTACAGTATATTTGTTACAATTAATGAACCAATATTGATACATTATTTTTAACTGAAGTCTATAGTTTATTCAAATTTCTTTTCTTTTTACCTTTTTCTATTCCAAGATTTTATCCAGGATACTTCATTACACTTAGTCATAATGTCTTCTTAGACTCCATTTGACTGTGAGTGTTTCTCAGACTTTCTGGTTTTTGATGACTTTGACAGTTTTGAGAAGTATTGATCAAGTATTTTGTATAATATCACTCTACTGAGATTTGTTTGATTTTTTTTCATGATTAGACTGTTGCCATACATTTGGAGGATATGATATAAGGTGCCATTCTCCTCAACATGACTTATCACTGTTGATGCTGACCATGATTACTTAGCTGAGATAGTGTTTGCCAGTAACATTACTCTCTCTATTACCTTTTTCTTACTATCCTCTTTGGAAAGAAGTTACTATGAACATCCCACACTAAACAAGTGTGAATTTATGCTGTACCTCTTTAATGGTAGAGTATCTACAAAAATTATATGGAATTCTGCACCAGCAATTTAGTCAATCATTTATTTATATAAATATGTAGCTATGGGTCATAACACAATAATTATTTACACCATGGGTCATAACCCAATACTTTATTTTTTTGCTCAAATAGTTTGAACTTTGGCCACTGGAAACTCAGTTAGCTCTTGAGTTCTTTGACGTACTCTCAACATTGTGAATTTTTTTAAACATTTCCTTACTTTGTGGCACTACAAGAAGCTCTAGGCTTAGTCCAAGAATCAGCCTCAGTCCAAGAAGCAGCCATTTCTACAAGAATTTCTGGTTTCTTTAATTAAAGAATGTTATTAGACATCAAGATCTGAGTGCTGAATGTGTTTGTTGCTACTAGGGTATTGTTTCCTTTAAACCCTCTCAGCTGAAAGAGCAAGGAAATATATGTGTGTACTAATACATGTACATATATATGTATATATTTCTACATGTAACCATCTGTAACTACATTAAGCTATAAATGTGAGTTCATATTGATGTCTCCAACTCTAATTCATTACCAACTGGATCATTCTAGCATCCTCCCCTTGTTTATCTATAAACTACTACTCCAATATTGAGAAATCTATCTCCTACCATATACCATCCATTTACTTAACTGTTCAACTCCAGTATACATGTACAGTAGTATCAGAATTGTTAACCCATTCCTCCATGGAAAACAACTTTGTCAAATAGAGTTCAGTACTTATATACAGTTTCTTTTGCCTTTAGTCTTACAGAATCCACTAATTTCCAAGTTACTTAGATAAGCAGCTTTTCCCGTTCCCTTAATTGTAGGTGTTTTTTACATTTGTAATATAGTTAGGCTGTTTTGTAACATTCTGCATCCCATTCTGGGATTCTTTGCCCTCCTAAATTACGTTTGTTATTTGCATATATTAAAGTTCATTCTTCGTGCTGTAAAGTTCTATGAGTTTTCACAAATGCATAGTACTAAGTATTCACCATACAGTATTATGCAGAATAGTTTCACTATCCTAAAAACTCTACTGTACTTCACCAATGTATTTCCCTCCCTGTTCCTGGTAACTACTGATCTTTTTATTATCTCTAAAATTTTGCTTTTTCCAGACTATCACATAATTTGAATCATACAATATAAAGAGTTTTCAGGCTAGCTTCCTTTACTTACTGTATATATTTAAGATTAATCCATGTCTTTGCATGACTTGGTAGGGCATTTATTTTCATCACTGAATACTATTCCATAATATGGATGTCTCATAGTTTCTTTTAGTCTATTCACCTAGTAAAAGACATTTTGGTTGCCTCCAGTGTTTGGTGGTTATTAATAAAGTTTCTATAAACATTCATGGCCATGTATATATGTGGACATAAATATTTTAATCAGTTGGGTAAATACCTAAGAATGTGATTGCTAGATCATCTGGTATGAGCTGTTTAGCTTAGCAGTATACTGCTAAAACATCTTTCTTTTTTTTTTTTTTGAATTGTAGTCTCACTCTGTCACCCAGACTGGAGTGCAGTGGCCGCTTCCGGCCACCGCAGCCTCGACCTGCTGGGCTCCGGCGATCCTTCCGCCTCAGCCTTCCAAGTAGCCGGAATTACAGGCATGCACTACCACTCCCGGCTGATTTTTTGATTTATTGTAGAGATGAGGTCTCGCTGCCCAGGCAGGTCTTGAACCCGCGGGCTCAGGCAATCCACTCACCTCAGTCTCCCAAAGGTGCGGGATTACAGGCTGAGCCACCGAGCCTGGCTTAAAACATCTTTCAAAGTGGCTATATTTCATAACTTTTCAGATAAAGAAAGATCAAAAGTCATAGCACAGCATGCATGATCTATCTGTATCTCCAGCCACATCGTACATCACTTTTTCTCTCATATTGCATGTTTCAGACACATTCATGATTACCATGCTTCTACCAGCATCTAAGAATCTACTCTGCTCCCTAGAAGTGTATGCCACTTCTTTCACCTCTACAAGTCCTCTCCAATCCAACCTAGCTATCATCCTACTCTTTCATTGCATCACAGCTTAAGCATATTTTCTTCAGAGAATCATTTGCTGACCTCAATATCTAGGTGAATTACCCCAATACAGATTCTCATGGCCTAAAGTATATCTCTCATTTGTATCACTTAACATAGTTGTGATACTATATTAGTTTGGGGTTCTTTTCTTCATATCCCCCTTACTAGACTGTAAGGATGAAATCAGGACCAGATTTTTTTTTCATTATTGTTTTCCTAGCACCTACCACAGTATCCACCATGTAGAAGGAACTTAATAGAAACATTTTTATTAGATAAACAAGTAAATGAATGAGTGAATATAGTATAATGTATCAATCACTGTCAAAAGTCATTGCTATAATATTCTTTGCACTAAGAGATGTCAGCTAAATTTGTAGAAGCAATATTTTTTTCAAAATATTTCATTTTCAACATTCTGTAACATAGTGATGCTATATTGTAATTGTTCTCATACATTGAAAATAAATATGAACTCTAAGTATAGCTTTATTTTTATTCAAGCTATTTATTTGCAGCACATATCAAAGTGTGTGTGAAGAGGACCACTTGTAGAACAAAGGAATTTTTTTTAAGGTGGTACCAATTTTGCCTGATTTTAAAAAAATTCACCAGGTACCAAGTAGGACAAAATGATATGAAGCATTCACCAAGAAAATCTGTGCCTTAAAAGTACTTTTTCCTCAAGCATTATCAATAATTCAAGCAAAAGTGAACAGCTAAATTGTTTACAATCAACCAATTTGACCATTATTTCTCAACTGAACCCCAAGAATCTAAACACAATTAGCTAAAAGCTTACATGGTCCATTAAAGAACAAAAATATTTTCAATTTTAAGCTACATAAATAGGTCTCACCATATTTCAATTAACCTATAACTATACTTTTTATACATGAGAATAAAGAACTATCTCTTTTGGATTTCTTCTTGTTTCAACCATCATTTTAGAGTAGTCAAAGAATCATCAACTCAAAAAATCTTAGATTTAAAAAGAAAATTAGAATTATCTAGTTCAACTTCCCATGCACCACCTATTTTATTTTAACAAGATTTGCCTCTTATTACACAAGGATGCCCAATTTCACTACTCTTATTCAACATAGTACTAAAAGTCATAGCCAGAGCAATCAAACTAGAGAAGGAAATGACAGACATCCAAATTAGAAAAAGAAGTTGAGTTGTACCTCTTTGAAGATGACATGATCTCATCTGTACAAAAATCTAAAGACACCACCAAAAATCTCTTGGAACTGATAAATGAGTTCAATAAATTTGCAGAGCACAAAATCAATACAAAGTCACTAGTATTTCTATACACCAATAATGAACTACCTGGAAAAAATTGAGAAAGCAATCCCATTTACAATAGCTACACAAAAAATAACTAGGTATAAATTTAACTCTGGAGTTAAAAGACCTACACAATGAAAACTGTAAAACACTGATGGAAGAAAATTTAAGAATGCACAAACAAATAGGGAGACATCCCTTGCTCATGGATTGGAAGAATTAATGTTGTTCAAGTGATCATACTACTCAGAGCAACCAACAGATTCAATGCAGTCCCTGTCAAAATACCAATGACAATCTTCACAGAAATAGATAAAAACAATCCTAAACTGTGTGTGGAACTACAGAATAAAGTGAATAGTTAAAACACTTCTAAGCAAAAAGAGCAAAGCTGGAGGCATCACACTATTTGACTTTAAAATATACTACAAAGCTACTGTAAAGAAATAACATGAAATTGACATAAAAACAGATGCATAGACCAGCGGAACAGAGTAGGAAACTAAGAAATAAATCCATGTATGTACAGCCAGTTGATTTTTTAAAAAGATACCAAGAACGTAAATTGGGAAAGGACACCTTCTTCAACAAATTGTGCTGGGAATACCAGATATCCATAGGCAGAAGAATGAAACAAACCCTGTCTCTCACCATATACAGAAATCAACTAAAGTGAATTAAAGATTTACATGTATGATCAGAAACCATAGCACTACTAGGGGAAAACATTAGATAAATGCTTCAGGACATTGATCTGGGCAAATATTCTATGATTATGACTTCAAAAGCACACACAACAAAACCAAAAATAAACAAATGGGACTATATTAAACTAAAAAGCTTCTGTGCAGCAAAAATAAAAGCAATCAACAGAGTGGAGACAACCTGTAGAATGCGAGAAAATATTTTCAAACTGTTCAACCAACAAGAAACTAATATCCAGAATTTACAAAAAAAACCCCCAAAACTTAACAGCAAAAAATGAATAAACAAAATAAAAGTAAGCAAAGGATCTGAACAGACATTTCTAAAAAAGAAGACATACAAATGGACAACAGGTATATGAAAAAAATGGTCACAAAATGTAAATTACAATGAGGTATCATTTCTCCCACATTTAAATGGCTATTAACAAAGAAACAATAACAAATACTAATTAGGATGTGGAAGAAAGATAACCCATGCACATCCTTGGTGGGAATGAAAATTATCAAATTCATTACAGAAAGCCATATGGTCTCCAGCTGCATCCAACACACACCAACACACTGAATATGAGGTCCACTACCAGGTGAGAGAGGGTCCACTAGAAGTCCAAAGCTCACCTGCATACAATTTACTTATGTGGTAAATCTTCACATGTACCCCACAACTCTAAAATAAAACTTTAAAAAACTGCATGAAGATTTCTCAAAAAACTAATAATAAAACTTTTAAAATATTTTTTTTAAAAAGGAAATCAATGTAGCAAAGGGATACCTGCACTGTCATATTTATTGCAATACTATACACAATAGCCAAGATATGAAACACTAATCATCCATCAACAACTAAATGGATAAAGAAAAAGTGGTGTATATACAAAAAGGAATTCTATTCAGCCATAAAAAATGAAGTCCTGCCATTTGCAGTACACAGATGGAACTGGGGGTTATTATGTTAAGTAAAATAAGCATAAAGTAAGCATAAAATAAGCATAAAATAAAATAATATAAAATATAAAATAATATAAAGTAATATAAAATATAATATAATATAAAATAAATAAGCATAAAATAAAATAAAAATATAAAAAATAAAACAAAAGCATAAAATAAGGCATAGAAAGACAAATACCACATATTCTTACATATGTGGGAGCTACAAAATTTTATCTAGGGGAGGTGGAAAGTAAAATGATAGTTACCAGAGGCTGGGAAGGGTTGGAATTAAGAGAGATTGATTAATAGGTACAAAGATAATGTTAGATAGAAGGAATATGTTCTAGTATTTAATAGCACACTAGGGTGACTACAGTTAACAATAATTTATTGTATATTTCAAAATTGCTAGAAATGTAAAATATTCCCAATACAAAAAAGGGCAAACTTTTGAAGTGATAGATATCCCAATTACCCTGATTTGATAATTACACATATATGCATTTATCAAAATATTATGTTTACTCCACAAATATGTGTAATTATTATTATCAATTAAAATGTAAAATTATAAATAAGATTTGCCTCTTATTATCTCCAGGGATGAGAATCTCACTTTCTACTGACAAAGTCCATTTGAGTGTTGGAAATTTATCATCTACGAGTAAGTGATCAAAACTTTGAGTAGGAGAGTCAGATTTTTAAAAAATGAGCATACACCAGACCAACCTGATTCAGTAGTTAATGCTTTTTATGCTTTGCTCAGCTATGAATCCTTCTAATTACTATTACCAAAACTACATTTCTTCATCTTATCTATAAAGATAATATTGTTTTTATCAGGAACAGTAGGACTTTTCTCATAGCCCCTCACTATCCAACATAAACTTGCTGTATCAGCTAAGGCACAACTACAACTTCAAATAAATATTTTTTAAAATATTCAAACCTATTTTGTTAATTGATAGGTAAAATTGGATATATTTACCATGTAAAGCATGATGCTTTGAAGCATATTTTCATTGTGGAATAATTACATCTAGTTAATTAACATAAGTGCTACCTCACAAAGTTATCATTTTGTGATGAAAATACTTATCTGTTCTCTTAGCATTTTTCAAGAATACAGCATACCATCATTAACTACTGTCAGCATGTTGTACAATAAATCTTTTGAATTTATTCCTTCTATATAACTGGAATTGTGTATCATTTGGCAAACATCTTCACAATCATACAACTAACTACCCAGTCTTTCTCTAAATCACTTTTTTAATCTCAGCGCACAGGACCATTTTCCAATTTCTCATCACCTAATCTTACCACTTCTAGAAATCTGGATCTCTCCCTTAAATCTCAGGTTAAAATCCTTCTCCTCAGGAAGTCTTTGATTGATCCTCTTTCCTCCAACCTTTGAACTTGATGAACTAGCCAAGATATGTGTTTCACCTTATCTCTGACCTGGTAGTGCTAATCTTAAAATTTATTCTTTACTCTAAATACTGCAATGAACAAGGAATAGGTTGTGAAGTCCTCTTTACCAACATAAATTAAGCAGTGAAGGATACAAAGATCTTTGAGAATCTGGAAGGAAGAGAAGAATGCAGATTGAAGAAATAGAGAAGACTGTGGAAAAAATAGCATTTAAGCTGGACCTGAATTTATGGCACTGGGCAAATTATGATAGCTGGTAACACCAGAAAGTCATTTTAAGTAAAGGGGACAGCTGACACTATGGCATGAAGATAAAACAAAAGGAAGGAGGCATATGAAGAACTGCACCTGTAGTCTTCTGTAACCAGAACAAAAATTTACAAAGAGAGCAGTCAAAGGTGAAGCTAGGGAAGACTTCCAGCAAGATGGCCATGGGGCAGCTTGGTCTGTGAGACCCTCGCTAAAGAGAACACACATAAAGACTCTAGCTCTCTCCCATGTGCTGCAGCTCCCATCCTCGGCAGCTTGCTCCTTACACGGAGCTCAGCCGCTGCCACCGCTCAAACATCACAGCGGTCTGGGCCACCACTGCAGCCGCAGATGCCGCCGCTGTGGCCATCGCCCACCCATGCACGAAGTGACCAACGACTTCTGACCATGAAGCCCCCACAAGCACGATCTACTGAGATTGCCACCGCTGCTGCCACTGCCACTGCCACCACCATGCCACGCCCCTCACCCGGAGCCAGGCTCATAAAGCTCCTTCCATGTATCAGGAGCTGGTTGCCACCACCACTGCTACCATTGCCGGCTCCCTCCTGTCCTGGGCACCTTCTGACTTCCAACCTGCCTAAAGATCAACTGGAGCAGTGAGATAGCACCACCTGCTGGGGATCCAAGGTAACAACATAAAAATGGGAAAGACAGAAACTCTTCCCCCTTGATAAATAGACAAGGCCAGATCTGAGTGATAGAGTGGGCAGGGAGCCCAGATGTGAACTGCCCTTCACAGCAGGCCAGGGGCAACTGACCCTAACTGTGAACAAATCTACCAGCCTGCAAAGACAGCTAGAAATCAGAGCTGAAAGGACACTGGACTTGAAAAGCCTCAGAGTGTGCTTGGTTTGTTCTGTTAGTTTACTGACTTTAATCTATTCTTTTTGTTTTGTGCTTTTTTTTTTCTTTTTTCTTTTTAAAATTTTTTTATTTCACTGCAAAACCCATCTTTGTATACAAGAATAGCACACCAATAAGGAGATTGGTTAGCTTGTACATTAGCATCATTGCACGTTTTAGTTTTTTCGTATGGTTGTGGTTGTGGTGGTTATTGTTTTCCGTTTTATTTGTTTCACTCTTTGTGTTTCTTTTCATTTGTTAATCAGTATGCTCATCTATTTCCCCTCTTACTCCTCTCTCTCTCCACCCTACTCTTCCCCCCACTGCCTGCTCCGTTCTCTTCCCTTTGCAAACCTCATTTTGCTTTCAGGGAGTAAACCTATAACCCCACTGCATGGACAGATTCCAAGGCAGTGGGAAGTGGGTTTCAGATTATCCAAACACTGCTGGCGAATACTGGGATCTGCAGATAGATTTTGAATCAGAGCTTACCCCTTAATTAAATCTCAAAACTGCAAAAAGGACCACCTCCAACCTACAGTACAACTCAAGATTGAACAAAGCAAGAGGATATACATAAGGAAGAATAGGAGATTGAACAAACAAGTAAAAGCAACCGCTCCACACCTGAATAACAGAATTAAAGAAGATGGGGAAGTGGAGGGAAGGACAAAGTAGGAAGGAAAAATCTGCACAAATGAAGAAAAAACAAAAGAAGACTATAGGGCTCACAGAGATCCCTGGGAGGTCAGACACTGAGAAAACAGACTTCAGAGCACAAACAATGACCAGGACATCAAAACATTAATAGAGAGAATAAAAAATTGAGGAGAGACAAGAGGAAAATAGGAAAGAGCTGATGACAGAAAAAACAGCAGTAAAGAATACTGTGATGGAGATAAATAACAAACTGATAAGCATGGAAAGCAGAATTAACCAAGCAGAAGAAAGAATCTCAGAGCTGGAAGACCAAAATACAGAACTAACCCAAACTGTCAAAAACATAGAAAAGAAGCTTAAAAAGTCAGAACAAAACCTTCAAGAGACCCAGCCTAAGAGTAATTGGCCTTCCTGAGACAGACAGAGAGACAGAGGTGGCACAGGAACAAACATTTCATGAAATCATTCAAGAAAACGTCCCTAATCTCATCATTGATGCAAAAATTAAAACACAAGAGATTCAGAGAACCTCTGAAAGACAACAAATGAGAAGATGCACTCTCAGATACATAATAATTCACCTAAACAAAGTAGGTATAAAAGAAAAAATCCTAAAGGCTGCAAGAGAAAAAGGTCAGACTACCTACCAGAGAAGACCAATTAGAACAGAAGCAGATTTGTCTACAGAAATCCTCCAGGCTAGGAGAGCTTGGAGCCATATCTTCAAAGTTCTTAAAGATAAACACCTTCAACGAGAATAATCTACCCAGCCAAACTAAGATTCATCAGTGAAGGAGAATTGATATCTATCTCAGATATCCAATCCTTAAGAACATATGTTGCCACCAGACCACCTCTACAAGAAACACTTAAGAAAGTACTGAACACGGAAGAAAAGGAAAAAAGAACAGCAACGTTCTTCACAAGAGAACAGGCAAAAGATTAAAAACACACATGAACCAACTCCAAAACCAAAAGAAAGACAATACACAAACAAGAAGAACAACAATTCTGTAAGAACATTATGATAGGGATCAACTCTCACATTTCAATAATTAGTCTGAATGTGAATGGACTATATGCACCACTGAAAAGATATTGAATGGAAAAATGGATAAAATAACACCAGGAAACAATCTATTGCCTTCAAGATACTCACCTCACTAGAAACAACATTTACAGACTCAAAGTAAGAGGATGGGAAACAAATTTTCAGGTGAACAGAACACAACAGAAGGATTAGTCGCGATCCTAATCTCAGACAAAATACCCTTTAAGTGATCAAAAATTTAAAAAGATACAGAAGACCACTACATAATGATAAAAGGTTCAATCCATCGACAAGAAATATTCATCCTAAACATATATGCACCCAACATATATGCTGAAAAAAACCCATTACAAAGTGGACAAAAGATATGAACAGACACTTCTTAAAAGAAGACATAAGAGCGGCCAACAGACACATGAAGAAATGTTCAATCTCACTAGTCATCAAGGAGATGCAAATTAAAATGACACTGAGATACCACCTAACTCCAGTCAGAATGGCCATTATCAATAACTCAAAAAATAACAGATGCTGGAGAGGACATGGTGAAAGGGAACAATTCTACACTGTTGGTGGGAGTGTAAACTAGTGCAACCTCTGTGGAAATCAGTGTGGCAATTCTTAAGCTCAAAAAATCGACCTTCCATATGACCTCGCAATCCCCCTACTGGGGAATATACCCTGAAGAACTCAAATCACTCTATAAAAAAGATACCTGCACACATATGTTTATCACAGCATTGTTCACAATAGCAAGATCATGGAACCAACCATGCTGTCCTTCAAAACAGGACTGGATTTTTAAAAAATGTGGTATATATACATACTGGACTATTATGCAGCCATAAAAAAGAACAAAATCATGAATTTCACAGCAACCTGGATGGAACAGAGTTTATAATACTGAGTGATCTCTCACAGAAACAAAGATCTTAGTATCACATGTTCTCACTCATAAGTGTACCTTGATCAACTATTGTTATACTATAAGAAAAGGATTGACAGTGGTGGGAAACTATGGGGGGGCAGGGAGGGGAAGGGAGGTGGGATTAATGGCAGTCGATATCTGTCTGGGGATGGGGGCACACCTCATCAACAAGGGTACCTGCACAATGCATATTTGTGTACCTAACCCTTAACTGTACCCTACAATTTTATAATTAAAAAATATGTTTCAAAAAAAGGTGAAGCTAGAGAGGTATGCAGGGGCATATCATGGAGAGAATCTTGTTCACTATTCTAAGAAGTTGAGACTTTATTTTGCAGTTAATAATGAACCACTGGGGAAAATTGCATCAAAATTCCATTATTAGCTTTATTTTCTAACAGAAATGAGAAAACTAACTTTAATAATTCTTTAGCACTGTAATTGGTGATGGTATGGAAAGTAGTTTTATAACAAGGAACATCATGTTTGCTACCACATTTTCAATATCTACTGACATTTTACAATATAAATGTGGCAATTTGGGGAAGGAGTAATAAGTATAAGAATAATAATAAGGGGACTTCTGGCAAGATGGCGATGGGACAGCATGGTCTGTGAGACACTCTGCCAAAGAGAACACTCATAAAGACCCTAGCTCTCTCTGAAGGGCTGCAGCTCCCATCTTCCGCAGCCTGCTCTTCACAGGGAACTCAGCCACCACTGTCACTGCCATGACTACTCAGATATCACGGAGGTCTGGGCTGCTCCCGAAGTCATAGATGCCGCCACTGCAGTCATTGCCAGCTCATGCATGAGGCGACCCACAACTTCAGACCGTGAAGCCCCCAAAGTAGGATCTTCTGAGATCACTGCGGCCTGGCTGCTGCTGCCACTGCCACTGCCACGCCATGCCCCTTGCCCAGAAACGGGTCTGTGGAACTCCCCCCATGTACGGGGAAGTTGCCACTGCAGGTGGCGGATCCATAACCGGCTCACTCCACTCTGGACTGCAGTGGTAAGATAGCACCACCTGCTGGGAATCCAAGGTAACAACATCAAAACAGGGATGGCAGAGGCTCATCCCTCTTGATAAATAGAAAAAGCCAGATCTCAGTAATAGACTGGGCAGGGGGCCCATATCTGAACTGTTCTTCACAGCAGGCCAGGGGCAACTGACCCTAACTGTGAACAATACTACCAGCCTGCAAAGACAGCTAGAAATCAGAGCTGAAAGGACATTGAACTCAAAGGAAAAGTCTCAGAGTGTGTTTGGTTGGTTCTGTTAGTCTACTGACTTTAATCTATCCCTTTTTCCCTTTTTTTCTTTTTTCTTATTTCTCTGTAAACCCCATCTTTGTATAGAGAAATGGCACAACAATAAGGAGGTTGGTCAGAGTGCATGTTAGCATCATTGTATGTTTTAGCTTTTTGTATAGTTGTTGGTTAGTTTTCAGTCGTGGTTATTGTTTTTCTTTATATTTGTTTCAGTCTTTGTGCCTCTTTTTCACTTACCAGTCAGTACACAGATCTGTTTTCCCTCTCACTCCTCTCTCTCTTCACCTCCCTCCTCCCCCCACTGCCTGCTCTATTCTCCTCCCTCTGTTAACCTCATTTTGCTTTCAGGGAGTAAACCTACAACCCCCACTGCATGGACAGACTTCAAGGCAGTGGGAAGTGGGTTTCAGACTATCCATACACCTGTTGGCAGAGACCGGGTTCTGCAGAGGGATTTTGAATCACAGCTCCCCCCTTAATTAAATCCCCAAACTACAAAAAGGACTACTCTCAACCTACAGCCCAACTCCAGAACTGAACAAAGCAAGAGGAAATACATTAGGAAGAATAGGAGATTGAACAAGCAGAAGTAAAAGCAACCCCTCCACCCCTGAATAACAGTATTAAAGAAGACAGGAAAGTGGAGGGAAGGGAAAAGTAGGGAGGAAAAATCTGCACAAATGAAGGAAAAACAAAAGAAGAATTTAGGGCTCACACAGACCCCTGGGAGGTCAGACACTGAGAAAATAGACTTTGGAACACAAACAATGAAGAGACCCCAGAATGACTGGTCACAAGTAACAAACCCAGACATCAAGACATTAATAGAGAGAATTGAAAAAATTGAGGAGAGAAAAGAGGAAAATAGGAAGGAGCTGATGACAGAAATAACAGCAGTAAAAAATACTGTGATGGAAATAAATAACAAACCAATAAGCATGGAAAGCAGAATTAGCCAAGTAGAAGAAAGAATCTCAGAACTTTCTTCCAAAATACAGAACTAACCCCAAATACAGAACTAACCCAAACTATCAAAAACATAGAAAAGAAGCTTAAAAAGTCAGAACAAAGCCTTCAGGAGATGAATGACTACTTCAAGAGACCAAATCTAAGAGTAATTGGCATTCCTGAGACAGAGAGAGAGTCAGGGGTCACAATGGAACAAACATTTTATGAAATCATTCAAGAAAACTTCCCTAATCTCATCAGTGACGCAAAAATTCAAGCACAAGAGATTCAGAGAACCCCTGCAAGACAACAAATGAGAAGGCCAACTCCCAGGCACATAATAATTCACCTAAACAAAGTAGGTAAAAAAGAAAAAATCCTAAAGGCAGCAAGAGAAAAAGGTCAGACTACCTACCAGAGAAGACCAATTAGAATAGCAGCAGATTTATCAACAGAAGCCCTCCAGGCTGGGAGAGCCTGGAGTCCTATCTTCAAAGTTCTAAAAGATAAACATTTTCAACCAAGAATAACCTACCCAGCCAAGATAAGCTTCATAAGTGAGGGAGAACTGAAATTTTTTCTAGATATCCAATCCCTAAGAACCTATGCTGCCACCAGACCACCTCTACAAGAAACACTTAAGAAAGTACTGAACACAAAAGAAAAGGATAAAAGAACAACAACATTCTTCACAAGAGTACTGGCAAAAGATTAAAAACACACATGAATGAACTCCAAAACCAAAAGAAAGACAACAAACGAACAGGAACAACAACTCTGTAAGAACCTTAGCACAGGGATCAACTCTTGCATTTCAGTAATTAACCTAACTGTGAATGGACTAAATGCACCACTGAAAAGACATAGAATGGCAAAATGGATAAAATATCAGCAAGCAATAATCTATTGCCTTCAAGAGACTCACCTCACTAGAAAGAACACTCACAGACTCAAAGTAATAGGATGGGAAACAAACTTTCAGGCGAACAGAACACAAAAGAAAGGAGAAGTAGTGATCTTAATTTCAGACAAAATACCCTTCAAGCTATTAAAAATTAAAAAAAATACAGAAGGCCACTATATAATGATAAAAGACTCAATCCATCAACAAGAAATATCCATCTTAAACATATATGCACCCAACATAGGAGCGCCAACTTTCATAAAGCAGCTTCTACATAAACTCAAAAAAGATATCAACTCTAACACTATCATAGCTGGGTCTTCAATACCCCACTCACAACCTTAGACAGATCATCAGGACAAAAATTCAGCAGCGAGATCCGGAACCTCAATGTGACTCTTGACCAAGTGGACCTAAATGATACCTACAGAACACTCCACCCGACGACCACAAAATATACATTCTACTCATCAATGCATGGAACGTACTCTAAGATCAACCACATACTTGACCATAAGTCAAGCATAAGCAAATTTAAAAGGGCCGAAATTCTACCATGCACCTTCTTGGACCACAGTGGAATAAAAATAAACATTAACACCAACAAGGTCCCCTCAAAACCCACAAAGACATGGACACTAAACAGCATGATGTTAAACAACTCCTGGGTCAACAATGAAATCAAAACAGAGATTAAAAGATACCTAGAAACAAATGAATATGAAGCGACATCTTACCAAAACCTCTGGGATGTCATGAAAGCTGTAGTAAGAGGAGAATTCATATCCCTACAAACGGACATGAAGAAAATGGAAGGATCACAAATTAACAGCCTGACAAGCCACCTAAGGAAGCTGGAAGAGCAAGACCACCAAAACCCTAATTTCAGCTGAAGAATCCAGATCACCAAAATAAAAACCCAAATCCAGGACATAGAAGACAAAAAAAATACAAAAAATCAATGAAACAAAAAGCTGGTTCTTTGAAAGAATAAACAAGATCGATGGTCCCCTAGCTAGACTGACCAAGAAAAAAAAGAGAAAAAGCCTAAATAAACACAATCAGACACACAAAAGATGAAGCCACATCTGACCTGAAGATCATTAGAGACTACTATGTACACTTGTATGGAAACAAACTTGAAAACCTTAAGGAAATGGAGGACTTTCTGACATCACACAACCTGCCTAGGTTGAAACAGGAAGAAATCAAGACCCTAAATAGACTAATAACAATCAAGGAAATTGACTACATAATAAGAAAACTACCTACAAAACTACCTACCTACAGATGACTTTACAGCAGAATTCTACAAGACATTTAAGGAGGAGCTGATACCAATCCTACTGAAGGTATTCCAGGCGATTGAGAAAGATGGAACTCTCCGCAAATCATTTCAGGAAGCTAACATCACATTGATACCCAAGTCAGGTAAAGACCCAACAAAGAAAGAGAACTACAGAGCAATATCTTTGATGAACATAGATGCTAAAATTCTCAACAAGATCCTAGGAAACCGGATTCAACAACACATCTCAAAAATCATCCATCATGACCAAGTAGGCTTTATCCTTGGGATGCAAGACTGGTTCAACATTCGTAAAACCATAAATGTAATTAAATACATCAAAAAGTGTCAAAACAAAAACCACATGATTATATCATTAGATCCAGAAAAAGCTTTTGATAAAATCCAGCATCACTTCTTGATAAAAACCCTCAAACATCTAGGCATACGGGGAACATACCTCAAAATAGTAAAAGTCATCTACTAGAAACCCACAGCCAGCATACTCCTGAACAGATAAAAATTGGAGCCATTTCCCCTGAAAACTGGAACAAGACAAGGATGCCCACTCTCACCCCTCCTGTTCAATATTGTATTGGAAGTCCTGGCTAGAGCAATCAGAGAAGAGAAGGCAATCAGGGGTAACCAAACAGCAAACGAGGAAGTCAAGTTATCTCTCTTTGCAGATGATATGATTGTGTACCTTGAAAACCCTAGAGAATTTGTCAAAAACCTTCTTACACTGATAAAGGACTTTGGCAAAGTTTCAGGATATAAAATAAATGTGCAAAAGACAATCGCATTTCTTTACACCAATAATAAACAAACAGAAACCCAAATAAAAAGCAAAATTCCATTCACAATAGCCACAAAAAAATAACCCGAAATACCTCGGCATCTCCCTAACCAGAAACGTGAGAGATTTTAAAATGAAAACTACAAAACACTGCTCAAAGAAATCAAAGATGACACAAACAAGTGGAAAAATATCCCACGCTCATGGATTGGAAGAATCGACATTGTGAAAATGTTCGTCCTACCTAAGGCAATCTATAGATTTAATGCAATACCCATCAAATAACAAGCAACATTCTTCTCAGACCTAGAAAAAACAATACAGGAATTCATATGGAAACACAAATGACCAAGAATAGCCAGAACAATCCTCAGCAAAAAAAAAAAAAAAAAGCAGGTAGTATCACAAAGACTTCAAACTTTACTAGAAAGCTACAACAATCAAAACAGCTTGGTATTGGTACAGGAACAGGCATATAGACCAATGGAATAGAATTCAGATTCCAGAAGCAAAACCTCAATTTCTCAACCAACTCATCTTTGACAGAGCCTCCACCACCCACCAATGGGGAGGAGGAGAACGTATTCAGTAAATGGTGCTGGGACAACTGGCTGACCACATGCAGAAGGCTCAAACAAACCCTATCTATCCTCAAACACAAAAATTAACTCTAAATGGATCAGGGACCTAAATGTAAAACCTCGAACCATAAGAACCTTAGAAAATGAAGGACATACCAATATGGAAATTGGAACTGGCATCCAATTCCTGAACAAAACCTGAAACCCACAGGCCATAAGAGATAAGATAGACAATTGGGACCTCATTAAACTGACAAGCTTCTGCAAAGCCAAAGAAACCATCAAGAGAGCAGGGAGACAGCCCACAGACTTGAAAAAGTACTTGCCAACACCAGATCTGACAAAGACTTAACATCTTGGATCTACAAGGAACTCAAACGTGCTGAAAAAGAAAAAAGCAAACAACCCCATTACAAAGTGAGCAAAAGATATGAACAGACACTTCTCAGAGGAAGACATCCGAGCAGCCAACAGAAACATGAAGAAATGTTCAACCTCACTAATCATCAAGGAGATGCAAATCAAAACCACACTGAGATACCACCTAACTCCAGTCAGAATGGCAATTATTGATAACAAAAAATAACAGTTGCTGGATAGGGTGTAGGGCAAAGGGAACACTTCTACACTGTTGGTGGGAGTGCAAACTAGTGCAACTTCTGTGGAAAGCAGTGTGGCGATTCCTAAAAGCTCTAAATATCAACCTCCCATATGACCCTGCAATCTCCCTACTGGGAATATACCCTGAAGAACTCAAATCACTCTATAAAAAAGATACCTGCACACGAAGGTTTATCATAGCATTGCTCACAATAGCAAGAACCTGGAACCAACCATGCTGTCCATCAAAAGAGGACTGGATTAAAAAATATGGTACATATACACAATGGAATACTACTCAGCCGTAAAAAAGAACAAAATCATGAATTTCGCAGCAACCTGGGTGGAACTAGGGTCTATAATACTGAGTGATCTCTCACAGAAACAAAGATCTGAGTATCACATGTTCTCACCCATATAGTGGACCTTGAACATCTACCATAATAATATAAAAAAAGGACTGACAGTGGTGGGAAACTATGGGGGGGTAGGGAGGGGAAGGGAGGTGGGAATAACAGTAGTCAATATCTGTCTGGGGATGAGGAGACAATCATTATTAACAAGGGTGCCTGAATGATGCATATTTGTATACCTAACCCTTCATTGTACCCCACAATTTTATAATAAAAAATATGCTTAAAAAAATTAAGGCCACAGACATTTAAAAAAATAAGAAGAAGAAGAAGAAGAATAAACTTACTAAGAGATTACCATACGGCAGGCATAACCCTATCAGTTATATTATTATTATTCCCACTTTATAGATGACAAAATACAGTTTCAGAGAGTTTTAAAAGTTTCCCCAGAGTCAGCGAAGTAGCAGCACTTGAATTTGAGCGTATACAGCTTGTTACCAAAGACTATGCTCTTAAACACTATACCACTTGACTCTTGATAGTTGGGTAGCCACTAAACCATAGTATCAAAACTTAGAGGTTTTCTTAACTAAAGTGTTCAACCCCCTTATTGTCAAATGATGAAAGTGAGGATCAGGAGGTGAAGAACATCTTGTTTAAGGTCACAAAGTTTATTAGAAAAAGTGTTTAGCTGGATTGTAGGCCTCTGGAATTCCAATTCAGTGTTCAGTCTATTGTACCAAGCTACCCTTCCAGCAAAAGTGAAGGTTGTATATTTCTTCAATATCAGGGGTCTAGTTTTTCAGGAAAGGTGATTCAAATGTAAAATTCCTAAAATCCAAATGAAAGCAAATCAAAAGTTTTACACTTAAAATCTCCTTCTGTATGTATGTTTTATATGTGGCTGAAACAGGTTATAGAGATGCAGGTGAAAGGCTCCAACTTTGGAAAGAAAAGAATCTCTTCAGGTAGGGATTTCCCCTCATCAGCCCCAGATTCATTTCCTTTTTTTCTTATTCCCTGGGGAATAAGGCTGTTCCAAACATGTGACTCCTGTTCTCTGCAAACTCTGAAACAGTTGTCTGTTTACTTTGGAACATAACTCCAGGTGTTAAGCTCAATCAATCTTAAAGGCCATAAATTTTTCAGGCCAGAATTCCTGGAACAGTTGCCTATTCCAATTCAATCTCTTGTGTGACCATTGCAAAACACCAATAAAATGTTTGATAAATAGGAGACCAGAAATTCTCTCCTCCTGCTAAAGCATAGGTGAGTAGTTATTTTTTTTATTTTTTATTTTATTTATTTTAATTTATTTTTTGAGTTGGAGTCTCACTCTGTCGCCTAGACTGGAGTGCAGTGGCCACTCCCGGCCACCACAGCCTCAACCTGCTGGGCTCCGGCGATCCTTCTGCCTCAGCCTTCCAAGTAGCCAGAATTATAGGCATGTGCTACCACGCTCGGCTGATTTTTTTTTAATTTGTTGTAGAGATGAGGTCTCGCTGCCCAGGCGGGTCTCAAACCCGTGGGCTCAGGCAGTCCACTCATCTCAGCCTCCCAAAGGCGCGGAATTACAGGCTGAGCCACCGAGCCCAGCTAGTAGTTATTTTTTTACCTTCCTTCCACAACCATCACTCTCTTGACTTTTTAAGGATTAAAGGTAACTAAAGTCATCTCAAAAAGGGCCTTAGAAAAGAGAAAATTTTGTCCCAAGAGTTTCTAACTATGGTGATCCTTTCCAAACTTTGGTCAACACCAAATAACTTGGGCTGCTTGTGAAAAATTAAAATATTTTGACTTCATCTCCAAATATTCTGATTTAATTGATCTGGAGTCAGAGTTAGAAATCATTGTGCGCAAGAACCACCTGTAATTCTATTATTCACTCAAGTTTGAAAACTACTGGTCAATGGTTTGCATACTGAGGAATTCTGAGAGATATTGCTGCAGGATGCTGAGAGATATTGTGATTACAGTTGTGGATAGACACTAATGGATGGATATGGACTTGGAAATTCCTCTTCTCTAAATTCACTCTTACAAGTCTCAACTGCTTTCACTTGACTTGATCTATACTGGATTTATCCTCATTGGCTCTGCCAGGACAAGTAGGTGGGCTCACCACTTATACAAGCAGAGATTACCAATATCTCTAACTTGCCCACACATTTCCACTTGTACCAAGGCTCCATAAGGAATTGATCTATCATTGAAGAAAGTCTGCTGACCCAGTTTTATACCTAAAATAATCAAAAATTTAGGGAGAAGACTAGAGAAGTCTGAAATATTGAGTTTTACCTGTTTTCTTCTAGCGTTGTTGTGGATATAGATGAAAATATATGTGTAAACATGAAAGAATAATACTTTTCATTAATTCAGAGTGAAGCTAAAGAGCATCCAAGCAGGAGCATTTCTCATACTTTAATGTGCATATGACTCATGTGGGAATTTAAACTCTAGCTACTCAAAGTGTAGTCCCTGGACCAGCAGCATTAGAATCACCTGGGAGTTTCAGTCCCCACACCATACAAGCTAAAACATAATTTGCATTTTAACAAGATTTCCAAGTCTGAACCAGTGGCTCTCAAAATGTCATCCTAAGAAGAGGATCACTATCATCTACATACTTGTCAGAAAACTACATTCTCAAGACACCACCCTCACACCTCCAGACCTTTTGAAACAAAAACTCTGAAATTAAGGCCAAGAAATCTGTGTGAGAACAGGCCATTTATCTGCCTTCAGGCAATAGTGGCTTTCACTCAGGTCAGAATATTGGGATAGAAGATGGGTAGGCTTTTGGGGCAGAAGATTCCACTATTCATTTCAGAATGTTTCTCCTTCCTCTTTACTGAAAGCCTTTATGCTCCCCTCTCTCCACCTGGAGCCCTCATCTTCATTGGCAACACTCTTCAAATACTTGTTGCTACACAAAAGCCTTCCAAGACTTGGCAAGGACTTCTTCAAACCCTGTCAAGTGATTGTCTCGCTTATGAAGTTACATGTTGAGTCTCTCTTAGTCATAACCATCAGAAAAAAGACACGATTCAAGGAGAGGTATAATTTCAAAGTCTATGCAATTAATCATAAACGTATTTACAACCCACTTGCCTAACGGTGGCTGTGTGCTATAGCTTGGATGTTTGACTCCTCCAAATCTCATTTTGAAATTTAAACTGAGGTGGGGCTTAATAGGAGATGGTTGGGTCCTTCATGAATAGCTTGGTGCCATCTTCACAGTAATGAGTGTTCTTGTTCTATTAGTTCCCACAATAATTGGTTGTTGAGCCTGGCACTCCCTCCTTTTTCTCTCTTCTGTTCTCTCTCACCATGTGACCTGCACACAGTGGTTCCCTTTTGCCTTCTGCCATGAGTGAAGACTTCCTGAGACCCTCACCAAAAGCAGATGCTGGCATCATGCTTCTTGTATAGCCTTCAGCAATGTGACTGAAATATACCTCTTTTTCAAAAATAAATTAACCAACCTCAGATTTTTTTTACAACAACACAAAAATTGACTAAGACACCATGCTAAGAGCAAGAATAGAGAAGGATATGTTCTTACACTTATGATGCTATAGCAGGGAGTAAGTGTAGTGACACAGTTGGGTTGAAGGGTAGAAATTGGCCATGGTTTCAGAATATGCACTAGTAGGGAAAAATCACAAAAATCATGTCCTGATAGAGTGTGATCCACTCAAACTAGAAGAATGTGTACAGATGGGACATCTGACAAGAGTGAATTGAGGCAGTTTACCAGAGTCAAGTTACTTTCAAATCTAAACTGGAGTCAGAGAACTAGGAATGGTGAAAGTAAAGAGCAGTGGACAAATTGGAGTCAGCCAAAATTAATTCTAAACATCTAGAGATGGTGGGAAAAGGCAGGGGACAACAGGAATTTTATGAATCTCCAGCATGTGTCTGTATCACGTCATCACACATTACATTGTACCGTTAGTTGCAATATTATGTATTTTTAAATGGTCCTCCAATCAAACTATAACCCTCTTGATGGCAGCAACCATGACTTAGGCTTCTTCTGTGTTCTCTCACAGCACCTAACATTCATTAATTTGTTTATTCTTTAGTTGATTTATTTTTGTCAGGCTCTACACTATGTACTGGGGTTACAAAGATGAATAAGACATGTTTCCAAGCCTCATGGAGATCACAGTGTAAAACAGATTCCCAATGAGACTTAGTAGATAGAATTCAGGACAAGCTGGGGGGATCCATACATCTGAAAAAAGGGGGTAGTGAGCATATATGCATTTTTCTGTGGAAAATATATAGTTTCTATAAAGTTCTCAACATTGATTTAGAGCTTATAAACAAAGGTGGAGGAGAACAGACATATAAATAAATGATTCAATATAAGACCTAAGAGTTTGGTGAATGACAGTAAGTCACAGAAGCATGGAAATCATCACAGAAGAGGTCACATTTGGCCTCTTCAAACAAGGAGGATGAAAGAGAATTCCAGGAATAAAGTACAACATGCAATGGTATGGAAGGGTAAAAAAGCATACTGCATTTGGGAAACGACAGTTTGGAATGGCAGAAATATGAGGCTAGAAAGGCAGCATGCCAACCTCAGACCCACTTCTTCTTTCATTCACACCCACTTTTGGAATAACCAGGACTGTTAGCTGATAGACTCAGCCAAACTGCCCAAACACTACAATAGCTACTTAGAAGAGATGACTCTAGGTTGCTGTTCCCCACAGCACCAGGCCCTCATTTCCGGATTTTAAAAGTGAAAAGCAGTAAGAGAAGTTTAGGAAAGGTGTCTTTACTTTTCTCTTACATTTGTATTCCTAGTTTTGACACTTAGGGAAATTGCTGGTGGTAAAGGAAGTGGAAAGCCATCAGTAACTACTCTATTTTTTTCCATTTTATTTCTAAGAGGCTTTTAAGGGCCAGGGTATAGGGTGTGGAGCAGTGTGCCTGTTATTATGTAGAATGTTATCTAATTGCTACCTTTCCAACTCATTCTTTACTGCTACTCTGTGAGCGTGTCAGATTTCCTGACCCGCTACTAGCCATCTCCTTGTTTCTTTTCTCCCAGAGCTAGCATTGTTGGTACTGCCTTATGCCCCTGCATTCTTCTCCTTATTTCTCAGGCTGCTCCCAGGATTGGGCCCAGACACCTGTCATTTTAAAAAGCAGAGATGTCTCAGAGATGGTTGAGTTCAGATCAAATCATTGACGCCTCCCTCTTCCCTGCTTGGTGAACCGTTAACCGGCTTTGGATTTTGACTTCCCTTTTAGTCTTTGTTTTTCCACTATAGTGCTCTGGATTTCTCAGCTTCTCTCAGTCTGACCTCCATCCTGTATGACTACTGTCACATCCTGGCTTCACTAAGGAATCCTCCCTCTCCTAACTTCTGGCATGATATGCTTTAAAGAACTGACTTCTGCATTATTGACTCCTACTTGACTCTGGGCTGGCTATATCTCAGCAAGAAGCTTTTTGTAGTAATTTTAAAAATTGTATCTATCCTCTACCACTTCCCGTGACTATATTACTTGGCTAATTCTTGAAGTCCCAGGTAGATGACATGTACTATTTTCTCCATTGGGCCCTCAGCTCATGACCACAACCAGCT
This sequence comes from Cephalopachus bancanus, assembly GCA_027257055.1. Lineage (NCBI taxonomy): Eukaryota > Metazoa > Chordata > Mammalia > Primates > Tarsiidae > Cephalopachus > Cephalopachus bancanus. The sequence goes on along the minus strand of JAPVLO010000790.1, from coordinate 818,314 downwards.
AGACCCTCTTCATCTTAGTAGCTCTAATTTACACCTGCGGGGGGGGGATTTCACCATTTCCAGGAACTTCTCCATCCAGCTAGGAATCAATAGACATTTGTTATCTGCTGCCTCTCCAACTGGTGGTAGGTGGGAGTTGGTCCAGCGAGGGAGATGAGAAGGATCTTTATTAACTTTCTGGATTATGAGTTTCTAGGAGCTAACAGAAAAATTGGATTAAAATGAGCTCAATTTATTTTATAGCACGCAATTTCTGGCCATAACCTGTGACTGTGTCCTCCAGATGCCATTGGAATTCTATGTTCTTTCTTGTCTCACATGGATAAACTCTTGCAAGAAGATCTACCAACTGGCATGATTTCTGACATAAGGAGTAGGGTCAGAGCCATTACTGTCTTCTGACCCTACTCCTTAAGTTGGCTGAGACCTCAACATTCTTTCCCTAAGGTCATGCCCTGTGTTTTCACAATGAAGAAGATGGCTCAAAATGAGGATCCCAGGGCTTACTCATTTCCCATGGGTTAAGGCCTTAAAGTAAGGCTTCTCCTCATAACAGAGTTAAAGAAGCTAACAGAAGAGAACTCAAGGGCCCCCAAAATTTGGAAAGGAGCAGAGAGAAAGGGTGCAATGGAGGGTTGTGAAAGTTCAGGTGAAAATAGGATTCAGTTTTTTTAAATCATTGAAAATAAGAACCAGAGCAGCTCCTAAGATCTGAACCAACTTTATAGATGGGAAAACTGAATCTCAGACTGTTATAACACTTAAATCATTATAAAAATTCTACAAAGAAGATATTATACCCTTCTTAAATGTGAGTAAAGACTCAGAAGATATTACAGAGCTAGTAGATGGTGGATAAAGGATTCACACAAAGATATATTTAACCATAAAGCGTATGTTCTTAACTACTAAACCATTTTGCCTCTAGTAATCAGGAAAGGCTTCACAGAGAAAGAGAAATTTGAGGTGGGCCCTGATGACTAAATCATTTTTAATAGGTGGAACAAAAAAGCAATGGGCATTTCAAGTGATAAGAGCAACATAAGAAAAGATAAGGCAAGTATCATGTTAGTATGCAAGCTTTGTGGAGCAGCAAGAGGACTGGTCTGACTAAAATGGAAGGTATACTTTGGAACCTAGTGAGATTAAAGGCTAGAAAGACAGTATGGGTTTATAATTCAGGTAACTTTTAATGCTAGTCCAAGAAGTTTGAGTTATAAGCCACTTATTCTTTTACTCCTCCTCCTCCCTCTGCCCTCATATTCATTTGGTCTCCAGTTTTACCATCTAAATTCACCCTGGTGCCTAAGACATTGCCTGGTAGGAACTCGATAAACATCTGTTAAATAGATAACTACATGTTTTCTGTATATGTCTTCTATTCTCTATCTCATACTGATGCAGTTCAGGCTCTCATCATTTCTTGTCTGATAGTAACCCAACTAAAAATCTCTACCTTTACAACCTGGGAAGTAGAAATTTAAGGAAGGAGTATGTCTCAGTTTATCTCTGCTGCTACCTTTAACCATTTGGGACATACTCTTTCCATCTACAAACCACTTGCTTATGTCTCGCTAGTAGCTCACTCTATAGTTGAGCTTTGCCAAATAGAACTAAATGTCTTGACTTGTTTCCTGGTTGCTATACATTCTCATTGACACTTGGTGCTGCCAGTCATTTTAGCCATTCTAGTAGATGTTTACTAGTGTATCACTGTGATTAAAATTTGCATTTGTCTGATAGTAAATGATAATTCATGTGCCTATTTGGCATTCATTTATCTTCTTTTGTGAACTGTCTGTTAAAATCTTTTGCCCATTTTGATCAGGGAAAGAAGATATTTTTCTTTTATTATTGAGTTTTAGGAGTGTTTTGAAATTCTAGATACAAATGTTTTGTCAGACATATTATGTTAGTTAAGGCCCTCTAAGACATAGACACCATAGAAGGACTAGCAGTTGATTGCTGAAATGCCCTTGAATGATAAAAGGTAAGTAGCAGGTATAGGCAGAGATAGTCTCAGACTATGATACGGTCTGACATCTGAAACAAGAGAGATGAAAGAAAAGAAGATTGGGTAGGTAGAGCCGCAGGCTGTATCACAGCTCTGAGAGCTTCAACAAAGCTAATGGGAGCCCTAGAACAAGGACTGTCCCTTAGAGCAGTCACACATTAGGCAGAAATGTTCCAGTTCTGGGACCACAGCAGTCATAGGTTGGGAATATACTGGAGATAGTGTGGTCTCTACATAAATGCTAAATTGGACTCAGAAGGTATAACAGCTTGAGGTTTATAGCTAACTATGCTCTGTATAGAAGATTCTCTCTGAAGGAAGATCCAAGAGGAACACTCCCATGACTGCCAAAATCCACACTGTGTCACACTAAACCCCATTCATGCTCAGCAGCTCTCCTTAACTCCTACAGGATTCTACTTCCAAGGGGAAATTTACAAGAGAACAGTTAGTGGGATGAAATATAGTCCCCATTACTACAGTTGGCCTTCAGGCAACAACTGACACACGTCTTCTCCATCCTTTACTATCCATTGCAAAGTCCCCTCATTATGGGTTATCACCTCTGCAAGGCTTGGTGATTTATCTTATGCTGACCAAAACTTCAATTCTTTTTTTAGCACTGATAAAATATATTTTTATTTACTTTGTTGAATCAGAGGGTTGTAAAAAAATTATTGCTAAAGTAGTTATCCAAACAAACAGAAAGGTGCTTTAGAAGTCCAGTTACCTTGGAGCTTATTTAAACTAAGAGAAAAAGGTCATAATGTCTTCATACAATACATATTTGGCTTTTTAAATAACAATTTTGTGACAAACAGCAGAAGGAATTAAGAAAAGCTGTACTTGTGATCCATACAAAACACCATTTTAGGCTGTGCATAACTGAAGAAATATCTCAAACATTTTTCAGAATACTGTAGTAGCCAATACATAGAGGCATGCCTTAGGTGGACATAGGAATGCAGTTTAGAAAAGAAAAAAAATCACATAGGAACTACACAATTTCTTTAAAATCACTGAGAAAGAGAAGAAACATTGAACTTTCATACTGATTTTACACAACTTTCTGTACAGTGCCTTGACTTAAACCCAAGAGCAAAAGTTAAGACTCTCCTCCTCTATTTTTGGTAAACAACTACATGGTAAACTTAGATGACTTTTCCCCCTGGATTTTACCTGGGAGTGGTCTTTTAAATTTTTTACTTAAAAGAGGGCAGGTTTGGCACTTTTATACTGATGTCACCAATATTTCTTGGGATTTCAGGAAGATTTATATTCTTTACAGTAGATACAACACGGGCTGGAGCTCCTGCTAAGCCAGCCTCAGATTTCTCCAGTTTATTTTGTGCATCAATTTGTGTGAAAATCTCATTCATGTTCGTCTCCAATACCATTCCTCCCATCACCATTTCTGCAAGAATATTGTGAACCTTGTCTACGTGGAAAATCAGACCTAGTTCACTGACATTTTCAAAACATTTGTCTAATGTTTCCACAAATACTTGAATTAGATATAAAATGCCAAGTTCACTTTCTGAAAAGTCCACACAGAAGACAAAATATAATGTTGCATAATGTCTATAAATCAGTTTGCTGTCAGATCCTCCAATTAATAATCCTCCTTCTAGGAAATTACAAACATTTTCTTCTCTCTTAGATCCCAAATGGAAAGGCTCCCTGATGATTTGCTGTTGTGTATCTTCACTATGGAGCTGGTAGAACATGGAGAGCCGTGGCTTCCCCGTGGTTGTTGAAAATGAGGATCGCCTGGGTCATGGCTGGGTCAGGACAACAGGGTGGGCGTTGGGGCCCAGGGCAGCGGCGGGAGCGCGAGCCTCCCCTCAGGATCTTGCTGGCGATCCTTCCCCACCCGCCCACTCCTGCACGCATACCAACTTTAATTCTTGAGAGGTCTGAGCCCTTGAATGGAATTACTGTACAGATTCATCACAGTTACAGTTGCACAAGAGAGTAAATACGGTGGACTGTAATGCAAAGTTACTTTCATATTTAAAAAACAAATTAATGTAATCTGTGATATTAATAGAATAAAAGAAAATGTGTGATCTCAATAGGTGTAGAGAAAGCGAATAAGAAAATTTAACAACCATTCATGATGAAAAATCTGAAAAACTTATGAATAAAAGGAAGTCCCTCAATTTGGTAAAGGATTATCTTTAAAAACCTAAAGCCACTATCATTATTAAGAACAAACTATTCCCAATAGGTGAATTTCTGGGTCATATGGAAGGTTAATTTCTAGTTCCTTCAGAAATCTCCACACTGTCTTCCAAAGAGGTTGTACTAGTCTGCATTCCCACCAGCAGTGTAGAATGTTCCTTTTTATCCACAACCTCACCAGCATCTGTTGCTATTTGTTTTATTAATGATGGCCATTCTTACAGGGGTTAGGTGGTATCTCAAAGTGGTTTTGATTTGCATTTCTCTAATGAGTGAGACTGAGCACTTTTTCATGTGTCTGTTGGCTGCCTATATATCTTCTTTTGAGAAGTGTCTATTCATGTCTTTTGCCCACTTTTTAAAGGGGCTGTTTGTTTTTTTTCTTTTCAGCACATTTGAGTTCCTTGTAGATCCTAGATGTTAGGCCTTTGTCAGATATACAGTTGGCAAATATTTTTTCCCATTCTGTGGGTTATCTCCCTGCTCTCTTGACGGTTTCTTTGGCTTTGCAGAAGCCAAAGAAACCGTCAAGAGAGCAGAGGAGGAACTCAAATCATTCTATAAAAAAGATACCTGCACACATATGTTTGTAGCAGCTTTATTCACAATAGCAAAAACATGGAACCAACCGTGTTGCCCATCGAAGCTGGACTGGATTAAACAAACGTGGTACATATACACAATGGACTATTATACAGCCATAAAGAAGGACAAATATATGGACCTTGCAGCAAATTGGATGGATTTGAAGTCGATTATATTCAGTGATTTATCATAGAAACAAAGAACTGAGTTCCATATGTTCTCACTCATAAGGTGACCTTGAACAATTATAATGCTATAAGAAAGCAATTGGCAGTAGTGGAAAACTATCAGGGGAAGTGAGGGGGTGGGACTGGCAGTTGGTGGAAACTTCAAGGGGAGAGAGAGGCATGCCTCGTCAACAAGGGTACCGGCATGATCAATGTTTGTATATATAACCCTGAATTGTACCCCACATCTTTATAATAAATAAATACATTTTAAAAACAAACAAGTTATTCCACCATATATATATCTTTGCCTCTAGGGTTTCATTCACAATAGCCACACACAAAAAATGAAATGCCTTGGCATCTTTCTAAACAAAGAAGTGAAAGACCTTTACAATGTAAGCTACAAAACACTGCTAAAAGAAATCAAAGAAGACATAAACAAATGGAAAAATATTCCATGATCATGAATCATAGAAGAAGCATTGTTAAGATGTCCATCCTATCAAAGGCAATCTACAGATTCAATGCTATACCCATTAAATACCAACATCATTCTTCTCAGACCTGGAAACAACAATACAGAAATTCATATGAAAACACAAATGACCGCAAATAGCCAAAACAATCCTCAGCAAAAGAAACAAAACAGGAGGTATCACACTTCCAGACTTTAAGCTTTATTGCAAGGCTACAATAATCAACACAGCCTGGTATTGGTACAAGAACAGGAATATACACCAATGGAAAAGGATGGAGATTCCAGAAGCAAAACCTCAATTTCTTAACCAACTCATCTTCAATAAAGCCTCCACAAACAACCACTGTGGAGAGGAGAACCTTTTCAGTAAATGGTGCTGGGAAAACTGGCTGACCACTTGCAGAAGAATTAAACAGAACCTCTACCTATCACCATACACAAAAATCAATTCCAAATGGATCAAAGATCTAAATGTAAAATCTCAAACTATAAGAATCTTAGAATCCTTAGAGAAATTGGAATAGGCAACCAATTCTTGATCAAAACCTCGAAAGCCCATGCCATAAGAGATAAGACAGACAAGTGGGACCTTACCAAACTGAAAAGCTTCTGCAAAGCAAAAAAACAAAACAAAACAAAGCAAAAACTATCAAGAGAGTGGGGAGACAGCCCACAGAATGGGAAAGATATTTGCCAACTGTTTATCTGACAAACGCCTAACATCCAGATCTACAAAGAACTCAAACATACTGAAAGGAAATAAAAAAACAGCTGTATTAAAAAGTGGGCAAAGGATATGAATAGACACTTCTCAAAAGACTTCTGAGCTGCCAACAGATACATGAGAAAATGCTTAGCCTCATGAATCATCAAAGAAATGCAAATCAAAACCAGAGTGAGATACCACCTCACTCCAGTCAGGATGGCCATCATCATTAATACAAAAACAACAGACGCTGAAGAGGATGCAGAGAAAATGGAACACTTCTACACTGCTGGTGGGAGTGTAAATTAGTGCAACTTCTGTGGAAAACAGTGTGGTGATTTCTAACAGATCTGAAAATCGACGTTCCATACAACCCAGCAGTCCCCTTCTGGTAATATACCCAGAGGAACTCAAATCATTCTACAAAAGAGATACCTGCGCATGCATATTTATCGCAGCACTATTCATAATAGCAAAAACATAGAACGAACCGTGCTGCCCATCAAATATGGACTGGATTTTTAAAATGTAGTACATATACATGATGGAATATTATGCAGTCATAAAGAAGGACAAAATTATGAACTTCGCAGCAACCTGGATGGATTTAGAGTCTATCATACTCAGTGATCTATCACAGAAACAAATAACTGAGTACCACATATTATCACTCATAAGTTGATCCTGAACATTTATCATAATACTACATAAAAGGGATTGGCAGTAGTGGGACACTGTGTGTGAGGGAGGGGGCAGAAATAACATCACCGAGGGTACCTGATCCTAAACTAGGCTAAGTGAGAACCAATGGGAAGCCTAAACTTCACCTGTGCAATAACCACTTATGTACTTAATCCTGAATTGTACCTCACATCTTTAAAATATTAAAAAATAAATAAATTTTAAAAAAAGAAATGCAATTTGATTTCTGACTAAGATAAATCAAATAATCTCAAAATAAAAAAAAGAAAAGCGAACTTCTGAAGCTTTCTTCCCAGGATCGGTAGACTTTCTTTTCTTTTCTTTCTTTTTTTTTTTTGAGTAGAAGTCTCACTCTGTCACCCAGGCTGGAGTGCAGTGGCATGCTCACGGCCACCACAGTCTCAACCTGCTGGACTCGGGTGATCCTTCTGCCTCAGCCTTCCAAGTATCTGGAACCACAGGCATGTACCACCACACCCAGCTAATTTTTTGATTTATTGTAGAGATGAGAGAGGTCTCGCCAAATTGCCCAGGCTGGTCTCAACCCCCTGGGCTCAGGCAATCCTCTTGCCTTTGCCTCTCAAAGTGCTGAGACTGCAGGCATGAGTCACTGTGTCCAACCAAATATGGTGACTTATTTTCAACATTGTACAGAAAGTCATAGCAATTAAAACAAGATGAAAATAAAAGGCACTTAAATTGGAAAGGAATAAGTAAAACTGTCTTGATTCCCAGATGACTGATTGTGTATGTGTAAAATCTTATTTAATCTACAGAAAATCTAGGAGAACTAGAAAGTGAATATATTAATGTCATCTATGGTATATGTACCCAGTGATGCTTATTTTATCAGCAACTATAATGAAGGGCACAATATCCAGGATTTAGTTTTGTGGGATGTCTTATTGTGTTACTCTAGAACGTATTTCTAGGCCAGCAAAAAGTCATCACTCTGCTAATAAAACTTTGTAAAGGCCTAGGTAAAGACCTCTACCTAGCACCACTAGATTGCACATCAACCAGATTCTTAAGGATTTCCATGTGATGCTGTGGCTTACATTCTGGCAAAATAAAACTTGTAGTCTGAAACTGAGGCTTATTATAAGCACACAGACACAAACTCAGACCCTGTCTTCATCCAGTCTTCTTCTACCCTATCACTATATTTTCTCAAATTCTTTGAGACAGCAACAAATTAGATTTCATCCTTCAGTTCCTCCCCAACTCCCATTTGTTACAAGGCCCTCACCAAAATGAAACATTTTGCTGTTTGGGCCTAATTCTACTCCATCCACTTACCACTCCGTTTAGCAACAGGATTTTCAACTTTTTCAATGTACCAAACATTGAGTCTGTTCTCTAGTATTTCTCGGGAATCTTCAAGGTCCTGTAGGATGGTATACACCTCTCTTTTACTTATCACTTTTAGAGAATCCACTAAGCAAAGGTTAACATTCTGATGTCAATATCTGTAGACATTATAATCTGTCCACATATCTGACATTCACAGTTTGCTTAAAGTAACTAATTGCACCACCCTACTAGAATATCCACTCTCATTGCAACTATAATTGCATCCCTTGCTGCTTGTCTGTATCCCTAGTACCACTTATCCCCAGGTGGAAATTATGTGAAGGACTCTCACGTTGAGGAAGATTTCTAAATAGGTCCCTGATGCAATATGTACAGTATACATCAAAAGGAGTATATTAAGCAGTACCTGGCATTCAGAGGAAAACATTGCAGGGAAAAAATTTCTTCTTGGAACATTATACCACCTGCGTATGCCAGAAACTAGTAGAGATCATTATTATGAAAATCATTGTCATGGAAGTCATCGACTCCTCAACCTTTTGATCTTCAACAATGCCCATCCATCCTACCAACAATAAGATTGTTGATCACTCATTATTACTAGAATTCACTTTTGATAATTGCCTGTTGTACGTAATTTTGCTAAAACAACCTATTTTCACAGCTTTTGCTCTCACCTTGAATTACCACCATGCCAAGCCATCAGATGCAAATGGTCGAGTTAATCATTCCTTGGTTATCATCATTCATCCATGTAAAACCCTTCTCATTTTATTTATTTCTTCCCATTTCCTTCTCCCCATACACATAGACAACCATTCTAAATGTTTTCATATGCATATTTTTGTCTGTTGCTATAAAATATGTATTGTTCTTTTTGTAGACATGCTTTCAAATTTACATAAAGAATATTACATTATGCACGTCATTATTTTCCTTGCTTTTTCCATTAGTAAGCATTGTTTTTAAGAACCTTCTATGTAATTATATGTACATATCTTAGTCCATTTTCTGTTGTTTATAACAGAAAACCTAAAACTGGGCAACTTATAAAGAAAAATATTTATTTCTTTCAATTATGGAGTCTAAAAAGTCCAAGGTCAAGGGGCCACATCTGGTGAGTGCCTTCTTGCTGGTGAGGTCTCTCTGAAGAGTACCAAGATGGTGCAGAACATCACATGGTGAGGGGGCTGAGCAAGCATGCTAACTCAGGTCTCTCTTCCTCTTTACCCATCCCACTCTTATTATAACCTATTAATCCATTAATGTACAAATGGAAGAATCCATCTGTCCATTCATGAGGGCAGAACCCTTATAACTCAATCACCTCTTAAATGTCTTACCTCTCAATACTTCCACATTAGGGATTAGGTTTCAACATGAGTTTTAGAACATTAGCAGTTCACCCAAGTTGTTTCCAACTGTTGCACAGTACTCCATGACATGCCTCTACCACATTTTATCTCTCCACACTCCCAGTGGTGACCATCCAGATTACCCTGAGTTCCCACCGCCAAAAACAATGACATAGCAAATAACATCAGACATGGTCCCTTATGGGTATATGTGGTACTATTTTAAGAATCCAAGAACAAAATCATTGGGTCATTGTATATCTATATAATTAATCTGACTTAGCAGTGCAAGATTTCTCTCCAAAATGACTGCATAAGTCTACTCCCACTAAACCTTGAAGCTTTAGATCTCTTTACCCACCACCACTTAAGCTTTGTTTCGTTTTCTAATATTTGCCAGTCTAACAGATGTAAAGTGATATCTTAGTCTTACATTTCTCTGATTACTAATACATTAGAACATATCTTTGAATGTTTGTTGGTCTTTAGGGTTTTCCTTGAAAATTGCATATCCATCTATTTTGTCATTATATATAAATATATATTTGAATCACGGTCTCACTCTGTCGCTGGAATGCAGTGGCATGATCATGGCTCACTGTTAGGCAATCCTTTCACCTCAGCCTCCTGAGTAGCTGGGATTGCAGATATGCGCCACCATGCCCGGCTAATTTTTAAATTTTTTGTAGAGACGAGGTCTCACTATGTTGCCCAGACTGGTTTTGAACTCCTGAATGCAAGGGATTCTCCCATCTCTGCCTCCCAAAGTGCTGGGATTACAGGCATGTGCCACTGTGTCCAGCTCACACTTGCTGTTGAAGTAGGAATTTTTCTTATTGATTTGCAGTTCATTGTGTATTTTAAATTTAATCTCTTAATTTTTTCCTCCTCTGTCATTTGTTAATTTTTTCCTGTGTCTGCCAACTAAAATAAATCTTTGTGCTTTTTGAAGTTTTGCTTAATAAAATCAATCTCTGCTCCATGTCACAAATATATCTTCCTACATTTTCTTCTATTAACTGTACCATGTTACCTTAGACATTTAGATCTTTAATACAGCTAAAAGTCATTTTTTGAATGTGATGTTAGGAAGGAATGGTTTCATTTTTCTTTATGAAGTGACCCTGTTTTCCTACAACCATATCCTAGACAATCATTTCACTATTATTTTTGCAGCCACCTTCATCACAATTTAGGTATACCAGAATATGTATATGTATCTGTCTGTATATCTATATATATAGATATAAGGAATTCATATGTATATATATACTCTGTCCTTGAACTTTTTATTACGTTCTGTTTATTTTAACCTCCTTTTGTGCCAATGCAATTCTAATTTCATCACTGTAACTTTAGGGTATATCATAATACAAAATAGGGCAAGTCTCCCCTTTGTGTTCTCTTTAATATTGGCTTATTTTTAGATATTTATATTTTCATATATATATTTTTGTAAGTTTATCAGTACTTCAAAAACTCAAGTGCATTCTTTGGAATTGCACTAAATTCAATGGTTAATATGAGAAAACATACTTTTTAATGTCACATTATCCTGGTCATGAGTATGGATTCTCTCTACATTTGGTCAGAACATATTTTACATTCTTGATTAGATTTAGAACATCTCTCCATATATATCTTATGTATTTTTAGTTGTTATGTCCTCAAAATTGTATAATAGTTTATGTTATTGTGAATGGTATCTTGTTTATCATATTTTCTTGTTAATTATTACTGGTATAAAGAAATGCTATTGATTTTTATAATTTTTAAATAATTTTTAATAATTTATCTCTTATCTGTTCAGTTTGATGAACTCTCTATTTCTTTTAGTATTTTTTCTTTTCTGCTAGTGCTTGATCATTTTATTATTAAAAGCAAACATGATGTACATAATTTAATACAATACAAACATATGTTTCTTTGGCATCTTAGGAACAGCTAACAGAGTCAGATGCCTTGAAGGCATCTTGAATGCCTTGAATAAAGTGTCTTTAATTTCCCTAATATTGACCAGTGTTTCCTTTCCCTTCTCTATGTTCAAATTTTTCTTTCTTTCTTTTTTGCATCTCTTACCCCCTTCTCCCTTCTGAGTTTTCAGTGTCCATTATGCCACTGTGTATGCCTTTACAGACCCATAGTTTAGCTCCCACTTATAAGTGAAAACATGTGGTATCTGGTTTTCCATTCTTGAGTTACTTCACTTAGGATCATTGGCCTCCAATTTCATCCAAGTTGCAGCAAGAGACATTATTTTGTTCATTTTTAGGGCTGAGTAGTATGCTGTTTTATATATATATATAAAATTTTCTTTATCCACATATGGGCTGATGGGCACTTAAATTGATTCCACATCTTTGTAATTGTGAATTGTGCTGCAATAACCATATGAATCGGGTGTCTTCTTTGTGTAATGATTTCTTTTCCTTTGGGTAGATACCCCTAGTGGAATTGCTGGGTCAAATCGCAGGTCTACTATTAGTTCTTTGAGAAATCTCCATCCTATTTTCCATAAAAGTTGTGTCAATTTACAGTCCCACCATTTAACTGCATCTGTGCCAACAATTATTGTTTTTTACTTTTTAATGATAGCCATTCTGACTAAGATGTTGTCTCATTGTGGTTTTAATTTGCATTTCCCTGATGATTAATGATCTGAGCATGTGTTCTTATGTTTGTCAGTAATTAGCATGTCTTCTTTTGAGAAATGTCTGTTCATGTCACTTACCCACTTTTTAATCAGATTATTTGTGTTTTTTTTCTTGCTGATTCGTTTAAATTCCTTGTAGATTCCAGATATTAGTCCTTTGTCAAATGTACAGTTTGCAAATATTTTCTACCATTCCATAGGTTGTCTATTTACTCTGTTGATTATTTCTTTAACTGTACAGAAGATTTTTTGTTTAATTAAGTCCCACTTACTTATTTTTGTTTTGTTGCTTTTGTTTTGGGGGAGTCTTAACCACAAATTCTTTGCATAGGCCAATGTTCAGAAAAGTTTTCCCTAGGTTTTCTTCAATAATTTTTATGATTTAAAGTCTTAAGCTTAAGTCTTTAATCCATCCTGTGTTAATATTTGTATATAATGAAAGAGAGGGAAAAACAAAAACAAAACAGGGTCTTGCTCTGTCACCCAGGCTAGAGTGCTGTGGCACGATTATAGTCCTCTGCATCCTTGAACTCCTGGGCTCAAGTCATCCTTCCACATCAGCCTTTTGAGTAGCTAGGACTACAGGCATGCTCTCCAAAGCCTGGCTAATTTGTTTTACTTTTTTTGGAGAAACAGGATCTTACTATGTTGCCCAGACTGGTCTTGAACTCCTGGCCTCAAGCAATCCTCCTGCCTTGGTCTCCCAAAGCACTGGGATTACAGATGTGAGCACTGTGCCCAACTTCTCTTATTTTTTCTAATATTTTATTGATCCCATTGATTTTCCTAGGTAGATCATATAATCTACAAACAAGGAGCATTTTAGCTCTTCCCTTCTAATTTTTTCCCATATCATTTATTTTTCTTTCCCTGTGGTATTGACCAAAATCTCAAGTCTTATATTAAATACTAGAAGTTGAAAGTAGACGTTTTTATCCAGTTCCTGATATCAAAGGGAAAGCATCTAAACCAAAAATCACATGTTCTCACTTACTAAATGGCCAAAAAGATGGAAATAATAGACATTGGGGACACCAATTCTGTGGAAGCAGGTTAAGGTTCAGAAATTACCTATTGGGTGCAATGTTCACTATATGGAGAATGGGCCACCTGAGACCCAGTCTCCACCACTACACAATATGTCCATGTAACAAGCATGCATGTGTACTCCCTGAATCTAATATAAAAATGAAAAATAATTCAATTTAATTTTAAAATTAAAAAACACTATTTGTTGTGTGCAGACTTCTCTATATAGTTAATAGTTTAAGCTTATTCCATAATATCTCTTACTTTCTGTATTTGTTTTCAAATTTTTTATTAAAATAATTTTAGATATACAGGAGTGTCACAAATATGATAGTACAAAGATTAACTATGTATCCTTAACCCAGCTTCCCTAGATGTTAACATTTTATAGCTATAACACATAACCGTATTGCATAATACATTTATCAAAACTAATAAATTAACATAGGTAAAATACTATTAACTAAACTACAAACTTTATTCTGATTTGGTTTCATTAATGTATTTTTTTGTTCCATGATCTAATCCAGGACACCATAACGTATTTAGTCAACATGTCTCCTCAGTTTCTTCAAATTGTTGAGTTTCTTGGTCTTTCAAGACCTACAGTTTTGAAAAGTACTCTTCAGATATGTTGTGGATGTCTCTCAGTTTGGGTTTGTCTGATGTCTTTTTATGTCTCTGATGTTCCCTTCTCAATACACCATATCAGAAGGTACATGATATCAACATGGCTTATTTCTGATAATGTTCATCTTGATCACTTGGCTAAGGTGGTGTCTGCCAGATTTTGCCGCTCTAAAGTTACTCTTTTCCTTTGCTATTCTCTTTTTAAGTAAGTGGCTAAGTCAAGCCCACATGCAAGTAAAAGGAAATTAAGCTCCATTGCCTGAAGGTAAAATATTAGAATTTGTGGACATATGTTAACAGTCACTGTAGTAATTAATAAATTCAAAAAAGATATACCTTGAGACTATGCAAATATATCCAGTTTATCTTACTAATTTTAGCTTTTGCCAGTAAATATTGCCTTCAGTAATTATTACTGTGGTACTCTAATGGTGATTTTCTATTTCTCTCACTTCTTCCACATTTATTTGTTGAAATTCTTTGGTAAAAATTGTCCTTTATCCTTTCATTCATTCATTCTTTCATTAAATAATTTTTTATATCCATGTAGACTCATGGAAATGTATTTTTTCCTTTGGTCATACCCTAATATTTTTATTATTTATTTTATAGCTCAAATTATTCCAGATTTAGCCACTGGGAGCCTTTTTCAAGTTGGTTCCTATGTCCTGAGATGTGACATGTTTCATGTCTGCTTCATTGCTACCTGCTTGATTATTAGATTTTAAGAGTATGTTAAAATATTCAACCTCACTTTTAGTTTACTTATTTTTCCATGCAAGTTTATAGGCAGTTGCTTAATCTATCCTGAGGCTGTGTGCACTACTTATTCTTGCCTTATTTTTTGTCCATCATGCTATCTTTTTTTACTTTAATTCCATTTTTTCATGCAATAAGAATACTATTCCAAATTTTGTTTTTTGTCACATTACTCCTTAAACCCCTTTAGTAGCTCTCCATTTTCTCTCAGTTGCAATCCCAACTCCCTATCATGACTTATAAGGCATTTCAGGATTTAGCCCTGACCAAATTCTCCATTCTCACCTCAGACCATGTAGCATAGGCACCCTTTAATTCCATTGTTCATAACAACTTTATTTTCCTCAATATGCCAAAGCCATCATGGTCTGAGATTTATACATTTTGGTGCCCTATCATGCTCACCTTTCCTCAACCCCCTTTCACCTGTTTCACTTCTTCCTCACCTCTCCTCACTCACTGTCTTTCTTCTCTTTAAACTGTAAGGATGAAAAGAAGTCATTCAAATGTCTTTCTGACTCTCAGCTTTCAGGTTACCATTACAAAGTAGACTCAAGGGGTGAGCTCTATTAACTACAATTTATACAAGTGACATAGGCATTTACCTGAGAATTCATGGGAATGTGTCCCACAGTTCATGTCAAAAGCGGCAGTGTGGTTTTAAGAGAGTTAAGATCTGGTCCTGTCTAAACTAATAACAAGCTAGGTCCCAAAGAGCAGGGTTTAGGCCCTCATGGTTCCTCAGATTCCTCATCAACCAAAACAAGCTAATTCCACTCAAGTTTCTATCCAAAAAAAAAAAAAAAATCATGTGTCCACCCAGAGACTCGTACATGAATGTTTTAGCAGCATTATTTGTAGCACACAAAAAGTGTTAAAAACTGGGAATAACTCAAATTTACATCAGCTGGTGAATGGTTAAACATATGTTTTATTCATATAATGGAATACTATTTATCAATGAAAAGAATGAAATACTGATGAGTGCTACAACATGGATGACTTCAAAACCTTTATACTATGATTTTTAAAAAGCCAGACACAAAAGATCAATGCATTATATAATTTCATTTTTATAAAATGTCCAAAAAAAAACTATAGGGACTTTAAAAAATAGATTAGAGGCTGCCTAAAAATTTGGTAGAAATGTGAAGTCACTGCAAATGGGCATGAGGGAAACATTGGTGGCAATAAAAATGTTCTAAAATTGTATTGTGATGATTAAAGGAATCTATAAATATAGAAAAATCCATCGGATGGCACACTTAAGTTAAATGTATATTATATAAATCATAACTCAATAAAAATGTTTTTTAAAAAAACAAATGATAAATAAAACATAATTCAAGTTTATTCATACTAATTTCTTTAAAACAACTCTTTGAATATTGGGAAGCTGCCAAACTCAAGTGGCAGATATAATAATATTGTTAAAACTTTAATTTTGTTTAAATTTCTCATTTGATTATACTAACAGTTGCTTTGCTTGAAGTGACAAACTCACTTTGTTCATTTGAGAATATGTTTCCCAAATGCCCAAATTTGAATAACCATAGTTTGCTTGTATGTCACTTTTTCAAATTTCAAAAAATGAATTCCATGAAAAATATGTTGCTAGTTCAACTCACAACTAAAAAAAAATCATATAAGTGTTATTCTCAAGACAGCAATTATATTTCTGTATGCAGAAGTGCTTTATGTGTACTTTCCATTTCATCACAAACAATACTTAAAAAAGACATTTATCTAAAGGCTGAAATGTAATAAAATTAATAACTTTTACAGCTTTATTAAGATAATTTTTTAATAAAACAAACTTTTTTTTACTGAAAGTGTGTGGTGGTAAAATGATTTTTAATGCAGTTCAATTCCACTGCCTTGATTCATGCTAAGATAGCACTAGTTTCATCCATTGCTCCTTTTAAAATACCATTGCAAATGTCAACAGAAGAAAATGGCAAATACACCTTGATAATATTATAAAAATAGTTTTGACTTTAAAGACATCCTGAAAGGAACTTGGGGAGCCCCAAGGATCCATGAATAACACTTTTAGAAATGATGATTTAGAAAATCTCTTGCGCATGTACATCAGAATACATTTATTTAAATGTTCAAAGTAAAATCATTCTAATACCAAAAAGCTGGAAAGAACTCAATGTTCAACAATAGAATAATGAATAATAAATTGAAACATATATTTATACATCAGAATACTCTCCAATGGTAAAAAAAAAAATAACTATAGTTTTATATAATGATACATCTCAAAAGCATAATATTGAGGGTATTCCTCTCCAGTTAGGAGTATGATGAAGCATCGTGGAGCAGACTTATCCTCCAATCATATACAAATATGAAACCTAAGAAAAGAAGGAAAACAGCAGATTTCAGACAACAGGCAGCATGAACACTGTAACCCATGAATGAAGAAAATAAAATGAGTCCTAATGTTGCCCACGCATTCTGGACCTTGAAGCAGGAATTGTCATTCCAAGCAGGGCACTACAGTTTGGCTGTGTTGAAGGGAAAGATCAAAGTTTAGAGACGATAAGGCAACTGAAAATTGTGGGTCAAAATTAAAGAAAGTAAGATCTCTGTAGAAAGGGAGCTTTAGAAATTTGCACAGAGATCCCCTTAAGTTTATGGTGAATATTAAGACATGCATTCAAAGAGTAAAACTGCAAAATATTGGGCAAAAAGAAGACAGAGAATTTCTAATCAAAACAGTCCCCAGAGCTCACACAGGTTTGGAAGATGCTTGAAGTATGACCAAAGAATGCAAAGCTCTTGTTGATCATTCAGAGTATTCAGTAAAGACCACAGAAGAGCCATACCTTAGTAATATGGCTAAGCCACCACTGGAAGAAAGAGTATTCTAAACTTGCACTAACATCATAAAAGAAAACCTCAAAAGTATCAAACTAAGCAAGCAAATAAACTACTGCCGGAAAATATTAACTCTTTAAAGGAAGACAAAAAATTCACTCTACATCATAAAATTCTAACTGCCCAGCATCTTATTAAAACTTATTAGACAAATTCAAAAGCATGAAAATATAACTTACAACCAGGAGAAAATAAGTCAATAGAAACAAACTCAGAAGTGACAAAGATTATAGATCTAGCATATCATATCAATTTGTAAACAAAGTTCAATCATTTGAAAGGAAACTATGAAGCATTCATGAGAAAAATGGAAGATTAAAAAAAGAACTGTACCCTATAAATATATACAAATATAATGCATTCAAAAACTCAAAAAATAAAATAAACACATGGAAGTTCTAGTAATTGGAAAAATACAATATCTGAAAGGAACAATTTACTGAATGGGATTAAGAGCGCATTAAAAATGCTGAAGAAAAGATTTATAAACTTGAAAAAATAGCAATAGAAAATAGCTGAAACACAAAGCAAACAGAGCCTCAATGACATAAGTAATCAAATATGAATGTAACTGGAGTCCCAGAACAAGTGTGAGAAAGAAAAATGTTTGAAGAAAACATAGTAAATAGTTTAGTAAAATAGTTTAGTTAAATCTGATGAAATGTGTGATCCTATAGTTCCAAGAACCTCCACAAACTTCAAGCAGTATAAACACAGAGCAAAGCACACTAAGACATATATTCAAATCCCTGAATACCAGAAATAAAGAAAAATCTTAAAATCTGTAAATAAATGACCCACTGCATAGTATAAGAAAGAGATTAACAGTAGCGGCACACTGCCAGGGGAGGGGGAGCATATAACATGAATTAGGGTACCTGATCTCAAACCAGGCTACATGGGGACCAAAGGGAAGCTCAAACTTTACCTGTATGATGACCATTTATGTATCTAATCCTGAATTGTACTCCACATCTTTAAAATAACAATTTTTAAAAGACCCATTATGTATAGAACAAAAAATAATGATCATGGAGTTTCTGTAAAAAAATTATGCATATCAGAAAACAATAAAAAGATATTTTTATAATTCTGAGAGAAAAAAATAACAGTCAACTGGAATTCTATAACCAGCAAAATAATTTCTGAATATGGACAAAAATTAAAAACCTTTTTAGACAAAAATAAAAATGAAAAGAATTCATCAGCAGTGGATCTACACTATAAGAATGTTAAAGAAATTTCCTTAGGGGAAAAAATAATTCAAATAAATGAATTCAAAAAAAAAAGTTTCAAATAAAATCTCTTACCTACATCAGGGTTTCTAAGCAATAGCACCATTAACATTTGGGGCAAGATAATTCTTTGTTGTAGTGGACTATACTATGCCCTGTCCCATTTATTGCAAGATATTTGGCATTAATCCTAGCATATACCCACTAGATACTACCATCACTTCCTAGTGTTGACAACAAAAATATTTTCAAACTTTGAAAAAATTCACTATATGGAGAGCTGAGAATCATTGGTTTATACAAATGAATGAAGAGGGCAAGAAATTTAAAATATATAAGTAAATTTAAAAATACTTTTTTCTTGTTTTTGGTTTATTTAAAAGAGAATTGATTGTATAAAACAAAACAATTCCATATCATGAAGCTTAAAACATGCATAGAATTAAAATTGATGCCAAAAATGATAAATAGGTATAAGTGGGGGGAAAGAAGTTTATTGTAAAGTTCTTCCATTTCACATGAAGTAGTACAGTATTATTTGAGGGCAAAGAGTGATAAATTGTATACATGTATTGTGAAGATCACAATATTTCACTTATATGAGAATCACTTGGAAAGCTTATTAAAAATCAGAATGACGGAGCCAAGGCCCTGAGATTCTGATTTAGTAGAATGAGAAGGGTCTGAGAATCTGCTTTGCTAGCAAGTATTCAGATAACCTTATTGCTAGTGGTCTGGGAACCACATGCTGAGAACCAAGACCTTAGAACAACTATTAAAAAATAAAGAGGTAAAACTAGAAAAAGAAGAACAAACTAAACTCAATGTCAACAGAAGGGAAAAAATTAGAATAAAAACAAAAATAAGGACAAATATATGGACTTTGCAGCAACTTGGATGGATTTGGAGTCGATCGTACTCAGTGATCTATCACAGAGACAAAGAACAGAGTACCATATGTTCTCACTCATAAGTGGATCTTGAACAATTATACTATAAGCAAGCATTTGGCAGTAATGGGAAACTGTCAGGGGAGGTGGGGTGGGATTGGCAGTTGAGGGAAACTGCTAGAGGAGGGAGGTGCATACCTCATCAACAAGGGTACTTGCATAATCAATGTTTGTATACCTAACCCTGAATTGTACCCCACATTTTATAATAAAAAAGAACAAAAATAAACAAAAAATTTAATAGAAAAACATTAAAGAAAATGAATGAAACCAAAAGCAAATTCATTGAAAATCTCAGAAAAATTGATTGAATTTTTAACTGAATTACAAAGAAAAAGAGAAGGACTGAAATTACTACAAATTAGAAATTAAAGTGGTGAGGTTCTTATTGTCCTTTAAAATAAATGTTATAAAATATTATGAATAATTATATACCAATAAGTAATATAACCTAGATGAAATGAACTAATTATTATAAGCATGCAAACTATCAAAACTCACTCAAGAAAAAATAGAAAATCTGAACAGACCTATAACATGCAAAGAGTTTGAATTAGTATTTAAAATCTAGCCAGAGCTATTAAGCAAGAGAAATAAATAAAAGGCATGCAAATAGGAAAGAAAAAAGTAAAACTGTCTCTGTTTCCTGCAACATAATCTTATATATGGATTCTCTTTGACTTGCAATAAGATTATATCCCAATAAACCCACTGTAAGTCAAAAATATCAAAAGCAAAAACACACTTTATACCCTGATAAGCCTCAACGTAAATTTGAAAAATCCTATGATGAATCATCAAAAGTCAGAGACTGTCTGTATAGAAAATCCTAAAGAATACACCACCAAAAATCTGTTACAACTGATAAATTCAGTGAAGTTATGTAATATAAAATGAGCATATAAAAATTAGTAACTTATTATGCAATAACTATAAACTATTCAAAAAAGAATTTTCAAATTTCCATTTACAACAACAACAAAATAAAATAATTAGGTGTAAGGTTAACCAAGTGAAAGATTTGTATACAAAAAACATTGATGAAAGAAATTTAAGATGACACAAATAAGTATATAAAAATGTATACTTTTTTCTTTTTAATTTTTTATTTTAAAGATGTGGGGTGCAATTCAGGGGTAAGTATACAAATGCTCATTATGCAATACCCTTGTTGATGAGACATGCACCCCCTCCCCTGGCAGTTTCCCACTACTGCCAATCCCTTTTTTGCAGTAATTTTTTTTTAGTTGGAGCCTTACTGTGTTGCCCAGACTGGAGTGCAGTGGCACACTCCCAGCCACCACAGCCTTGACCTGCTGGGCTCCAGTGATCCTTCCCCCTCAGCCTTCCAAGTATCCAGAACTACTGGCATGCGCTACCACGTCCGGCTAATTTTTATTTTATTGTAGAGATGAGGTCTCGCCAGGTTGCCTGGGTGCGTCTCAAACCCTCGAGCTCAGGCAATCCACTCACTTCGGCCTCCCAAAGTGCTGGGATTACAGGCTGAACCACCGAGCCTGGCCTTCTTATAATATTAGTATAATTGTTCAAGGTCCGGTTACGAATGAGAACATGTGGTACTCAGTTTTTTGTTTCTGTGATAGATCATTCAGTATTACAGACTCTCAGTCCATTCAAGTTGCTGTGAAGTTCATAATTTTGTCCTTCATCATGGCTGCATAATATTCCATTGTGTATTGTGTTCGCAAATTGAAATAATTAAATTGTTAAAATGCCCATACTGCCCAAAGTAATCTACAAATTCAATGTAAGCCTTATCAAAATTCCAGTTTAATTCCTTACAGAATTATTTCAAATTTTCTAAAATTCATATAGAACCACAAAAAGTCTCAAATTGGCAAAACGATCTTAACCAGAAAGAGCAAAGCTAGAGATACACTACAAGAATTCAAAATATAGTACAAAGCTATGGTCTTAAAAACAGCATGGTATTGGCATAGAAACAGACACACTGACCAATGGAATGGGATAGAGAGCCCAGAAATAAACTCACACATCTATGGCCAATTGATTTTTGACAAATGTGCTAAGAACACATAATGGAAAAAGGACAGTCTCTTCAATAAATGGTGTTGGGAAAACTGAATTTCCGCATGCAAAAAAATGAAAATGATCAATTATCTCAACCCTTATACAAAAATCAACTAAAATAGATTAAAGACTTAAACATAAAATGTGAAACTATGAAACTGCTAGAAAAGCTCCATGACATTGATCTGGGCATAGATTTTTTGGTTAAGACTCCAGGCAACAAAAGCAAAAATAGACAAATGAAGTTATATCAAACTAAAAAAAAAAATTACAGCCAAGGAAATTATCAGTAGAATGAAGAGACAACCTGTAGATTGGGAAAAAATATTTTTACATCATACATCCATTGAGGTGTTAGTATTCTAAATATACAAGAAACTCAAACTACTCAATAATAAGAAAGCAAACAACCCTATTTTAAAATAGGGACTTAAATCAACATTTTTCAGAAGGAGACATACAAATGACCAACAGATACATAAAAAGTGCTCAGCATCTCTAATAATCTGAGAAATTTAAATTAAAACGTCCATGAGATATCACCTCATATCTGTTAGACTGGGTTCTATGAAAAAAAAATGAGAGATACTAAGTGCTCGAAAAATGTGGAGAAAAGAAAATCCTTATACTTTGTTGGTAAGATCATGAATTAGTACAGGCATTTTTGGAAAAGTGTGAAAGTTTCTCAAAAACTTAAAAATGGAATTATGATATGATACAGCAACCTTACTACTGGGTATATGCCCAAAGGAATTGAAATTAGTATGTTGAAGAAATGTCTGCACTGCCATGGTCATTGCAGCATTATTCACAATAGCTAATATATGGAAATAAACTAAGTGCTCATCAGTGAATAAATGGATTTTTAAATGTGATATATACACAAAATGGAATACTATTCAACCTTATAAAATCAAAAAAATCTGTCATTTTAGACAACATAGATGAATCTAGAGAACACTATGCTAAGTGAAATGATGCAGGCATGAAAGACAATATCATATGACTTCACTTATATGGGCAACCTAAAAATGTCAAACTCATAGAAGTAGAGAGCCCTCAGGTTCTGAAGGTTGGAAGGTGGATAGGAAAGAAAATAAGTTGGTCAGTGGGTACAAAGTTTGAGTTAGATAAGAGGAATAAGTTCTGGTGTTTTGTTGTACATCACAGCAACTATAGTTAGTAATAATGTACTGCATATTTCCAAATGGCTAAAAGAGAATTTTAAATGTTCTCATAACAAAGAAATGATAAGTAATTGAAGCAATGGATATTCTTTTTTTTTTTTTTTTGAGTTGGAGTCTCACTCTGTCACCCAGACTGGAGTGCAGTGGCCGCTCCCGGCCACCGCAGCCTCAACCTGCTGGGCTCTGGCGATCCTTCCACCTCAGCCTTCCAAGTAGCCGGAATTACAGGCATGCGCTACCACGCCCAGCTGATTTTTTTTTTATTTATTGTAGAGATGAGGTCTTGCTGCCCAGGCGGGTCTCGAACCCGCGGGCTCAGGCAATCCACTCACCTCAGCCTCCCAAAGGCGCGGGATTACAGGCTGAGCCACCGAGTCCGGCAACAATGGATATTCTAATAAGCCTGATTTGATTATCCCACAATGTACACATATATTAAAACATCACATTGTACCACATAAATAGACAATTATTATTTTTCAATTAAAAATTTTTTAATGTTCCCAACAAAAAAAATAGCACAGGGCAAGATGGTTTCACTGATGAATTCTATCAATCATTTAAACAAGAGTTAACAGCAATATTTTAAATCTAGACAAGACATCAATAAGGAAACAGAAGAAATGAGCAAGGCAATAGGCCAAGTGGATCTAGCAGGCATATACAAAACATCTTATTCAACAGCTGCATAATGCACATACATTTCAAGCACACACAAAACATTCTCCAAAATAGATAAACTGTTAAGCCACAAAATCACTCTTAATAAATTTAAAATTCTTAAGTCATATCAACGAATTTTTCTGATCTCAATGGTATAAAACTGAAAATCAGTAATGGGAAGAAAATTTTAAAATATGAAGAAATTAAGCAACACACTTTTAAACAACCAAAGGGTAAAAAAAAAAAAAAAAGAAAGAAAGAAAGAAAGAAAAAGAAATTCAAAATTTACAGACAAATAAAAATGAAAACACAGCATGTCAAAAATTATGAGATACACAAAAAACAGTTCTAAAATAAAAATGCATAGCAATAAACCAGACACTTGAAAAGAAGAGAGCTATCAGATAAACAATCTAACTTTACAACTCAAGGAACTAGAAAAAGAATATACTAAGCCCCAAATTAGCAGGGAAAAAATAAGACAAATAAATGAAATAGAGACTAAAAACAATAGAAAAGATCAAGAAAACTAAAAGTTGATTTTTTTAAAAAGATCCACAAAATAGAAAATTTCGACTAAACTAAAATAAGAAAGAAGACAAATGAATGATATCATAAATGAAAGAGGAGACATTACAACTGACATCACAGAAATATAAAAGGTTATAAGTACTACTGGGAACAATTATTTGCCAGCAAATTGGAAAATCTACAAAAATAAATCCCTAGAAGCATACAACTTACCAAGACTGAATCATAAAGAAATAGAAAATCTGAACACCAAATATGAGTAAGGAGACTGAACTAATAATTTATTAAAAGTTTCCCATGAAAGAATAATCCAAGAACAGTTGTCTTTACTGCTGAGTTCTAAGAAGAATTTAAAGAACTAATAGCATTTATTTTCAAACCCTTCAAAAAAATAAAGACAAAGCAATACTTTGAATTTAATATTATAGGATCAATATTACCCTGATAGCAAAGCTAAACAAGGATGCTATAAAAAAAAAAGAAAATGATAAGCCAATATTTCTGATGAATATAGATACAAAATTTCTCAACAAAATACTAGCCTCAATGGTTTATTAAAAGGATCACTCACCATGATCAAGTGGGTTTTATCTCTGGGATGCAAGAATAGTTTAACATATGCAAACCAATAAATATGATACACACATTAAGAGAATAAAAGACAAAAACCAAATATTATCTAAAAGATGCAGAAAAAGCATTTGACAAAATGCTACACCACTTTATGAAAAATCTTCATAAATCAGGCTTAGAAGAAATGTACCTGAACACAATAAAAGTCATATATAAAAAGCCAACAGGTAACATTACACTCAACAGTAAGGACCTGGAAACTTTTTCTCTAAGATTAGGCCCAAGACAAGGATGCTCATTCATGTCACTTCTATTCAGCATAGTACAAGAAACTCTGGCCAAGAGAAATTAGATAAGAAAAAAGTTAAAGTCATCAAAATTTTTAAAAAAGTGAAATTTTCTCTGCTTGTTTTTTTATTTTAAACTTTTTAAGTTTTTTTTAATTTTAAAGGTGTGGGGTACAATTCAGGGTTAGGTATACAAATATTCATTATGCAGTTACCCTTGTTGATGAGGTGTGCCCCTCCCTCCTCTGGCAGAATTTTCTCTGCTTGTTGATGATATAATCTTATATAGAGAAAATCCTAAAGACTCCACTATAAAACTGTTAAAACTGATAAATTCAGTATCATTGCAGGGTACAAAATCAGCACAAAAATTTAGTAGTGTTTCTTTACACTAGTCGCAAACTATCTGGAAAAGAAATTAAGAAATCAACTCTTTAATAACAGCATAAAAATAAAATGCTTAAGAAAAATATCCATATACAGAAATCTATAAAGCATTGATAGAGAAAATGTAGAAAACACAATCAATTGACAGGTATTCTATGTTCATGGATAGGAAGATTTAATATTGTTAAAATGTCCATACTACCCAACGTGATCTATAGATTCAATAAAATACTTATCAAAAGTCCAATGTCATTTTCACATATATAGAAAAAAAGGCCTAAAATTTGCACGGAAGTACAAAAGACCGCAAATAGCCAAAGCGATCTTGAATAAAAAGTACAAAACTGAAGGTCCCTGCCTTCAGCATCTATTATAAAATTACAGTAATAAACCAAACACTATATTTTTCTCACTTACATGAGGGAACTAAATGACCACAAAGATGGAAATATAGACACTGGTGAAGCCAACAAGGGGAGAGGTGAGAGAGGAGGCTTAGGGTTCAGAAATTGCCTATTGGGTACAATGTTCATTATCTGGAAAATGGGCCACATGAGACCCAATCCCCATCACTATACAATATATTTATGTAATAAACATGCGTGTAAACTCTTGATAAATAGTCTCTAAAATAAAAATGAAAAAAAATGATGCTGGCATAAAATCAGACATACTGACCAATAGAACAGGATAGAGAGCACAGAAATAAACTCATGCATTTATAGTCAATTGATTTTTCACAAAAATGCCAAGAACACACATGGGAAAAGGACAGTCTCTTCAATAAAAGGTATTCAGAAAACTATATCCACAAACAGAAGAATGAAACTGAACTCTTATCTCACCTTACATACAAAAATCAACTCAAAGTGGATTAAAACTTAAACATAAAACCTGAAAATTAACATTAGTTAATTAGTAGCATTTCTAGAAGAAAACATAGAGAAAATGCTCCGTGACATTAGTGTGAGCAACTATGTGTTGGATATGATTGCAAAAACATAGACAAATAAAACAAAAATAAACAAATGAGATTTCATCAAACTAAATGCTTCTGCACAACAAAGAAAACAATAGACAGATAACCCATGGATTGGGAGAAAATATTTTCAAACCACACATCTGATAAGGGACTAATATCTAAAATATATAAGGAACTCAAGCAACTCAACAGAAAAAAAAAACAATCGAAAAATGGGCAAACAACCTAAATAGATAGTTCTCAAGAGAAGACACCTGTTAGGAATGACTATTATCAAAAGAATGAAAGATAAGTGCTGGTGGAGATGTGGAGAAAAGGGAATTCTTTTGCACCGTCGATGGGAATGTAAATTAATACAGTTGTTATGGAAAACAGTATGGAGGTTCCTCAGAAAACTACAAATAGAACTACCATATGATCCAGCAATCCCACTTCTGGGTATATATCCAAAGGGATTGGGATTAGTATGCTGAAGAGATTTGCACTGCCATGATTATTGCAGCATTATCCACAATAGTCAAGATGTAGAAGCAACCTAGATGTTTATCAGCAGATGAATTGATTTTTAAAATGTGGTAGAGGAAGCCGGGCTCGGTGGCTCAGCCTGTAATCCCAGCGCTTTGGGAGACCAAGGTGAGTGAATTGCCTGAGCCCGCGGGTTCAAGACCTGCCAGGTCCAGTTGGCAAGACCTCATCTCTACAATAAATCAAAAATCAGCAGGGCGTGGTAGCGTGCACCTGTAGTTCTGGCTACTTGGAAAGCTGAGGCAGAAAGATCGCTGGAGCCCAGCAGGTCGAGGCTGCGGTGACCGGGAGCATGCCACTGCACTCCAGTCAGGGTGACAGAGTGAGACTCCAACTCAAAAAAAAAATGTGGGTAGAGGGATCAAGATGGCCAAGTAGAAGAAGCTGGTGTGTGCCTGTCACAGACATGAACCAAAACAGAGAGAGAGCTTCAGCACTCAGAACAGGACAAGACCAGGAGCATACCCCAGGACCTACTAGAGAGGTAGTGTGACTTACATTGGGCAAAGAGGAGAAACATCGGATAACTTAAGTTGAAACCAGGCAGCCTCCTTGACAAGGTTGCCAGTGTGGACTGCAAGCAGCCTCCAGACGTGGAGGAAGGGTGAGTGAAGGAATTCTGGAGCTCTGTGTTCCTGCCACAGACTTTGAAGACCCCTCAAGCCACATGGGACTCTAGTCCCACATGAGAAACTTGCCCAGCAAGGTGATGCCAGAACCCACGTGGAGCTTGGTAGACAATCAAGCCCTGGGCTCCAGTCACACCATCCCAAGAGCTTACCCAGCAGGCTGTATTCTGCCACCAACTGCCAGGCCAAAGAGAGAATGGGAAGTCCTGACATTTTCATTTGTCCCAAGGACAAATTCCACAGCTGTGGCAGTTTCTGTCTAGGGCAAGCTGTGGGGCATGGGGAAGGACTTTTGGCTGGCTGCAATCTTACATTCTGAGTACAGACTGCTTGTATCAATGGCTGGGAGTGGGAGGGACATGCCTTCTCTGGCAGCCCCTATCTCCCCACGCGAACTCTTTTGTGCAGCAGAGGTGGCTCTGGTCATCCCTGCTACATTACCTCATTGACCAGGGGACTCCCCTCCAAATCCCACTGGGGTCACCACTTGCACACACAAGTGAGGAACTGGACCACAGACCTGTCTGATTTAGTCCTCCCCAATGGGTTTTTCCCCTTTCCACCTCAAAAACCTAAAACAGACAGGGAATTTTTGGAGTCCCATAGTCTGGCCATTGGCTTGGTCATCTGTGTATTTTCTTAGTGCCACATAGGCCAAGCAGAAAGCCCATGACCACCACTACAACTGGCTCTTTCTTGCAAATCCCATCTCCTGGCTGCAGGTCAACTGGAACAGCCCATAAGAACATCTTATACAATAACACAACGCTTGGAAAAGTCTGTTCCTAGGCCTCGGTTATCACCATTATTCACATCACCCCAGCCACTCAGGAGGCCTTGAGCTGTGCATGCACCCAGCACAGCATCACCACAGCTGGCAATTGAGAAAGCCACTACACTAAGGCTATATACAATCAAGGAAATCCTACAGAGCCTACGCCATTTCCCTGCCAACCCCATCATAGCGAGTGCTTGCACCTGCTGCTGGGAAATCAAAGGACTGTTCAGCATGGTCCAGCTCTACCCAACATTCCCCTACCCCTCAGAAGCTAAGAGAGAAATCCGTGTCACCATACATCTCGCAGACTAATCCATGGTCTGAGTCATAAGAGAGGTTCTCCAGAGGGCCCTCCACAGATGTCAGTGACCAGTTCTCTTCAGAATTTAATTCTTACATCTTCACATCACCAAATCCCTTGCAGACACTTCCTCAACACCAGTCTGACTTGTGGCAGCTCCATAGTACAACTAGATCCAAAAGAGCAGCAGTACTCACAGTAATAGAGGCCTCATGGATTACCACTCCTAAGGGAAGGATGAGTGCACCATATCAGGGGAGTACCCTAAGGAACCGAAAAAAAATCTAAGTGCAAGCTTATCTGTGTCCCAGAACTCCCTGCCTGAGGGAAGTTTCATTCAGCAGAGATGCAGACACAGTGCTGGCTTTACTGGGGGAAGGCGGCAGTTCTGCCTCAGCACTTGAGCAGCCATGGTGCCTCTGAAGGATCTTGGAGAAGAGAACATCTCCATTCCCCTTACCCACTATTGCAGACATTTGTTTCTCTTGTGGGAGAGTCAGTGTGAGTACACCTATTAAACACCTTCTGTGGCATTTTGGGGTAACTCCAAAGGAGTGGGTCCTTCAGGCTCAGGTTTGCACAAGTGGTAAAATCCTACTTCCTCCTTACATGGAATGTCAGTGTTCCTGCAGATGGACAGAGGTGCATATCTGATCTGAAAATCCAGAACAGGTCAGGGGCATAAAGGGAAGGCAGACTACTTTCCTATCAGTCTAATAGTGGAACTGAAGTGGTTTCCTTTGTCCCCCACCACCCAATCCCTGCCCCCCATCCCCCGCCCCCCAATGACATAAGTACATTTCACTGGAGGCTCCACCAATGTCTTCTATCAGGGTTCAGACTTCACCTCACAGTAGGGGTATTGCATGTAATCACCTACTTCAGCTGCTATCAGTTCTCACCCACAGGTGCCTCCTAATGGCCTGAAAACTGAATGGTTCAACCCAGAGAAAAACACTGATAAAAAAGAGCACACCACACCACTGGGGAACAAGAGAACCTTCATGAGTCTTCTGGCATTCTAGACACAAAAGAGATAATGAACCTACACACACACACACACACACACACACACACACACACACACACACACACACACACACACTGCTAATACAAGCAGCATCTGAGAAAGCCAATGCAGAAAGATCCTCTATAACTAAGGAACTGATACAGAGCATTTGTCAATGAAAGCATGCAGAAGGGAGCTAAATGAGCATAAACTATATACATTAGAGGCACATCCCTAAAAGAAAAAAAAGCAAGATTGAATAAAAATAGACTTAACAATAATAAGAAACAGCCCACCCAAATGAGAAAAAAATCAGAAAAATAACCCTGGCAATATTAAAAACAAACAAGACAGAATTTTTCAACTCACCCAAAACGCCAACTAACTCTCTAGCAATAGATCCTAACCAAAACAAAATCTTCCAAATTCCAGATAAATCATTCAAAAGATTGATTATAAAATTACTCTATGAGCTCCCAGAGAAAGTTGAAAACCAACATAAATTTTTTAAAAAGCTATTCCAGACATGAATGAAAAATTCTCCAAAGAAGTAGAAGTTTAAAAAAAATCTGGCCGGGCTCGGTGACTTAGCCTGTAATCCCACGCCTTTGGGAGACTGAGGTGAGTGGATTGCCTGAGCCCGCGGGCTCGAGACCCACCTGGGCAGCGAGACCACATCTCTACAATAAAAATCAAAAAATCAGCCGGGCGTGGTAGCGCGCGCCTGTAATTCCAGCTATTAAGAAGTCTGAGGCGGAAGGATCGCCGGAGCCCAGCAGGCGAGGCTGCGGTGGCTGGGAGCGGCCACTGCACTCCAGTCTGGGCGACAGAGTGAGACTCCAACTCAAAAAAAAAAAAAAAAAAGTGTTAAAAAAAATCTGAACTTCTGGTAATACAAGACTCATTTAAAGTAAGTACAAAATACACTGTAGAGTTAATAATAAACAGGATTTGATTGAGAACTTGAAGACAAGGCTTTCAAATTAACCCAATCAGACAAAAATGGGGAAAAAATGTTTTAACCGAACAAAATCTCTAAGAAAAAGCAACAGTTTTGGAAAACCCATTTGAGGGAATGATTGAGGAAAACTTATCTGGTCTTGCCAGAGATTTAAATATCCAGAAGCAAGAAGCCCAAAAAACTCCTGGAAGATGTATTGCAAAAAGGTCATCTCCAAGGCATATAGGCATTAAGTTACCCAAAGTCAATCTGAAGGAAAGAATTCCAAAAACAGTGAGAAAAAAAGCATCAAATAGCTTATAAAGATAAAATTTTAAGACTGACAATAGACTTCTCAGCAGAAAGTTTACAAGCAAAAAGGGGTTGGGTTCTTATCTTTACTCTCCTCAAACAGATTAACTGTCAGGGAAGAATTTTGTATCCCACAAAACTAAGTTTTATACATGAAGGAGAAATAAAGCCTTTCTCAGGCAAACATATGCTAAGGAAATGTGTCACCACTAGACCGTTTCTACAAGAAATGGTGAAAGGACTTCTAAATATTGACATGAAAAGTCAAAATGCGCCAGTAGAAAAACATTGGAAATTCTAAAACTCACAGGACTTATAAAACATTAACATAATGGAGAAAACGAAGCAAAGAGGTAACAATCAACATAATGACTAACACAGTACTCCACGTATCATTATTGTTTTTGTATGTAAACCATCTAAATGCCCTACTTAAAATATATAGATTGGTAGAATGAATATAAAAACACAATATAAATACCTTCTGTCTTCAAAAGACCCAACTCATAAAGACTCCTATAGACTCAAGATAAAGAGGTTAAAAAAATACTCCATGCAAATGGAAACCAAAATGAACAGGAATAGCTATTCTTAAATCATACAAAAGAAACCTTACATAAACAGCAGTGAAAAAAGACAAATATTATTATACAACAATACAGGGATCAATTCAACAAGATAATATAACAATTTTAAATATATATGTGCCTAACACCAGAGCTCACAGCTTTATGAAGCAGACTCTTTTAGACCTAAGAAAAGAGATAGACAGCAGTACAACAACAGCAGGGGACTTTAACACTCCACTGACAGCAACAGACAGATCATCAAGGCAGAAAGCCAACAAAGAAACACTGGACTTAAATTGTACTTTAGAACAATGGGCCTAGCAGATATCTACAAAACATTCTATCCTAAAGCTACAGATTATATGTTCTTCACATCAGCACATGGAACATTTTCCAAGATAGACCATATTCAAGTTAGGTCACAAAGCAAGTCTCAATAAGTTAAAATATATATAAACTACATCAAGTAACTTCTGAGATCATAGTGTAATAAAAATAGAAGTCAACTCCAAGATGAACTCTCAAAACCAAACAAACACATGAAAATTAAATAATCTGTTCCTGAATGATCTTTGGGTCAGCAATGATATCAAGATGGAAATTTAAAAGTCTTCAAAATGAATGACAACAATGATACAAGTTATCAAAATCCTTGGGATACAGAAAACACTGCTCAAAGGAAAATTTATAGCACTTAAGGCTTACATTAAAAGACAGAAAGATCACATATTGACAACTTAATGTCACACCCCAAGGAACAAGAAAAATAAGAACAAACCAAGCCCAAAGCTAACAGAAAAAAAGAAATAATATGATCGGAGCATAACTAATGAAATTGAAACCAAAAAGAAAAAAAATACAAAGAATTTAAGGAAAAAATGGTTATTTGATAAGATAAAGTTGATAGACTACTAGATAAAGAAAAGGGAGAAGATTCAAATTAACTCAATCAGAAATGAAAATGGAAACATTACAACTGATCCTACAGAAATACAAAAATGCCCCCCAAATTTTGCAAACACCTCTATGCAAACTAGATAATCTAGAGTAAACATATAAATTCCTGGAAGCATACAACCCCCCCCACAAACTTGAATCAAGAAAAAGTAGAAACCTTGAACAGAAATAATGAGTAGTGAGATTGAATCAGTACTTTAAAGCCTTGCAACAAAAAAAAGCGCCCAGAACCAGATGGATTCACAGCTGATTCTACCAGACTTTCAAGGAAGAACTAATATCCATCTTATTGAAGCTATTCCATAAGATTGAGAAGAAGGGAATTCTCCCTAATACATTCTACAAAGACAATATTCTTCTGATGCCAAAATCAGGCAAAGACACAGAAAAGAAAAGAAAAGAAAAACCTACAGGCCAATATCCTTTTCATCCCAGGGATGCAAGGATGTTCCAATGTATGCAAGCCAATGAAAATGACCCATCACATGAAGAGAAACCATATGATTATTTCAATAGACACAGAAAAAGCATTTGACAAAATGCAGCATCCCTACATGATTAAAAAAAAACCCTCAACAAACTAAGTATAAAAGGAATATATCTCAAAATAATAAAATGTATACATTATACTGAATGGGGAAAAGTTGAGAGCATTAACCCCTATAACTGGAACAAGGCAAGGATGCCCACTTTTACCACTTCTTTACAACATGATACTGGAAGTCCAAGCCAGAGCAACCAGGCAAGATAAAGAAATAAAGCATATTCAAATTAGAAAAGAAGTCGAAATACCTCTGTTTGACAATGATAAAATTTTATGTCTAGAAAACTCTAAGCACTCCTCCAAAATATTCCTGGAATTCATAGATGAATTCAGTAAAGTCTCAGCTTACAAAATCAAGACACACAAATCGGTAGCACTGGTATATACCAATGTCAACCAAGCTGGGAATTAAATCAAGCATTCAATTCCATTTACACTAGCATTCAAAAAAATAAAATACCCGGGAATATATTTAGCCAAGGTGGTGAAAAATCTTAACAAAGAGAACCACAAAATACTGATTTAAAAAAATTGGCCAGACATGGTGTCTACGCCTGCAATCCCAGTACTTTGGGAGGCTGAGGCAGGAGACTAGCTTGAGTCCAGGAGTTCAAGGCCAGCCTGGGCAACATAGTGATACCATGTCTCAACAAAAATTAGCCAGGCATGGTGGCACATGCCTGTAGTCCCCGGTACTCAGGCCATTATTTTATTTTAAAAGACATGGGGTACAATTCAGGATTAGGTACATAAGTGACCATTAATAAGAATAAAAAAAATAGATGTTGGTGCAAATGTGGTGAAAAGGGAATGCTTGTACACTGTTGGTGGGAATGTAAATTGGTACAACCTTTATGGAAAACAGTGTGGAGATTTCTTAAAGAACTAATAGATCTACCATTCCATCTAGCAATCTCACTACTTGGTGTCTACCCAAAGGAAAAGAGGTCATTATACAAAGAAGACAACTGCACTTGTATGTTTATCACAGGATAATTCACAATTGCAAAGATGTGGAATCAATGTAAATGTCTATCAAGTGATCAGCGGATAAAGAAAATGTTATACACAAACATACACTCACACACAAACACAGACACACAAACACACACCATGTAATGCTATTCAGCCATAAAAAGAATGAAATAATCTCTTTTACAGAAGCTTGGATCAAATTGGAGACCATTATCTTAAGTGAAGTAATGCAGGAGTGGAAAATCAAATACTGCATGTTCTCACTTATAAGTGCAAGCTAAGCCATATGTCTGCAAAGGCATATAGAATAGTATAATGGACATTGGGAATTCAGTATGGGGAATGTGGGGAAAAAGTAAGAGATAAAAAAAATCACCTATCATGTACAATGTGCACTACTGGGGATAATGGGTACACTGAAAGCCCAGACTTCTTCACCACTATACAATATATTCATGTAACCAAAAACCACTTATACCCCAAAAGCTATTGAAATAATGAATTAAATAAATAAATAAAGTCTATATATATGCATGCATGCAATGGAATGCTCTTCAACCTTAAAAAGGGGGGAATCTTGTCATTTGCAGCAACATTAATAAATCTGGAGGACATTATGATATATGAAGAAAGTCAGGTAAAGAAAGACAAATACCACAAGATTTCACTTATATGTGAAAACTAAAACAACAGAACTCATAGAACTAGGGAGTAGAATGGTTACCAGAGAAAGGGGGAAAGAGGTGGATAGAGATGTTGATCAAAAGGTACAAAGTTTCTGTTAGATGATAGAAATAAGTTTTAGTGATCTGTTACACAAAATGGTGACTCTAATAAATAATAATGAATTGCATATTTCAAAATTGTTTAAAGAGTAAATTTTAAATGCTTTCAACCCCCCAAAGTAATAAATATGTGAAGTGGTAAATTTGTTAATTATCCTGATTTAAACATTTCACATTGTAAACATATATTAAAATATCAGACTCTACCCATAAATACGTACACCCACTATTTTTCATTAAAAGTAAAATTATAAAAGTAAATTTCTAATAGAATCAATCTTAAATGTTCTCACCACACCAAAAAAGCTATGTGGAATGATGGATATGTTAATTAACTTGATCATAGTAGTCATTTCACAATGTATACATGTATCATAACGTTATTTCTTGCAGATAATGTGTGGCAGAGAAAATTTTAAAAACATTACATTGTACACTAACAATATATACAACTTTTATTTCTATTTGTCAATTACTTGTCAATAAACCTGGAAAAATATAAAATTCAAACAATATTTCCAAATATGAAAGGATATTTCCTAATAATAAAATAGCCAAATATTCAAGAGAGCATAACAGTCTTTAATGTGTATACATCAAATAACAGAGTTTTGAAAATGTATAAAGCAAATACAGAATTAAAATCAGTAAGCACTTCTTCAGGATTTTCTGGATTTACACAGTTGCAGTCATAGACTTTAACACATTTCCCTCTGTAATTGACACAGCAATAAACAGAAAATTAAGGATCTAGATTTAATGAAGAATCTAGAACATCTAACCAACATACTCAACCAACTTGACCTAATTGACATTTATTTATAAGATAGTCTCCCAACAGCATGAGAATACACATTCTTTTGAAATGTACACAAAATATTCACAAATATAGAAAAATGTACTTGGCCATAAAATAAGTTTTAATGGCTTATATAATTGAAATTTTATATTATCTGACCAAAACCAAATAAAAAATCAATAATAAAAAAACAAAAAACTCACAAATATTTGGAAATAAAGCAATATACTTTAAATAATAGCACATGAACCAAAGAAGAATTTTTTTTAAATAGAAAATAGAAAAAAAGGTAAAATACAACATACCAAAATGTGTACAATTAGGTAAAGTAGTTATCACAGAAAAAAATCATAGATTTAAACTATTTCTGAGAAAAAAAGAAAAAACATTCAGATCAATGTTGTAACATACTACCTCAATAAGCCAGGAAAAGAAGAACAAATTAGGTGAGGCTCAGTGACTCATGCCTATAATCCCAGCAATTTGGGAGACTGAGGTGAGAGAATTGCTTGAACCCAGGAACTGGCTAATATAGCAAGACCTTGTCTCTAAAAAATAAAAAATAAAACAAAAATAAATTCAAAAAGAAGAGCAAATTAAACCCAAAGTAATAAAAAGAAGAAAAGATTAAGAGTAGAAATCAACAAAAAAAAGTTTTTTAATTAGTAGGAAAATAGGTAATACCAAAAGTTGGGGGGTTTAAGGTAGATAACACTTATAAACCTCTAGTTAGATTAATTATGTAAGAAAATGGACTAAAACACAAATTTCCAACATCAAAAATGAATAAAAGAATACCATTGAAGGTACTATCAGCATTAAAATCATAATAGAAATTATGATGATAAACTATAAGGCAATAAATTATAAAAATTAGATAAATTGAACTTTTTGTGAAATAAAACTTACCAAAACTGACCAAAGAATAAATAGAAAATAAATAACTTTGTATTTGCTAAAAAAAAAGTTCATAATTTTAAAACTTGCTACTAGAAAACTCCAAGGTGAAACGGCTTTACCACTGAATTCTATAAAACATTTTAAATGGAATTAATAGCAATTTGACACAAACTCTTCCATTGTTTGAGACCTGTTTTATGCTGATGCTAAATCATATATAGTCATAACAAAAAAGAAAACAACTAAACAATACCCCTCATGAACAAAAATGTTAACAAGATTTAAGCAAAACAAACTCAACAATATGTAAAAATAATAACATACTATGATCAAATAAGATATATTTCAGGAATACAAGATGATTTTACCATTAAAAATAGTATAACTTAATTGCTTCTTGGGTCTATTGGCTAAGATAAAGTGCAAAAATACTGTAATTTACCATATTGAGACAACATAGGAGAAAACCATGTGATTATTTAAAGCAATGAAGAAAACTTATTTGTAAAAATTTAACACCAGTTAATGGCAAAATGTCTCAGCAAACTAGAATTAAAACAAAACTTCCATGGCCTAAGACAGGGCATCTAAACAAACCAAAAAACAAACAAACTGGAGTTAGGTGGTATCTCAGGGTGGTTTTAATTTGCACTTCTTTGATGAATAGTGAGGCTGAGCATTTTTTCATGTATCTGTTGGCTTGCTCATATGTCTTCTTTTGAGAAGTGTCTATTCATATCTTTTACCCACTTTGTAATGGGGGCTGTTTGTTTTTTTCTTTTCGGCACATTTGAGTTCCTTGTAGATCCTGGATGTTAGGCCTTTGTCAGGTACACAATTGGCAAATATTTTTTCCCAGTCTGTGGGTTGTCTCCCTGCTCTCTCAATGGTTTCTTTGGCTTTGCAGATGCTTGTCAGTTTGATTTGGTCCCACTTGCCTATCTTATCTCTTTTGGTTGGGCACTCGGGGATTTTATCAGGAATTGGTTGCCAGTTCCAGTTTCCATAAGGGTGTCTCCTGCAGGATGGCCATCATCAATAACTCTAAAAACAACAGATGCTGGAGAGTATGCTGCAAAAAGGGAGCACTTCTATACTGATGGTGGGAGTGTAAACTAGTACAGCTTCTGTGGAAAACAGTGTGGCAATTCCTAAAAGATCTAAAAACCGACCTCCCATATGACCCCGCAATCACTCTACTGGGAATATACCTGAAGAAACTCAGATCACTCTATGAAAAAGACACCTGTGCACATACGTTTATTGCATCATTATTCACAATAGAAAAAAACATGGGACCAAGCATGTTGCCTATCAAAAGAGGAGTGGATTTTTAAAATGTGGTACATATACATGATGGAATAGTATGCAGCCATAAAGAAGGACAAAATTATGAACTTTGCAGCAACATGGATGGACTTAGAAGCTATAATACTAAATGATCTATCACAGACACAGCAAAGAACTGAATATCACATGTTCTCACTCATAGGTGGGCCTTGAACAACTACAGTAGCTTTACAGTAAAGTTTGAAGTCTGGTAATGTGATACCTCCTGATTTGTTTTTTGTTTTTTTTTTTTGCTGAGGGTTGTTCTGGCTATTCTTGGTCATTTGTGTTTCCATATGAATTCCTGTATTGTTTTTTCTAGGTCTGAGAAGAATGTTGCTGGTAATTTGATGGGTATTGCATTAAATCTGTAGATTGCCTTAGGTAAGATGGACATCTTCACAATGTTGATTCTTCCAATCCATGGGCGTGGGATATTTTTCCACTTGTTTGTGTCATCTTTGATTTCTTTGAGCAGTGTTTTGTAGTTTTCATTGCAAAGGTCTTTCATGTCTCTGGTTAGGAAGGTGCCAAGGTATTTCATTTTTTTGTTGTGGCTATTGTGAATGAGATTTTGCTTTTTATTTGGGTTTCTGTTTATTGTTGGTGTAAAGAAATGTGATTGTCTTTCGCACATTTATTTTATATGGCATTGGTAGAGGAACAGGCACACAGACCAATGGAATAGAATGGAGATTCCAGAAGCAAAACCTCAATTTCTCAACCAACTCATCTTCGACAAAGCCTCCACCACCTACCACTGGGGAGAGGTGAACCTATTCAGTAAATGGTGCTGGGAAAACTGGCTGACCACATGCAAAAGATTCAAACAAGACCCCTATCTATCACCACATATAAAAATTAACTCTAAATGGATCAGAGACCTAATTGTAAAACCTCAAACCATAAGAACCTTAGAAAATGCAGGACACACCCTTATGGAAATTGGAACTGGCATCCAATTCCTGAACAAAACCCAAAACTCACAGGCCATAAGAGATAAGATAGATAAGTGGAACCTCATTAAACTGACAAGCTTCTGCAAAGCCAAAAAAACGATCAAAAGAACAGGGAGACAGCCCACAGACTGGGAAAAAGTATTTGCCAACCCCATGTCTGACAAAGGCCTAACATCTTGGATCTACAAGGAACTCAAATGTGCCGAAAAGAAAAAAACAATCAACCCCATTACAAAGTGGACAAAAGATATGAACAGACACTTCACAAAAGAAGACATATGAGAGGCCAATAGACACATGAAGAAATGTTCAACCTCACTAATCATCAAGGAGATGCAAATTAAAACTACACTGAGACACCACCTAACTCCTGTCAGAATGGCCATTATTAATAACTCAAAAATAACAGATGTTGGAGAGGATGTGGTGAAAGAGAACTACATTGTTGGTGGGAGTGTAAACTAGTGCAGCCTCTGTGGAAAGCAGTGTGGTGATTCCTGAAAGTTTTAAAAATCGACCTCCCATATGACTCTGCAATCCCCCTACTGGGAATATACCCTGAAGAACTCAAATCACTCTATAAAAAAGATACCTGCACATGTATGTTTATCGC
Source organism: Cephalopachus bancanus (assembly GCA_027257055.1). Taxonomy (NCBI): domain Eukaryota; kingdom Metazoa; phylum Chordata; class Mammalia; order Primates; family Tarsiidae; genus Cephalopachus; species Cephalopachus bancanus. The sequence goes on along the minus strand of JAPVLO010000790.1, from coordinate 779,075 downwards.
AGCATTGTTCACAATAGCAAGAACCTGGAACCAACCATGCTGTCCATCAAAAGAGGACTGGATTAAAAAACGCAGTACATATACACGATGGAATACTATGCAGCCATAAAAAAGAACAAAATCATGAATTTCGCAGCAACCTGGATGGAACTAGAGTTTATAATACTGAGTGACCTCTCACAAAAACAAAGATCTAAGTATCACATGTTCTCACTCATAAGTGGACCTTGAACATCTATCGTAACACTGTAAGAAAAGGACTGACTGTGGCAGGAAACTATGGAGGGGGCAGGGAGGGGAACGGAGGTGGGAATAACGGTAGTCAATATCTGTCTGGGAATGGGGGACACCCCTTATTAACAAGGGTGCCTGAGTGATGCATATTTGTATATCTAACCCTTAACTGTACCCCACAATTTTAAAATAAAAAATGTTTAAAAAAAAAACAACTATGAGCCGGGCTCGATGGCTCAGCCTGTAATTCTGCACCTTTGGGAGGCTGAGGTGAGTGGATTGTCTGAGCCCGCGGATTCGAGACCCGCCTGGGCAGCGAGACCTCATCTCTACAATAAATCAAGAAATCAGCTGGGCGTGGTAGCGCGTGCCTATAACTCCAGCTACTCGGAAGGCTGAGGCGGAAGGATCGCCGGAGCCCAGCAGGCGAGGCTGCGTGGCCGCGAGCGGCCGCTGCACTCCAGTCTGGGCAACAGAGTGAGACTCCAACTAAAAAAAAACAAAAAAAAACAAAAAAACAACAACTATGTAATACTATAAGAAAGGGGAGGGCAGGGACTGGATTGGCAGTTGTAGGAAACTACCAGGGGAGTGGGGGGTGCACCTCATCAACAAGGGTACCTGCATAATGAACATTTGTATGCCTAACCCTGAATTGTAGTACACATATTTAAAATTAAAAAACTTACGCCGGGCTCGGTGGCTCAGCCTGTAATCCCGCGCCTTTGGGAGGCTGAAGTGAGTGGATTGCCTGAGCCCGCGGGTTCAAGACCCGCCTGGGCAGCGAGACCTCATCTCTACAATAAATCAAAAACATCAACCGGGCGTGGTAGTGCATGCCTGTAATTCTGGCTACTTGGAAGGCTGAGGTGGAAAGATCGCCGGAGCCCAGCAGGTCGAGGCTGCGGTGGCAGGGAGCGGCCACTGCACTCCAGTCTGGGTGACAGAGTGAGACTCCAACTCAAAAACAAAAACAAAAACAAAAACACAGTCAACATCATAATTAATATTGAAAGACTAAATATTAACCGGGCTCGGTGGCTCAGTCAGTAATCCCACATCTTGGGAGGCTGAGGTGAGTGAATTGCCTGAGCCTGTGGGTTTGAGACCCGCCTTGGCAACTTGGTGTGAGACCTTATCTCTACAATAAATAAAAAATGAGCCAGGTGTGGTAGCGCGCACCTGTAGTTCCAGCTACTTGGAAGGCTGAGGCAGAAGGATCGCCGGAGCCCAGCAGGTCGAGGCTGCGGTGGCCAGGAGCATGCCACTCCACTCCAGTCTGGGTGACAGAGTGAGACTCTATCAAAAAAAAAAGAAGAAGAAAAGAAAGACTAAATATTTCTCCACTAGGATCAAGAACAAAGTAAAAATGACCACTACCACTACTCAAATTTCACATTGTACTGAAGATCCTAGTAGTTCAATAGGGGCAAAAAATGAAAATAAAAAATACAATTAAAAGATACAATTTTTTATTTGCAAACTACATGGTTGTATATGTAGAAAATTCTAAGAAATAAAGCAACTAAAAATATAGGTAGTTTGGCAAGACCACAGAATAAAAAGTCAACTCGCAAAATCAATTGTATTTCCATATTTAGTAATAAACAATTATTGTTTAAAATCTTTAAAATATGATTTAAAATATCATGAAGCATGTAAAATACTTAGGGATAAATTTAGCTAAATATGTGCAAGATCTCTAAACTGAAAACAAAAAACTCTTGTCAGAAAAACAAAAACATAACAAACTAAATGAACACAGCATACTCAATAAATCTGATTTTTAATTAAAAAATTAAATGGAGAGATATAACATATTTATGGATTGGAAGACTCAATATTGTTAATACACCAATTTATCAAAAATGAATCTAAAACTTCAACATAATTACAAAAAAAACCTCAGGGAATTGTTTTTGTGGAAATTTTCAAACTAAATTCCAAAATGTATGTAGAAATGCAAAAACAAAAAACAAAATCTAGAATAGCAAAGGGAATTTTTTAAAAAAGGAAAACAAAAGTTACAGGACTTGCACTACCCAATTTTAAGACATACTAAAAAGGCTGTAAGAATCAATCATAATGGCATATGGATAGATATATAGACTGATGGAAAAACATAGAGTTCAGTAATAGACTCATACAGTAGAGTCCATTGATTTTCAACAATGGCCCTAAGGTAATTCAATTAATAAATGATAGTCATTTTAAACAAGTTATACTTGACTAAACATTTATTTACACATATTTTAAAAAACTGAACCTATTACTTCACACCATATGCAAAAATTAACTCACAACTAATCATTGACTTAAATATAAAAGGCAAATCTCTAAAACTTTTAGAAGAAAATAATAGTAAACAAATGTGTGTATTACAGGGGTAGAAAAAATTCTCAAAACAAAAAAAAATTCCTTAAGGCATAAAAAATACAAACCATAAAGGCAAAAAATGAAATGTACTTCATCAAAAACAAAAGTTCTGCTCTTCCAAAGACACCATACCCATCTGACAAAAGATTAACAAGCAGAATATATTAGGAACCCAAACATTGTATCCATCTTTCATTTCTGTTGTTGGGAATTTCTGTCTTATTTTTTATTTTTTTGCATGATTAATCTAACTAGAAGTTTATAAATTGCACTTACCTTAAATCCCCCAAGTTTGGGTATTATTTTTTTTCCTAGTGATTTTTAAAAAATACTCAATATAATTAATTATCAGATAAATGCAAATTAAAACTAAAATGAGATAGCTTACTCCTGAAAAAAATGTCTTTTATCAAATAGATAGACAATATTGAATGCTAGTGAGGGTGCAGAGAAATAGGAACACTTGTGCACTGCTTGTCAGAATGCAAATTAGTTCAGCCACTATGGAGAACTGTATTGAGAAATCTCAAAAAACTAAAAATAGAACTACCTTATGATCCAGCAATTTAACTACTGAGCATATAGTCAAAAGAAAGGGAAACCAATAAATTTAAATCAATAAGTGGAAAATACATCTGCACTCCCATGTTTATTGCAGCCCAATTCACAATAACCAAAATATTGAATCACTCTAAGTGCCAGTCAGTGGATGAATGGACAAGGAAAATGTGGCATATATACACAATGGAATATTATTCAGTGATAAAAAAAATAAAATCCTGCCATTTGCGGCAGCATGAATGAGCTGAAAGTCATTATGTTAAGTAAAATAATCCAAGCATAGAAAGATATATAGTGCATGTTCTCAGTCACTTGTGGGAGCTTCAAAAGTGAATCTCATAAATATAGAGAATAGTAGATTGATGGTTACTAGAGGCTAGGAAGGGTAGGGGGAGGTAGGGAATAAAGAGAAGTTGATTAATGGGTAAAAATATACAGTTTGATAAAAATAAATAAGACCTAGTGTTCAATAGATCAGTAGGATGGCAATAGTTTATTTTTACTTAAAAAATTTTTTTAAATTAGATTCAGGAGGTAGATTCATTACATGGGTATATTGCAAAAAGGCAAGGTTTGGGCTTCTGTTGATCCTAAGCATGGTGCATGATAGCTAGTTTTTCAACACTTGCCCCTTCCCCTTCTTTCTCCCTTTAGAGGTTCCCAGTATCTGTTATACCCATCTTTGTATCCATTGTGCACCTAGTATTTAGCACCCACTTATAAGTGAGAACATTTGATATTTGTTTTTCTCTTTCTGCATTATTAATAATTCGCTTAGAATAATGGCCTCCAGCTGCATCCGAGTTTCTGCAAAGGACATGATTTCATTCTTTTCTATGACCAAATAGTATTCCATGGTATATATGTAACACATTTTTAAAAATCCAGTCCATATTGATAAACACCTAAGCTGGTTTCATGTTATTGCTATTGTAAATAATGGTACGATAAACATACAAGTGTAGGTGTCTTTTTGGTAGAATAATTTATGGTCTTGTGGGTATACACCCAGTAGTGGGGCTGCTGGGACAAATGGCAAATCTATTTTCAGTTCTTTAAGAAATCTCCAAACTGCTTTCCACGGGGACAGAACTAGTTTGCGCTTCCACCAACTATACATGAATGTTTCATTTTCTCCTCAACCTCACCAACACTTGCTGTTTTTTGACTTATTAATAACAACCTTTCTGATGGGTGTGAGATGGTATCTCATTGTGGTTTTTATTTGCATTTCTCTGATTATTAGTGATATCGAGCATTTTTATATGTTTATCGACCAATTGTGTATCTCCTTTTGTACATGTACTTTTCCCACTTTTTAATGGAGACATTAGTAGTTTTTTTGTCTATTTGATTAAATTCTGTATCGATTCTGGATATCAGCCCTTAGTCAGATGCATAGTTTGCAAATATTTTCTCCCATTCTGTAGGTTGTCTGTTTACCCTGTTGATGGTTTAGTTTGCTGTGCAGAAGCTCTTTAAATAGGTCCCACTTGTCAATTTTTGTTTTTACTGCATTTGCTTTTGAGAACTTGGTCATAAATTTGTTGCCTAGGCAATAAACGTCCAGGAGAATGTCCAGAAGAGTGTTTCATAGATTTTCTTCTAGAATTTGTATAGTTTGAGGGCTTACATTTAAGTCTTTAATCCTTCTTGAGGTAATTTTTGTATATAGTGAGAGGAAAGGGTACAGCTTCATTCTTCTGCATGTTGTTAACCATCTCTTTTACATTTCAGAATAGCTAAGATAGAAGAATGTGAACATTTTTAGCATAAAGAAAAGGCAAATATTTAAGGTGATGGGTATTCCAAGTACACTAATTTGACCTTTACAAATTGTATGGATGTATTAAATTATCACATATACCCTCAAAGCTATGTGTATCTATTATGTATCAATATTTTAAAATAACAATTTTTTTTAGTTGGAGTCCCACTGTGTTGCCCAGGCTGGAATGCAGTGGCACGCCAACCTGCTGGGCTCAGGTGATGCTTTCTTCAGCCTTCCAAGTAGCCGGAACTACAAGCACACACTACCACACCCGGCTATTTATTATTATTATTATTATTGTAGAGACGAGATCTGGCCAAGTTGTCCAAGCTGGTCTCAAACCTGCGGGCTCAGGTAATCCACTCACCTCGGCCTCCCAAAGTGCTGTAATTGCAGACTGAGCCACCAAGCCTGGCCTAAAAATAACAAATTATTATTATTATTATTATTATTATTATTATTATTATTATTTTGAGTTGGAGTCTCACTCTGTAGCCCAGACTGGAGTGCAGTGGCCTCTCCCGGCCACTGCAGCCTCGACCGGCTGGGCTCCAGCGATCCTTCCGCCTCAGCCTTCCAAGTAGCTGGAACTACAGGCGCGCGCTACCACACCCGGCTAATTTTTTGATTTTTTGTAGAGATGAGGTCTCACCAGGTTGCCCAGGCGGGTCTGGAACCCGCGGGCTCAGGCAATCCACTCAACTCAGCCTCCCATAGCGCTGGGATTACAGGCTGAGCCACCGAGCCCGGCAAAATAACAAATTTTTAACAAAAAGGTAAGTCACAGACTGGAGTAATGTATTCATCATATACATATCAGTCAAATGATGTATATTCTGACTAAATTTAAAATCCCTTATAATTCAATAATACAAATAATCCAATTGTAAAATGGACAAAGGATTTGAATAGACACATCTCTGAATAATGTGAGAATGCAAAAATTTACAGCCACTTTGAAAACCTGTTTTGAAATTTTCTAAGCACTGGATATGTGCAGACATGAAGATGGGAACAACAGACTCTTAAAGGATGTAGGGAGGAGTAGAAGGGCTGAAAAACTATGCATTAGGTACTATACACACCATTTGGATGATGGGCTTAATAGAAGCTCAAATCTCACCATTACACAATATACCCTAGTAACAAACCTGTACAAGTACTCCTTGAATCTAAAAATTAAAAAAAATAAAAGTGAAACATGCCTCCATTACAGATACAAAAGAACTGAAAACATGTCCTCACAATCTGTTCATAAATTTTTATAGCAACTTTATTCAAAATATCAAAATCTTGAAACTTACCAAGTGTCTATCAACAGGTAAAGAGTAAGCATATTTTGTTGTTTATACAATGAAATACTATTCAACAATTAAAAAGAATATTTTATATATACATACAACATGGATAAACATAAAAAAATCATTAGGCTGTTTAAAGATGTGGGGTACAATTCAGGATTATGTATACAAATGATCATAGCATAGGTACAGTTGGGGCCTCCCTTTGGTCCCCACTTCACCTGATTTGAGATCAGGTACCCTTATTCATGTTATGTATCCCCCTCCCCGGGTAGTTTTTAGCTACTGTCAATCCCTTTCTTACAGTATCATAGTAAATGTTCAGGGTCCACTGATGAGTGAGAACATGTGTTACTCAGTTATTTGTTTCTGTGACAGATCACTAAGTATTATAGACCCTAAATCCATTGAACTTGCAGCAAAGTCCATATGTTTGTCCTTGTCTATGACTGCATAATATTCCATCGTGTATATTTATCACATTTTCTTTATCCAGTTCAGTTTCAATGAGCAGCATGATTGGTTCCATGTTTTTGCTATTGTGAATAGTGCTACAATAAACATATGTGTTCATGTATCTCTTTTGTTGAGTGATTTAAGTTTCTCTAAGTATATACCCAGAAGGGGGATTGCTGGATCTTATGGAAGATCAATTTCTAGTTATTTTAGGAATTGCCACGCTGTTGTCCATAGAGGTAGTTTTCATTCCCACCAACAGTGTAGAATTGTACCCTTTTCTCTGCATCCTCACCAGCATCTGTTTTTGTTTTTGTTTTGTTTTTTTATTAATCATGGCCATTCTTATTGGAGTTAGGTGTTCTCTCAGCGTGGTTTTGATCTGCATTTCTCTGAAGATTAATGAGGCTGAGCATTTTTTCATGTGTCTGTTGGCTGCTCATACATCTTCTCTTGAGACGAGTCCATTCATACCTTTGCCCACTCTTTTTTAAAGCGCAGATCTCTCTATTAAATACCAGCACTGAATGTAGTCTTCTTAATAGAGCCAGATGTGTTACAAAGACTCCAAAAGAGGAGACAGTTATAGAAAAAATCTAATAGTGACAACAGAGCATTTTTTTGCCTTATACAAAATCCTGTTTATTAAAACATATTACGTTTCCATATCCCAAATAAACATTCCAAAGTTCACTGTATGTTCATGACCAAAAACAGATTATAAACATTCAAGAAGCATTTGTTCTTCTAGACTGATATATGTAAGGACAGCTTTCTTCAGTTTTCAAAACTCAATCTAAGTATTTACTAAATAAAAACATACAATATATACCTTTTAAGAAAGCAATTATCTTTTGTCTGATGCCTAGGAAAATACGTCTATGCATATTATATCAACTTACAATTAGGGCTTTTAAGTATTGATACTATGAGATGCATCAAGATATTAATGATCTGGCCTCATTTTTTCCTTAATATGTAAATGGTAAGGGAACTGATTTCTAATACTGTCAATGTTTCTTTGTCACTCATTCCAGTGACATAAAATGTTATCTTGAGCACTCTCCTCAGGCGGAACTTATAATAATTCTCACTGCAAGTCCCAAGAAACCTCTCCAATTAGACCTTTCAATGCATATTACTATATCAGTGTTCTTTAGCATCCTCAGAAAACTGCTGCTCACCTAGTATAGAAGGGTCTATCATAGTTATAACGTCGGAACAACTGACCACATGCTTTTACATAAACACTGGAAACAAAGTGATAGCATCACGTGAGGTGAATCACATCAATACATTTTACTATTCAAAATATCCTCAAATTCTATCAATGTGAAAACAAAAGTTTACATGGAATATACTTATGTTCTCCTCTTAAATAAAAAACCCATTTTATAATGCTATTCTATGTCTGATGTTTATTTCAACTTGACTTTTGATTAAATAAGTTTCCACATATATTAGATCTGTAAAGATTTCAGTCTGAATACCCTAGTGTTTCCACCACATGTATTCTGAAGAAAGGCCAGTCCGCATTCTTTCAATTGGTAGATTCTCTCCAATGCAGTCTAATGTCAAAGTTTTAGCTGGTTAATGGCTTTAGAAATTTTTTACATTAGTACTTTCAAAAGATCTGTGATATAAGTAAAGGCAAGGGTACTGCTTATATCACTAAAGTTTCTCAACATGTTCTCTATAGTTTATATTTTGATATGATTTTCCAGTCATTGCAGCATTTTTTACCTTAACCTGAAATTAATTATTTTGACAAAAAAATTTATTTATTTATTTTTTATTTTAAAGATAGAGTACAATTCAAAGTTGAGTATGCAAATGTTCATTATACAGGTACCTTTGTTGATGTGGTGTGCCCTTCCCTCCCCTGGCAGTTTCCCACTACGGCCAATCCCTTTCTTATAACATTATGATAATTGTTCAAGGTCCACTTATGAGTGAGAACAAATAGTATTCTATTCTTTATTTCTGTGATAGATTACTGAGTATGATAGACTCTAAATCCATCCAAGTTGCTGTGAAGTCCATACGTTTGCCCTTTTTAGGGCTGCATGCTATTCCATAGTGTATATGTACCACATTTTTTAAATCCAGTCCAGCTTCGATGAGCAGCATGCATGGTTCCTTGTTTTTGCTGTTGTGAATAGAGCTGCAACAAACATGCATGTGCAGGTATCTTTTTGGTAGAATGATTTGAGTTCCTCTGGGTATATTACCAATAGGGGGATGCTGAGTCATATGGTAGGTCAATTTCTAGTTCTTTCAGACATTGCCACACTGTCTTCCAAAGAGGTTGCACTAGTTTGCATTCCCAATAGCAGTGTAGAAGCATTCCTTTTTCCTTACATCTGTGCCAGCATCTGTTGTTGTTTGTTTTATTAATGATGGCCATTCTTACTGGGGTTGGATGGTATCTCAATGTGGTTTTGATTTGCATTTCTCTGGTGATTAGTGAGGATGAGCACTTTTTCATTTGTCTTTTCACTGCTCATATATCTTCTTTTGAGAAGTGTCTATTCATGTCTTTTGCCCACTTTTTAATGGGGCTGTTAGTTTTTTTCTTTTCAGCACGATTGATTTCCTTGTAGATCTTAGATGCTAGGCTTTAGTCAGATTTACAGTTGGCAAAAATTTTTTCCCATTCTGTGGACTGTATCCTTGCTCTCTTGATGGTTTCTTTCACTTTGCATAAACTCGCCAGTTTGATGAGGTCCCACTTGTTTATCTTATCTCTTATGTTGTGGGCACTTAGGGTTTTGATCAGGAATTGATTGTCAGTTTTGATTTTCATAAGGCTGTTTCCTACATTTTCTAAGATTGATATAGTTTGAGGTTTTATGTTTAGGTCTTTGATCCATTTAGAATTAATTTTTGTGTATGGTGATAGATAGGGGTCCTATTTCAATCTTCTGCATGTGATCAGCCAGTTTTCCCAGCACCATTTACTGACTAAGATCTCCTCTTTCCAGTGGTTGTTGTTGAATGCCTTGTCGAGATAAATTGGTTGTGAAATTGAGGCTTTGCTTCTGGCTTCTCTATCCTATTCTGTTGGTCTATAAGACTGTTCTTGTACCAATACCAGTCTGTTTTGATTACTGTAGCCTTATGGTAAAGTTTGAAACCTGGAAGTGTGATACCACCTGGTTTGTTTCTTTTGCTAAGGATTGTTTTGGCTATTCATGGTTGTTATGTTTCCATATGAATTTCTGTATTGTCATTTCCAGTTCTGAGAAGAATGATATTAGCAATTTAATGGGTATTGCATTCAATCTGTACATTGTCTTTGCTAGGAAGGACATCTTAACAATGTTGATTCTTTCTATCCATGATCATGGAATATTTTTCCATTTGTTTATGTCTTCTTGGATTTCTTTGAGCAGCATTTTGCAGCTCTCATTTTAAAGTTCTTTCACTTCTCTGGTTAGGAAGGTACCAAGGTATTTCATTTTTCTTGTGGCTATTGTGAATGGGATAGTGCTTTTTATTTGAGTCTCTGTCTGCTTGTTGTTGTATATAGGAATGCAACTGTCTTTTGCACATTTATTTTGTACACCAAGACTTTGCCAAAGTCCTTTATCAGTGCAAGAGGTTTTTGAAGATTCTTTTGGATTTTCTAGGTATAGGATCACATCATCAGCAAAGAGGGATAACTTGACTTCCTCTTTTCCTATTTGGATACCCTGGATTTCCTTCTCTTGTCTAATTGCCCTAGCTAGAATTTTCAACACAATGTTGAGCAAGAGGGGTGAGAGTGGGCAGCCTTGTCTTCTTCCAGTTTTCAGGGGAAGTGTTTCCAGTTTCTGTCCATTTAGCAATATGTTAGCTATGGGTTCATAGTAGATGGCACATACTATTTTGAGGTATGTTCCTTCTATACCTAGGTGTCTGAGGGTTTGTATCTAGAAGGGATGCTGGATTTTATCAAAAGCTTTTTCTGTATCTAATGAAATAACCATGTGGTTCTTGTTTTTACATCCGTTGATGTATTTAATTACCTTTATTTTTTAATATATTTTTTATTATGATATTGTGGGGTACAGTTAAGGGTTAGGTATACAAATATGCTTCGTTCAGGCACCCTTGTTGATAAAAGGTGTTTCCCTGTCCCCAGACAGATATTTACTACCGTTAATCCCATCTCCCTTCCCCTCCCCCCTTTAATTACCTTTATAATCTTGCGGACATTGAACCAGCCTTGCATCTTGTGGTTAAAGTCTACTTGGTTATGGTGGATGACTTTTGAGGTGTGTTTTTGGATCTGATTTGCTAGAATCTTGTTGAGGATTTTTGCATCTATGTTCATAAGGGATACTGGCCTGTAGTTCTCTTTTTTTGTTGGATCTTTACCCGGTTTGGGTATCAAAGTGATGTTAGCTTTGTAAAAGGATTTGTGAAGAATTCCATCTTTTTCAATTGCCTGAAATACTTTCAATATACTTTCAATAAGATTGGTATCAGCTCCTCCTTGTATATTTTGTAGAATTCTGCTGGAAAGCTATCCTCTCCAGGGTATTTGCTTTTTGTTTTTTGTTTTTTGGCAGTTTTCTTATGACAGAGTCAATTTCCTGGGTTGTTATTGGTCTATTTAGACTCTCAATGTTTTCTTGTTTCAACCTGGGGAGGTTGTGTGATGTCAGAAAGTTCTCCATTTCATTTAGGTTATCAAGTTTGTTTCCATATAGGTGTATATAGTAATCTCTGATAATCTTTTGTATTTCTTCAGGGTCAGTTGTGATTTGATCTTTTGTATTTCTGACTGTGTTTACTTGGCTTTTTCTCTCTTTTTCTTGGTCATTCTCGCCAGGGGTCCATCAATCTTGTTAATTCTTTCAAAGAACAAGCTTTTTTTTGGTTGATGTTTTCTATGATACTTTTGTCTTCTATGTCCTACATTTGGGGTCTTATTTTGTTGATTTGGATTCTTTTGCTAAAGCTAGGGTTTTGGTGGTCTACTCTTTCTAGCTCCCTTAGGTGATTTGTTAGGCTCTCGACTTGTGACCTTTCCATTTTCTTGATTTGTGTTTGTAGACATATAAAACTGCTTTCATGGCATCCCAGAGGTTTTGGTAAGATGTTTCTCCATTTTCATTTGTTTCCAGGAATCTTTTAATTTCTGCTTTGATTTCAGTGTTGACCCAGTAGTTGTTCAGCATCATGCTGTTTAGTGTCCATGTCTTTGTGGGCTTTGCGGAAATTTTGTTGGTGTTGATATTTATTTTTCTTCCATTTTGGTCTAAGAAGCTTCATGGCAATATTTCAACCTTGTGGAATTTGCTTATACTTTACATATGTCCAAGGATGTGATCGATCTTGGAGTTCATTCCATGTGGTGATGAGTAGAATGTATATTCTATGGTTGTTGTTCATCAAGTACGAAGTTTAGGTTCTGGATCTCCTTGTTGATTCTTTGCCTCAATGATCTCTCTAGGGCTGTTAGTGGGATATTCTAGTACACTGCTATTATAGTGTTAGTCAATATTCATTTTTAGTTTACTTTGTAATTGCTTTATATATGCTGGTACTCCAGTGTTGGGCGCATATTTGTTTAGGATGATATTTCTTGTTGATGGATTGAACATTTTATCATTATGTAGTGTACTTTTGTATCTTTTTAAAATTTTGATAGCTTGTCTGATATTAACATCATGACTCCTGCCTTCTTTTGTGATCCATTTGCCTGGAAACTCGTTTTCCATTTTTTAACTTTTAGTGTGTGTGTGTCTCTTGTGGTGAGTTGAGTTTCCTGGATGCAACAAATAATTTGGCCATGGTTTCTTATCCAGTGTGCCACTTTGTGTCCTTTCAGTGGTGCATTTAGTTCATTCACATTCAGGGTGATTATTGAAATGTGATTGTTTATATCTGTCATGAGGTTCTTATAAAGGTTTTTTGTTTTTGGTTTTTTGGGTTTTTTTGCTTGTTTTCTTTTGGCTTTGGAGTTAATGTATGTGTGTGTCTTCAAGTTTGTTGCCGCACTGTATTCTCTGTTGATTCTGTGCTCTGCTGTTCTCTTGGGAAGTGTATGTTCATTCTTTTATTTCTTTCTTCTATGCTTAATACCTTTTTAAGCATCTCTGGTAGAGCTAGTCTGGAAGTTGCATAATCTCTTAGGGATTGAATGTCTGTGAAGGATTTTAATTCTCCATCACTGATGAAGCTGAGCTTGTCTGGATAGGAAATTCTTGGTTAAAAAATGCTTATCTTTGAGAATTTTGAATGTTGGATTCCAGTCCCTTCTTGCTTGTAGGTTTCTGCCAATAGGTCTGCTGCTATTTTTTTTTTTATTGTGAAGTTGTGGGGTACAGTTAAGGGTTAGGTATACAATTGCGTTTCATTCAGGCACCCCGGGTTTATATAGGATGTTTCCCCGTACCCAGACAGATATTTGCTACTGTTAATCCCATCTCCCTCCCCCCACCATAGTTTCCCAGTACGGTCAGTCATATTCGTATAGTATTGCATTGGATGTTTAAGGTCCGTTATATGAGTGAGAACATGTGATACTCGGATCTCTGTTTCTGTGAAGGTCACTCAGTTCATAATCAGTTCCATCCAGGTTGCTGCAAAATTCACGATTTTGTTTTTTTTATGGCTGCGTAGTTTTCCCATCGTGTTATGTACCACATTTTTTAATCCGTCCTCTTTTGACGGGCAGCATGGCTGTTTCCAGGTTCTTGCTTTTGTAACAATGCTGCGATAAACATGCTTGTGCAGGTATCTTTTTTATAGAGTGATTTGTGTTCTTCAGGATATATTCCCAGTAGGGGGATTGGGGGGCATATGGGAGGTTGGTATTTAGAGCTTTTAAGAATCGCCACACTGCTTTCCATAGAGGTTGCATAGTTTACACTCCCACCAACAGTGTAGAAGTGTTCCCTTTTCACCACACATTCTCCAGCAGCTGTTATTTTTTGACTTGTTGATAATTGCCATTCTGACTGGGGTTAGGTGGTATCTCAGTGTGGTTGTGATTTGCATCTCCTGATGATTAGTGAGGTTGAACATTTCTTCATGTTTTTGTTGGCTGCTCGGATGTTTTCCTTTGTGAAGTGTCTGTTCATATCTTTTGCCCATTTTATAATGGGGTTGTTTTTTTTTTTCTTTTCAGCATGCTTGAGTTCCTTGTAGATCCAGGATGTTAACCCTTTTGTCGAACTGGAGTTGGAAAAACATTTTTCCAAATCTGGGGGCTGTCTCCCTGCTCTCTTGATGGTTTTTTTGGCTTTGCAGAAGCTTGTCAGTTTAAAAAGGCCCCACTTGTCTATTTTCTCTCTTATGAGCTGGGGGTTTTTGGGTTTTTTCAGGAATTGGATGCCAGTTCCGATTTCCATGGGGGTTTTTTTCCTTCATTTTTAAGGTTCTTATGGTTTGAGGTTTTACATTTAGGTCTCTGATCCTTTTGGGAAATTTAAACCCTTTTTGCATGGGGATAGATAGGGGTCCTGTTTCAATCTTCTGCATGTGGTCAGCCAGTTTTCCAGCACCTTTCTGAATAGGTTCTCCTCTCCCCGTGGTAGGTGGTGGAGGCTTTGTCAAAGATGAGTTGGTTGAGAAATTGAGGTTTTGCTTCTGGAATCTCAATTCTATTACATTGATCTATTTTCCCTGTTCCTTACCAATACCAAGCTGTTTTGATGATTGTAGTTTATAGTAAAGTTTGAAGTCTGGCAGTGTGATGCCACCTGCTTTTTTTTTTTTGCTGAGGATTGTTCTGGCTATTTTTGGGACGTTTGTGTTTCCATATAAATTTCCCTGCATTGTTTTTTCTAGGTCTGAGAAGAATGTTGCTGGTAATTTGATGGGTATTGCATTGAATTTGTAGATTGTCTTAGGTAAGATGGACATCTTCACAATGTTGATTTTTCCCGATCCATGAGCATGGGATTTTTTTCCCACTTGTTTGTGTCAACTTTGATTTCTTTGAGCAGTGTTTTGTAGTTTTCCTTGTAAAGGTCTTTCACGTCTCTGGTTAGGAAGATGCCAAGGTATTTCATTTTTTTTGCGGCTATTGTGAATGGAATTGTGTTTTTTATTTGGGTTTCTTTTTTTTTTTTATTGGTGTAGAAAAATGCGATTGTCTTTTGTACATTTATTTTGTATCCTGAGACTTTCCCAAAAGGTCTTTATCAGTGTAAGGAGGTTTTTGACAGATTCTCTTGGGTTTTCAAGGCATACAATATGTCGTCTGCAAAGAGAGATAACTTGACTTCCTCTTTTCCTATTTGGATACCCCTGATTGCCTTCTCTTCTCTGATTGCTCGAGCCAGGACTTCCAATACTATGTTGAACGGAGGGGTGAGAGTGGGCATCCTTGTCTTGTTCCAGTTTTCAGGGGAAATGGTTCTAATTTTTGTCCATTTAGGAGTATGCTTGCTGTGGGTTTCTCGTAGATGGCTTTTACTATTTTCAGGTATGTTCCCTGTATGCCTAGATGTTCAAGGGTTTTTATCAAGAAGGGGTGTGGATTTATCTAAAGCTTTTTCTGCATCTAATGAATATCATGTGGTTTTTGTTTTGACATCTGTTGATGTATTTAATTAAAATGGTTTTAAAAATGTTGAACACCTTGCATCCCAGGAAATGAAGCCATTTGGGTCATGATGGAGATTTTTGAGATGTATTGTGAATTTTTGCTAGGATCTTGTTGAAATTTTAGCATCTATGTTCATCAAAGATTTTGGCCTGTAGTGCTCTTTCTTTGCTGGATTTTTCCTGGCTTGGGTATCAATGGATGTTGGCTTCGTAAAATGATTTCGGGAGCATTCCATCTTTTTCAATAGCCGGGGAATACCTTCAGTAGGATTGGTATCAGCTCCTCCTTAAATGTCTTGTAAAATTCTGCTGGAAAGCCATCTGGTCCAGGGTTTTTTTTTTGTAGGAAGTTTCTTATTACGTATTTGATTTCCTTGATTGTTATTGGTTTATTTAGGGTCTCAATCTCTTCTTGTTCCAACTTGGGTAGGTTGTGAGATGTCAGAAAGTCCTCCTTTTCCCTTTAAAGGTTTTCAAGTTTGTTTCCATACAAGTGTACATAGTAGTCTCTAATGATCTTTTGTATTCTTCAGGGTCAGTGTGACTTCATCTTTTGTGTTTCTGATTGTGCTTTTTGGGTTTTTTTTTCTCTTTTTTTTCTTGGTCAGTCTAGCTGGGGACCATTGATCTTGTTTTTTCTTTCGAAAAATCAGTTTTTTGTTTCGTTGATTTTTTCTACTATTTTTTTGTCTTCTATGTCCTGGATCTGGGCTTTTTTTTGGTGATCTGGATTCTTCTGCTGAAATTAGGGTTTTTGTGGTCTTGCTTTTCAGCTTCTTTGGGGCTTTTTAGGTTTTTAATTTCTGTTCCTTCCTTTTTCCTCGTGTGTTTGTAGGGATATAATTCCCCTCTTATTACAGCTTTTAAGGCATCCCAAGATTTGGTAAGATGTTTCTTCATTTTCATTTGTTTCAGGTATCTTTTGATCTCTGTTTTGATGTTCATTGACCCAGGAGTTATTTAGCATCATGCTGTTTAGTGTCCAGTCTTTGTGGTTTTTGGGGGACTTTGTTGGTGTCAATGTTTATTTTTATTCCACTGTGGTCCGAGAAGGTGCATGGTAGAATTTCAGCCCTTTTTAAATTTGCTTATACTTGATTTGTGTCCAATTATGTGGTCGATCTTAGAATATGTTCCCTGTGGTGATGAGTAGAATGTGTATTCTGTGGTCTTTGGTGGAGTGTTCTATAGGGATCAATAAAGTCCATTTGGTCCAGAGTCTCATTGAGGTTCCGGATCTCCTTTCTAATTTTTTTCCTGATGATCTGTCTAGGGTTTTGAGTGGGGTATTAAAGTCCCCAGTTATTATGGTTTAGAATCAATGTCTTTCTTTAGTTTTCCTAGAAGTTGCTTTATGAATGTTGGGCACCTATGTTGGGGGCATATATGTTTAGGATAGATATTTCTTGTTGATGGAGTGAACCTTTTTCATTATGTAGTGGCCCTCTGTATCTTTTTTAATTTTTGATAGCTTAAATGGTATTTTGTCTGAAATTAGGATCGCGACCCTCCTTTTTTTTCTGTTCCATTCACCTGAAAATTTGTTTCCCATCCTCTTACTTTGAGTCTGTGTATGTCCTTTCTGTGAGTGGGTCTCTGAAGGCAGTATATTGTTGCCTGGTGATTTTTATCCATTTTGTCATTCTATGTCTTTTCAGTGGTGCGTTTAGTCCATTCACGTTCAGACTAATTATTGAAATGTGAGAGTTCCCCTATCATGGAGTTCTTATTGAGTTTTTGTTCTTCCACTTGGTTTTTTCTTTTTTTTTTTTTTGTCTTTCTTTTTGGTTGGGGGTTGATTCGTGTTATTTTATTCTTTTCCCTGTACTCTTGTGAAGAATGTTGTTCTTTTTTCCTTTTCTTTGTGTTTGTACTTTCTTAAATGTTTCATGTAGAGATGGTTTGGTGGCAGCATAAGTTCTTAGGATTGGATATCTGGGAAAGATTTTAATTCTCCCCCACTGATGAAGCTTAGCTTGGCCGGGTAGGTTATTATTGGTTGAAAATTTTTTATCTTTTAGGACTTTGAAGATAGGGCTCCAAACTCTCCTAGCCTGCAGGGTTTCTGCAGATAAATCTGCTGCTATTCTGATTGGTCTTCCATGGGAGGTGATCTGGCCTTTTTTTCTTGCTGCCTTTAGGATATTTTTTTTTGTGCCTACTTTATTTAGGTGAATTATTATGTGTCTAGGAGTTGGTCTTCTCATTTGTTGTCTTTTGGGGGTTCTCTGAATCTCTTGTGTTTGAATTTTTGCATCGCTGATTAGATAAGGGAAGTTTTCTTGAATGATCTCATGGAAATTTGTTCCAATGTGGTCTCTGTTTCTCTTTCTGCCTCAGGGAGGGCCCATTATTTTGGTTAGGGCCCCTTAAAGGGATTCACTCATCTCTTGAAGGTTTTGTTCTGTCTTTTTGAGCTTATTTTCTGTGTTTTTAAGAGTTTGGTTTTTCTATACTTTGGTCCTCAAGCTCTGAGATTCTTTTTTTCTGCTTGGGTAATTTTGCTTCCATGCTTATCAATTTGTTATTTATTTCATTCATAGTATTCTTTATTACTGTTATCTCAGATATCAGCTCCTTCCTAGTTTCTTCTTGTGTCTCCTCAATTCTTTTTAATCTCTCCATTATTATTTTGATATCTACATTTGCATTTTGAGACCCTTCATTCTGGGGACTTTTCATTGTTTGCCTTCTAAAGTCAGTTTTCTCAATGTCTGCTCTCCCAGGCGTCTGGGAGAGACCATACTCTTCTTTTGGTTTTTCTTCATTTCTGTAGATTTTTCTCCCTCTCCCCCTTTCCCCCCCCCTCTTCAATTCTGTTTTTGAGGGAAGGTGGGGTTGCTTTTATTTCTCTTCTGCAATGACCTGTTCTTCCTTATGAGGGGCTTCTGGTTTTGTTCACTTTTTCCCCTGCTTTACATCTGTCTATTCAGCAGTATGCAGCCTTGGTCCCCAGATTTAAAAAAGGGGGGATATAAAAGAGGAAAATAATGGAGGAAGGGGGGTCAATAGGGAGTTAGAAAGAGAGAAGTGCGAGAGGGGAAAAAAGATATACGTACCAACTATCAGGTGAGAGAGAGAGACAAGGGCCAGGATGTAGGAAGAAAGGTAAGAAAGATTCCCTAAAGAATACTGATAGTTACACAGAGACAGGCCCAAAAAAATCAAGAACAGTTTAAGTCAGAAGATAAACACAAAACGTGATCTAAACCAACAGTTTCAATGATAAAATCATAAGTCAAAATAAGCGATAGACTAGAGTCACTTCTGTGATCTCTGATTCCAGCCCCTCCCTTTTGTTTTCTGCAGTGTAGGGGGGGGGCTTTGTCTCCTGTTTTGCGTTGTTCCTTAGGAACTGAGGTAAAGTTTGTTGATAGGTGGCGGGGCAATGGAAGTCTCTTCCTGGAGAGTAGCAAGGTAGTTTACCCAATCTGTTTTTCTCTTTCTTGTCTGGGGGCTCCAGTTTGGGGTCTCACACTGAGTGCCTCAGTCAGGGTGGGCCGGAGTTTCCCGAGCTCCAAAGCTCCAAAGGGCAGGCAGTGTGCAGCGAGAGTGGCTCTGGGCCCCCCACAGGGTACCTCGGCCAGGAAAAGGACCGGAGTCTCTGAGGGGGGGGTGCCCCGAGTCTCCCTGTGTGACCGGTGGTGCCGGTGCCGGGTGTCGGGCTGGAGACAATGAGCCGGGGAGAGGGCCCGGGGGGAGCAGGAACCCAAAACTCCCCGCTGCTGCAATATCTGGCCCTTTGGAAAAGAGGTAAGTTTGTTGATAGGTGGGCGGGGCAATGGAAGTCTCTGCCTGGAGAATGGCGAGGCAGTTTAAGCAGATCTGTTTTTCTCTGCTTGTCTGGGTCTTCCGGCTTGGGGTCTCATGTTGAGTGCCTCAGTCAGGGTGGACCTGGAGTTGCAGAGCTCCAAAGTTCCAAAAGGGGAAAGGGGGTGAGCGGTGAAGTGCGCTGGGCCCCTACAGAGTACTTCAGCCAGAAAAGGGACCAGAGTCTATGAGGGGCGGGGCCCAGACCTCCCGTGTGACTGGCGGTGCGGGTGCCCGGGGTGGAGACAATGCAGCCGGGGAGGGATCTGGGGGGCTGGGACTGCAGACTTCCACACACGAGTAGAACAGCAGCAGTGGTGGCGGGTGCGCAACATCTGGCTTGCGTGGGAAGTTCCCGGGGTGGCACCAGCATGGTTGGTGGTGGGGTGGGGGATGGGGGAAGAGAAGTAATAGCTTTTGGGAACTCACGTTCAGAGAATCTCACCAGTTCACCTATGCCGTCGCCATATTGCCCTGTCTCTGCTATTTTTATTGGTTTTCCCCAGTAGGTAGTCTCACCTTTCTCTCTTGCTGCCTTTAGGATCTTTTCTTTTGTGCCTACTTTGTGTAGGTGAATTACTATGTATCTAGGGGTTGGTCTTCTCATTTGATGCCTTGTGGGGATTCCCTGTATCTCTTGTGTTTGGCTGATTACATCTCTCATTTGATGGGGAAAGTTTTCTTGGATTACCTCGTTGAATACTTGTTCCAAAGTGTTCTCCATTTCCCTTTCTTCTTCTGGAATACCATTCAGGTGTAGGTTCGGCCTCTTGATTTATCACACATCTCTTGTAAGCTTTGTTCTTTCTTTCTGAGTATTCTTTTATGTTTTTTACAGATCGGGTTAATTTCATGCTCTGGTCTTCAAGTTCTGAGATTCTTTCTTTAGCTAGATTAATTCTGCTTTCCATGCTTGTCATCTTGTTATTTATTTCCTGGATGAAATTTTTATTACTGAAATCTCTGTTACAAGTTCTTTCAGTGTTGCATCTTGTCTTTCATGAGTCTTATTCACTCTTTCCATCCATTCCCTAATCCCTGTCATATACTGGGGCCAGTCATTGGTGACTTCCATTGTTTGGGGTCCAAGTTCTGATTTTTCAGAAGTTTTCATCTGTTACCTGGGGTTTTCCATTGGTTTTTCCTTCTTTGTGAAAGATTTCTTGCTTTTCTCTTTAGTTCTGTTATTCAGTGTCGGGGCAGAGGTTTTCACTTCTGATGTTTGCTCGGCCCTTTTTTCTTCCCTGATCCAGACTCTGGATTTGTTTTATTTTGAAATAGGACTGTCGGTGGTAAGCTTTGCAGTCTCTTTTAAATTTGAATGTTGAATAAGGTAGGAGATGTGGACTACGATTCAGAAACTACTTGCAAATTACAATGTTCACTGATTTTGGTATGTTTTCCCTGAGACCTACTCCTCACCACTACTATATATGATGATGCAGTGGGTATGTGTGTGTACCCCCTGAGTCCAAGATACAATGACAACAATGAGGAGCAAGGAATAAGTAGAATTAAATAAGAAGGACAATAATTTTTTTAAAAACAGAACAATGAAAGCAGAAACCAAAGTAAAAAAACTATTAAACACAAACATACACACAGACATACACACACACACCCCAAAACAAACTGGAATAACACCAAATTGAAATAAAAACAACAAAAAAGACCCCAGGAAAACTAAGCACACACATGCAAGCCTAGCACAAAATGAATGGAGAAGAAAAAGAAAGACTAGAAAAACAAAAACAAAAAAAAGGAATTCAGATTGAACCTTCACACATATTTTGACACACCTTAAACAAAAAATTAAAATTTAAAAAAAGAGAAGAGTAAAAACAAGCCAACAACAAAAAAAACTGAAAGATGAACACTCAGTCATTCACAAACACACATAAACAGAAAACCAAAAAACAAAAGAAGAAAGAAAAAAAGGGGAGAGATGCAGTTCAAACCCTTGCATACACATTTATGCATAAAGGAAAAATATTTTTAAATAGATGAACTAACAAACAGGCAAAAAAAATTTTTAATTATGACAAAAAATTTAAAAACTAAAAAAAGTAAAAAATTCTGCCCTCTTGTCACAGATTCTGTGATTGTTCCTCTAGTCTGCTCACTCCTGTAGAGCTTCCATGTCTTTCACTCTCTCCCCAGTGCCCGGAGCAGGGAAGGAGAAGGGGCAGAGGAGTTGGGTGGAGCTGCAGTTCTCCTCTCCCACTCTCGTAAGGTAGGGAGATCCCCCTTGTGAGGAGGTGCAGGATTGTCTCTTCCCCAGAAATGTACTCATGTTGGGTGCCCCAGCCAGGCCTATCCTAGAATGAATTTCTCCTATTGCAATTGATGTCCAAGATCTGTCTGGGTTTACTCCTCGAGTCATGACCCAGCTGTGTGTGCCTGATGTTCCAAGGATTACTGTGGGGGAGGGGGTATGGGTCAGCTCCAGACTCACCACTGATCTCTTTGGAAGTTTTCCTCATCCTTTTCTGGTCACACCCTTTGTCCTATGGTTGGATCAGGGTAGGGGGTGGGGTGCCTGGGACTCAGCACTCATCAGGTCCCTCCAGTTTGTACTTTCATGATCAACCCCAGAGTAGTTGATTTGCCAGTCACAGAGTTCAGGTCTGTTGCTCTGTGTTGAACAAGTCAGAGCACTTTTCTGCCCTGCTTTCAATATGGTGGAGGAGTACCCCTCTTGTCCTCTCCTTAGAACTCTGCCTCTGTGCTCCCTCCACGGCCCCTACTGGCAGTGTTCAGCCAGGCACTGAAGTGATGAGGCAGATCCTGGAGCCAGTAGTCTATCCCCACTGCTTTTTCACAGGAAAACTTTTGTCCATTAAAAAAATGGCTCTTGGCTTCTGTGACTTGGGAAGCACCAGGGACCAAGCAGAGAAGTTGCAGCACCAGCTGCTGCACCAAGAGGGCCCTAGTAACTTGCTCACGAGTCCCCACTTCATCAGTCTCTCCCAGCATTTTCTTCTCAGGGTGGGTTTTGTTGTTTTTTTTTTCTACAAAAAATGACTCTTGGCTTCTGCCTCCCTGGAATTGCTAGGGTCTAAGCTGAGCAACTGCAGCACCAGCCACTGCACTAGGAGAGCCCCAGCTGCTAGCTTCCTAGCCCTCACTTATTCAGCCACTCACACGCTTACTCACCAGCACACACAAAAATTTTTCACACACTCACTCACTCACACTGGGACTTGCATAGTCTGACTGGCTGACCACTATCTTCTCCAATGGTCCTGCCCACTTTTTAATAGGGCAGTTTGGTTTTTTCCTTTTGGCATGTTTGAGTTCATTGTAGATCCTGGATGTTAGGCCTTTGTCAGATATGCAGTTGGCAAATATAATTTCCCATTCTGTGGGCTGTCTTGCCACTCTGTTGATGGCTTCTTTTGCTTTGCATAAGTTTGATGTGGTCCCACTTGTCTATCTTATCTCTTATGCAATGGGTTTTTGGAGTTTTGATCAGGAATTGGTTGCCTATTCCAATTTCTGTAAGGGTGCCTCCTATGTTTTCTAAGATTCTTAATGTTTGAGATTTACATTAGGTCTTTGATCCATTTGGAGTTGATTTTTGTGTATGGTGATAGGTAGGGGTCTTGTTTCATTCTTCTGCATGTGGCCATCCAGTTTTCCCAGCACCATTTATTGAATAGGCTCTCCTCTACCCAGTGGTTTTGGTGGAGGCTTTGCCAAAGATGAGAATGCTCTATATCTTTGTTGTGCTAGTAGTTACATGAGTGTATACATTTGCAAAAATTGATCTAGCTATATCCTGAAAGTGGGTGCATTTTATTTTATATAAACCATAACTCAATAAAGTTAATTAAAATAATGTTAAGTGAGAAGGACAAGTCACAAAACACATATAGTATGACTCCATATATGCAAAAGTCAAAGAAAAAGGAAAACTAGAATAATAGACTGTTTAGGGATGCATATGTGTTAAAATCATAAAGTAAAATAAAGAAATGATTAACATAAAATGTAGGGTCCTGAGTTCTTCTGGGAAAAATGGAAAGTTGTGTAACACATAAGCAGTGTGCCTAGTACTTTAAAGTGACTTGCAGTGTTACATTTTTTTGGACAGGTAATAAATACATGGTGTTTGTTTATTTTTTTAATGTATGATACCAATACTTTTTAGTACGGAAGTAAATATATCTGTATTTTGCTATTACATTTTTCCATTGCTTAAAACTGTTGACTGGCTCTTCCTTGTGCTTAAATAAAATCCTAATTGTTTCCATCATCTATATATGAAGTTCTTTACCTGCTTCGTTTTATACTAATCTCTTCTATGCCCACTATAATATAGGAACGATGGCCTTTTTTCTGTTTTTTCCCTTCCTTCAGGTCTTGAGTCTTCATCTTTTTTTCTGCCTGAGACTACCTCTAAGATTTTCACAGGATGATTTATTACTTTTCAGGTCTCAGCTAAAATGTTATCTTCTCAGATAAAGATTTATCCAGACAAACAAAAAATCTAAGAGAGTTCATCAGCACCAGATATTTGTCTTAAAAGAAATGCTAAAGGGAGTTCTTCAGTCAGAAAGAAATGGATGCAAATGTGTACTACAACAACAAAAACTGAAGGTATAAAACTCACTGGTAAAAGTTTTAAAAAAATACATTCAGAGTACAGTAAAATTGTAACTGTGATAAGTAAACCATTTATCCTTTTGGTATTTTTTTAGAGACATGCCTTTTTAATTATTATTTTTATTTTAAAGATGTGGGGTATAATTAAAGGTTAGGTACATAAGTGGTCAATGTGTAGATAAAATTTGGGTACCCTATTGATGTTATGTGCCCTGACAGTGTGTCCCACTACTGCCAATCCCTTTCTTATAGTATTATGATAAATACTCAGGGTCAACTTATGAGTGAGTATATGTAGTACTCAGATCTTTGTCTCAGTGATAAATGACAGAGTATTATAGACTCTAAATCCATCCAAGTTGCTGCAAAGTCGATAATTTTGTTTTTCTTTATGGCTGCATAATATTCCATTGTGTATATGTGCCACTTTTTTTTAACCAGTCCTCTTCCACTGGGCAGCACAGTTGGCTCCAAGTTTTTGCTATTGTGAATAATGTTGCAATAAACATGCATGTGTGTTCAGACATCTTTTCAATAGAGTGATTTGAGTTCCTCTGGGTATATTCCCAGTAGGGGGATTGCAGGGTTATATGGAAGGTCTATTTTCAGATCTTGTAGGAATCACCACAGAGGCTGTACTAGTTTACACTCCCACCAACAGTGAAGAAGTGTTTCCTTTTCCCCACATCCTCTTCAGCATCTGTTTTTTTTTTTTTTTTTTTGAGTTATTGATGATGGCCATCCTGACTGGAGTTAGGTAGTATCTCAATGTAGTTTTAATTTGCATTTCTTGGATGATTATTGAGGCTGAGCATTTTTTCATGTATCTGTTGGCTACTCACATGTCTTCTTCTGAGAAGTGTCTATTCGTGTCTTTTGCCAACGTTTTAATATGGTGATTTGTTTTCTTTCAGCACGTTTGAGTTCCTTGAAGATCCTGAATGTTAGGCCTTTGTCAGATTTACAGTTGGCAAATATTTTTTCCCATTCTGTGAGCTCTCTCCCCAATCCCTTGATGGTTTCTTTTGCTTTGCAGAAGCTTGTCAGTTTGATGAGATCCCATTTGTCCATTTTATCTTTTATCACATTTGCTTTTGGAGAGTTGATCAGGAATTGGTTGCCTATTCCAATGTCCATAAGGATGTTTCTTATATTTTCTTCTAGGAATCTTATAGTTTGAGGTTTTACATTTAGGTCTTTGATCCATTTAGAGTTGATTTTTTGAGTAACTGGTGAAAGGTAGGGGTGTTGTTTCAATCTTCTGCATGTGATCAGTCAGTTTTCCCAGCAACATTCACTGAATAGGATCTCCTTTCCCCAGTGGTTGTTGATGGAGGCTTTATTGAATATGAGTTTGTTGAAAAACTGAGGTTTTGTTTCTAGAAGCTCTGTGCCATTGACCTATGTATCTGTTCTTATACCAATATCAGGATGTTTTAATTATTATAGATTCATAGTAAAGTTTAAAGTCTGGATATGTGATACCTCCCACTTTGTTTCTTTTGTTAAGGAATTTTTTTGGCTATTTGTGATCTTTTATGTTTCCATATGAATTCTGTATGGTCATTTCCAGGTCTAAGAAGAATAAGGTTGGTAATTTAATGGGTATTGTGTTAAATCTGTAGATTGCCTTTGGTAGAATAAACATCTTATCAATGTTAACTCGCCGGGCTCAGTGGCTCAGCCTGTAATCCCGCGCCTTTGGGAGGCTGAGGTGAGTGGATTGCCCAAGCCCGCGGGTTCGAGACCAGCCTGGGCAGCGAGACTTCATCTCTACAACAAATCAAAAAATCAGCTGGGCGTGGTAGCGACCTGTAATTCCGGCTACTTGGAAGGCTGAGGCAGAAGGATCGCCGGAGCCCAGCAGGCGAGGCTGCGGTGGCCGGGAGCGGCCACTGCACTCCAGTCTGGGCAACAGAGTGAGACTCTAACTCAAAAAAAACAATGTTAATTCTTCCAACACATGAACATGGAATATTTTTCCATTTTTTTGTGTCTTCTTTGATTTCTCTGAGCAGTATTTTGCAGTTTTCATTGTAGAAGTTTTTCACTGCTCTGGTTAGGAAGATGCCAAGGTATTTCTTTTTTATGTGTCTATTCTGAATGGGATTTTGCTTTATATTTGGTTCTCTCACTGTTTATTGCTGTTGCACACTCTCACCCCTCCTATTCAACATAGGGTTGGAAGTCCTAGCTGGAGCAACCAGACAAGAGAAGGAGATCAAGGGTATTCAAATAGGACAAAGGATGTTAAGTTATCCCTCCTTGTGGACAATATGACCCTATACCTTGAAAACCCAAGAGAATCTGTCAAAAACCTCCTTGCACTAATAAAGGACTTTGGCAAAGTCTCCATATATTTTTTAAAAAGTCACAAAAGACAATCACATTCCTATACACCAACAGTAAACCACTTATATCTTAAGCATAAAGATTAAAAATAAAACTATTATAAAAATAACTATAGCAATTGGTTAATATATAAACAATATAAAAAGATGCAAACTGAACACTCAAAAAGTTAAAATGTCTGACATGGTGGTGCCTGTAATCCCAGTAACTTGGGAGACTGAAGTGGGATGGTCATTTGAACTCAGGAGTTCAAGACCAGCCTGAGAAATATAGCAAAACCTCATCTCAAAAAAAATGGAGGGAAGAAATGGTGTTACTATGTAGAGTTTCTGATACTTTTCTTTGCAAGTAAATCTAATAATCTGTTTATTTTTATTTTTATTTTAAAGATGTAGGGTACAATTCAGGCATAGGTATACAAATGAAAATAACCTGTTAGAACTATAAAATTTTTTGTAAGCCTCACTGTAATCACAGCAAAGAGCTATAGTAAGTAAACTAAACATAAAACACACAAAATCAAAACAGATGATAGAGAAAAATCACTTAATGAGAAAAAGAAGACAGTAAGAAAGGAAAAAAGAGAGAATGTACAAAGCAATCAGAAAAGGTCCTGAATGGCAGAAGAAAACCATTATATATTGATAATAACTTAGAATGTAAATGAATTAAATTCTCCAATTAAAAGACTAGATTCACTAAATGGATTTTTAAAAAGCAACTTTATAAATGTCTATGAGAAACTTACTATACCCATAAAGATGTGGACAGACTGAAATTGAAGAGATGGAAAACAATATTTCATGCAAATTGAAACCAAAGGACAGTAGGAGTAGCTATAATTGCATCAGAAAAAAATAGACTTTAAGTCAAGAATGCTTTAAAAAAAGGACATGGTCATTATATAATGATAAAGTGATTAATACAGCAAAAGGATATAACAATTGTAAGCATATATGCACTCAACACTAGAACACTCAAATGTATAAAACAAATACAAATAGACCTAAACGAAGAGATTGGCTGCAGTACAATAATAGTAGACAACTGCAACTAACTTTCAGCAATGGGCATATCACTCAGAAAAAGTCAGCAAAGAAACATCAGAGTTAAACTGCACTGTAGACCAAATGAACCTAACAGACATTCCATCCAACAGCTGCAAAATACACATTTTTCAGAAGCACATGGAACATTCTCCAAGAGAGACCATACATTACACACAAAACAAGTCTTAACAATTTTTTAAATTGAAATTTTATCAAGTATCTCTTCAATCACAATGGAATAAAACTAGAAATCAATAATAGAAGAAATGTTAAAATTTGTACTATTTATAGAACATAAACAATATGCACCTGAAATACCATGGGTCAATGAAGAAATTTTAAAAAGAAAATTGAAAATTACTTGAGGCAAATGAAAATTGAACCATGGGTGAGTGAGTGGGCATGTGAGTGACTGACAGTGAGGGCTAGGGAGCTAGCAGCCAGGGCTGTCCTGGTGCAGTGGCTGATGCCACAGCTGCTGGGTTTGAACCCTAGTAATTCCCGGGATGCAGAAGCCGAACGCCATTTTCTTTTTCTTTTTTCTTTTTTAAATCAACAAACCCTCCCTGAGAAGAAAATGCTGGGAGAGACTATCTAAGTGGGGGCTTGTGAACAAGTGGCCAGGCCCCTGGTGCAACAGCTGGTGCTGCAGCTTCTCTTTGTCCCTGGCTCTTCCTAGGTCGCAGAAGCCGAGTGCCATTTTTTAAAAAAAAACAAACAAAAGTGGCAGGGCGAAAATATCGCCCCAGGCTCTCCCTCACAATTGCAGCAAGAGAGAGACAGCCGGCTCATGGTTTTGCCTCATCACTTCAGCACCTAGCAGCCCCATTAAAAATTGAACAAAAGGCATGCATAGACACTTCTCAAAAGAAGAGACACAGGCAGCCAACAGATACATGAAAAAGTGCTCAGCCTCACTCATCATTAGAGAAATGCAAATCAAAACCACATTGAGACACCACCTAACCCCAGTAAGAATGGTCATCATTAATAAAACAAACAAAAACAGATGCTGGCGAGGATGTGGACAAAATGAATGCTTCTACATTCCCGTTGGGAATGCAAACTAGTGCAACCTCTTTGGAAGACTCTGTGTCGGTTTCTGAAAGAACTAGAAATTGACCTTCCATATGACCAGCAATTCCCCTATTGGGAATATACCCGGAGGAACTCAAATCATTCTACAAAATAGATACCTGCACACGTGCTTGTTGCAGCTCTACTCACAATAGCAATAACATGGAACCAACCATGTTGCCAATCAAAGCTGGACTGGATAAAAGTATGTGGTACATAGTCACAATGGAATATTGTGCAGCCATAAAGAAGGACAAACATATGGACTTTGCAGCAACTTGGATGGATTCAGAGTCGATCATACTCAGTGATCTATCATAGAAACAAAGAACAGAGTACCATATGTTCTCACTAATAAGAGGACCTTGAACAATTACAATACTATAGGAGAGGAATTGGCAGTACTGGGAAACTGTCAAGGGAGGGGTGGTGGGATTGGTAGTTGAGGGAAACCACTAGGGGAGGGAGGCACATACCTCATCAACAAGGGTACCTGCATAATCAAAGTTTGTATACCTAACTCTTAATTGTACTCCACATGCTTATAATACAAAAAAAGAAAAGAAAATTGAACCACAGTATACCAAAAATCTATGGGATAGAGCAAAAGTTGTTCCAAGAGGAATGGCTATAGCAATAAGTGCCTACATCAAAAGAGTAGAAAGACTTCAAATAAATAACCTTATGCTGCATCTCAAGGTACTAGAAAAGCAAGAGTAAGTCAAGCCTAAAATTAGTAAAACAAAATAAATAATAAAAATCAATGCAGAAATAAATGAAATTGAGACTAAGAACACAATACAAAAGATCAATGAAATGAAAAGTTGGTTTTTGAAAAGATAAACAAAATCAACAAAACTTTTGCTAGACTAAGAAAAAAAGATGACCCAAATAAATAAAACCTGAGACAATATAACTTATACCACAGAAATACAAAGAATATTTATAGATTATTATGAACAACTATATGCCAACAAATTAGAAAACCTGGAATAAATAATACATTCCTAGACACATATGACCTACCAATATTAAACCTTGAAAAAATAGAAAAGCTAAACAGACCTATAATGGGTAATGAAATTGCAGCAGTAAGAAAAAGTCTCCCTTCAAAGAGAAGTTCAGGACCTAACAGACTCATTGCTGAATTCTACCGAACATTTAAAGAACTAATACTAATTAAATTCAAATTATTTCAAAATTAAAAAGAAAGGATACTTCCAAAGTAGTTATAATAGATGCTGAAAAAGTGCATGACAAATTTCAACATCCCTTCATGATTAAAAACACTGTCAATAAACGGGGTACAGAAAGAATATACCTTAAAACAAGTAAAAATGTACATAACAGACTCTCAGCTAATATCAGACTAAATGGAGAAAATGGAAATTCTTTCTTTTAGCATCAAGAACAAGACAAGGGTGTTCACTTTCACCACTTTTATTCAACATAGTACTAGAACACTTAACCAGAGCAATAAAGCAAGAGAAGGAAATAAAAGGCATACAAATGTGAAAGGAAGAAGGCAAATTACCTTTGTTTGCAGATGATATAATCTTATATTCAAAAAAACCTAAAAATTTCACCAAAAACTGTTGGAATAAACAAATTCAGTAAAGTTGAAGGATAAGAAGCATAATAATTAGTAGCATTTAAATACAGCAGTGAAAAATCTAAAAAATAATCAAGAAAACAATCGTATTTATAACAACTGCAAAAAAAGAAGAGCTAGGAATAAATTTAAACAAAGAATTGAAAGATCTGTACAATGAAAACTGTTAAGAACTGACTAAAGAAATTAAAGAGGACAAAAAATGAAAAGATATCCCATGCTCATGGATTGGAAGAGTTAATATTGCTAAAATTTTCATACTACCCAAAGAATCTACAGATTCAATGCAATTTATATCAAAATACTTACAACAGTTTCCACAGATACAGAAAAACAATCTTAAAATTTGTATGGAACCACAAAAGGCTTCAAATAGCCACAGCAATTAGAAGCAAAGAGAATAAAACTTCAGGCATCACACTATCTGATTTCAAAATGTACTACAAATCGATAGTAATCAAAACAGCATGGTACTGACATAAAACAGACACATAGACCAGTGGTGGAGAACATAGAACTCATAAATGAATTCACATATTTCCAGCCAACTCATCTTCAGTAAAGGCACCAAGAACACACATTGGGGAAAGGAAAGTATCCTCAATAAATATTTCTGGGGAAACTGGATATTCATATACAAAAGAAATAAACTATGCTCATCTCTCTCACCATAAACAAAAATCAAATCAAAATATATTAAAGACTTAAATGTAAAATCTAAAATTATAAAACTACTAAAAGAAACACTGGTGAAACAGTTCAGAAAACTTGTCTGGGCACATAATTTGTGGTAAGACCTCAAAAGCCCAGGCAACGAAAGTAAAAACAGACAAACAGTATTACATCCAAATAAAAATCTTCTGCACAGCAAAGAAAACAATCAACAGAATGAAGAGACAATCTACAAAATGGAAGAAATATTTGCAAAGTATTTACCTGACAAGGGATTAATAACCAGAATATATAAGGAGTTCATAACACTCAATAACAAAAAAAAACCCAAAATTTGATTCAAATGTGCAAAAGATCTGAATAGACATTTCTCAAAATAAGACATACAAATAACCAATAGGTATATGAAAAATGCTAACATCACTATTCATCAGGGAAATGTAAATCAAAACCACAATCAAATATTATCTTATCCTAGTTAAAACAACTATTATAAAAAAGATAAAAATAGCAGATGCTAGTGAGGATGTGGAGAAAGGGGGAAACTCGCACATTGTTGGTGGGGAATGTAAACTATTGCAGCCACTATGGAATACACAGCGGAGGTTCATTAAAAATTAAAAATAGGAAATTTTTAAAAATTAAAAATAGAACAACCATATGATCCAGCAATTCCACTGCTTGGTATATATTCAAAAGATATCAATATATCAAAAAGACATTTCCCATGTTTACTGAAGCACTATTTACAATAGCCAAGATGTGGAATAAACCTAAGTGTTTATCAGTAAATGAGTGGATAAAGAAAATGTGGTATATTTACATAATGGAATATTATTCAACCACTTAAAAGAATGAAATGATGTCATTTGCAGCAACTTGGATGAAACTAGAGGTAATTATGTGCAGTGAAATAACCCAGGCACAAATAAATATCATATGTTCTTACTTATACAGAGAAGCTAAAAAAGTTGGTCTCATGGAGGTAGGGAGTAGAATGTTGGCTACCAGAGGCTGAGTAGGGGAGGAGGACAGAGAGGTTGGGTAATGGGTACAAACATGCAGTTATATAAAAGGAATAAGTTCTGTGTTTGATAACACAGTAGGATGACTATAGTTAATACTTTATTATATATTTCAAAATAGCTAAAACAAAACATTTGAAATGTTCCCAACACAAATAAATGATAAGTGTTTGAGGTGATGAATATGTTACTCTAATTTGATTACACATCATATGCAGGTATCAAAATATTACATGTACCACACAAATATGTACAATTTTATGTAGCAATAAAAAAGTTACTTTCTCAGCAAGACTTTCTGAGGTGTTATTGAAAATATCTTCAAATTCTTTGACATTCTTGCCATCAAAAGGAAGCATCTATGTCCCATCCTCTTGAAATGGGTAGGCCTATGGAACTGCCTCAATGAATAAACGCAGAAAAAAATGACGTCATGTGACTTGTATGATTAGTTAATGAAAAAATGTTAAATCTTTCATGTGCTTTTATCTTGGGAAATGCTCCTTGGATCCCTGTACCTCTACATAAAATGTCCAGCTATTCCAAAGTCACCATGCTAGAAAAAACACATGGAGAGACAATATAGAAATAATAAGAGATGCTGGAGGAGTCCCTCGCTGTTTGAGCCTTTCAACCTAGGTATCAGACATATTAATGAAGTCCTTGAGATGACTCCAGCTCCAGCTGCCATCTGAGAAAAATCACATAAGGAATTCCAATCAAGAACCTTTAACTGGGCCCAATCAACTCCAAGGGCTATGCAAAATAACAATAATAAATGATTTGGTGTTTATTTATTATTAGTAAGTTTGAGGTAGCTTGTTACACAGTTGTAACTAACTAGAACTCCTTCCATGAGCCATCTATCTAAATTTTTCCTACAAACTAATCTCTCTATATCATTAAATTCACTTCTTTCTTAGATTAAATCCTAATCTGACCTTTTCTTATATGTTTTCTTGTCTGTTTCTCTTTACTAGATGTAAGTTTAGCAACTAAAATATCAACTAGCATACAGTGGGTACTCAATAAGTATTTTTATTTTTATTTTTTTATTTTTATTTATTTATTTATTTTTTTGAGTTGGAGTCTCACTCGGTCGCCCAAACTGGAGTGCAGTGGCCGCTTCCAGCCACCGCGCCTCGACCTGCTGGGCTCCGGCGATTCTTCCGCCTCAGCCTTCCGAGTAGCCGGAATTACAGGCATGCGCTACCACGCCCGGCTGATTTTTTGATTTATTGTAGAGATGAGGTCTCGCTGCCCAGGCGGGTCTCAAACCCCGCGGGCTCAGGCAATCCACTCACCCCAGCCTCCCAAAGGCGCGGGATTACAGGCTGAGCCACCGAGCTCGGCTTCAATAAGTATTTTTAAATGAATGAGTAAATGGGGAAAGAGGGCCGGGTCAGAGAGAGGGAGAAGGCACTCTGAACACCAGGTTGTTTCTGAAGCCACACTCAGAGGTCTTGCACCACACTTTATCACTTTATTCACACAGTCATTATCTGAACCATTCTCTAAACTGACCCATCTCTCTTTGGTGTTTCAGTGCTTCAAGTTCTGTGGACAGTCTCTCCTTCAGAAAACCTTCTTTGTGGTCCTACCTCATCCTGGCACACCTCTTCCTAAACCTTTATGGTGTAATATTAATACTATTGGTTACATATTTGTTGCCTTGAAGAAGTTTGATTCATCCTTATAGCCCAGGAAACAAAACTTTTCCCAATAAAACAAAACTGGGACATAGAAAGTTTTCAGGATTTGCTTTTTGAACTGTGGAGAAGTATGATATATAGGAGTTCCTCCAGTGTAGATGTGATTTAGGTACCAAGGGGCAATCAGGTGAAACTATGGCTACATAGGCTTGGCTGAGCTGAATCTGGCTTCTTGTGGGTAGGTGTGCTAGTAGCCCTCTATTTAACCCATTGGTTAGGGAGAGATTCCCTCTCAAAGGTGAAGGGACGGTCAAACTACACGACACCTAATGCTGGACAGAGGAGATTGACTGTAGTTTATTAGTGTCCTAACTCACAACCCAGTTGAAGAGGACATTGTACACCAAGCAAGACAATATAAGTGCTCCCTTGGTAACAGAGTGAACAAACAGGGACTACAGGAGATAGATGTTGTAGTATCAAGGACATGAGTTCCCACTCAGCTCAGATGAGAGGATGTGATTGCCTTGTTTGAATAATTTTGCATATTGGCAAGGATCTGAAAGACTATGGATTAAACAACAGGGATAAACACAGAACTGTATCTGGTCCCCTGACTAAGAAGAGTGGTTTCGTTAGGGGACCTTACATACAGGAGCAGAGTGGGGAGGAAACGTGCAACCACAAGACCATTCAGGGACCTCATAGTTTTACCAGATATCAAGGCAGCATATAATACTGAGCATTACTTTTAGGCCTTACCTCAAAGTGGGGATAACAGTGAATGTCATCTACACAAGACATATTAGAGCTGCCATTCATGCAAAGGGTCAGTTTGTCCCTGTCAGAGATAGAGCCTGACAACCTGACTTCCAGTGTATCTTTGACTACTGTGCTTTTTCTCATTTAGAAATTCAAAAAAAGTCCACAACCATATTTTTATGTATAGTTTACTAGGGCTGCCATCGCAAAATACCACAGACTACATGTTTAAACAACAGAAGTTTATTTTCTCACAGTTCTGGAGGCTAAAAGTCCAAGATCAAGGTATTGGCAGGTTTAGTTTCTTCTGAGGCCGCTATACTTGTCTTGCAGATGGCTGCCTTCCTGCTATGTCCTCACATGGCCTTTCCTCTGTGTATTCCTGGTGTCTTTTTATTTTTTGGAAAATATAATCAATTTTCTTTTTTAATATTATTCTCAAGAATTTAACTGGATGTGGTGGCTCATGCCTGTAATCCCAGCACTTTTGGAGATGAAGGCAAGAGGATTTCCTGGACCCAGAAGTTTGAGACCAGCCTGGACAACTTGGTGAGACCTTGTCTCTACAATAAATAAAAAAATAGCTGTGCATGGTGGTGGGTGCCAGCTGCTTGGAAGGTTGATATAGAAGAATCTCCTGAGCCAACAGGGCAAGGCTGTGGTATCCATAAGCAGGTCACTGCTCTCCAGCCTTGGTGACGGAGTGAGACTCCAATTCAAAAAAGAAAAAAAGAATTTTAGATTCAGTGTCATAATATGGGAACAGTTTCTCATTACAATAGAATTTAAGTTCTAATTATCAAGAGTGTACAAACAATGTGCACAGTGGTAGATATATTAATTTGAAATAATGTATGACTCATTCACTTACACATTTGGAGTTCTGCAAAAGAGAAAATAATAACCCACAAAGGCGAAGATGAAAAGTATTGTCACTGAGAACTATTTTTTATGTTTTGAATGTGAAAACACTACCCATTTTAGAAAAGGAGAATCAATTAAAGTGTTTATGGCAAAAAGGAGAGATAAACTAATTTCTCTAAAAATAATTCGGGAATGTTTTTAACCTATTAATATCATGTGAATGAGTGCTGTGATGTGTGGAAATTTTTAAAAATTGAGTTCTTACAACCACGAATAGCCAAAACAGTACTTAACAAAAGAAACAGAGCAGAAGTATCACACTTCCAGACTTCAAATTTTACTATAAGGTTACAGTAATCAAAACAAACTGGTATTGATACAAGAATAGGCATATAGACCAATGGAACAGGATAGAGATTCCGGAAGCAAAGCCTCAATTTCTCAACCAACTCATCTTTGACAAGGCCTCCAACAACAACCACTGGAGAGAGGAGAACCTAATCAGTAAATGGTGCTGGGAAAATTGGCAGTTCACAAGCAGAAGATTGAAACAGGACCCCTACCTATCACCATACACAAAGATTAGCACTAAATGGATCAAAGACCTAAACGTAAAACTTCAAACTGTAAGAATCTTAGAAAATGCAGGAGACACCCTTATGTAAATTGGAACTGCCAACCAATTCCTGATCAAAACTCCAGGTGCCCATACCATAAGAGATAAAATAGACAAATGGGACCTCATCAAACTGACGAACCTCTGCAAAGCACAAGAAACCATCAAAAGAGCAGGGAGACAGCCCACAGAATGGGAAAAATATTTTGCCAACTCTATATGTGACAAAGGCCTAACATCTAGGATCTACAAGGAACTCAAATGTGCCGAAAGGAAAAAAAACAAATAGCCCCATTAAAAAGTGGGCAAAAAGCCGGGCTCGGCGACTGAGCCTGTAATTCCGTGCCTTTGGGAGGCTGAGGTGAGTGGATTGCCTGAGCCCGCGGGTTCGAGACCTGCCTGGGCAGCAAGACCTCATCTCTACAATAAATCAAAACATCAGCCGGGCATGGTAGCGCTTGCCTGTAATTCTGGCCACTTGGAAGGCTGAGGCGGAAGGATCGCCGGAGCCCAGCAGGTTGAGGCTGCGGTGGCCGGGAGCAGCCACTGCACTCCAGTCTGGGTGACAGAGTGAGACTCCAACTCAAAAAAAAAAAAAAAAAGTGGGCAAAAGACATGAATAGACACTTCTCAAAAGAAGAGATATGGGCAGCCAACAGACACATAAAAAAGTGCTCAGCCTCACTTCATCATCAGAGAAATGCAAATCAAAACCACATTGAGATACCACCTAACTCCAGTAAGAATGACCATCATGAATAAAACAAACAACAATAGATGCTGACAAGGATGCGGAGAAAAAGGACCGCTTCTACACTGCTGGTGGGAATGCAACCTAGTGCAACCTCTCTGGAAGACAGTGTGGCGATTTCTGAAAGAACTAGAAATTGACCTTCCATATGACCCAGCAATTCCCCTCTTGGGAATATATCAGGAAGAACTCAAATCATTCTACAAAAAAAGATACCTGCACACGAATGCTTGTTGCAGCTCTATTCACAATAGCAAAAACATGGAACGAACCACGTTGCCCATTGACGCTGGAGTGGGTTAAAGAATGTGGTACATATACATAATGGAATATTATGCAGCCATAAAGGACAAACATATGAACTTTGCAGCCACTTGGATGAACTTAGAGTCGATCATACTCAGTGATCTATCACAGAAACAAAGAACAGAGTACCACATGTTTTCACTAATAAGTGAACCTTGAACAATTATTATAATACTATAAAAGAGATTGGCAGTTGGGGAAAACTGTCAGGAGAAGGAGGAGCATACCTCATCAACAAGGGTACCTGCATAATCAATTTTTGTATACCTAATCCTGAATTGTATCCCACATCTTTAAAATAAAATTTTTAAAAAGAAAAAAATTAAGTTCCTAGATATTTTTATTTTAACAAGAATGATATCAGCATTATTCACCATAGCCAAGATACAGAAACAACCTAAATATTCATCAACAGATGAATGGATTTAAAATGGTATATGTAGATAGAATACTTTTCAAACTTCAAAAGAAGGAAATCCTGCCATTTGTGACAACATGGATGAACCTGGAGGGCATTATGCTAAGTGAAATAAGCCACAGAAAGATAAATACTACATAAGTCAAACTCAAAGAAGCAGAAAGTAGAATAGTTTTTAGCAAGGGCTGTGGTTGGAAGGGAGAGGGACATGGGGAGATTTTGGTCAAAGGATACAAATTTTCAGTCAGGCAGAAGGAACTAGTTCTGTAGATGTATTGTACAAGATGGTGACTATAGTTAATATCAATGTATTTTATTTTAAAATTGCTAAGAGAATAGATTTTAATTTTCTCACCACAATAAAAGCAAATGAGGCAATAAATATGTTAATTACCTTGATTTAATCACTTTACAAAGTATACATGTACCAAAACATTACATTGTAAATCTTAAAAATATGCATTTTTTTGTCAATTAAACCTTAATAAAGGTGAAAATGTTTTAAAAGTTGTAAAACAGGACTTAATACTTAATAAAATTTTTGTAAATTAACAGTAATTATTATATCTGCATAATATTAATACAAACTTAGTACATACACTGTGTATACATCTGAAAAATCAGAAATAACATACACAAATATTTTATTATATTTAAAAAATTTTAATTTTAAAGATGTGGGGTACAATTCAGGGTTAGGTATACAAATGTTCATTATGCAGGTACCCTTGTCGATAAAGTGTGCCCCCATCTCCCCTGGCAGATTCCCACTACCTCCAATCCCACCCCCCCACCCTGACATTTTCCCACTACCGCCAATACTTTTCTTATAGTATTATGATAATTGTTCAAGGTCTGTTTATGAGTGAGAACATGTGATACTCTGTTTCTGTGAAAGATTACTCAGAATTATAGACTCTAAGTCCATCCAGGTTGCTGTGAAGTTCATATTTTGTCCTTCTTTAGGGCTGTGTAATATTCCATCGTGTATATGTACCACATTTTCTTTATCCAGTCTTCTTTTGTTGGGCAGCATGGTTGTTTCCATGTTCTTGCTATTGTGAACAATGCTGCGATAAACATACGTGTGTAGGTATCTTTTTCCCAGAGTTCTTCCGGGTATATTCCCAGTAGGAGGATTGCAGGGTTTTAAGGAAAGTCGATTTTTTGATATTTTAGGAATTGCCACACTGTTTTCCACAGATGCTGTACTAATTTACACTCCCACCAGCAGCTTAGAAGTGCTTTCCTTTTGCCGTATCCTCGCCAGCATCTGTCGTTTTTTGAGTTATTGATGATAGCCATCCTGACTGGAGTTAGGTGGTATCTCAGTGTAGTTTTAATTTGCATTTCTTTGATGAATAGTGAGGCTGAGCATTTTTTCATGTATCTGTTGGCTGCTCATATGTCTTCTTTTGAGAAGTGTCTATTCTTGTCTTTTGCCCACTTTGCAATGGGGTTTTTTTTTTTTCTTTTTGGCCCGTTTGAGTTCCTTGTAGATCCTAGATGTTAGACCTTTGTCAGACATACAGTTGGCAAATATTTTTCCCAGTTTGTGGTCTGTCTCCCTGCTCTCTTGTGATTTCTTTGGCTTTGCAGAAGCTTGTCAGTTTGATGAGGTCCCACTTGTCTATCTCATCTCTTATGGCATGGGCACTTGGGGTTTTGATCAGGAATTGGTTGCCAGTTCCAATTTCCATAAGAGTGTTTCCTGCATTTTCTAAGGTTCTTATAGTTTGAGGTTTTATGTTTATGTCTTTGATCCATTTAGAGCTGATTTTTGTGTGTGGGGATAGGTAGGTGTCTTTTTTTAATCTTCCACATGTGGTCAGCCAGTTTTCCCAGCACCAATTACTGAATATGTTCTCCTCTCCCCAGTGTGGAGGCTTTGTCGAAGATGAGTTGGTTGAGAAATTGAGTGTTTTGCTTCTGGAATCTCAATCCTGTTCCATTGGTCTATATGCCTGTTCTTTTACCAATACCAGGCTGTTTTGATAATTGTAGCCTTATAATAAAGTTTAAAGTCTAGGAGTGTGATACCTCCTCTTTACCCAAATATTTTAATAAATATTATGTATGCATATACATAATCTCTGTTACATTTGTAAGGTGAAATTAAAGGGGTGTCTTAAATTTCTGCTCTCATATTGATAAATGCTCTCTAATGAGCATTTATTACTCTTAAAATCGGTTAAAATGAGAATATATTATTATAAATGACTCAAAATAACCTAAATTTTTAGTTTAGATGTCCAGACAAACACATTATCAACATGAGGGGTAACTTGATTGATGAAATTAAGCATGTTGCTTTTTTCAAAAAAAATAATGAAAGTCAATCCAATATATGTGAATACCTATTAGATGTCATTCCTTGTGTCTCTTTGTCCAAATTTTCTTTTCTTATAAGGGAATCAAGCAGATTGAATTAAGGTATACAATAAGGCCCTTATTTTAACTTAATCACCTATTTAAAGGTTCTATCTCCAAATACTGTTATATAATAAGGTACTAGAAGTTAGGGCTTCAACACATGAATTTGGGGCTGGACACAATTCATCTTATAACACTGTGTAAGAAGATATAAAATGAATAGCTGATGCTAACAGCTTCTTCTCCTTATTCCATCCTTCCTGGGCCCTGCAACTCCCCCCCACAATCCCAATATAGGGAAGCTGTTCTATATGCAACCAGCTCTCCACTTAGCCTCCAGAGACAGATCTCTGAGTGCTCTCCCTTACTGGTTAGAATAATGAACAGGTTCTCCAAGGTAAGTATTCCTCTTTGTCCTGCAGAAGGAGAGCACTGGGGCCTTCTCAGGGATCCTATTACTTGCAGCCCTCACAGGCAGGGAAGCTTTTCTGAGCTGGGTTTCAAAGATGTCAAGACTTCAGAATTGAGGCAGTTGCAGAAGAAACGGCCATTCTGATATTTCCCCTTTCTTCATTCTCCTTCCCTTCCATATTTTGAGGGAAATAGACTCTTAGAGGACAGAGGCCTTACCCTAGTTGGCCCCTAACTAGCCAAGTGTTTTCAGGAGAAAGGCAGTTTGCAGCAGGCTGCACAAGCCTTAAGATCTTAGCTCCCAACTCCTGGCCTAGCCCTGCCACCTTAAAAAGAAAGTCAGGCTCATTTAATGGGACCCCTTGAGGGGTAAAGACAGGTGATTTCTCACAGGACACTGAGACCTACTTAAATACACCACCCATTATCCCCCAGAAAAATTTACCTGTGCTCTCTGTCTTCCCTTCTGTCACAGTAAAAGAAGAATCCCTACTTCTAAGGCCAACCTCCCCACTTGTGCCATAGATCTCAACTCCCCTCGCCTTCTCATAGGCTTTATCCCTACAATTATCTCCTCTTTCAATTTTATCATCAATTTATCTATTTCTGCCATGTCATTCTCATCATCATACAATATCTTACATCTTTAAGAGATATCCATTCCCTTGATCCCACTTCCTTCTCCTCATCCTATCTCCACTTAAAAGTTTTTTTAATGGGTTGTTACTTGCTATGTATAATCTTCTCCCATTATCTCAAACTGACACCAATTAGGTTTTCAACCTCAACGCTCAAATAAAATTTTTCTTGTAAAGTTCTCAGTTTCCTTCATATTGCCAAATTTAATTACCAAGTTTTCACTCTTGCTCAACCTGCTAACATAATTCAACACAATTTTATATTCCCTACTCATTGAATTACTCTCCTCTTGGCTTCTGTGACACCAAACTTTCATGAATTTCCTCCTACTTCACTAACTTTTTTCCCTGCCTTATTTGCTGCTTCTTCCTTTTCCACTCAGCTTCTAAATATGGAACGTCTAAACCTCCTCTCTAACTGGCTCAGTCCTTGGACCTCTTTTCTTCTCTGGCTATACTCTCCATCTAAGTTATCTAATTTAAACTAAAGGATTTAAACTAAACATCTCACTGCAGAAGACTCTCAAATTGAAATCTTTATCTAGGACCTCTCCTGGACTCCAAACCACGTCTCTGACATCTCATTTGCAACTTTGTCCTATCTTACCACTCTGTCCTCATCTATTGCTAATTTCCCAGATGTACCCTGGGTTTTAAACACATTCAACTTTTCCTTACTTCATGGTTGTCATTCCATGAGTTATTTCTTCTACATGTGCTATGCCTTGGGTGGATTGCCCTTCTTTCTCCACTATCCACCACTACACTGACCAGTGTTTCCCAAACCTGCCTGTGCATCAGAATCACTTGGAATGCTTCTAGTGCCCAGCCCTGGGAAATCTGAGTCAAAAATTAAATATGGGCACCAATAATTTCTCTTTTCAATAAGCTTCTTCTGTGATTTTGTCACATTCTACATAGAGAAAGAATTGCTCTAGAAAAGTTCTTACTGTACACAAATGTCACCTACTCTATGAATCCTTGCCAGACTCCTAGAGACACAATTAAGTACTTCCTTCTCTATGCACCAACAGCACTTTGTACCTAATTATCTTGTAGTTTATGTTATGTGTTTTTACAATTGGCCCTTTTATCTACTTCTCTCCACTACACTTCATCAGATCATTGAGGACAGGTACTGTGTCTTTAATCCCTGAAACTCCATGGCACAGCACAACATCTGCCACATGCTGACTGACTGAGTGATTAGTAAATTATTTTAGGATCCAAGAGCTCATCAAGATTATAAAGACAGCTTACTGGGAATTAAAACCCCTCTCTAACTGGTAGTAAACGTGTCATATACCCAATTCTCTATATAACATCCCTACTTCCTTATAGGCATCTCAAATTTAACATGGCCAGAAAAGAACTCTATATTTTTGACACCAGACTTATCTCTTCTCTTCAGTCTTTGCTATCTCCTTAAATGGCTACTCCATAAACCCATTTGCCCAAAACAAAATTTAGTTCCTTCCTTTACCTCATTTCTCCATTCCATTCTATCTATCAACTATTCATTCAATATAACTTTAGTCTCACTGAGATCAGTGACTCCATTGAGATTGCAACCCCCTCACCAACATTCCTGACCTGGAAAGAAAGGCTGAGAGAGCACCTTTAAAAACTTTGATTTTTCCTCCTCAATCTAATTATAATGAAAGTGAGAGAAAAGTAGAAAAGAGAATCTTTCTCCTATGAGGTACATAATAAAAGTGGGCAGGTGAGCAGGACACACAGTCGATCCAATCTCATCCCCCTTCAAACTTTTTTTTTTACTAAGGTAAAAATCAAATCACCGTTTTATAATTTAGTGACTTTAAGGAAATTCTCAGTGTTGTACAATCACCCCCTATATCAAGTTTGAAAACATGTTTATCATCCAAAAGAAGCCTCATGTACACATTAAACAGCTATGACAAATTTTCTGCTCCTTCTAACTCCTGATAAATCTTCTTGCTGTTTCTATAGGCTTACTTACTCTGGATATTTCATATAAATGGAATGAGACAACATGTGACTTTTACTTTTCTTTCACTTAGCATAATGCTCTCAAGGTTCATGCGTGTTTTAGCAGGTACCAATACTTTCATTTTTTATAGTTGAATAATACCCCATTATATAAATATACTACATTTATCTATTCATTCATCCATTGATGAACATTTGGGGTGTTTTCCACTTTTAAGTGTTATGAACTCACATATAAATATTTGAGTGACTATCTTCAATTATTTTGGATATATAGCTAGGAGTAGAATTGCTGAGTCATATGAGAATTATATGTTTAACTTTTTGAGGAACTGCCATACTGTTTTCCACAACAGCTGAACCATATCACATTCTTAACAGCAATGTACAAGAATTCCACCTTCTCCACATCCTCTCCAGTACTCATTTTACTTTTTTAAAATAATAGCATCCCTAGTAGGTATGGTGCAGTATCTCTTTGTGGT
The DNA here is from genome assembly GCA_027257055.1 of Cephalopachus bancanus. Classification (NCBI taxonomy): domain Eukaryota; kingdom Metazoa; phylum Chordata; class Mammalia; order Primates; family Tarsiidae; genus Cephalopachus; species Cephalopachus bancanus. The sequence continues at coordinate 736,377 of JAPVLO010000790.1, read as the reverse complement.
TTTGATTTGCTTTTTGATGATGGCTAGTGATGTTGAACATCTTTTCACATGCTTGTTTGCCATTTACATATCATCTTTAGAGAAATATCTATTCAAGTTATTTGCCAATTTCAATTGTGTTGTTAGTCTTTTTGTTGTTTGATTCTATATGTTCTTTATATATTCTTAATACTAGGCCTTTATTAAATATGTGATTTAAAAATATTTTCTCCCACTCTGTACGTTATCTTTTTACTATCTTGAAGATGTTCTTTGAAGAACACAAGTTTTAATTTTGAAGTACAATTTATCTATTTTTTTCTTTGTTGTCTGTGCTTTTGGTATCATAGCTAATAATTCATTGCTAAATTCAAGGCTATGGAGATTTAATTTCTCTAAAATGTTTTGAGAATTAATATTATGTGTCAGCTTGGATGGGTTACAATGTCCAGATATGTGGTCAAAAAGTATTCTGGATGTTTCCGTGTGGGTGTTTTTGAAAGAAGTTAGCATTCAAATTGATTAACTTTGAGTAAAGCAGATTGCACTCTATAATGTAACTGGAGGAAGGTCCTGATTCAATAAGTTAAAAAGCCTAGGTAGAACAAAAGAGTGACCTCCTCTGGGCAGGAAGAAAATTTGCAGCAGGCAGACTTTGGACTTGAAATGTGACACAGGATTTTTCTGAGTCTCCAGCTTGATAATCTTTGAACTTGAACTGCAGCATTGGTTTTCTCTGAGTATCCAACTTGCCAGCCCACCCTAAGGATTCTGGACTGTCTAGTTTCCATAATCACATAAACCCATTCCTTAAAGCATATATATATATATATTTATATCTTCCCATATATAAGCACACATATCCTATTAGAGAATTCTGTCATACAAAGAATCCTATTATACAAAGCTTTAACCCTTACATTTAGCTTGTTGATTCCTTTTAGTTAATTTTGATATGTGGTGTGAAGTAAAACTTCAACTTCATTCTTTTCCATATTGATAACAAGTTATATCAGCACCATTTGTTAAAAAGACTATCCTTTCTCCATTGAATGACCTTGGAATCTGTCAAAACATTTGGTCATTGACATATGGGTTTATTTCTGGACTCCCAATTACATTCCATTGCTCTACATGTCTGTCCTTATGCCAGTACCATACTGGTTTGATCATTGTAGCTTTTTAGTGTGTTTTGAAGTCAGAAGTGTGAATTCTCTAACTTTATTCTTCTTTTTCAGGGTTGATTTGGCTTTTGGAGCCCCTGCAATTCAAATGAATTTGAGAACAGGTTTTTTCCATTTGCAAAAGAAAAAAAGGATGCTGAAATTTTAATAGAGATGGCAATTAATCTGTAGATCACTTTGGGTATTATTGCCAATCTAGCAATATGAAGACGTCTAATACACAAACAAAGGTGTCACTCCATTTATTTAGGACTTCTTTAATTTACTTCAGTAGTAGTTTGCAGTTTTCAGTTTACAAGTCTTTTGCATGCATGATGAAATTTATTACTAGGTATTTTATTATTTTGGATGGTATTGCAAATGAAATTGTTTTCTCTTATCAATTTAAAGGATTTCACTTTTCTTTCTTTTAAATTTTACTTCTTTATTTTTATTATAAAGATGTGGAGTACAGTTCAGGGTTAGGTATACAAACATTGATAATGCAGGTACCCTTGTTGATGAGATATGCCCCTCGTTCCCCTAGCAGTTCCACTCAACTGCCAATCCTACCCCTGAGAGTTTCCCACTACTGGCAATCCCTTTCTTATAGTATTATAATAATTGTTCAAGGTTCGCTTATGAGTGAGACATATGGTACTCTGTTCTTTGTTTCTGTGATAGAGCACTGAGTATGATCAACACTAAATCCATCCAAGTGGCTGTGAAGTTCATGTGTTTGTCCTTATTTATGGATGCATAATACTCCATTGTGTATATGTACCACGTTTTTTTAATCCAGTCCAGCTTCGATGAGCAGCATGGTTGGTTCCATGTTCTTGCTAATGTGAATAGAAGTGCAACAAGCATTCGTGTGTAGGTCTCTTTTTTTGTAGAATGATTTGAGTTCTTCCTGGTATAATCCCAAGAGGGGAATTGCTGGGTCATATGGAAGGCCAATTTCTAGTTCTTTCAGAAATCTCCACACTGTCTTCCAAAGAGGTTGTGCTAGTTTGCATTCCCACCAGCAGTGTAGAAGCATTCCTTTTTCTCTGCATCCTCGTCAGCACATCTGTTGTTTATTAATGATGGCCATTCTTACTGGGTTTAGGTAGTATCTCAATGTGGTTTTGATTTGCATTACTCTGATGATGATTGAGGCTGAGCACTTTTTCCTGTGTCTGTTGGCTGCATGTATATCTTCTTTTAAGAAGTGTCTATTCATGTCTTTTGCCTCCTTTTTAATGGGGCTGTTTGTTTTTTTCCTTTGGTCACAATTGATTTCCTTGTAGATCCTAGATGTTAGGCCTTTGTCAGATATACAGCTGGCAAATATTTTTTCCCATTCTGTGGGTTGTCTCCCTGATCTCTTGATGGTTTATTTTGCTTTGCAGAAGCTGGTTAGTTTTGATGAGGTCCCACTTGTCTGCCTTATTTCTTAAGGTATGGGCATTTAGGGTTCTGAAAAGGAATTGGTTACCAGTTCCAATTTCCATAAGAGTGTCTCTTGCATTTTCTTTTTTGTTTTTTTAATTTTTAAATTATAAATATGTGGGGTACAGTTGAGGGTTAGGTATACAAATATTGATTATGCAGGTACCCTTGTCGATGAGGTATGCCCCTCCCTCCCCTAGCAGTTTCTCTCAACTGCCAGTGTCATTCCCCCTCCCCTGACAGTTTCCCATTACTGCCAATCACTTTCTTATAGTATTAGAGTTGTTCAAGATCTGCTTATGAGTGAGAACATATGGTACTCCGTTCTTTGATTCTGTGATAGATCACTGAATATGATCAACTCCAAATCCATCCAAGTTGCTGTGAAGTCCATATATTTGTCCTTATTTATGGCTACATAATATTCCAAAGTATATATGTGCCACATTTTTTTTAATCCAGTCTAGCTTCGATGGACAACACGGTCAGTTCCATGTTTTTGCCATTGTGCATAGAGGTGCAACAAACATATGTGTGCAAATATCTTTTTTGTAGAATGATTTGAATTCCTCCGGGAATATTCCCAATGGTGGAATGGCTGGTTCATATGGAAGGTCAATTTCTAGTTCTTTCAGAAATCATCACACTGTCTTCCAAAGAGGTTGCACTAGTTTGCATTCCCAACAGGAGTGTAGAAGAGTTCATTTTCTCCACATCCTCACCAGCATCTGTTGTTGTTTGTTTTATTAATGATGACCATTCTTACTGGGGTTAGGTGGCATCTCAATGTGGTGTTGATTTTCATTTCTCTGATGATGAGTGAGGCTGCGAACTTTTTCATGTGTCTGTTGGTTGCCCATATATCTTCTGAGAAGTGTCTATTCATGTCTTTTGCCCACTTTTTAAAAGGGCTGTTTGTGTTTTTCCTTTCAGCACATTTGAGTTCCTTATAGATCCTAGATGTTAAGCCTTTGTCAGAAATACAGTTGACAAATATTTTTTCCCAGTTCATGGACTGTCTCCCTGCTCTCTTGATGATTTCCTTTGCTTTGCAGAAGCTCATCAGTTTTATGAGGTCCCACTTGTCTATCTTATTTCTTAAGGTGTTGGCCTTTAGGGTTCTGTATAGGAATTGGTTGCCATTTCCAATTTCCTTCCATAAGGGTGACTCCTGCGTTTTCTAAGATTCTTATAGGTTGAGGTTTTACATAGGTCTTTGATCCATTTAGAGTTAATTTTTGTGTATGGTGATAGGTAAGGGTCCTGTTTCAATCTTCTGCATGTGGTCAGACAGTTTTGCTAGCACCATTTACTGAATAGGTTCTCCTCTCTCCAGTGGTTGTTGCTGAAGGCTTTGTCAAAGATGAGTTGGTTGAGGAATTATGACTTTGCTTCCGGAATCTCTATTCCATTCCATTGTTCTTTGTGCCTGTTCTTGTACCAATACCAGCTGTTTTGACTACTGTAGCATTATGTAAAGTTTGAAGTCTGGAAGTGTGATACCTCCTGCTTTGTCTCCTTTGCTAGGGGTTGTTTTGGCTATTCGTGGTCATTTCTGTTTCCATATGAATTTCTGTATTATCCTTTCCAGGTCTGAGAAGAATGATGTTAGTAACTTAATAGGTATTGTGTTGAATCTGTAGATTGCCTTCGGTAGGATGGACATTTTAACAATGTTGATTCTTCCTATCCATGAACATGGAATATTTTTGCATTTGTTTGTGTCTTCTTGGATTTCTTTCAACAGCGTTTTGTAGTTCTCATTATAAAGGTCTTTCACTTCTCTGGTTAGGAAGATGCTGAGGTATTGCATTTTTTTGTGGGTATTATGAATGGGATTGTGCTTTTAATTTGAGTCTCTAAATGCTTGTTGTTGGTGTATAGGAATGCAACTGTCTTTTGCACATTGTTTTGTGTTTCCTGAGACTTTGCCAAAGTTCTTTATCACTGCAAGCAGGTTTTTGACAGATCCTCCTGGATTTTCAAGGTATAGGATCATATCATCAGCAAAGAGGGATAACTTGACTTCCTCTTTTCCTATTTGGATACCCCTGATTTCCTTATCTTGTCTAATTGCCCTTGCTAGGACTTCCAACACAATGTTGAACAAGAGGGGTGAGAGTGGGCAGCCTTGTCTTGTTCCAGTTTTCAGGGGAAGTGTTTTCAGTTTCTGTTCATTTAGCAATACGTTAGCTGTGGATTTGTTGTAAATGGTATTTACTATTTTGAGGTATGTTCCTTCTATACTTAGGTGTTTGATGGCTTTTATCAAGAAGGAATGCTGGATTTTATCAAAAGGTTTTCTGCATCTAATGAGATAATCATGTGGTTCTTGTTTTTACATCTGTTGATGTATTTAATTACATTTATGGTTTTGTGAATGTTGAACCAGTCCTGCATCCTGGGGATGAAGTCTACTTGGTCATGGTGGATGATTTTTGAGATGTGTTTTTGGATCCTATTTGCTAGAATCTTATTGAGGATTATTGCATCTATGTTCATAAGGGATATTGGCCTCTAGTTCTCTTTTTTTATTGGATCTTTACCCAGTTTGGTTATCAGCATGTTGTTAGCTTTGTAAATGATTTGGTAAGAATTCCATCCTTCTCAATTGCCTGGAATACTTTCAATAGGATTGGTGTCAGCTCCTGCTGGAAAGCCATCTGGTCCAGGGATTTTATTTTTATTTTTATTTTTGTTGGTAATTTTCCTATGACAGAGTCAATTTCCTGGGTTGTTGTTCGTTTATTTAGTGTCTTAATGTCTTCTTGTTTCAACTTGGGGAGGTTGTGTTATGTCAGAAAGCCCCTCATTTCATTTAGGTTATCAAGCTTGTTTCCATATAGGTGCACATAGTAATCTCTGATAATCATTTGCAATTCTTCAGAATCAGTTGTGACTTTATCTTTTATATTTCTGATTGTGTTTATTTGGGCTTTTTCTCTTTTTCTTGGTCATTCTAGCTAGGGGCCCATCAATCTTGCTGATTCTTTCAAAGAACCAGCTTATATTTTCATTGATGTTTTCTATGATACTTTTGTCTTCTATGTCCCATATTTGGGCTCTTATTTTGGTGATCTGGATTCTTCTGCTAAAATTGGGGTTTAGATGGTTTTCTCTTTCCAGCTCCCTTAGGTGATTTGTTAAGCTCTCAACTTGTGGGCTTTTTATTTTCTTGATATGTGCTCGTAAAGATATAAATTCGCCTCTTAGAACTGCTCTTATGGCATCCCAGAAATTTGGTAAGTTGTTTCTTCAGTTTCATTTGTTTCCAGGAATCTTTTAATTTCTGCTTTGATTTCTGTGTTGACCCAGTAGTTGTTTAGCTTCATGCTCTTTAGTGTCCATGTCTTTGTGGGCTTTAAAACTTGTTTCTTTTTAAATGTAAGCATTTACAACTATGAATTTTCCTCTAAGCCCCGTTTTCATTGTGTCCCATAGATTTTGGTATGCTGAGTTTTTTTTAATTTGTCTCAAAGTATTTTCTAATTTCTAATTTCTCTTTTGATTTCTTCTTTGAACCATTGGTTGTTCAAGTGTGTGTATTTAACTTCTACATATTTGTGAATGTATGAAATGTCCTTCTCTTACTGATATCTAATTTTATCTCATTTGTGTTCAGTGAACACATTTTGCATGATTTTAACTTCAAAAAAATTTATTCAGATTTCTTTGTGGCCTAACTTATTGCCTATCCTGAAGAATGGTGAGGAAAATATGGAGTTAAAGAAAATGTATATTCTAGTATTATAGAGTAGTGTTCTATATATGTCTCTTAGGTCTAGTTGGTTTATATGTTAAGTGCTCTATTTCCTTATTAATCTTCTGCTTAGTTATTCTGTAAATTATTGAAGGTGGGATATTAAATCTCCAACTATTATTAAACTGTTTTTTTCTCACCTTAGTTCTGTTTGCTTCAGAGTTTAGAGCTTAATTTTTGGTGTGCATATTTTTATAATTATTCTGTGCTCTAGGGGGATTAAACTTTTATCAATACATAATGTTTTTCTTTATCTTTTTAAACAGTTTTTGGTCTATTTTTTAATATTAACTTAACCGTCCCAACTCTCATTTTATTGCCATTTTCTTAAAATATCTTTTTTGATCCTTTCACTCTTAACATATTTGTGGTTTTGTATTAAAAGTGAGTTGCTTATTTTCCTACCACAAAAAATAGTAACTATGTGAGGTTACAGATATGTTAATTAGCTTGTGGCAATCATTTGACAAGTACTATATGTATATCAAAACATCATATAGTACATCTTAAATATGTATGATGTTTGTTTATCCAATATACCTCAATAAAGTTGGAAAACAATTTTAAATAACATGACTCTCTATAGAAAGCATAGTTGGATTTAACTTTTTTTTTTTTAGTTGGAGTCTCACTGTTGTCCAGACTGGAGTGCAGTGGCCACTCCCGGCCACCACAGCCTCGACCTGCTGGGCTCTGGCGATCCTTCCACCTCAGCCTTCCAAGTAGCTGGAACTACAGGCGCACGCTACCACGCCCAGCTAATTTTTTTGATTTATTGTAGAGATAAGGTCTCGCCTGCCCAGGGGTCTCGAACCCGTGGGCTCAGGCAATCCACTCACCTCAGCCTCCCAAAGGCGCAGGATTACAGGTTGAGCCACCGAACCCGGCTGGATTTAATTTTTAATTCATTCTTCCAATCTCTGCTCTTTTTTAAAAGATCAGTGGCAAATGGTACATACATATATTTTTTCATCTTAGCCATTTTTAAGGGTACAGTTCGTTTGTGTTAAGTATATTCACATTATTGTGTAACAGATCGTTGTAAGTTTTTCATCTTGCAAAACTGAATCTGTATATTTATTAAAGAACAAATCCCCTTTTCCCCCTGCCCTCAACCCTTGGTAACCAACTGTCTACTTTGTTTCTATAAGTGTAACTACTTTAGATACTCATATTAGTGGAATTATACATTTGCCTTTTTGTGACTGACTTATTTCACTTAGCGTTTTGTCCTCAAATTTCATCCATGTTTTAGCATGTGTCAGAATGTCCTTCCTCTTTCAGGCTGAGTAATATTCTATTGTTTGTGTATACTACACTTGTTTATCCATTCATCCACTGATGAATACTTTTGTTTCCATTTTTTTTGCTATTGTGAATAAAGCTGCCATAAATAAGGGTATATGAATATCTCTTTGATACTTTGTTTTAAGTTTTTCTGTTCTCCATTGAAACAGATCCAATCATTCATTATCTATATGTGTCCTCATATATATAATCATTTAGTGTAAGGATAGTAAGTCCTAAGATCTGCAGGGTATGTTAGCAAGCTGAAGACCCAGAAGAGTCAATGGTTTATTTCCAGTCTAAAGTCTGGCAGGCTCTAGACCCAGGAAGACTCAATGTTTCACTTCAAGTCTGAAGACAGAAATAAAGTCAATGTCCCAGTTAGAAGTTCAGTAAGAGGAAAGAACTCGTTTACTCAAGGGTGGGTCAGTTTTTTTGTTCCATTCAGGACTTCAACTAAGTAGATGAAGCCCAGCCAAATTATGGAGGGAAATCTGCTTTACTCAGTCTACTGATTTAAATGTTAATTTCATCTAAGAACAACCTCACAGAAACACTCAGAATAATGTTTGATCAAATATTTGGTCTCCCTGTGGCCCAGACAAGTTGACACATAAAATTAACCACCACAGTAGCCATCCTAATGCTTGTGATGTAGTAATCATTTATGGTTAAAGTAATTACTGACAAGTGAGGGCTTACTTCTACCTATTTGCTATTTGTTTCAAGCATGTCATATGTCTTGCATCTTTTTTGTTCCTCAATTCTTCCCTATTGCTTTTTCTTGTATTTGTTTTATTTTTTTAGAGTTAATTGGTTGTTTTTAGTGCATTTCATTCCTTTTTCATTTATTTTTCTGCATATTTTTAGTTATTTTCTTAGTAATTTCCTTGGGAGTTACAATTATTTTTGTTACACATATGTATAATATATTAATATAAAACTATAAATATACAATTAAATTTGTAACAATTTATTTTGAATTAATACCACCTTTGTTTCAATTGTATATAGAAACTCTCCCTTATACAGTTCCATTCTTCTCCCTTCATTTTGTTGTTGCCACAGATTAACTCTTTTATATTGAGTGTCCATTAACACGCATTGATTATTTTTTATGCATTTCTCTTTAAAATCATATAGGAAAAATGAGACATAAGAAACCAACAATACAATAATACTGTATAATACAATAATGCTTTTATATTTAGCTGTGTAACTAATTTTGCCAGATTTCTTGTATGTTTCCAAGTTATTGTCCAGTATCCCCTCATTCCAGCCTGATGGATTCCTTTGAGCATATTTTGCAGGGTAAGTCTACTAGTGACAAATTCCCTCAGCTTTTGTTTATCTGGAATGTTTTAATTTCTCTTTCATTTTTCTTGAAGAATAGTTTGTTGATTACACAATTCTTGATTGATTGTTGTTGATGTTTTTTATTTCAGTACTATAATTATGCTATCCTATTTTTTTCTGGCCTCCATAGTTTCTGATGACATATTGGCTGTTATTGACGACCCCTTTTAAGTGATAGGTTACTTGTCTCTTGTTGCTTTTAAGATTCAATGAGTCTTGGTGTGTGTATATTTTTAAATATATCTTTCTTGGAATTTGTTCCACTTCCTAAAATGGTAGATTTATGACTCTTTTAAATTTGGGAAGATTTTAGTCATTACTTCTTCCTCTTTCTCTTTCTTCTTTCCTTCTGAGACTTCCATCATACGTTTGTTAGTACATTTGATGGTGTTCCATGGGTTTCTTAGAATTTGCTCATTTTCTTTCATTCTTGTTTCTTTCTCCTCTTCAGATTGGATCATTTTCAGTTGTCCTATCCTCAAGTTTGCTGTTTCTTTCTTCTGCCTACTCAAGCTTGCTGCTAAACATGTCTATTGAATTTTTTCATTCCAGTTGTTATACTTACCAGTTCCAAAATTTTTGTTTGGTTTCTTTTTTTTTAATTTCTCTTTATTGGTATTCTGTATTCGTTGAGACATCATTTTCCTAGTTTCTGCTAGATCTTTGTACATATTTAAGATAGGAAATTTACTAATCTTTGTTTAATAAATCCAGTGTCTGCACTTCCTCATTTTAGTTAATTTATTCTGTTAATAGGTCATACTTTCTTGTTTATTAAAATTCATTATCTTTTGCTAAAATGTGAACATTTTAAATATAATAATAGGGTAAGTCTGGAAATTAGTGAAGATACGTCCCTTCCTTGGAGTTTGTTTTGGTTGTTTGCTGTGCTCTGTAGTTGTTTGTTTTGTAACTTTTCTAAATTATTTTTGTAAAGTCTGTATTTCTTTTGTAACTTTTCTAAATTATTTTTGTAAAGTCTGTATTTCTTTTTGTGTGTAATTTTATGAAGTCTCTTTCTTATAACTTGTGATCAGCTAGTGTTTTTTTTACAGATATCCTTAAAAGCCTGAAATTAAAGAAAAAGTTCTCCCAAATATCGCAAAATAGCTTTGTATTGGAGCACCCCTTCAACATAACCAAGCTATTTACAACTCTGCTTTATCCTTCCCCTACTGTTTTTGCTAAACCTAGAGATCAGCCAGAGGTGGAAATCTTAGTGTCTTCTTAGGTCCTTTCTCAGCTGTGCTCTGCCCTGGGTATGTGCAAGTCTTCCTACATTTCCAAGTCTATGTGCATGCTTTTTAATACTCTAATTTTCCAAGGAAACATTCTCCAATTTTTCCTCACAGGTTTTTTTTTTTTTTGAGTTGGAGTCTCACTCTGTCACCCAGACTGGAGGGCAGTGGCCGCTCCCGGCCACTGCAGCCTCGACCTGCTGGGCTCCAGCGATCCTTCTGCCTCAGCCTTCCAAGTAGCCAGAATTACAGGTGTGCGCTACCACGCCCGGCTGATTTTTTGATTTATTGTAGAGATGAGGTCTTGCTGCCCAGGCGGGTCTCGAACCCGCGGGCTCAGGCAATCCACTCCCCTCAGCCTCCCAAAGGCGCGGGATTACAGGCTGAGCCACCGAGCCCGGCTTTCCTCACAGGTTTTAAACATGTCTATTGATTACCTTGACAAAGACTTTCTCCTTTGACAAAACTTGATTCAGGTTTCTCTGAGTCCTCTTTCTGATTAGCTCATAACCTTGGGTTCTGTCCTTAGTCTACTGGCTTTGCTCATTAAGTTCAGTTTCAGCAAGAATCCTTGCTATCAAATTCCTCATCTCCCATCCTCAATATTTTATCACCCTGGCCTGCCTTCAGTATTAATCTTGTCAAGTCAGTATAACCAGAATCCTCTTTACCCCTGTTGATTCTTCTTAGTAATTCACCATCCACTGACCTCCATCCTGCTCCTTGGTTAAATCTCCAACTGTCCTTGTTGTATTTAGAATTGAGCTTCATCGATCTGCCCTATTAAATTATCTCATTGTTGTGGTCTCCTTAAATAAAATATCTCATACTGTGTTTAACAAGTATCACGAATAACTTTTATTTAGCAACCTCCACTGCAATGTTTTGCACAGGTGGCAGTATGTAGTTTATTTGCCTTACAGTGATTTGAGGAATGTCCTCTGCATAGTCACTTTTCCATATTGACTAGGTTCCCACATAGGTGAATTAAAGATAAGCCCCTTGCATCAGTCCTTCAGGTAACCCCAGGAAGGTCAGGACAGAGAAACACAATTCTTTTAGAATAATATCTGTTCTTCTCTCTCAGCAACAGGAATCAGATGCTACACTGGGAATGAAGATTGCTGTCTTCAAGACTATAGTTGAGCTGGAGAGGCATTGGAGTATGAGCAAGTAAAAATGTTGTCACGTTTTTATACCATTTTAAAGCTGCCTTTTTCTTGTTTTGGCTTTTTCTTGGTTGCTGTAAACCTTTGACTATTTTAGAGAGTTCTTACAAAGTTGGTTCTGACACATTTTTTCACAATTATTTGGTGTTTCTTTTGAGGGATGGACCCTTAGTGCTACCTGCTTCATGTTGTTTGCTCACCCTCCATATTTTTTAACTCATTCATGATCACCTAGTGGCAATTAGATTAGCCATCTCTGGACCTATTTTGCATAAGCCAACTCAAAAACCCATGAGAATGTCAGCCTAACCCTGAGCTGGCATACTGAATGAGATGTCTCTGGTGAGTGTCAGCTCAATCCAAAATTATGTTTTTGCTTCTCTTGTTAGAGAATCGTCAAAATCCATAGTCACATATTTGTTTCAGGAGATTTTCCAGTATTCATTAGAAAATTTTGTAATTGTTTTCTAGTTGGAATTCCATTTATTCTTTCTCCAATTATTCATATTACTCTCTAGATGTTTAGTTGTAATTACAGTTAGGTGTAGCCAGAATTAATGTAGAGCACGTTAGGGAAAAATAATTCTTTCTACTTATGAAGAGAAAATCTACCACAAGTAGTACTACTTCAGGTACTCCAAGGTATCCCCCTTTGTAATCGTCAGGTTACAAAAATCAGGAAAAAAAACTTTATCTTGTTTTTAAAAAGTAAATGTGATTTATTAGAATGAAACTTGAATGTCATAGAATAAAAGGGACCACAGCAGCTCTGAGACTTCAGCAATGGAAGTTTTTGAACCTTCGTTCTAATACATTGCCATTAAAATGATGCAGCTATCTACTTTTAATCGCTCTGTATTTGAGTTCAAAACTACAACTTTACAAGACAGATAATCTGATTGGCCCAGTTTCGATTCTATGTTTCTATCTCTCAATCAATAAGCTATGGCTGGACAAATTGGGAACAAGATCATAATACTTGTTCAATGTTAAGGGCTGTATTATAGATAATATATAGAGAGATAGATAATAATATATGTAAGATATGTATTAAGGGATTTGTCATAAGGAATTGGCTTACATGATTGTGAAGACTGACTAGGCAAATAAAAAATCCATAGTGCAGTCCATCAGGAACAATTGGCCAGACCTCTTGGGCACAAGCTGAATCTGCTATCCACAGGCAGAATTTATTCTTCTTCAGGTAACCTTCTGCTCATTTTAAGGCCTTCCAACTGATTGGATAAGAGTCACCCAGATTACCTAGGGTGGGATTACCTAAGTAATCTCCCTTATTTAAGCTCAACTGATCATGGACTTTAATCACATCTACAAAAGATGTCACAGCAATAATTAGATTAGTATTTGCTTTAATATTGGAGAATTTTAACTTAGCCAAAATGAGATATAAAAATGACCATCACATTGAGTGAGGCCCATACTGAGTGAGGCCCATCACTTTGAATGGCTCTGGGATTAGCTTTGTAGATGAGAACAGGGTAGTAACCATAAAAAAAGGAATTTCAAAGATCTGAAGAGACTACCCTATGAGTGTTCCCAAAATGTCTACTCAACAGCTCTAAAGTTTGCATATGTAGCAATATAATTCATTCATTCATTAATTTGTGGGTCTTTTCTTCTACATATATTTTGTAATACCCCACTCCAAAAACTTAGTCAAACCCTTTGTGCTCTCTTGATGCAAAGGAATTAGAACCAAAACCAGAAGATGTTTACAGAACATTTCACTTTCTATTTAAAAAAACTTATCACTGAAGGTTAACCCAAGAAGCCACAGAGTCACCAGATCTCAAGAGCAATAAGCAGTCATGGATAATAAGGCTATCATAGGTAAACTCCATTATTCAAGCACCCCACAAGCCTCTCATATTCTTTCATGCTTTATGGGAGGAAGAGACCCTCAAAAATGACTTAGATTTAATTTCCTACCATCTCAGTAGAGTGAAAATTTAAAGTCAGGTTTAGTTAAACTAAAATAAAACAATGTGACATTTCTTTCACATCTAATTGTGAAGTTAAGAGCTATACTTGCTACACATATAGTAAGCGCGGTGACAGAAAACTTTTTCTCCCTCTAATTCAATTCTAAACTCTCAGACAAAGGACTCTGAACAGCTCAACTGAGCCTGATGCTCTCCCTAATCCAATCAACTGTGATCATAAGAATGGTGTACTATTGAAACATGGCCACTGGGACTCCATTCCTGTGACCGTGTAGGTTGGGAGTGTCATTTCCCAAAGAAAATTAAGGTCATCAGCTTAATATATTTACTACAACACCACTTTTGACTTCTTCCATTCAGTCCAATTCAGAGAGTGTCATCATATGCTCAATTGTCACCTGTTCTCTTCAGTAGCTCCAGTTTGTCATCTTCCAGAAGTGATGCAGCTCTAAAATTTATTTCAACACCAGATCTCTCTCTGTCCCACAATTCCAAAGTTCATATCCCAAACACCCAAATCTTTTTCCACATGTCTGTCACTGATATAGCCAATCCTAATTGGCTTTCCAGGGCTATAGGCAGAGAAAAAATATGAGATAAATAATTACTCCATTAGTTAATCATTAATTCAGTCAACAAATATTTATCAAATGTTTTCTACTACCAGATACTGTTATAGGTACTAAACATCCACCTTCTCTCAACCCACCAGTCTTAAGTGATAAGGATATACATTGTACAAGTATCATTATACTGCAAATAATAGCATCACTCTAAAATGCCACAAATATTTCCCCCCACATTCAACCATATAAATAACCTTCCCTTCCCACAAAGTTCACCAGAGAAAAATACATGTTTTTCAGTATTATTATAATTTAAATAACATCAATACACAATGTTAACTTTGATATTAGTGATATTTCCCCTCACACTTAACAATACAATCCCTCACTCCAGTAAACTCACTAGAAGGTTTATACATTTTATGCTCTAAGAGAGCATCATCAAACCCAAATAACATATGATATCAACACAAAATGCCAAGTATCTTTCACCTTTTAACACTTAAAATTATTAAACCCTTTCTGTCAATGCAACCACTTCTTTCAAAATAAATTAATTCCCCCCCAAATATTTACAAAAATTTCCCTTCCTCCCATTCCCCCACTACCTTCTTAATCTTCTTGGATCCAACTATTCAACTTCCTGGTTGGAGTCCGGACTTCTTCTTCTGGTGTAGACTAGGATGCTCCTGGTATTATTTCAACACCAAGCCTCTCTTGTATCTTACACTTCTTAAGTATTCTGATCTGATAACCAAGAATCTTTTTTCTAGCATCAACCTCTGCAGTAGACAATAACAAAAAACTATTACAAATAATGTATTTCTCTACAAGCCTCTTTCTACTGTCAAATCAGGTATATATATGTGTGTGTGTGTGTATAGCTATAAATTAAAATGTATATATATATAGCTATAATTTAAAATGTTCAACCTCAGCAAGATTTATCTCATTCCCAAGAATTTGGTCAGATCCTGGATTTCATTAGCAACTACAAACTGGGATTTCTTCCACTGGAAGTGACAAAGTATTTCCAAACTCTTTCAAGAGTCCCAGCTTTCTAAAGTTCAAAGAACACCCATGAGAGATTATAAGACATCAGTGCCACTCTCATGAAGGCTTGGAAACAAAATGAAATCCTGAACTAAAGGTGATACCTAAAGTGGCTGACACTTGGAAGTCCCATCTCTTATACAAGAGCATTTCCCAAGCTAAAATGTTGCTCCTAGAGGTATATTGTTTTTAGAAAACAGTCCATAACAGAAGTAAGTATTATTTGGACAAAAGAAAAAGAGAAAATCAAAGAGATAAAAGAAGTGTCAGTCAATCCATAACAGCTTCCCAGATTCCACAAAGTATGAATAAAATCTTTCACTTAAAAACTTACTCATGGAGAATATCTACTTTTGTAATATTGACACCTAAGAATCATTTGTATATTTTTTTAAAAATTAGAAATTTGCTATACAGACATCACTATTTTTCTAGGTTTTCCTTTGACCATACCCTTACACACACTTCTCTTTAGTTTCCACCTTATATATTTAAATCTAGTTTCCACTGTGCCTGAGATACTCTCCGTTTTGTTCTCACTCTCATGTCCCAGTCATCTTTTCTGAATAAGGACATGTATACAAAGACCTACTAAGATCTTTTCCTACTTAATTTTTTATGTGTTACTGGAGAATTAGCATTTATAGACGTATGCAGAAGTGATGCTTGGTGTCCAGATGCTCTTGAGACTGTGGCTTGTGGACAGTTCCTGAGCAAGTTGTTTTAATATGGTAGCATGCAACCAGCTGTTCCTCTTGGCAAAGCTAATGCACAGCAGCTCTGGTCAGAAACATCTGAGTGGTACAAACACAACCAGATAGTAGTCAGAAACTGTGAATGTTTCTCACATGCCCAGAGGAAAAAAAATTCCTCCTATGATAGTTAATATTAGATGTCAATTTGACAGGATTGAGGGATGCCTAGATGGCTGGTAAATCACTGCTTCTTGGTGTGTCTGTCCAGAGATTGACATGAATTAGTGAGTTGAGAGAGGGAGACCCATGGGCATAGTTAGACCAAAGCAGGCATAAGGGGAGTATTCAGAGTATTCAGGCTGTTTCTCTCTCTCTCTCTCTCTCTCTCTCTCTCTCTCTTTCTCCCCACCCCCCTCCAGAGCAGGACACAATTTTTCCTCTTTCCCTTGACCATTACATTACATTCCAGGTTATTTGGTCTTTGGACTCTGGGACTTGTACTAGCAGGCCTCCTGGGGCCTCTGATTCCTTAGGCTTCAAACTAAGACTGTACTATTGGCTTCCCTGGTTTTGAGGCTTTTGGACTTGGTCTGAGCCATGCTACCAGCTTTTCTCATTCCCCAGCTTGCAGACAGACTATGTGAGACCTTACCTTTGTAACCATGTGAGCCAATTCTCCCTGATAAAGTTTTTCGTGTGTGTGTGCGGTGTGTGTGTGCGTGTGTGCGTGTGTGCGTGTGTGCGTGTGTGCGTGTGTGTGTGTGTGTGTGTGTGTGTGTGTGTGTGTGTGTGTGTCTTAATGATTCTGTTCCTCTGGAGAACACTGGCTACTACACCTCCCATGTATTGTGGAATGAACTCACCTCAATACCTCCCTTAGTAGTTAATTTTCTAGAAACCCCATCTTTTCATATTTTCTTAGGAACCATGTACCTTAGAAGCTTTTCAATTATATAGTCTTTGTAATTTTTAGAAGGAAGCCAATCCATATGGATTTCCCAGTTTTATTTTCTGAGGAGTGGAGATGGACTGGCACTGAGGGTGTTGCAGTGGGTCTGTAGGGGGAAGAACCTAATAATACAGGTTGATTGGCTCTAGCTTTCTCTTGCCTTTGAAAGTTAGCTTATATAGTTCCATTTAGGTTAGTATTATCCTTCCTTTGCAAAGTATATCCAAGCTTTCAGTTAATACATGCTACAGTGGGTCTAAACAAAAAGGTGACACAGACAGTTGGGTTAAAAATCAAGAGAGCCTCTTACCTGGAAGTATGGTGTGTAGATCTGGAGTAGTAATACCAAACATCAGGTCTGAAAGAAGATGCCAAAGCCAAGACAGGTACACATGTCCACAGAAATTCATTGAACTTTTAAGTGGGTCTCAGTTGAGGATCAGAACTCAAGGTATGAAGGCAAATGGAGTTCAGAGATCCATGAATGTTGGAAACAAGGAGCAGTAGGTCTTAGCACAAGTGATGCATATTATTCTTAAGACAGTCTTAAGAAAAGTATGTTTCACCCACAACTGTTGGTTTTTTTTTTTTACAATAGCCTATGTTTTCTTGGAAAGTTTGGTCCAATGAAGGCACTGAGCTGGAATGGACATATATTTCCAAGATTCCCTTTCCTAGGCAGAGCCTGGGTTTTTCCAGGTTTGCACAAGAAAGCCCTAATGCACTCTGGTGCATTCCTGAGGTAGTAAGGAGAGTTTCTATGGTTGCTTTTGTAATTTATATCCCTTCCAGAGAACCAGGTGCCAAAACTGGCCGTTGTCTCACCATGGTTATAGTATCTCCTTCATGTTATCCTTGTATTCTCCTTCTTGAGTTTGGAGACAATCAATGGGATATGATTAGGTGTGGGGAACCATATCAGACAAAACATAAAGCATGAAAACTGGACAAAATGCACATGAATCGACATGAGTATAAGTATAAAATTGTGGGGAGGAGAACCAAATAGGGTCCTCCCCTTGGATGTCCTTCTCAGAGACTTTATACTGGTTGGAATACTCTTTATATGTCTCTTTATGTGCTGTCAAGATGTTGATGAAACTAGAAGATACAAAGAGGTAGCAGGATTGACAATCACAATTATTCTGGAAAGTAATGTTCAGGGTGGAGAAGTGCAGTGAGTTGTTATAAGGGAATATCAAGTCTAGAAATCTAATGTACAACATGAGGACTAGAGTTAATAAAATTATATTGTACTTGGAATTTTTGTTGCATAAGTAGATTTTAGCTACTCTTGTCACAAAAAGCAACTATGTGAGATTACAGATATGCTAATCAGCTTCACTATAGTAGTGAAGAATTTTACTATCTGTGTGTATCCCATAACATCATGTTGTAAACCTCAAATATACACAATAAAATTTATTTTTATAACAGGAATATCATGACAGAAAGATAGTTAACCCAGTTAGATTATTATTAGAACACAAAGCAGCAGTCATATTCTAGTACCTAGTTTGATAGAAATGATCTGGCCACTAGTCTACAGGTATGTGATGATGGACAGAAAAATGTGACTATATGGGGCTTTTGTCACCAGGATTCAAATATACAACAGAAACAAAGGATAAAAACTAGGCACACTAGTCAAGATCTGATAACTGGGGATCCCATAATGATAGAAGACTTTCTTTATAAATGAAATAAAAATGGCCTATGCTGTAAAGGTGATGAAAGAATGCAATTCTCATGAACAAGGTAGCCATGAAGTTAGGTGATTCATTTTAGGACAGAAAAAAGGTGGAAGACTTATTTTATAATCAAGGTAAACATGACTAGTATAGGTGAAGAAAAATGGAAGTCTTCATTCATGAAAAAGTGTCCAAACTGAAAGTGGAATACATCTTTTGTGAGCAAAGTGGTCAAGGTCAATGCCAACAAAGAGATAAAAGACTTGTTCAAGAGCAAACAACAAGGCATGGGGAAGATTTTTTCTTAAACTAAGTAGTCATGTGGGAAGTACAAACAGTATGGTGGAAGACTTATTTTGTGAAGCTATGATTAGTACAATTTTGAAGATCAAAGACTCATTTTATGAACCAAGTAGACGTAGCTAGAATAAACTAGAATGCAGACAATATCTTCTGTGAACAAAGAATCTTAAGTAATGCTGAAAAAGATGTGAAAGACTGGTAAACAAGATAGACATGGCCAATGCAAGGAACCACAGGGAAGACCTTAATAAAAAATATACCTATGGTCATTGTAGGCATGGAAGGTTGAATAAATCTTCATGAAAAAAAGCACTAATAGCTGGGCTCTTTATATATTTTTCTTTTTTCTTGATTTGCAGTAATATATAACACACAAAAATAATATTAGGTAAACACCTCTAGTACTTACTGTGTATTTTACATGCATTAATATATCTAATCTTGAAAAGAACTGTATGAAGTAAGTATTATTATTGCTATCTCCATCTTATAGATAAGAAAACTGAGGCATGGAGTAATTAAATGAATTGTTCAAGGTTACATAGCTAGTAAGTGGTGGAGCCATAATTCAAATCCAAACAGTATTCCTGTATATATTCTGCTCCTAACCACTTTGCTACATTTCCTCTGCAAGGAAGTGGGAGACTTACTTAGTGGAAAAACTAGCAATGGCAAATTCAGAGGGAAAGGGGAGACTTTTCAAGCAAAGCACATATGGCTGAAGCATGTGAGGAGGTTGAAGACCTCTTTCGTGAATACTGGAGCCATCATTCGGGCAAAAAAAAACAGGTGAAGAAAAATGTGTGTAGGGTGTGGATCGGGGTGGAAGGAAGAAAGAATTTGTTTCAGCAAGGAGATGAATACGGAAGACTTCTTCCTAAATAAGGCAGATAAGTCCTTTGCAGGCATGGAAAGAAGAGTTTCTTTGTTAATAAATTTGCTGTGGCTAATGAAGATCAAGAGGTTGAAGATAGAAGACATTGTTTTCTAAATACATTCTCGTGAATATTGTCCAAGAAAAATAAAAGTTTTTTTAAAGAACAAGGCAGCCAGCTGTGACAGGTTTGCTAAGGAGTTAGAAGACTTTTTGAAGGGAAAAGTAGCTACAGCAGGGCAGACATAGGATTGGAAGACTATTATTTTGGACAAAGTGACCATTGTTAATGCACAGAAAGATATGGAAAACTTCCTTCAAGAATGAAGCAACCATGACTAGTTTTGAGGCGGGGAAAAAGGAACTATTGCTTAGACAGTCAAAGAACAGGAAGAATTTCTTCATAAATAAATAAAAGAATTCAATATTCAGTGCAGACATGGTGATGTGTTTTTCATTAACAAAATAATTATGGCTGAAGCAGGCAGGGGCGATGGGTGGATGTCGTCTGTCATGAACATATCCATTGCTGTGACACCCAAGAAGATTTAATAAGTTGTGTTAATGAAGTTGTTATAACCAGAACATGTAAGGAAGTGGACAACTTTCACAAATAAAGCAAGCATCTCTGATGTAAATAGAAGGGGGAAATGAGAGGATTTTTAAATAATATACTTATAGCCACTTCAGAAAAAGAGATGGAAATTTTTCTGGAAGAGTTTTGTTTGAAAACTGGAAAATAAAAAAATTTCTGTCCTAAACCATGTTGTCATGCTAACATAAATTTAAAAGTCAAATGCTTATAAATAAATCATCTGTAGCACTTGAAGCCAGAGAATTGAACAATTTTTAGTAAAAAGTAAAAAGACTGACCACAGTCAATCCAGACATGAAAGTAGGCTTCTTTAGTAAACAAAGTATCCAGGATTGGTAAGGACAGGGCAGTGGGAACCTATGATGAGTACCAATCTTGGAGATAAATTTTAAGTTCAGTAGCTATGGTCAAGGAAGTCATAGAACAGCAGTTCTCATACATTTTGATTTCAGAACCAAAATACTCTTTAAAAACATTTCTATGTGAGTTATACCTATTGGAATTTATTAAAATAGAAATCAAAGCTGAAATTTTATAAATATGCATTTATTTTAAAGAACAATAAAATCCCATACATATTAACATAAATAATAATTGTATTAAAATAATATACTGTTGAAAACAAGAAAATTGTGGCATAATCATATTGTTTTACATTTTTACACATCTGTCTAATGTCTGACTTAATAGAGTCTCATAGCTGTTTCTGTATTCAATAAGTTGCAATATGCTGTTTGTTATAGGAACAAGAAGAAAATAATCTCATTTCCTACAAATATGTAGTTTAAAAAGAGAAGATTTGTGGACTACCTAATGGGTTTCAAGGGCCTCTAGGAGTTATCAAACCATATTTTAAGAACTACTGACATAGACAGTAAGAATAAATTACTATGTAAAATATGTACTTATGTATGAAACAGAGAGGTGCATGATCTCTTTTTAAACCAAAGTAACTATAAAATAGAGATTGCAGGAGCAAGAGGTGGGGAGAGAGAAGTGGAAGACTTCTTTCTTGGATAGAACAATAAGACTGAGAAAGATATGGTGTTACAAGGTCTATTTCAGGAGGAAAGCAACTATTTCTGGAGAAAATATGAAATTGAAAGAAGACTTCAATGGCTGGAAGAGCTATGGCAAAGAAAGAAAATGGAAGAGTACTTTCTACAATTGTAGCTATAGCTGTAGAAGACAAAAAAGATGTAGGACTTGGAAAGCCAAGGAAGTAAAGATTTTTATTACTTAAAAAAAAAAAAGCTGCTATAGCCACAGAAGCCATGAAGATAGAAAATCTTTCAGTGGCTAGAGCAAAAATGACTAGCAAAACCAGAAAACTTCCTTTGTAATCACAATGGAAATGACCATACTAGACTTATCATATAACAAAAGCAGCTAATGCTTAGGAAAGACAAAGAAGAGGAAAACTTTCTTTCATGACTAAAGACTTTGCCAGGGAAAGACAGATTTCATTCATGATCACAGCAAGTGTGACTGGAGAAATAATAGATTTAGGCAAATTGTTTGGTTGCCAAAGTAGCTATAGACGAGAAAAACAGAATTGGAAATTTGTATGTGATAAAAATAGGTATGGCAGAACAGGCAGGGATTAAGAAGATTTCTTAAATACTAAATCAGAATGAGTGTAGAAAGTCTGCTCTTACAATCAAAACATCTGTGACTTGAGAAGTCATGATGGTGGAAAAATAATTTTGTGATAAAGACAGTTAAAGTTGGAAAAGACAAGAGTTTAGAAGATTTTTTCTTCATGTAAGGAGCTGTAAAAGATACGGTGTTTAAAGAGTAATTTCATAACCAGAGTAGAGAGTCTTTGAAAGGTATGAGAGATGAATGACTTCTTTCATTATCAAAGCAGACACTCCTGGGAAAATCATGGAGGTGTAAGAATTATTTCTTGGCCAAAGGTAGAAAATTTTTTTCTGACCAAATTTGGTGATCCTATGGACAGTAAGTAGTAGAAAAATTTATCTGAGCAGGGTGGATATGGATTGGGAAGACATGGCAATGGAAGCCTTCTTTCATTATCAAGCAATTTCAGTTAATGAGAAAAGGGATTTGGAGGACATTCTACAACTATAGTAATATACTGCTAGTGAAGACCCAGAAGTTGAATACCTCTTTCCTGTCAAGAGTAAATATGGTTAGGAAAGACATAGTGATGGATGATTTCCTCCATCACCAAAGTAGCCACAATAGGAGAAGATATGAAAAGAGAGGACTTCATGTACTGCCAGAGTATCTAGGAATTGAAAAAACATGGATGTAGAAAAATTCTACCATGATCAAAAAACTATGAGTGGAGAAAACATTTTAGTGGATGGTCACTTTTGCAACCAAAGTCTCTAATAATTTTACAAGACCTAGAGTAGGAATATCCTTTTTATAGGCAGAGTAGTCACTCTGGGGAAGACATTGATATGAAAGACTTATTTAATAAGATATGGTTAGGAAAGAAATGGAGGTGGAATGTTTATCATCTATGGTGAAAAATACAGAATGTAGAAAACATTTTCTGAGACATACATGAAGATGGAAGCCATCTTTCATTACCAAGACAGTTACTACTGGAAAAAAAACATCACTGAAAGAGTTATTTATGAACAAAACACTTGTGGCTTTGGAAGATATAAAAATGGAAAATTTTAAGAACTATCAAAGCAGGTATAACTGGGAAAGACAAGAATGTGAAATAAATATCATAAATTCAGGGCAGTTATAACTTGGGAATATATAAATATTGAAGACTTATTTTGTGACCAAAATAAATATGGCTGTAGAAAACAAGTAATTACAAGATTTCCCTCTTGACTAGAATAAATAAAGATGGTAAAGATATAAAAATGGTAAACGTCCTTCATAACCTACATAACATGACCACTGCAGAAGAGGTGGAACTGAAAGTTTTATTTCTTGGCCATAAATGACTGGATAAAAACTAGATATAAAGAATTATTTCATGAACAAAGTATAAATAACTTTGCTTAGAAAAGGAGGAATGCAGAGGATATTTTTCATGATTAATGTAACTCTGGCTACAGAAAACATTAGATGGAAAGATTTCTACATCATGTTTGACAGTTGAAGCAAAATATTATAATAACATCGATAGTTATGGCTCTCAATAAATGTACGTGAACTATTTAAGACAATTATATTACAAATGAGGGAGAGTAATAGTATATAAAGGGAGGTAAAATGTTTATGCTTCACTAAAACTTATAAAATTCCCATCTTTTCACAGAAACTGTCAGAATTCTGGATAACAAAGGTTTATAGCAACAAAGCAAATGTTGAATCAAGAAAAAGGCAACTTAAAAATGGTAGGAAAACTCTGTGGTATTTTTAATTGCTCTTGCTCTCATCTCTCCCCTCACCAAGTTTGGCAACAATTTTGAAGATGGGTGCCCATGTTATCAGTGTGGGATCTTGGTTCTTGGTTCTAGAGGGAGCCAAACAAACCTTATTCAAAAATAATGGTGTTTCTCTGTTCTAAACTCTCTGAGGGATACATGGAGGACTCATACAAGGCAACTAATCCTATGTCACCTAACTGGGAACCCACTTGGAACAGAAAAAAGGCAGGCATTGCTCAAAAACATTGTAAGGCAATTAAAAAACCCAGAGCATTAAGGAGCATAAGATTACAGTTGAGGTATACAACAGACCACCATGGGGAGAAAGCCATGGAGAGAGTTTCTTTGGAAAATTAGGACATTCAAAATTTCTAAAGTATACTGAAGAATTTAGAAAGTCACACACTTTACAAGGAAAGGACATATGCTTAGAAAAGACCTGAGAAGACTCTAAGCTTTCACCACTGACTGATCTATAAGTTCAGTACAGTAAATAAGTAAAAACTGAAGCAAAATTATGAATAACCAGGCTAAATTTTAAAGGAGGGCCCAGAACAAAATCAACCTGCAAAGACTAGGAAAGGTGTTTTCTTCCTTTTTTTTAAAGCTACTGAAGTTCAAGAAAATCTCAACCACAACATGGGTTGAACACAAGCTAAGTTTTCAGTAACTAAGAACAGCAAACCTTAGGGGGCAGGGAGAATCTAAATTCCAGAGTTACCACAATAAAATATTTGAATATCACATATTCAACAAAAAAAAATCATAAAGCAGAGAAACAGAAAAGTATGGTCTATTCAAAGGAAAAAATTAATTGAAGCAAACTGTTCCTGAGGAAACTCAGCCATTTAAAAAGACTTAAATTAATTGTCTTAAATATACTCAAAAAGTTAAAGAAAATCAGAAACAAATAACTAAAGTAAACAAGAAAGACAATGCATGAACAAAATAAGAATATGAATAAAAATATTGAAATTATAAAAAGAACCAAATAAAAATTTTGAAGCTAAATGCATAATAACAGAATTAAATTAGTCACTAGAGAGGATTAACAGTAGAGATGAGCAAGAAGACAAAAATCACCAAATTTGAAGATAGGAAAATTGAAATTGTTCAATCTGAGAAGCAGAAATAGAAAAAAAAGAAGAAGAAGAAAAGTTAACAGAGCCTAAGGAACATGTGGGACACTATCAAGCAGATCATCACAGGTATCATAGCAATTTTAAAAGAAGAAGAAAGAATGAGGCAGAAAGATCATTTGAAGAAATCATAGCAATCATAGCCAAAAACTCCTATAATTAATGAAAGATATAAATCAATACATCCAAGCTCAAAAGTTCTAAAAAGGAAAATTTCAGAGATACTCACACACACACACACACACACACACACACACACACACACACACACTAGCAAACCCACTTCTGGGAATATACCTGGAGGAACTCAAATCACTCTACAAAAACAGATACCTGCACACGCATGTTTATTGCAGCACTATTTGCAATAGCAAAAACATGGAATCAACTGTGCTGCCCATTGAAACTGGATCAGATTTTTTAAATGTGGTACATATACATGATGAAATATCACACAGTCATAAAGAAGAACAAAATTATGGACTTTGCAGCAACTTGAATAAATTGAGTCTATAATACTCAGTGATTTATCACAGAAACAAAGAACTGAGTACCACATGTTCTCGCTCATAAACGTACCTTAAACATTTACCATAATACTATAAGAAAGGGATTGGCAGTAGCCAGAAACTGTCAGGGAAGGGAGGGGGACCACATAACATCAATAAGGGTACCTGATCTCAAACCAGGCTAAGTGGGGACCAAAGGGAGGCCCAAACTTTACCTGTATGATAACCACTTATATATCTAATCCTGAATTGTACCCCACATCTTTAAAATTAAAAAATAAATTGAAAAAAATGTTTTAAAGAAAGCAGCAAGAAATAAATGATACATCACATACAAAGGACATAAAATAAGATTAAAAACTTATATCTCATCATAAAATATAGAGTACAGAAGGCAGTTAAATGATATTTTTTAAGTGGTGAAAAAATTGTAAGCCAATGTTATGAATTGAATTGTGTTCCCTCAAAATTTATATGCTGAAGCCCTAGTCCCCAATGTAATTTTATTTAGTGATACAGGACCTTTTTTCTTTTTTGAGTTGGAGTCTCACTCTGTCACCCAGACTGAAGTGCAGTGGCACGCTCCCGGCCACTGCAGTCTTGACCTGCTGGGCTCTGGCAATCCTTCCACCTCAGCCTTCCAAGTAGCCGGAACTACAGGCGTGCGCTACCACGCCCGGCTAATTTTTTATTCATTGTAGAGACGAGGTCTTGCCAAGGTCTTGAATCCGCAGGCTCAGGCAATCCACTCGCCTCGGCCTCCCAAAGTGCTGGAATTACAGGCTGAGCCACCAAGCCCAGCCATACAGGGTCTTTAAAGAGGTAATTAAGAATAGACACTTCTGAAAAGAAGACTTACGAGCAGCCAACAGATACATGAAAAAATGTTCAGCCTCACTAGTCATCAAAGAAATGCAAATTGCTAAAAAGAAAAAAAACAAGCAGCCTCATTGCAAAGTGGGCAAAAGATATGACTAGACATTTCTCAAAAGAAGACATACGAGCAGGCAACAGGTAACATGAAAAAATGCTCATCCTCACTAGTCATCAAAGAGATGCAAATTAAAGCCACACTGAGATACCACCTAACTCCAGCCAGGATGGCCATCATCAATAACTCAAAAAACAACAAATGCTGGAGAGTATGCGGGGAAAAGCGAACACTTCTACATTGTTGATGGGAGTGTAAACCAGTACAACTTCTGTGAAAAACAGTTTGGCGATTCCTGAAAGATCTAAAAATCAATCCTCCATATGACCCCACAATTCCCCTACTGGGAATATACCTGGAGGAACTCAAATTGCTCTATGAAAAAGATACCTGCACATGAATGTTTATTGCAGTAGTATTCACAATAGCAAAAACATGAAACCAACAGTGCTGCCCATCAAAAGAGGACTGGATTAAAAAAATGTGGTACATATACATGATGGAATATTACACAGTCATAAAGAAGGACAGAATTATGAACTTTGCAGCAACTTAGATGGACAGAGTCTATAATACTGAGTGATCAATCACAGAAACAAAGAACTGAGCATCTCATGTTTTCATTCATAAGGGGACCTTGAACAATGATCAAAATACTATAAGAAAGGGATTGGCAGTAGTGGGAAACTGCCAGGGAAGGGGGTTACAATTCATCAACAAAGGTACTTGCGTAATGAACATCTGTACACCTAACCCTGAATTGTACTCCACATCTTTAAACTATAAAATAAAATATCTAGCTGCACTATTTACAATAGCAAAAACATAGAACCAACTGTGCTCCCAATCGAAACTGTACTGGATTTTAAAAAATGTCACGCATCTGCCTGGGCAGTGAGACCTCATCTCTACAATAAATCAAAAAAATCAGCTGGGCGTGGTAGCATATGCCTGTAATTCCGGCTACCCAGAAGGCTGAGGCGGAAGGATCGCCGGAGCCCAGCAAGTCGAGGCTGCGGTGGCTGGGAGTGGCCACTGCACTCCAGTCTGGGCGACAGAGTGAGACTCCAACTCAAAAAAATAAAATAAAATGTCACGCATATACATGATGGAATGTTATGCAGCCATAAAGAGGAACAAAATTATGGACTTTGCAACAACTTGGATGGATTTAGAGTCTATAATACACAGTGGTTTATCACAGAAACAAAGAATTGAGTACCATATGTTCTCACTCATAAGCGGACTCTGAACATTTACCATAATACTAGAAGAAAAGATTGACAGTAGCCAGAAACTGCCAGGGCAGGAAAGAGGTGGCACATAACATTAACAAGGGTACCTGATCTCAAACCAGGAAAAGTGGAGACCAAAGGTAGGCCCAAACTTTACCTGTACAATGACCACTCGTATACCTAATCCTGAATTGTACTCCACATCTTTAAACTAAAATAAATTTTTTAAAAAGAGAATAAACAAGGTCATGGAGAGGGGACTAATTCAATAGGTCTGGTGTTCTCATAAGAAGAGGAAGAGACACCAGGAGTGTGCATACCCAAATGAAAGGCCATGTGAGAACACAGCAATAAAACAGCCATTTTCAAGCCAAGAAGGAAAGGCAACAGAACATTGGATATATTCCACCAGAGGAGTCTCCATGGAACTGATCCATCTATCACAAAATTCTCAGGTGTATATCTTCCCTTTCCCTGCCATCCAGCCAGACTACAAAAAGAGAACATACCTGCCATATGTATAGGTGCTAGCCTATTATAGATAACTAAAGGCTTGCAAAAAAGGTTTTGCTTACTCTTACTCATTCCATAGTCAAGAAGTTCTTCTTATGGTCAAACCTGCATCTTTCTTGGATGCCAACAAAGCCCAATTTCATCAGATGGTCTGTCTGCCTGGGCTTTGGCTTGAGGTTTAGGAATACTTAATCATGATATATCAGTTCCCCTTGACTCATTCTTCTAATGACCCTGAGATGGGGTGAGCCTCTAGTAAGAGCTTGGGAAGGGGTAGTTCCAAGATGCTTATCCCTACTAACTTCTTAAGTAATCCATTCACACCCTGGAGCCAAAGTCCCCATTAGTCTGGCCTTATCTGGTATATCTGTCCCTGTTGTTCTTGGTCAAGAAGGTATTTACACAGCCGGGCTCGGTGGCTCAGCCTGTAATCCCGCGCCTTTGGGAGGCTGAGGTGAGTGGATTGCCTGAGTCCGCGGGTTCGAGACCCGCCTGGGCAGCGAGACCTCATCTCTACAATAAATCAAAAAAATCAGCCGGGCGTGGTAGCGCATGCCTGTAATTCCGGCTACTCGGAAGGCAGAGGCGGAAGGATCGCGGGAGCCCAGCAGGCGAGGCTGTGGTGGCCGGAAGCGGCCACTGCACTCCAGTCTGGGCGACAGAGTGAGACTCCAACTCAAAAAAAAGAAGGTATTTACAGCAAACATTTTTATGGTTTTGAGCAGGCTCAGCAGGGAGCAAAGCTGAAGACTCATAGTAGACAGGTGCAGAGAAACTGAAAGTAGAGGATTTCAGTCACTGCCCTTAAGGCACAAACCGTAAATTTGAAGATTAGAAGTAAGGAGTGAAATGTGACAACTAAGAAAAAAGATCTAACTTTAAAAAGTGACCAACTTAAAAAAAAAACATTTCAAATTTAAAATAAAAATTTAAAAAAGACTATTTCATTAATTGTTTGCATGTCAGAGAAACAGCCCAAGAAACTGCTTTATGTCTTGGAGCTAAATTGTTGCCTCAAAGATTTCCACACAGTTCCCAAGTGCTAGATATAGATATAGATGCAGATAGATACAGAGATAGAGATATAAGATGTATATCTCACAGACCCTGCAAATGGTTCTTAAAAAAGACAATAGGACTGGGAAGATATGACCTTATAACAGCAGACTTTGAAGACTAAGGCCCAGTTAGCTGATCCAAGTTCAGGATAAGTCAGCAAACTATAAAAATGGTAGGTTATATTAACAGAAGCATGATACTCATAATTAGGGAAATGATAATTTCATTCTATTCTAAGTTGTTAAGACCACACCTGAGAACATTGTTTTTACTGCTGGATACCATACTTTATGACTGATAAAGATAAGTCAAGGCAGAATTCCAGACTACCAAAAAAAAAAAAAAAAACAGAAGAAATGTACACTTGCAGACAAAGTCCAGTCAGGAGAACTAAGGAAGAAGAGGTAACCATGGCCAGAAAAAAACACAGCAATTAAATTCTAACCAGCAAGCTATGTCATGGCTGCTTTAAAAATAGAAACCTTTTGAGAGGGAGACTCAAAATAACAATTGGCTGTAAAGGTCCCTGTTCCTGAGTGGCCGAGAAATCTAAACGTTAGAAGACACCTTGGAGAGCATATACTTCATCTACTGATTTAGTTCTACCTTTGAAACTATTTTCTGCAATGTTGGGAATATTTGTCCATAATATGCTAATTTCAAACTGTCAGTCACTTTTAACAAACTTTATACTTGAGTGACATCTTTTACCTATAAGACAACTAGCTAGCCTTCCTCACTAGGGCAGAGATCTTTTACACCATTGCAATGTACTTCATTTGAATACTACTTTTCATGCCAACTACAGGTCAACCTTCAGGGACTTCTTGTTCTCTGTTTCTTTCCACAACTTTTGTCACTGTGTTCAATTGTCTGAGGTACTCAGAGCAGTATAGGCTGACTTCCAATTATCCCTCCAAAAGTTAAAAGACTTGTATAAATGACTGCATGGAAAAAGTACTCCCATGGAATCCTACTTCCTTAGAAATAAGATGTGGCTCCTCAACCAGTTCCTTTCTTCAAGTAAATTCCATAGCCTTTTAGTTAAAGCTATCACATATTCACAAAATCTACCTTATATTACACAGATCCCCACTAAATTCAGTCCCATACTCTAGTCATCACTAAAAATGCCATTATTTGTCCAATTAAAAGTATAAGATGGATATATACATAGGACTTTTTATCCATACAAGAGAGCATAAGCTCATATCTCTTTCCTTTTCCCCACTAAGTACAAATTTAAAAGACAAACAAAGGAAAACAGAAAAGCAGAACTTGTTAGGGACTTCCCGCCACAGGCCTGCAGGAAAAACACAGTGCCAGAGTACCTTACATCATGCTACTCAACAGAATAAAGTAGCATTTTCTGACCCCCAACTTAACAATAGAAGGTGATATAGATAGGTTAATTCTTCCTCCAGGTCACACAGAGTCCTGCCTGTAACACCAGACTAAACCCGCACCACAAGCAGGAGAAATTGATCTTTCCACTGACAATAGGTAGCCAGAGGAAGCACTTACCTTCCCTGCAGGGTCTGAAACTTTCCATCACCACCGAGAGACATTGAGTGGTTGTATGGCACTGACAAAATAATCCCACCATAACAAGAACCTTGGTAGGAAGCATTCTTCGTCCCCATAGGCCAGAAAGTCCATTCTCCCAACTTAGAAACACCAGACAGCCCTGCCTGGTGAAGCCCCTTCTGCCCCTTCAAGCAGAACCAGCTGAGAACAATGGGAGTCCCAGTAGCATAAGATAAACCAAGCAGATCAGAATATCACTGAAAATGTTCTGGAAACTAGACTGCTACTGAAACGACAGCTCACAAAAATAAGCAAGGAAGACCTGTGTGTGAACTTAAATAAGCTGACTACCTGCTAAAATTAAACATGTAAATAAGATCCAGAATCTGTTAATATAACAGACAAAATTCCCAAAATACAATTTAAAAAATCTTCTGCCATACCAAAAATAAATAAATAAATAATAGCAATTTAAATGAGAAAAAACAATCAACTGATATTAACACCAAGATGAATCAGATGTTGGAATTATCTGACAAGGATTTTATTTTATTTTTTTACCTTATTTTATTATAAAGATGTGAAGTACAAGTCAGGATTAGGTACATAAGTAATGTATGTGTAGGTGAAGTTTAGGCCTCCAACTGGTCCTCACTTCCCCTGGTGAGGGGAACCCTATGTGTTGTTATATGCCTTCCCTTCCACCCTCCCCTGGCAGTGTCCGTGATTGCCAATCCCTCCCTTGTGCTATTGTGATTAATGTTCAGGTCCCACTTATGAGTGAAAAGATGTGGTATTCAGTTCTTTGTTTCTGTGATAGATCATTCATAATGATTGACAAGGATTTTAAGTCATAAAGTAATCCAACAAGCATTACAAATTCTCCTAAAATACATGAAGACGTAAAATGTCAGCATATAAATAGAAATTATAATAAAGATAAAAAGTAAATTATGGAACTGAAAAAGAGAATTTTTTAACAGAATTGACATAATTTTTGTTTTTAGTCCTAGTCTCACTCTGTCACCCAGGCTGGAGTGCAGTGGCAGCTCATGGCCACCACAGTCTCAACCTGCTGGGCTCGGGCAATTCTTCTACCTCCTCTTTCCAAGTAGCTAGAACTACAGGCATGCACCACCACTTCCGGCTCAGAATTTTTCTTAACTCACTGGATAGGCTCAATAGTCAAGCATAGATGTCAGAAGATAGAATCAATGACTTTGAGACCATATCAATAGAATTTACACAATCTGAACAACAGAGAAAGAATAGACTGGAGAGAAAATGAATAGAGTCTTAGGGAGTTGTGAAACAGTAGTGAAAGACTCAACGTTTATATGATCAGGTCTCAGAAGAAGAGGAGAAAGAGTAGAGTGGAAAATTTCCCAAATTTATTGAAAGACATAAACATACAGATTCAAAAAGCTAAGTAAATCCCAGATATGAGAAGCCAAAGAAATTCATGTCATGACACATTATAATTAAACTTCTAAAAACTAAAGACAAAGAAAAAAATTGGAATGAAAAAACTTAAACAATCCTATACTTACACAGCTATCATTGTTGGTTTCTCTACCTCAAGATCTGGAAAACATTTGATCCAAAGACAATGTTTACCAATAATTTTCTCCCGTACCTCATAGTCACCTTTCACTTCAGTGCCATTTCCATGGTATCTGAAAAATTGGGATGCAAATATGCTCAGACTTACTGGTACCTGCAGTTCTAACTCAGTACATACTTTTTCTGTCACCCAGGCCAGAACTCTTCATGTTTATTCCCAACACTATCCTGTCCTGTGTTTTATGTCCTCGGGCATTTTTCAAGTTCCAGAACTTTCACCTTCTCCCCTGAGAAGATGATGCCATCATTCATTAGTTTTGTCTGCTAAGATATTTTCCACCTTGTCAGCCTGCATTCTACCACTCCTTATTAATCTCATGTCATTAGTCTTCTTCTCTTGGTACCAGTCCAAATAATTGTTTTCAATTTCTCATATTTGTGAGCTGTTATTATATCCCCCTCCTCCCTCTCAGACCTTGGCAGGCAGTAAGCCAGTATTCCTATCCTAAGAGGCTTCAAGCTGTCTTCATTCACCAGGAAGTCCAAGACTCTTTTTGGCTGGTCCCAGTTATCATTCAATAACTCTCTTGAAATTCTCCAATTTTCTGGCATCTATTTAAAGGCAGGACACAGCTGGGCCTTCCCTGATTACCTCTAGTAGCAGAACAGTACCAGAATCAACAGGGTATTCCATGACAGCGGAATTCAACAATTGATGAAAAATATCACATTTGACCTTTTTAATTTCTCTAATCTTCCTGCACCTCTATTCATTCCTTGGTTTCTCAGGGGAAAATGATTTAGGATGAAAATCAGAAAGTTAGGCCAACTTGTCTTTCATTCTCATTTCATCCTATATACTCACATGCTGCTGTTAATACCCCCTGTTGCAGAAGAAATTTATCTGATAAATGCATTTATATAAAAATGTTAAAGAGGTAAGATCATATCTCTTCACGAGTTATTGCATTTTGAAAGAAGCTGGGGGAAGGCAATGACAAACCTAAAACCAGAGTATATGACTAAATTGACGATTCAGAAAAAAAAAAGACTTTGGTCCATCAGAAGGGCAATGTGATGAAAACAGAAAAGAGTTATAATGGAAGACTGCCATGAATTTACCCCTAAGGACTTAACACACACAGTGTAAACTTGGACAAGTCATTTCAACTTTCTGGGCCTTGGAGGACACTCACTGGTATGAAAGGACTTAGACAAGCTGGCATTAAGGTTTCTTCCAGTGCTTAAATTTTATGAATTTCCAGTGATGGAAAGGCTTCAAATTATACCATAAAAGATATTTTAGCTGCTTATGAACAAATATGGTTACGGATATGAGTCTTTATCTTCCCCAGCTATGACAGAACAGAGAATAAGAATTAATTCAATTTAGAGCTATTTGAAAAAACTTCAGAAAGGGCAAGTACAATTTTTTTCCAGGTGGAAAATAATAGAGAAGGATATTCCAGGTAAAGCATATGAAATAATATACCAGTAAGTAAGGATACGCTATATTGAAGAAATAAAGGAATGGTTGGGTAAGGCTGGAGAATTGGATAGTTGAACCTAAGGTAGATTAGGTTCAGACTGTGAAGGGCACTGAATGTTATTCCAAGTGTTAGGAATTAATCCTATGGGCAATGAGTAGCCACTGAAGATTTACAAACTAGCAAGTGACATGATTACATCTGTGCTTTAGTAGAAAACCTCTGGCTTCAGTGTAAAGGACAGATTTGAGGAGAGTGGCTTGGAGGCAGAAAGATTTCTTAGGAAGTTATTGCAGAAATCTAAACAGCAAATGATAAGAGCCTGAATCTCTCTCTTCCTAAAATAAAATGAGGAAAGGTATGAAGCAGAGAAAGATGGGTGGTACTTTGGGAAGAAAGCAGTATCAAGTTCACCATGAGGCTCTCCCTAAACCTTCTCAGGGAAAGAACAAAGCCTTACACTTCTTTCTGTTTCCCACAATGCCAAGTTCTATACTGGAACCACAAGAGGCATAGGACACACCAAGCCCCAAAAGTTGATGACTCACGAAGTCCTTGGTTCTACTAAGTGTTCCGAGCTATCTTTCACTGGAGGTAACACAAAATTAAGCATGGGGGAGACTACACAGAGATATTTTAAGTGAGTCAAGAAGTCTGATATGGATAACTTTGAGCTCTTGTTTTCTTAATAAAGGATTAATTTGTTAGTCTCTACTAACAAGGCAGGACTAAGCTTTAGTAAAAGACTTATAGGCCTTCAAGCAAGATTGTCATATATCTTTGGATTAGAACGCTTGTTTCTTGGACCATATTATCTGTTGTTACTTATTATCAAAAATATACCTTACAGTTTATTTAACTAGTCACATTCCAGCATAATACAGGGACCTCTTCCATAACATCCCTGACAAGTGTTTAGGCATCTGCCTAAAATTCCCCAAGGATGGAATAGCGAGTGCTTCCCAAGGCATCATGATTCAGAACATAAGGGCAGAAGGACTTTAGGTATTTTATGACCTAAATGAACAAATTTTCTAAAGACAAGGAACTACTTTGAGCATGTAAAAGTTTGTTCTTGGACCTTGCCATACCTTACCTTCCAGCTTAATAGCACTCTGTTTATATGATAATCGCAAATAACAAATTTGTATAACGCATTCATTATTTTGTCAATACTTATTGAACTTTTACTATGTGCAGGGCATTGTTGTGGTGGGGGAGGTGATAGGAGAAAGTGGCAGAATGAGGATAGAGGGATAGAAGATGAAATCAGATAGAGACATCATCCTCAATGAGTTTAACATCTAGTAGGACCAGATCACTGGCGCCAAATATGTCACAAGCCATTGGTGCCGAAGATCATTTACCAAATAGGTACAATTAAGAACATGGCTTACCCTATTGAGAAGAAAGAACAAAACCAACTTTCCCAAGAAAACTTTTAAATTTACCCAGTGGCTTAACACATGATGAAAAGTGTTTATCTCCTCCTTTGTATTTTTGTCGGCAAACCAATACCACTCTATGACTGGTTTGCA
The DNA here is from genome assembly GCA_027257055.1 of Cephalopachus bancanus. NCBI lineage: Eukaryota > Metazoa > Chordata > Mammalia > Primates > Tarsiidae > Cephalopachus > Cephalopachus bancanus. The sequence continues at coordinate 701,432 of JAPVLO010000790.1, read as the reverse complement.
GACTGGCATAGAGAATGATGGCCCCAAAATGTCACCCTCCTTTGGGCCCATTAGTCGTGAACACTGTCTAGTAGAGAAACTAGATTTGAAAACGCTTTCTTAAGGACTCTAGTATTTGTTGATGATAGCCAATCTGAAGGATATCTAAAAACATTACTCTCTGCTGGTACTTCAGAGCTCTCTAGTTTCCCCAAACTGCCAATAAATGCTATTAGCATTTGTAAGAAGGGGCAAAAGAGTATTATATTACCATATATCTGTTTGTGACCTATCAAAGTCCAAATATCTTTATTAGCAGGAGTTTCCTGGCTTGCCTTCCATCAACTTGACTGTTATTCTCCAAGAAATAACTACCTCCTATGTTTCAAAATCATTTGTATCTTATAATTCTCTTTCTCAGTATGAAAAAAATCCAAGGTGTTGTGGTGAAATTTTCCAACTGGATTTAAAATTTTTCTAAGTGCTCTATTAATTACATATGAGCTAAGCAGATGGAACATAATCTAAGTTTGTCTTAATAACTCAAGGTTACTATTATAAACATGGATCACTATGCTATACTTTGCTACTCTCAGATGTTATTGAGGTGTGTAGGAAAGTTAGCCCCTAAGTTGACTAATTGCAGACTGTTATACCTAAATAATTCTCTCAACATTTATCTCCTCCTCACTGTAAGCTGTCCCTTGCTGCTGTCAGCATAGTTGACTCTAAATAAAATGACTGCTTTCGTTATAATAGATTAACTAGTTATCTTATTAACTAATCCAACTAAAAAGTTAAGGATAAAAACAGTACAGGATCTGCCAGCCTTAAATGAATCTAAACTCCTACCAAGCTATGTTCTCAACCTGTATTGCCTCTCAAAATAGTAAGTTCTATGTGCCCATTAAGCCTTTTATTTTCCTAAATTTACTTGAAATTTTAGTATGCAGGAATACAGGTAGCTCAGTGAAGAAGGATTCTAAACTTTGGTAAACAAACACAAGTTCACCTAAACCACCCCTTTACAGACTGCAGTGATAAACTTCTTTCACTGCTGTCTTTCTGAATAACAAGGGCCCATCTTTTGGGATTATTCTTATACGAGGTCATATATTATATGATCCTTATATCATATCTGTCACTACTGGTATTTTTGCTGTCATTTTTCTTTTATCACTTTTTTTCAGGATCAATACATCACTCTCAAGGCACGGTGACAAGGTATTAGAGCAATGCTTTGCTACACTAGAAACTCCAAATGATATCAGTGTCCTTCACTTGTCACTTAGTAGATGTCATTTTGCATCCTTCTTTACCTTTGTATCATCAATTACAGTCAATATTGAGAATTTAATAGGTGAGGGACACACAGAGAAATAAGCACGTATTTTCCATGGCACTATTAATTTCATATACCTTACCTACATTATCAGATGATGTATTCCAACTTTTGGTTTGGAAAATATGGTCACCATAGGTACAAGGCATACATGAAAAAAATTGTACACTATATGATTAGACTGTTGAAATTCATTACTATAGATAAAGTGAACTTAAAAGGCTGGAGTAGTTCAAAGAAAAGATAGACTAATGTGACCCAAAGAAACTAGAGGGTCTTCACAGAGAAGAGTAGGCTGAGCTGGGTCCTGAGAGATGGGTCATATCTGGATACAGTAGGGATGGAAATGAGAGGTGAGAGCTATCATCTCAGCAGATTAAAGGGCCCATCTATATGACTGTCAAATATTATTCAGCAGCACCTTACAATACCAGCCAATTCCTGGGCACCTATGCTAGATTCTGAGGTCAATTGTTAGAAGACTCTGACAAGAGGTTGCACTAGTTCCCCACGTCTTTAAAATAAAAATAAATAAGAATAAATAAGTTAAAGAAGGCTTTGCCCAATTACTCAAAGATTTCCCTCTTGGCCCCACATTCCATCTTGTCAGCTCATTCCCTGGTCTCATCTTATTGGGCTTCCTGGGCTGGTTCAGTTCCATTAGCAATCAGAAGTTGACCAAATCAGTTTAGTTGTTTAGATAAACTGAAATATTCCAATCTGAGAGAGTAAAGAATTCCCATCAGTGACTTAATATGATCTTAACATTCAAAGGTTAGACTAATTCAACATTTTTTCATTATCCCCAAATTGCTTACATACATAATAACCCACAACAGACAATGTTGACATAAACCAAGCTGTAAATTATTTCAAAATAGTAAATGAAAATAAGATAAAGACAGACAGGAATCAAATATATATATTAAACAATTGAACCATGTATATACTCAGACCTATTAGCAGGGAAGTGGGCAGGTAGAGACAAGAAAGTTTCATGTTTAGACAAAATGAGATTGGTAAATTTACCCCATTTTTATAACCTAGGAAAGTTTAGGGGAGTTCAGATATCAAAAACTACAAGGCTCAAGTCAAGTGAGCTGGGGAAAAGGGAAAGGAAGTTTGAGCTAAAGCTTGTGAACAGGAATAAGAAATTTTAAATGTGGCTTTAGAGCATCTAACAAACAAGAATATCTTTATTCCTATGTGTTGGCTTCTTTTCTTCCTAGTGCTTCTTAAAATGAGTACATCCAAAGCCCTGGATCACTAAGCAGCTGGCAAAAATCCAGGAATTCATGACAGCTATGAAAAAGTAATACTATTATTATTAGAATTATGATTCATATCTAGACATATAAACAGATAAGTAGAATTGCTAAAACAAATGTTGCGATCCTGGGATGTCATAGGGATGACCAGTTAACATCTTGATGTTTTGCTATAGGCATCTTGCTAGTAGCATATATGTTACAGGCATTGTGAACAATTTCTAGGAATGACTTACAAACATTATACACATTGCCTAGGAATTGTTTACAATTCCTGATTTAACATTCTGCCTGTAACATAAATACCAGTTAAAATGCAAGGAATCTGATCATACACAGAAATCAAATTAGAAGGCAGTATTTCAACAAGATTGTCATATAACCAAATGATTGATTTTCATATGAAAAATGTAACATAGCATAGGTAACAGTCAAATAAGTATACAGTACATTTTAAAGATTTGTATGCAAAATACTATGCATGAAGTAACTAAAAGAATCTAAGCACAAAAAATGGATTCAGTGCTTTTTAAATAAGCTAATTTTATAACTACTTAATGAGTTGTATAACCATAAATCCAAACATATAGCAGATATATATTTTAAAATCTGTTTTTTCATTCTGTTTCTATTTTTTTCACTGTTTTTAAACATACTAAATTTTAATTTAATATTCATTTAAAAACATACCAAAACTTGGACTCTCAAGTGCATACGGTACTTTTTGAAGTAGTCCACTTGGGAAGATATATACCTGTTCTGGTGATACTGCCACTGCTCAGAACATTTTTGAAATACTGCTTTTAGAACTGCCTTCAGAGCCAGTTTATGAACTATACAATAAAAAGTCACATTACTTTTTTAGTCATATTTCAAAAAATAATGCATACAATAGGAAATAGATATACAACATATTTACTATATAATTTACATAAGCCAGGTTAATCTGAGAAATAAAAAATAACAATATTGTTATTAAAACCTTCTGTCAAACCACTCTCTGAGTCTTTGCAAACAAGATGTAAGACCATCCTCTCTCTCTCCACCTAACTCTCCCTCCGAGAAGACATGTCCAGTTGAAAAATATGATCATTTGTTTCAAAAAGCTAGACTAAACTTTTCCCAATACAATTTCTTTATATAGTATATTTGGCCAGACAAGGCAGCTATACTGTAAGCTTCATGATAGCAGAGACTTTGTGTGGTTCACTGCTGTATCCCCAGTAACCAGAATAATGTTTGTCATGTTGCAGTTACTCAATAAGTATTTGTTGAATAGATGGGTTGATAAATGAATTCATGAACTTCCCTGAAGAGTTATTGTGAATCAACAAACAGATGAAAAAATGTGAAATACCAAGGTGCTGGCTATATTGAAAGTAAGGGGGACTTCGGACAAGATGGCCATGAGGCAGTTTGGTCTGTGAGACCTTCCATGGAAGAGAACACAAATAAGACTCTAGTTCTCTCCCACAAGCTGCAGCTCCCGTCTTCGGCAGCCTGCTCTTCACAGGAAGCTCAGCCGCCATCACCGGTCGAACATCACAGCAGGCTGGGCCACCACAGTAGCCACAGATGCTGCCGCTGCAGCCATCACCCCACCCATGCCTGAGACGACCCACAACCTCAGACTGTGAAGCCCCCACAAGCACGATCTACTGAGATCGCCACTGCCGGGGCTGCTGCTGCCACTGCCATGCCATGCCCCTCACCTGGAGCCAGACTCATGGAGTTCCTTCGTGTACCAGGAGGCCTGCCACCGTGGCTACCAGCTACCATTGCCCGCTCCCTACCCTCCTGGTCACGGGTTCACAGGCTTCACAGTGGCAGATAAAGATCAACTGGAGTGGTGAGACAGCACCACCTCCTGGGGATCCAAGATAACAACATCAAAAGGGGAATGACAGGAGCGTTTCCCCCTTGATAAATAGACCCAGGTCAGATCTGAGTAATAGACTGGGCAGGGAGCCCAGATCTGAACTGCCCTTCACAGCAGGCCCGGGGTAACTGACCCTAACTGTGAACAAATCTACCAGTTTGAAAAGACAGCTAGAAATCAGAGCTGAAAGGACATTGTACTTAAAGGAAGTCTCAGTGTGTGCTTGGTTGGTTCTGTTAGTTTACTGAATTTAATCTATTCCTTTTTTTAATTTCTCTGTAAACCCCATCATTGTATAGAGGAACAGCACACCAATAAGGTTGGTTAGCTTGTATGTTAGCATCATGGCATGTCTTAGTTTTTTTGTATGGTTGTTGGTTAGTCTGTAGCTGTGGTTAGTGTTTTTCTTTTTATTTGTTTTAATTTTTGTGTCTCTTTTCACTTGTCAGTCAGTATGCTCATCTGTTTTCCCACTCACTCCTCTGTCTCTCCACTCCTCCTCTTCCCTCCACTGCCTGCTCCATTCTCTTCCCTCTGTTAACTTCATATTGCTTTCAGGGAGTAAACCTACAACCCCACTGCATGGACAGATTCCAAGGCAGTGGGAAGTGGATTTCAGATTATCCCACACACCTACTGGCAGATATGGGGATCTGCACATAGATTTTGAATCACAGTGCTACACCTTAATTAAATCTCAAAATTAAATCTGCAAAAAGGACCACCCCCAACCTACAGTCCAACTCCAGAATTGAACAAAGCAAGAGGAAATATATAAGAAAGAATAGGAGATTGAACAAACAGAAGTAAAAGCAACCCCTACACCCCTGAATAACAGAATTAAAGAAGATGGGGAAGTGGAGGGAAGGAAAAAGTAGGAAGGAAAAATCTGCACAGATGAAGAAAAACCAAAAGAAGAATACGGGTCTCACACAGACCCTTGGGAAGTCAGATACTGAGAAAACAGACTTCAGAACACAAACAATGAAGAGCCCCCAGAATTACTGGTCACATGCACCAAACCCAGACATCAAAACATTAATAGAGAGAATTTAAAGATTGAGGGGATACAAGAGGAAAATAGGAAGGAGCTGATGACAGAAATAACAGCAGTAAAGAATACTGTGATGGAAATAAATAACAAACTGATAAGCAAGGAAAGCAGAATTAGACAAGCAGAAGAAAAAATCTCAGAACTAGAAGACCAAAATACAGAACTAACCTAAACTGTCAAAAATATAGAAAAGAAGCTTTAAAAGACAGAACAAAACCTTCAAGAGATGAATGATTACTTCAAGAGACCCAACCTAAGAGTAATTGTCCTTCCTGAGGCAGAGATAGTCAGAGGCCACACTGGAACAAACATTTCATGAAATCATTCAAGAAAACTTCCCTCATCTCAATAGTGATGCAAACACAAACATAAGAGATTTGGAGAAACCCTGAAAGACAACACATGAGAAGACCAACTCCCAGACACATAATAATTCACCTAAACAAAGTAGGTATAAAAGAAAAAATCCTAAAGGGAACAAGAGAAAAAGGTCAGACCACCTACCAGGGAAGACCAATTAGAATAGCAGAAGATTTATCTACAGAAACCCTCCAGGCCAGGAGAGCTTGGAACCCTATCTTCAAAGTTCTAAAAGATAAACAATTTCAACCAAGAATAACCTACCCAGCCAAGTTAAGCTTCATCAGTGAGGGAGAATTGAATCTTTCCCAGATATCCAATCCTTAAGAACCTACGCTGCAACCAGACCACCTGTACAAGAAACACTTAAGAAAGTATTGAACACAGAAGAAAAGGAAAAAAGAACAACAACGTTCTTCACAAGAATACAGGCAAAAGATTAAAAACATGCATGAACCAACTCCCAAACCAAGAGAAAGACAACAAACAAACAGGAACAACAACAACAACTCTGTAAGAACATTATGATAGGGATTGACTCTCACATTTCAATAATTAGCCTAAATGTGAATGGACTAAATGCACCACTGAAAAGACACAGAATGGCAAAATGGATAAAATATCACCAGGCAACAATTTATTGCCTTCAAGAGACTCACCTCACTAGAAACAACACTCACAGACTCAAAGTAAGAGGATGGGAAACAAATTTTCAGGCAAAGATAACACAAAAGAAAAGAGGAGTCACGATCTTAATTTCAGACAAAATACCCTTTAAGCTAATAAAAAGTTAAAAATATACAGAAGGCCACTACATAATGATAAAAGGTTCAATCCATCAACAAGAAATATCCATCCTAAACATATATGCACCCAACATAGGAGTGCCAACTTTCATAAAGCAGCTTCTAGGTAATCTCAAAAACTATACTGACTCTGACACTATCTTAGCTGGGGGATTCAATACCCCACTCACAAGCCTAGACAGATCATCAGGACAAAATATTAGCAATGAGATCCAGAACCTCAATGTGACTCTTGACCAAATGGACTTAATTGATACTTACAGAACACTCCATCCAATGAACACAGAATATACATTCTACTCATGACCACATGGAACGTACTCTAAGATTGACCACATACTTGGCCATAAATCAAGCATAAGCAAATTTTAAAAGATTGAAATTTTTCCATGCACCTTCTCAAACCACAGTGGAATAAAAATAAACATCAACACCCATAAGTTTCCCCCAAAACCCACAAAGACATGGTCACTAAGCAGCATGATGCTAAAAAACTCCTGGGTCAGTGATGAAATCAAAACAAGATTAAAAGATACCTGGAAACAAATGAAAATGAAGAAGCATCTTACCAAAATCTCTGGGATGCCATGAAAGGTGTAGTAAGAGGGAAATTCATATCCCTACAAATGCACATGAAGAAAATGGAAGGATCACAAGTTAACAGCTTAACAAGTACCTAAGGAAGCTAGAAATGCAAGACCACCAAAACCCTAACTTCAGCAGAAGAATCCAGATCACCAAAATAAAAGCCCAAATCCAGGACATAGAAGACAAAAAGATAATACAAAAAAATCAATGAAACAAAAAGTTGGTTCTTTGAAAGGATAAACAGGATTGATGGTCCCCTAGCTAGATTGACCAAGAAAAAGAGAGAAAAGGCCCAAATAAGCACAATCAGAAACACAAAAGATAAAATCACATCTGACCCTGAAGAAATACAAAAGATCATTAGAGACTACTCTGTATACTTGTATGGAAACAAACTTGAAAACCTTAAGGAAATGGAAGAATTTCTGACATCACACAACCTGCCTAGGTTGAAACAAGAAGAAATTGAGACCCTAAATAGACCAATAACAACCAAGGAAATTGACCACGTAATAAGAAAACTACCTACAAAAAAAAGCCCTGGACCAGATGGCTTTCCAGAAGAATTCTACAAGACATTTAAGGAGGAGCTGATACCAATCCTACTGAAAGTATTCCAGGTGCTAGAGAAAGATGAAACTCTCCCCAAATCATTTTATGAAGCTATCATCACATTGATACCCAAGTCAGGTAAAAACTCAAGAAAGAAAGAGAACTACAGGACAATAGCTTTGATTAATATAGATGCTAAAATTCTCAACAAGATCCTAGCTAACTGGATTCAACAACACATTTCAAAAATCATCCATCATGACCAAGTAGGCTTCATCCCTGGGACACAAGGCTGGTTCAACATTCACAAGACAATAAATGTAATTAAATACATAAACAGATGTCAAAACAAAAAGCATATGATTATATCATTAGATGCAGAAAAAGCTTTTCATAAAATCCAGCACCCCTCCTTGATAAAAATGCTCGAATATCAAGGCATACGGGGAACATACCTCAAAATAGTAAAAGCCATCTACAAGAAACCCACAGCCAGCATACTCCTAAATGGACAAAAATTGGAACCATTTCCCCTGAAAACTGGAGCAAGACAAAGATGCCCACTCTCACCCCTCCTGTTCAATATAGTATTGGAAGTCCTGGATAGAACAATCAGAGAAGAGAAGGCAATCAGGGGTATTCAAATAGGAAAAGAGGAATTCAAGCTATCTCTCTTTGCAGATGACATGATCGTGTACCTTGAAAACCCAAGAGAATCTGTCAAAAACCTCCTTACACTGATAAAGGACTTTGGCAAAATCTCAGGATATAAAATAAATATGCAAAAGACAATTGCATTTCTTTACACCAACAATAAACAAACAGAAACTCAAATAAAAACCACAATCCCATTCACAATAGCCACACACACACACACAAATGAAATACCCTGGCATCTTCCTAACCAGAAACGTGAAAGACCTTTACAAGGAAAACTACAAAACACTGCTCAAAAAAATCAAAGATGAAACAAACAAGTGGAAAAATATCCCATGCTCATGGATTGGAAGAATCAACATTGTGAAGATGTCCATCCTACCTAAGGCAATCTACATATTTGATGCAATACCCATCAAATTACCAGCAACATTCTTCTCAGACCTAGAAAAAACAATATAGGAATTCATATGGAAACACAAATGACCAAGAATAGCCAGAACAATACTCAGGAAAAAAAAAAAAAAAACAGGAAGTATCACATTGCCAGACTTCAAACTTTACTATAAAGCTACAATAATCAAAACAGCTTGGTATTGGTACAGGAACAGGCATATAGACCAATGGAATAGAATTGAGATTCCAGAAGCAAAACCCCAATTTCTCAACCAACTCATCTTCGACAAAGCCTCCACCACCCACCAATGGGGAGAGGAGAACGTATTCAGTAAACAGTGCTGGGAAAACTGGCTGACCACATGCAGAAGCCTCAGACAAAACCCCTACCTATCCCCAAACACAAAAATTAACTCTAAATGTATCAGAGATCTAAATGTAAAACCTCTAACCATAAGAACCTTATAAAATGCAGGACACACCCTTATGGAAATTGGAACTGGCATCTAATTCCTGAACAAAACCTGAAATGCACAGGTCATAAGAGATAAGATAGACAAGTGGGATCTCATTAAACTGACAAGCTTTTGCAAAGCCAAAAAAACCATCAAGAGAGCAGGGAGACAGCCCACAGACTGGGAAAAAATTATTTGCCAACTCCATGTCTGACAAAGGTCTAACATCTTAGATCTACAAGGAACTCAAACGTGCTGAAAAGAAAAAACAAACAACCCCATTATAAAGTGGGCAAAAGATATGAACAGACACTTCTCAAAAGAAGACATATGAGCAGCCAACAGACACATGAAGAAATGTTCAACCTCACTAATCATCAAGGAGATGCAAATTAAAACTACACTGAGATACCACCTAACTCCATTCAGAATGGCCATTATCAATAACTCAAAAAATAACAGATGCTGGAGAGGATGTGGTGAAAAGGGAACACTTCTACACTGTTGGTGGGAGTGTAAATTAGTACAGCATCTGTGGAAATCAGTATGAGATTCCTATAAGCTCAAAAATTCGACCTTCCATATGACCCTGCAATCCCCCTACTTGGAATATACCCTGAAGAACTCAAATCACTCTATAAAAAAGATATCTGCACACGTATGTTTATCACAGCATTGTTCACAATAGCAAGGTCATTGAACCAACCATGCTGTCCATCAAAAGAGAACTGGATTTTTAAAATGTGGTACATACACACAATGGAATATTACGCAGCCATAAAAAAGAGCAAAATCATGAATTTCACAGCAACCTGGATGGAACTGGAATTTATAATACTGAGTGATCTCTCACAGAAACAAAGATCTGAGTATCGCATGTTCTCACTCATAAGTGGTCCTTGAATAACTATCGTAATAATATAAGAAAAGGATTGACAGTGGCGAGAAACTAATGGGGGGTAAGGGAGGGGAAGGGAGGTAGGATTAACTGTAGTTGATATCTGTCTGGGGACGGGGCGGCACACCTCATCAACAAGGGTACCTGCACAATGCATATTTGTATACCTAACCCTTAACTGTACCTCACAATTCTAAAATAAAAAATATGTTTAAAAAATGTATTGAAAGAAAATGTATTCCTGAAGGTTAAAACAAGAAGGAAACTGTTGGAGGTGGAGGTTTTCTAAGAAACTCAGTATTGGAAAAGCTTTTCTATGGATTACAAGCTCAACAGCATGAAATAAAAGATTAGTAAATCTGACTGCATTTAAAAAGAAAGTAAGACAATGCTTCCTTCTGGCAATGAGCCCAAGATATCACTGTTTTGCAATGGCTACCAAAGATCCTGGTGGTGGTTATAGAATATCTTTGGATTAGAAGCTGGTCCTTAGAGTCTTTAGATGCTGGTACCATAACCTTTGTGAACCAGTTTTCTTGCATCATATTCCATTCACAGATTAGGCCTTTTGTAGAGGCCAGCTAGCTTGCAAATATATGCCTTAGGGTTTTATTTTCAGGGGTAGATATTGAAATCCAGAAATCTAAAGTGGCTTTAGCTAGGTCTCATAACAAACTAATGAAAGGTGAAAGAGCTTTGGTTTGAGACTAGGAAAATAAAATACCAGGTTCCTGTACTGCTCTAGTATTTACCCTATTCCAAGCTAAAATTTTAGTCCTGGAGTCTTCCTCCTTGGTCTGACCACCTTCTTCAAAGGCTAGGCAATTATGACCCTGAGGCTCTCTTCAACTTCCTACCTAATTTGGAAACAGCCTTCATTACCTGTACTAGTAATAGCAGCAGCAGCAGCAGTAGTAGTAGTAAAAGTAAAAGTACTTCTAATACTAAAGTTAATAACAATACTGTCTAGAACTTATTGAGTGCTTAATACATGATATACACTATGTAAACCCTTTACATGTGATAACTGCTTTAGTCCCCTTTACAACTTATCAAGTAAGCAGTACTATTGCCCCACTTTTATAGACAAAGAAATTGAAGCTCAGAGAGGTTAAGTTAGCCAGCTGGTCATGGGTAACTGGATCACCAAGCAGTTGGTAAAAACCCAGGAATCTGTGATAGCCTTTGCCTGCCTAACTCTGAAGTCCAGGCACTGGAGTTCAACAGTATGCTTCCTCCTCAGCATTATGTTCTGCCCTCTGACCTATCCTTCTCCTAGAATAAAGCTGCAAGAAAAATCTGAAGAGCCATCATAGTTCAAAACTTAAAGTGATTTGGTCCCACTTATATCATTCAATAATAACTGAACATCTGTTTTAAGAGCTTGAGTGAGTATGTTTTTCTGGAATATTCCCTCAGAAATGTTTTTTGAAAATTTGTTCAAACAAGTTGAGGTCTGGACACTCTCTGATGCCTTTCTCGATTGGTTATGTGCCAAGTATGACATGATCTTTCTGCATGTGGTTTGAGTTAGATGAAAGTATTGTACGTGCCTGGGACACTGGGCAAGCCCTCCAGAGCCGCCTCTAGATCCAGCCAAGAAGGCCCACTGAGGAGATGGCAGCCCTGGTGTTACTGGGCAGGGATCACTAAAAGACTGGGTCACCCCATAACCTCCACTGAGGGCGCAGTTTTCACCTGACAACTAGTACATTTGTGTTCTCTTAATCTTTTCTTTTCCTTCTGCCTGGATATTTTCTCATCGTTGGGAGAGGTTCCAAAAACACCCAGTGGACTTCTCACATCTTATGACTTGAGAATTTCAGGGGCTCTGAGCCTAAACCACTAACCCAGTATTGCTATGGCCTTACTTTCCTACTACAAGCCATGTGAACGCTACCTGCTATACCATGAAATCATTAGGGAACTGACTCATATCTTTGGAAAGTACCTCCTAGTGCACATAACTGGAAGGGACTACAATCCCAGACAGTTTTATAGCTTTGGCAGGATGGAAGTATACTCCGTGGATGGATTGAATGTCACCTCTTGGCCCGGGTTTGTGGGAGATTCTGCAGAGCCCATCAGCAAAGCTGCCACGAAGCTAAGCCCAAGTGAGTGATGGAAACATGACTGTGAGAAGAGGCCAAGGATGATAATGAGGTAGGAGACACTCAAACCTAAAGGAACCCTTGAATTCCCAACATCTGTGAGATGGATCAGATGAGGCTAGAAGACAAAAAGCAACAGAAAATCATTCAGCTGATATAGGTACCTAAAGAAAGAAGCAAAGAAAATAAAATCTTATGATGCTATGGCCATAGGAAAACTACAGGTGTCAAGTCTGCTTTAACATCCAAATTAGCAGATAAAATATATAATGGGAGTACTTCAGACACAGACACAAATCTAATTAGGGGAGAATCTTTTCTGAGGCCACTATGAACTTCTAAAATTGCCTTCAACTATTCCAGGAAGTTCTGAAAGCTGATGGTACCCCTTGTAACAGAATTCTATTCCTTCTTCACCTCTCTCAATGCAAAATGCACTTACACCACTGAAAAATGAGAATATTGCCTGCTCATACACAAGATCTACTACTACTGATGGAAAAAGAAACCATGCTCTAGATTTTTATTCATTAAAGTTGATAATGTTTAGTTAGACAGAATGGATCAATATTTAAAATGAGAAGTCATGAAGGTCTAAATGAGGGTGGTGGTAATAAGCATGGAAAGGAGTTGTTCATTGTGAGACAAATTATGAAGAAATATTCACAGAACTTGGAAACTGACTGAACTTAGCAGGGAAATGGAAGAATCAGAGATATTGCCAAGGTTATTAGTTTTACTGATTGAGAAAATAAAAACAGTGGTGCCAGTAATAGGAATAGTGAGGTCAGGAGATAGAAAGGTCTTGGACGGAAGATAAATGAGTTTGAGACGCCAAACTGAGAGACAGAACAGGCACTTTGAAAGTCTGTTTCTGGTATTTGGGAAACAGGTTTGGACTAAAGATAAAAATTCAGGCAGGCATCACTTGCCTTCTCCTTCACCTAAGTTCAAACCTGCTGGTTCCCAATCCCTACAAGCAGAGACCACATACAAAGGATATTTTAAACTTCTTCCTGCCTTCTCCCTGCTTCTGCTGCTAGTCCTCCCCATTCCCCAGGCTCTTTTGCCCTCTGATTACCTCTAGAGCCTTATAGAAAAGAAACCTATTTGGACTCTTTGTCTATTCCAAGCATTCACTGTAAATGTCTAGTTTTAAGAATGGTTTTTTATTTTCAAACACATGTTATTTGTGATTAATAAGTGATCCAAGTCAAATAACTTGATCAAGATTCCAATTGCTTTGAAAATTACTTATAATAATAAAAAATGTATATGCATGAGAAAAACCTAGAAAGGAAAGATCAGGTGAGTGCTGCACAGTTACGGCAACCATATTTTCTAAAGCAAACATTGTGCATTGGTTCCTGTTGAAAAAAATGAAATTTTGATGTTCTGAAGTCCTTTTTGATTGAATGAGGCAATCTGGGAGAGGTAATTGGAATGGTGAAACATCACAATTTCCAGGATATTTGAATTGTTTCTAGAGACAATAGGACAAAATATTTATCCTGGGAATTACATAGCATGGAATACTAATAACACAATGCATATTTTATGTTTTTGCACTCTAAAATTGTTTTATTATTTTTATATTCTATAGCCTTTAGTGTGTAGTCTAGACTGTGCCTAATAGTCATGGTATTTGTTCCCTCTCTAGAGATCTTGAGGACCCAAAAGTATTGAAGGTCAGAGTGAAAAGGTATCTTGCAGATCAATTAATCCAACCACCTTTTCTTACATATAAAGAAACAAACCCAGAACTAAGAAATTACCCAAGATCACACAGCAAGTCAGTGGCAGAACTTGGACTAGAATCTCGGTATCCAAACATTTTTTCCAAATACCAAATCCCTATTTGAGCAACACCCTTTCTGCTTCTTCTTCACATCTCATCCCTGCCCTTGACCTTGGAAATCCCTGTAGAAGTAGAGCCCACTACCAAGACAGCACAGTGCAAAAGTGCTGAACCTCCAATGGTCATCATCTCAATTTCCTTTTATCTATAGCAGCAGCACTCCTTCCCTTCACCCAAACATCTTTGCCTGTTCTCAGTTGAAACATTCACACCTCTGCAGAGTAAATGTCTTAGAGTCAAATGGGACATCAAGGGGAAACACAGGTGGAACTTGAGTACCTGTTATTCTCAGAATTCCATTCCCAGATGATTAAAGGTTGAGAACTTTGCACACATTCACCCTGCTGGAATGTCAGCACATCTCCTGCTTTCCAAGCTTTTTTTCAAAATTGTTGAAAGAATCAAACCTCCTGCTCAGGGGCAAAGATTCACTGCCAGAAGGAAAATCATTTATGGTTAAACCTCATTCTTTAATGTTTGTTAAACTCTTCCCTATGCTTAAGCAGAAAAATGATACTACATTTGTATATGTTACAAGAGGTGACTTGCTCAAAATCAACACAACAGAACTAGAACCCAGGACTTACACTGCCCATAGCAAAGACCCATTGCCTATTTCTGACTACTTCTGAAGACTGTTAGATAAACCAAAGACCAGATGTGAAACGGGTAGCTCCCACTCTGTCATGTATGACTTTTTAATGTGGAACAATATTCTATAATTCTATTCATCATGCATGACACTTTAAAATTTTCCTCTCTGAGACTGTGCTTATGAGTGACTTAAAGATGGGCCTGAAGAACACAGCATGGTGGCTTGTACCTGTGCCTGCAGCCTCAGCTGCCTGGGAGGCTGAGATAGGAATTTGAATTGAACCCAGGAGTTTGAAGCTGCAGTAAGTTATGATTTCACCTGTGAATAGCCACTGCACTCCAGCCTGGGTAAAACTTATTCTTCAAAAAATTGTTTTAAGGGACTGTAGATAGATTTATCTGTCTATTCCCAAAGCTTAGGATGAGGCTAGTAAGTACATCCCAAACACCCAAATAAATATATACAGAACTCAACTGAAAGAGTGAGTGCAAAAGAAGGACAAAATTATAAACTTTGCAGCAACTTGGATGGACTCAGAGTCTATAATACTGAGTGATCTATCACAAAACAGAGAACTCAGTACCACGTGTTCTCTCTCGCAAGTGGACCTTGAAAAATTATCATAATACTATAAGAAAGGGATTGACAGTAGTGGAAAACTGCCAGGGGAGTGGGGAGGTGGGATTGGCAGTAGTGGGAAACTGCCAAGGGAGAGAAGGGCACACCTCATCAACAAGGGTACCTGCATAATGAACATTTGTATACCTAACCCTGAATTTTATTCCACATCTTTAAAATAAAAAGAAAAAAGACAGGAGATAATAATGGAAAGGGAGGCCAGTTCCTAGAATGTGGAGGGCTTGGAATGAAGCTCCTGGAATCTATCGTTTCTGACATAGACTATTACTATATATCTTTGTGTCTTGTGCAAAATAGAACTTTTTCAACAATGGGATATAGTTTCCTAGCAAGTAGAAAGTTTGAAAACCATTTCCCCTTTAGTTCAGTGCCTGTATAAGAAGTATTCACCTTTTAAAAAACACTTGAGGAACTCCTAGTTCCCAAGCAATCCAATATGTCGCAAGCAATTTGATTGAAGTATTGCATATACCTTGGGCCTGAGACCAAGTGTGAGAAATTTCACTCCATCTGAAAAATCATTGAGGTAACTTAAGGTAATGGAAACTAGTGCTTTGGATTAAACCTGTCTTACTCCATCTCTGTTTTTGGTACCAGAATAATGCCTCTGGGGAAAAAAAGGATATGGAGATATATTATAGTCTTCAATTCAGTCCCAACTGAGATCTACAGAGCAACATACAAATAAAACCTTCAAACCAAGAACACCCATAGGCCAGTGTGTTCCATTGCCATCACCCAAGCTTAGGCTATCTGTTCTTTAGAGTGAAATACAGGACTGTGGCTTTTCATCTTGTCTTTTTCTGTGTATGCCCCGAGTCTTCTGTAGTGTTTACCAAGATAGTATCTGTCAGTCAAAATCGATTAACTACAGTATTGGAAATCGAACACTTAAAGAAATAAGTTGTAAGCATATAGTATAATTACTCATTACATTTTTAAACTTCCTAGTTGTAGAAAAGAAGGAGTATTAATAAGAATACCAAACATCTATAGGAGCTTCGTCATTTTCAAAGGTAATTTTCTTTAAAGTAATATTCATAATATTAAGGCAGTATTTGGGCCAGACACTGTGGCTCATGCCTGTAATCCAAACACTTTGGGAGACAAAAGTTAGAGGATTATCTGAGCCCAGGGGTTCAAGACCAGCCTGGGCAATTTTGTGAGGCCTCATTTCTACAATAAATGAAAAAATTAGCCACGCATGGTGGCATGTGCCTGTAGTTTCATCTACTTGGAAGGCTAAGGTGGAAGGATCGCCTGAGCCCGACAAGTCAAGTCTGCAGTGACCATGAGCAAACCACTGCACTCCAGTCTGAGCAACAGAGTCAGACTCCAATTTAAAAAAAAAGTATTTGTATTAGTCTGCTTGGGTTGACTAAAATACCATAGACTGGATAGCTTAAACAACAGATATTTATTTTCCCATGGTTCTGGAAGCTAGAAGTTCAAGATCAAGGTACCAGGGTTGGTTTCTTGTGAGGCCCTTCTTCCTGGCTGATAGATGGCCACCTTCTTACTGTGACCTCACATGGCCTTTTCTCTGTGCTAGCACAAAGAGAGAGAAAGCACAATCTGTGATGTCTCGTCCTCTTCTTATAAGGACACCAGTTCTGTTGGATTAGGGCCGCATCCTTATGACCTCATTTAACCTTAATTACATCCCTATAGGACCTATCTCCATATACAATCACATTGGGTTCATGGCGTCAACATATGAATTGGGGAGCATGTCAGAGGAAAGAGGAATGACACAACTCAGTCCATAACCGTATCATTACCTGTACTTTACTGATGAAAAAACTGAGGCTCAAAGAGGTTTAGTGATTTTCACATACTACTAAGTAATAGAAGTCGAGACAAGAACTCAGAACTGTTAACCCTTGGTCCTGTGTTCTTTCTAGTATATTATGTTGCTTTATAAAATGAGTTAGAATGTTTTTCTATGCTTATGTTTTTGTGGAAGAGTTTGCAAAGAATTGGTAAAAGTTTTTCTTTAAATGTTTGGTGAAATTCCCCAGTGAATTCTCATTGGCCTGATACTTTCTATTTGAGAAATGTATAAATTATTAATTCAATTTATTTAATAGTTGCAGACCTATTCAGATTATTTATCTCTCCTCGTGTGAGTTTTGGTAGAAGGGTCATTCAAGGAATAGGTCCACTAAATCTAGTTTCTCAATTTCTGGTTATAGAACTGTTCCTAATGTTCTTTTATCTTTTTAATATTCATGGCATCACAGTCCTTCTATCATTGCAAATAAAAGTAAATTGGACTGTCTTCCCACTTTCTTGATGGTTTCTTTTGCTCTGCAAAAGCTTTTCAGTTTGATGAGGTCCCACTTGTCTATCTTATCTCTTATGGCATGGGCTTTTGGGGTTTTGATCAGGAATTATTTGCCTATACAAGCTTCTGTAATGGTGTCTCCTGCATTTTTTTAGATTCTTATACTTTGGGATTTTATGTTTAGGTCATTGATCCACTTAGAGTTGATTTTTGTGTATGGTGCTAGGTAGGGGTCCTGTTTCATTCTTCTGCATGTGGTCGGCAAGTTTTCCCAGTACCATTTACTGAATAAGTTCTCCTCTCCCCAGTGATTGTTGGTAGATGCTTTGTCAAAAATGAGTTGATTGAGAAATTGAGGTTTTGCTTTCCAAATCTCTATGTTGTACCATTGATCTTTATGCCTGTTCTTGTACAACTGCCAAGCTGTGTGTTTATTTTTTTTTTATTCTCTATTATTTTAAAGATATGGGGTGCAATTCAGGGTTAGGTATACAAATGTTCATTGTGAAGGTACCCTTGTTGATGAGGTGTGCCCCTCTCGCCCCTGACAGTTTCCCTCAACTACCAACCCCACCCCCTAAGGAAGAATCTCACTAATGCCAATCCCTTTCTTATAGTATTATGATAATTGCTCAAGGTCTACTTATGAGAGAGAACATATGGTACTCTGTTTTTTGTTTCTGTGATAGGTCACTGAATGTGATCAACTTTAAGTCCATTCAAGTTGCTGTGATGTCCATATGTTTGACTTTCTTTAGGGTTGCATAATATTCCACAGTGTATATATACCACATTTTTTTATCCAGTCCAGCTTCAATGGACAGCGTGGTTGGTTCCATGTTTTGTCTATTGTGAATAGAGCTACAACAAACATGCATGTGCAGGTATATTTTTTGTAGAATGATTTGAGTTCCTCTGGGTACATTCCCAATAGGGAGATTACTGAGTCATATGGAAGGTCAATTTCTACTTCTTTCAGAAATTGTCACACTGTCATCCAAAGAGATTGCACTAGTTTGCATTCCCACCAGCAGTTAGGAGCGTTCCTTTTTCTCCGCATCCTCGCAGCATCTGCTGTTCTTAGTTTTATTAATAATGGCCATTCTTACAGGGGTTAGGTAGTATCTCAATGTGGTATTGATTTGCATTTCTCTGATGATGAGTGAGGCTGAGCACTTTTTCATGTGTCTGTTGCCTGCACATATATCTTCTTTTGAGAAGTGTCTATTCATGTCTTTTGCCCACTTTGAAATGGGGCTGTTCCTTTTGGTGCATTTGAGTTCCTTGTAGATCCTAGATGTTAGGCCTTTGTCAGATTTACAGTTGGCAAATATTTTTTCCCATTGTTTGGGCTGTCTCCCTGCTCTCTTAATGGTTTCTTTTGCTTGGCAGAAGTTCATCAGTTTGATGAGGTCTCACTTGTCTAACTTATTTCTTAGGTAAGGGCATTTAGGGTTTTGATCAGGAATTGGTTGCCAGTTCCAATTATAATAAGGTAGTCGCCTGTCTTTTCTAAGAATCTTATATTTTGAAGTTTTACGTTTAGGTCTTTGATCCATTTAGAGTTAATTTTTGTGTATGGCAATAGGTAGGGGTCCTGTTTCAATCTTCTGCATGCTGTCAGTCAGTTTTCCCAGCACCATTTACTGAATAGGTTCTCCTCTTCCCAGTGGTTGTTGTTGGAGGTTTTGTCAAAGGTGAGTTGGTTGAGAAATTGAGGCTTTGCTTACGGAATCTCTATCCTGTTCCATTGGTCTATATGCCTGTTCATTTACTAATACCAAGCTGTTTTAAATATTGTAACCTTACAGTAAAGTTTGAAGTCTGGAGATGTGATACCTCTTGCTTTGTTTCTTTTGCTAAGGATTGTTTTGGCTATTCATAGTCGTTTATGTTTCCATATGAATTTCTGAATTGTCATTTCCAGATCTGAGAAGAATTATGCTGGTAATTTAATGGGTGTTACATTCAATCCATATATTGTCTTTGGTAGGATGGACATCTTAACAATGTTGATTCTTCCTATCCATAAGCATGGACTATTTTTCCATTAGTTTGTGTCTTCTTGGATTTCTTTGAGTAGCGTTTTGTAGTTCTCATTGTAAAGGTCTTTCACTTTTCTGGCTAGGAAGATGCCGAGGTATTTCATATTTTTTTCTGGCTATTGTGAATAGGATTATGCGTTTTATTTGGTTATCTGCCTGATTGTTGTTGGTGTATAAGAATGCAGCTCTCTTTTGCAGATTTATTTTGTAACCTGAGACTTTGCCAATGTCCTTTATTCATGCAAACAGGTTTTTGACAGATTCTCTTGGATTCTCAAGGTATAGGATCATATCATCACCAAAGAGGGTTAACTTGACTTCCTCTTTTCCTATTTGAATCCCCCTGATTTCCTTCTCTTGCCTAATTGCCCGAGCTAGGACTTCCAACATAATGTTGAACAAGAGGGGTGACAGTGGGCAGCCTTGCCTTTTTCTAATTTTCAGGGAAAATATTTCCAGTTTCTTTCCATTTAGCAGTGTGATAGCGGTGGGTTTGTCATAGATAACGCTTACTATTTTGAGGTATATTTCTTCTATACCTAGGTATATGAGGATTTTTATCAAGAAGGGATACTGGATTTTATCAAAAGGTTTTTCTACATCTAATGAGATAATATTGTGGTTCTTGTTTTTACATCTGTTGATGTATTTAATTACATTTATGGTCTTGTGAATGTTGAACCAGTCCTGTATCCTGGAAATGAAGCCTACTTGGTCATGGTGGATGATTTTTGAGATGTGTTTTTGGATCTGATTTGCTAGAATCATGTCAAAGAGTTTTGCATCTATGTTCATAAGGAATATTGGCCAATAGCTCTCTTTCTTAGTCGGATCTTTACCCAGTTTGGGTATCAGTGTGATGTTAGCTTCATAAAATGTTTTGAGGAGAATTCCTTCTTTCTCAATTGCCTGGAATACTTTCAACAGGATTGATATCAGCTCCTCCTTGTACGTTATGTAAGATTTCTGCTAGAAGGTCATCTGGTCCAGGGCTTTTTTTTTTTTTTTTTTTTTTGTAGGTAGTTTTCATATGACAGAGTGAATTTCCTGGGTTGTTGCTGGTCTATTTATTGCATCAATGTCTTCTTGTTTCCACCTGGGGAGGTTGTATAATGTTAGAATATCCTCCATTTCATTTAGGTTATCAAGTTTGTTTCCATATAGGTGTACATAGTAATCTCTAATAATCTTTTGTATTACTTTGGAGTCAGTTGTGATTTTATCTTTTGTATTTCTGTTTATTTGGGCTTTTTCTCTCTTTTTTTGTCATTAGGCTAGGGGGTTCATCGATCTTGTTAATTCTTTCAAATACCAGCTTTTTGTTTTGTTGATGCTTTCTATGATATTTTTGTTTTCCATGTCCCGTATTTAGGCTCTTATTTTCTTTATTTGGATTCTTCTGCTAAAATTAGGGTTTTGGTGGTCTTCTCTTTTGAGCTCCCTTAGGTGATTTGTTAGGTTCTCAACTTGTGAGCTGTCCATTTTCTTGATGTGTATTCATAGAGATATAAATTCCCCTCTTAGAACTGTTTTCATGGCATCCCAGAGGTTTTGGTAAGATGTTTCGTCATTTTCATTTGTTTCCAGGAATGTTTTAATTTCTATTATGATTTCAGCATTGACCTTGTAGTTGTTCAGCATCATGCTGTTTAGTGTCCATATCTTTGTGGCCTTTGGGGAAATTTTATTGGTGTTGATATTTATTTTTATTCCACAAGTCTGAGAAAGTGCATAGCAATATTTCAACCTTATGGAATTTGTTTATGCTTGATTTCTGTCCAAGGATGTGATCAATCTTGGAGTATGTTCCATGTGGTGATGAGTATAATGTATATTCTGTGGTTGTAGGGTGGAATAATTTGTAGTTATCTAATAAGTCCATTTGTTTGAGTGTCAGGTTTAGATTCCAGATCTCCTTGTTTATTTTTTGCCTCAGTGATCTATCTAGAGCTGTCTGTGGAGTATTCAAGTCCCCTGCTACAATAGTTTTAGAGTCAATATCATTTTTTCGTTTACTTAGTAGTTGCTTTATAAATGATGGTGCTCCTGTGTTGGTTGCATATATGTTTAGGATGGCTATTTCTTGTTGAGGGATACAAACTTTTATCATTATGTAGTGTCCTTTTGTAACTTTTTCAATTTTTGATAGCTTAAAGGTTGTTTTGTCTAATAGTGAGATCACGACTCCTGCCTTCTTTTGTGATCCATTTGCCTGGACACTCATTTTCCATCCTTTAACTTTGAATCTGTACATCCCTTCTGGTGAAATGTGTTTCCTGGATTCAGCAAATAATTGGGTCATGATTTCTTATCAAGTTTGCCATTTCTGAGTCTTATCAGTGGTGCATTTGGTCCATTCACAATCAGGGTGTTTTTGAAAAGTGATTGTTTATCCCTGTCATGAGGTTCTTGTAAAGATTTTTTTTTTTGTTGGTTGTTTTATTTTAACTTTGGGGTTGATGTATGTGTGTGCCTTCAACTTTGTTTTTGCACTGTATTCTCTGTTGATTCTGTGCTCTGCTGTTCTCTTGGGAAGTAATTCTTTTTTTTTTTTTCTTTCTTCTGTGTTTAATACCTTTCTGGCCTGGAAGCTGCATAATATCTTAGGGATTGGATATCTGGGAAAGATTTTAATTCTCCATCACTGATGAAGCTGAGCTTGGCTGGGTAGGAAATTCTTGGTTAAAACTGTTTATCTTTCTTGTTTTTAGTGTTTCTGCTGATAGGTCTGCTGCTATTCTGATTGGTTTTCCCTGTAGGTAGTCTGACCTTTCTCTCTTACTGCCTTTAGGATTTTTTCTTTTGTGTCTACTTTGTGTAGGCAAATTATTATTTGTCTAGGGGTTGGTCTTCTCACTTGATGTCTTGTGGGTTTCTCTGTATCTCTTGTGTTTTTTTTTCTGGTAACATCTCTGGTGAGATGGGGAAAGCTTTCTTGGATTACCTCCTGGAATACTTGTTCCAAGGTGTTCTCCATTTCCCTTTCTTCTTCAGGTACACCAATCTGGCATAGGTTTGGCCTCTTGATATAATTGCACACCTTTTGTAGACTTTGTTCTTTCTTTATGAGTTTTCTTTCTATGTTTTTTACAGATCAGGTTAATTCCATATTCTGGTTTTCAAATTCTGAGATTCTTTCTTTGGCTAGATTAATTCTGCTTTCCATGCTTGGCATCTTGTTATTTATTTCCTGGATGAAAATTTTTATGGCCAAAATCTCTGTTATAAGTTCTTTCAGTGTTTCATCTTGTCTTTCTTGAGTCTTATTCACTCTTTACATCCATTCCCTAATCCCTGTTGTATTCTTGGGCCAGTTGTTGGAGACTTCCATTGTTTGGGTTCCAAGGTGATTGTTCAGGAGTTTTCTCTTTATTACACTTGAAATTGCCTGCAATCTTCCTTTGGTTTTTTATCATTTGTGACAGATATCTTGCTTTTCTCTTTAGGTTCATTATTCACTGTCAGTGGGAAAGGCTTTCCCTTCTGATGTTTGCTCAGCCCTCTATTCTTCCCTGATCCAGGCTCTGGATTTGTTCTATTTTAAAATGGGACTGTAGGTGGAAAGCTTTGCTAGCTCACTGATCTCTTTGGAGTTCTTCCTCATCCTTTTCTAGCTATACCACTTGTCCCATGGCTGGATCAGGGTAGGGGATGGAGCACCTGAGTCTTAGCACACTTCAGTTCCCTCCAAAGTTTGTGCTTTCAGGATATTACCTCTGAGTCACAATCAAACCCTGAGTAGTTAATCTGCCAGTCACAGAGGATGGGTGTGTTGCTCTATGGTGAACAAGTTGGAGCACTTTCCTGCCCCATTTTCAAGATGTTGGTGGGGTGCCTCTTTCATCTTCTCTGGCAGAACTTTGCCTCTGGGCTCCCTCTACAGCCCTTGCTACCAGTGTCCAGTCAGGCACTGAAGTGGTGAGGCAATCCTGGAGCCAGCAGTCTCTCCTACTTCAATGGTAAGGCAGAGCCTAGAGCTAGTAGTCTCTTCTCACTGCTTCTTCACAGGAAAACTTTTATCCATTAAAAAAAAAAAGGTGCTTGGATTCTGTGACCTGGGAAGTACTAAGGACCAAGTAGAGAAGCTTCAGTACCAGTTGCTTCACCAGGAGTGTCCTGGTCACTTGCTCACAAGCGCCCACTTAGTCTCTCCCAGCATTTTCTGCCCAGGAAGGGTTTTGTTGATTTTTTTTTAAATGGTACTCAGTTTATGTGTCCCAGGAATCACTAGGGTCCAGGCTGAGCAGCTGAGTTGATTATTGTATCCTTCTAATAAAGTTTGAAGTCTGGAAGTGTGATATCTCCCACTTTGCTTCTTTTGCTGAAGGATGCTTTGGCTATTTGTAGTCATTTATGTTTCCATATGAATTTCTGTATTGTTGTTTCCAGGACTGAGAATAATGATGTTGATAACTTAATGGGTATTGCATTGAATCTGTAGATTGCCTTGAGTAGGATGGATATTTTAACAATGTTGCTTCTTTCAATCCATTATCATGGAATATTTTTTCCATTGTTTGTGTCTCCTTTTATTTCTTTGGGCAATGTTTTGTAGTTTTCATTGTAAAGGTCTTTCATTTCTCTGGTTAGAAAGATGTCAGGGTGGAAGTTCCAGTAAGATGGCGATGACACAGGTGGGGCTGTGAAATTCTCTGAAAGTGAGTTCCCATAAAGACTCATGTGTCCACCACCCACCCCTCAACCCCTGCCAGTTGCACTGGTCCGAAGCCTGGAGGTCCTCGGTCCCACACACCACCTGGCTACCATGGCCCTGCCACCACCACTGTTCTGTCTCAGCTGGCCCTGGTCCCCTGGCTGTGTGGAGCTCCCTGCTCCCTCATCAGCTACACTGCCTCACCTGAGCCCAAGCTGCCACTGCCTGCACAGGTCCTAGGATACCACCTTGTGGAGATCTAGGTTCCCTCACTGGCTACACTGCTCTGCCCAGCACCCAGCCGCTGCCGAGTCCCTCCCTGGCTGGGATGCTAAGCCTCGTCTCAGGCTGCTGGAGCCCATGGAGGCCCTCTGAGCCCACCCCTCAGAACTACTGGCTCCATCCCTAACTGAAGCACCCCACGTGGTGGAAGCCGCCACCAGTGCCCACCCCTTGGAGCTCTGGTTCCCCACCCTGGCTGAGGTGCCCAGCCCCATCTCAAGCTGCCATCGCCCAGGGAGGCCCTAGGCTCCCATTCCTCAGAGTTGCAGGCTTCATCCCTGGCTGGAGTGTTCCGCCAGGCCCAAGGCTGCCACTGCCCATGCAGGCCCCCCGTGCCCACACCTCGGGGTTCTGAGCCCCCACCCAGGCTGAAGTGCCCAGCCCCTCCTCGAGCCGCTGCCACTGCAGAGGCTCCCAGCATCCATACCTCAGCAGTCTGGCCCTTGCCCAGGCTGAAGCGCCCAGCCCCACCTCAAGCCACTTCCCCCGTGAAGGCCCTCAGCACACACACACTGGAGCTCCAGGCCCCCTCCCTGGCTTAAGCGCTCCACCAGGCCCTAAGCTAACACCACCTGTGGATGCCCTCAGTGTTGCCCCTTGGAGCTCCAGGCCACCTCCCTGGCAGAAGTGCATAGTCCCGCCTCAAGCTGCCACTGTCCATCCACAGAGGCCCTCGGTGTACACCCCTTGGAGCTCCAGGCCCCCTCCCAGACCTAAATGCTCCACCCTGCCCTGCCTGTAACACCCAGCCCTGCCTCAAGCCTCCACCACCCAGGGAGGCCCCGTGGAGCTCCAGGCTCCCTTTTTGGCTACACCACCCCACCCCCAGACATCCTGACCACTACACTGACCAGCAACACCCATCAGTCTCGCAATCCACCTCCCTGGACTTGCCCTTGACCACAGTGGGATCAGAGAACAGCTGGAGCTTAAGACCAGGCAGAGAACTGCATTGCCCCATGAGCTCCACCTAGCTCTGTGCATCCTCCAGCCTGGGGCTTAAGAACAAAGAAAAAGAAGCCTAAGCCACATGTGACACACCAACATACAGCACCTGGCTGTCTCGCACTGTGCTGCAGTAGAACCTGGGATCATCTGGAGCCCTGTGACCAGGCAGAGACCTGCAGTGACTCGCCCACTCAGCTCTGTTCAACCTCCAACTTGGGAGCTAAGACCTCATTGTCTTGTAAGGGAACAGTACATCTTGAGGTGGTTGTTCAGCTTGTGAGTCTGTATGATTGTATGTCCTAGTTTGTTTGCTGTTGTGGCTGTTGTTTTTTTTGTTTGATTGTTTGTTTTTGTTTTTGTTTTCTCTTTTTCTTAAATGTCTTCAAGTCTATTTTCATTTATTAGTGGGTACCTCTGTCTGTTCTCCCTTTTTCTCTCCCATCTCCACCTTCTGCACCCCCCCTCCCTGTTCCATTTCTTTCCCTTTTCTTACATCATTTTACTTTCAGGAAGCAAACCAATACCCTCACTTGATGAACAGATTACAAGGCGGTGGGAAGCAGAATCCAGCGTATCCATACACCTGTCAGTGGATACTGGGACTTGCAGATAAATTTTGAATCACAGCTTCTCCCTCAAATAAATCTCAAAGCTGCAAAAGGTATAACCCTCAGCCTAGCCTCAGAATTGAACAAAGCCAGAATACTCACATAAAAAAGAAGAGGAGGTTGAGCAAACAGAAGCAAAAAGCAACTCCACCACCCTTGAACAACAAATTTAAAGAAGATGGGGGGGAAGTGGGGAGGCAAATCTACACAAATGAAGAGAAATCAAAAGAAGAATACAGGTCTCACACAGACCCCTGGGAGATCATATATTGAGAAAAGAGACTTCGGAATGCAAACAATGAAAAGCACCCCAAAATGATTGGTTCCCATATGACAAACCTAAATATCAAGACATTAATAGAGAGAATAAAAAGAATGGGCGAGACAAGAGGAAAATAGGAAGGAGTTGATAACTGAGATAACAACAGTAGGAATACAGTGATTGAAATACATAACAAACTTATAAGAATGGAAAGTAGAATTAGCCAAGTAGAAGACAGAATCTCAGAACTTGAAGACCAACATATAGAACTAAACCAAACTGTCAAAAATGTAGAAAAGAAGCTCAAAAAGACAGAAAAAAACCTTCAAGAGATGAGCAATTACTTCAAGAGAATGAACCTAACAGTAATTGTCCTTCCTGAGGCAGTAAGAGAGACAGAGACCACCTTGGAACAAACATTCCATGAAATTATTCAAGACAACTTCCCTCACCTCATTAATGATGTGAAAATTCAAACACAAGATATTCAGAGAACCCCAGCAAGACAACCAATGAGAAGACCAACTCCTAGGCACATAATAATATACCTGAACAAAGTAGGTATAAAAGAAAAAATCCTAAAAGCAGCAAGAGAAAAAGGTCAGACTACCTACCAGGGAAGACTAATCAGAATAGCAGCAGATTTATCTACAGAAACACTTCAGACTAGGAGAACTTGGAGTCCAATATTCAAAGTTCTCAAAGATAAACAATTTCAACCAAGAATAACCTATTCAACCAAGCTAAGCTTCATCAGAGAGGGAGAATTGAATCTTTCCCAGACATCCAATCCTTAAGAACTTATGCTGCCTCAAGACCAACCCAATAAGAAACTCTTAAGAAAGTATTAAAAACAGAAGAAAAGGGCAAAAGAACAAAAATATTCTTCACAAGAGTGCAGGAAAAACATGGAAACCACACATGAACCAACCAAAAAAAAAAAGAAAAAAGACAAATTTGTTTATGTTTGATTTATTGCCAATGATGTGGTCGATGTTGGAGTACATTCCATGTGGTGGTGTGTAAAATGTATATTCTGTGGTCATTGGGTGGAGTGTTCTGTAAGTATCAATTCAGTCCATTTTTTCAAGAGTCTCATTGAGGTTCTGGGTGTTCTTGCTGATTTTTTTGTTTTGATGATATGTCTAGGGTTGTGAGTGGGGTATTAAAGTACAACAACAACTCTATAAGAACATCATGACAAACAAACAAGTACAACAACAACTCTATAAGAACATCATGACAAAGATAAACCCTCACATTTCAATAATTAGCCTGATTGTGAATGGACTAAATGAAACACTGAAAAGACACAGAATGGCAAAATGGATAAAATATGATGAGGCAACAATACATTGTCTCCAAGAGATTCATCACACCAGAAAGGACGCTCACAGGCTCAAGTAAGAGGATGGGAAACAAATTTTCAGGCAAACGGAGCACAAAAGAAAGTTGGAGTTGCAATCTTAATCTCAGACAAAATACCCTTTAAGCAATCAAAAATTTAAAAAGATGGAGAAGGTCACTAAATAATGATAAAAGGTTCAATCCATCAACAAGAAATATCCATCATAAACATATATGCACTTAACATAGGAGCACCAATGTTCATAAAGTAGCTTCTAGGCAAACTTAAAAAAGAGATTGACCCTAACACTATCATAGCTGGGGACGTTAATACCCCACTCACAACCCTAGAAAGATCATCAAGACAAAAAATCAGCAAGGACACCCAGAACCTCAATGAGACTCTTGAACAAATTGACTGAATTGATACTTACAGAACACTCCACCCAATGACCATAGAATATGCATTTTACTCACCACCACATGGAACGTACTCCAAGATCGACCACATCATTGGCCATAAATCAAACATAAACAAATTTCATAAGATTGAAATCTTGCCATGCACCTTTTCAGACCACAGTGGAATAAAAATAAATATCAACACCAAAAAAATGTTCCCAAGGCCCACAAAGGCATGGACACTAAACAGCATGATGCTGAACAACTACTGGGTCAACACTTAAAAAATAAATTGAAAGATTCCTGGAAACAAATAAAAATGAAGAAACATCTTGCCAAAACCTCTAGGATGCCATGAAATCAGTTTTAAGAGGGGAGTTTATATCTCTACAAGCACACATCAAGAAAATGGAAATATTGCAAGTGGAAAGCCTAACAAATCACCTAAGGGAGCTGGAAAGAGAAGACCACTAAAACCCCAACTTTAGCAGAACAATCCAAATCACAAAAATAAGAGCCCTGCTGGGCTCGGTGGCTCAGCCTGTAATCCCGCGCCTTTGGGAGGCTGAGGTGAGTGGATTGTCTGAGCCCGCGGGCTCAAGACCCACCTGGGCAGTGAGACCTCATCTCTACAGTAAATAGATTTTTAAAAAACAGCTGGGTGTGGTAGTGCGTGCCTGTAGCTCCAGCTACTTGGAAGGCTGAGGCGGAAGGATTGCTGGAGCCCAGCAGGTCGAGGCTGCGGTGGCCGGGAGCAGCCACTGCACTCCAGTCTGGACAACAGAGTGAGACTCCAACTCAAAAAAAAAAATAAGAGCCCAAATATAGGACATAGAAGACAAAAATATCTTAGAAAACATCAACAAAGCAAAAAGGTGGTTCTTTGAAAGAATTAACAAGATTGATGGGCCCTAGCCAGAATGGACAAGAAAAAGAGAGGAAAAGCCCAAATAAACACAATTCAAAATACAAAGGATCAAATTACATCTGACCCTGAAGAAATACAAAAGATTATCAAAGATTACTATGTACACCTATATGGAAACAAACTTGATAACCTAGATGAAATGGAAGACTTTCTCACATCACAGAACCTACCCAAGTTGAAACAAGAAGACATGGAGACACTAAATAGACCAATAACAACCCAGGAAATTGATTCTGTCATACGAAAACTGCCTACAAAAAAAAAGCCCTGAACCAGATGACTTTCCAGCAGATTCTACAAAGTGTACAAGGAGAAGCTGATACCAATCCTGTTGAAAGTATTCCAGGCAATTGAGAAAGATGGAATTCTCCCCAAATCATTTTATGAAGCTAATATTACACTGATACCCAAACCAGGTAAAGATGCAACAAAGAAAGAGAACTATAGGTCAATATCCTTTATGAACATAGTTGCAAAAATCCTCAACAAAATTCTAGCAAATTGGATCCAAAAACACAACTCAAATATCATTCACCATGACCAAGTAGCCTTCATCCCCAGGATGCAGGGCTGGTTCAACATTTGCAAGACCATAAATGTCATTAAATATATCAGCAGATGTAAAAACAAGAACCACATGATTATCTCATTAGATGCAGAAAAAGCTTTTGATAAATCCAGCATCCCTTCTTGATAAAAACTCTCAAACACCTAAGTATAGAAGGAACATAATTCAAAATAGTTAGTGCCATCTAGGATAAACCCACAGCTAACATACTGCTAAATGGACAGAAGCTAGAAACATTTCCCCTAAAAACTGGAATAAGACAAGGCTGCCCATTCTCACCCCTCTTGTTCAATATTGTGTTGGAAGTCCTAGTCCAGGCAATTAGACAAGAGAAGGAAATCAGGGGTATCCAAATAGGAAAAGAGGAAGTCAAGTTATCCCTCTTTGCTGATGATATGATCCTATACCTTGAAAATCCAAGAGAATCTGTCAAAAACTTGCATGCACTGATAAAGAAATTTGGAAAAGTCTCAAGGTACAAAATAAATGTGCAAAAGAGAGTTGCCTTCTTATATACCAACAACAAGAAGGCAGAGACCCAAATAAGAAGCAGAATCCCATTCACAATAGCCATTAAAAAAATGAAATACCTCGGCATCTTCCTAACCAGAGAAGTGAAAGACTTTTACAATGAGAACAACAAAGCACTGCCCAAAGAAATTCAAGAAGACACAAACGAATGGAAAAATATACCATTCTCATGGATAGGAAGAATCAACATTGTTAAGATGTCCATCCTACCAAAGGCAATCTACAGATTCAATGCAATACCCATTAAGTTACCAACATCATTCTTCTCAGACCTGGAAATGACAATACAGAAATTCACATGGAAATATAAACAACTATGAATAGCCAAAACAATCCTTAGCAAGAGAAACAAAGCAGGAGGTATCACACTTCCAAACTTCAAACTCTACAGTAAGGCTACAGTAATCAAAACAGCCTGGTATTGGTATAAAAACAGGCACATAGAACAGGATAGAGATTCTGGAAGCAAAGCCTCAATTCCTCAACCAATTCATCTCTGATAAAGCCTCCAACAACAACTACTAGGGAGAGGAGAACCTATTCAGTAAATGGTGCTGGGAAAACTGACTGACCGAATGCAGAAGATTGAAACAGGACCCCTACCTATCACCATACACAAAAATAAACTCTAAATGGATCAAAGACCTAAAAGCAAAATCTCAAACTATATGAATCTTAGAAAACGCAGGAGACACCCTTATGGAAATTGGAACTGGGAACCAATTCCTACTCAAAACCCTGAAGGCCAATACCCTAAGAAATAAGATAGATAAGTGGGACCTCATCAAATTAATGAGCTTCTGCAAAGCAAAAGAAACCATCAAGAGAGCAGGGATACAGCCCAAACAATGGGAAAAAATATTTGCCAACTATATATCTGACAAGGGCCTAACATCAAGAATCTACAAGGAACTCAAATGCACCAAGAGGAAAAAAGCAAACGGCTTTTTAAAATTTGGGCAAAAGACATGAATAGACACTTCTCAAAAGAAGATATACGGGCAGCCAACAGACACATGAAAAAGTGCTCAGCCTCACTCATCATCAGAAAAATGGAAATCAAAACCACATTGAGATACCACCTAACTCCTGTAAAAATTGTCATCATTAATAAAACAAACAACAATAGATGCTGGTGAGAATGTGGAGAAAAAGGGACACTTATACACTGCTGGTGGGAATGCACACTTGTACAACCTCTCTGGAAAACAGTCTGGAGATTTCTGAAAGAACTAGAAATTGACCTTCCATATTACCCAGCAATTCCCCTATTGGGAATATACCCAGAGGAAATCAAGTTATTCTACAAAGAAGATACCTGCACATGTATGTTTGTTGCAGCTCTATTCACAATAGCAAAAACATGGAACCAACCATGTTGCCCATTGAAGCTGGACTGGATAAAAAAATGTGTTACATATACACAATGGAATATTATGCAGCCATAAAGAATAACAAATATATAGACTTTGCAGCAACCTGGATGGATTTGGAATCGATCATATTCAGTGACTTATCACAGGAAGAAAGAACAGAGTTCCATATGTTTTCACTCATAAGAGGACCTTGAACAACTATAATGCTATAAGAAAGCAATTGGCAGTAATGGAAAACTGTTGGTGGGGGGGTAGGATTGGCAGTTGAGGGAACCTGCTAGTGGAGGGAGGGGCATACCTCATTAACAGGGGTATCTGCATGATCAATATTTGTATACCTAACCCTGAATTGTACCCCACATCTTTATAATAAAAATTTAAAAAAAGAAAAAGAAG
Organism: Cephalopachus bancanus; assembly: GCA_027257055.1. NCBI lineage: Eukaryota > Metazoa > Chordata > Mammalia > Primates > Tarsiidae > Cephalopachus > Cephalopachus bancanus. Next base: position 669,361 of record JAPVLO010000790.1, on the reverse strand, counting down.
TTGCCAGGGTGGTTCGTGTGTGTGTGTGTGTGTGTGTGTGTGTGTGTGTGTGTGTGTGTGTGTGTCTATTGTGAATGGGTTTGTGCTTTTTATTTGTTTCTCTGCCTGTTTTTTGTTGGTGTATAAAAATGCCCGCAGAATGCGAAAAAGTATTTGCCTGAAAAGAAAAAAAAATATTTGCCAACTATATATCTGCCAAAGGTCTAACATCCAGGATCTACAAGGAATTCAACAAGCTGAAAGCAAAAAAAATACAAAGAGATCTGTTAAAAAGTATACAAAGATATGAATAGACACTTCTCAAAAGAAGACATACAAGCAGCCAACAGATACATGAAACAATGCTCAGCCTCACTAATCATTAAAGAAATGCACGTCAAAACCACATTGAGATACCACCTAACTCCAGTCAGGATTCAAAAAAACAACAGATGCTAGAAAGGATGCAGAGAAAAGGGAATGCATTTACACTGTTGGTGGATGTAAATTAATACAACCTCTGTGGAAAACAGTGTGGCAATTTCTAAAGGATCTAAAAATCAACCTTCCATACGACCCAGATAGCCCCTCCTGGGAATATATCCAGAGAAACTCAAATCATTCTCCAAAAAAGATAATTGCACGAGGCATGTTTATTGCAACACTATTCACAATAGTAAAAACATCAAACCAAGTGTGCTACCTATAGAAAGTGGACTGGATTTAAAAATTGGTACATGATGGAATACATGATGGAATATTATGCAGCCATATAGAAGGACAAAATTATGGACTTTGCAGCAACCTGGATGGATTTAGAGTCTATCATACTCAGTGATCTATCACAGAAACAAATAACTAAGTGCCACATATTCTCACTCATAAGTGGATCCTGAGCATTTTTCATAATATTACATGGAAGGGACTGGCAGTAGTGGGACACTGCCTGAAGGTGGGTGCATAACATCAATAAGGGTACCTGATCCCAAACCAGGATAAGTGAGGACGAATGGGAGGCCCAAACTTCACCTGTACAATGACCACTTATGTACCCAATCCTGAATTGTACCCCACATCTTTAAAATATATTTGTAAAAATCAATTAAGTAAAAAAGCAATTACAAGAAAAATACTAGTAATTTGTGCCTTCTTTTTTCCTTAGCTAACTTGGCTAGTGGTTTTTCAATTTTATTAACCATTTCAAAGAAACATTTATTTTAATTGATTGTCTCTTTTGATTTGTGCTCTAATTTTTATTATTTTATTTCTTCTGCTATTTGGATTTACTTTTTTCCTAGTCTCCAAAAGTGGAAGCTTTGATTATTGATTTTAGATCATTCTTTTCTAATATGCGCATTCAGTGTCATAAATGTCCCTAAAAGCACTGCTTTGGCTATATCCCACAAATCTTGATTTTCATTTTCACTTAATGCAAAATATTTTTAATTTCTCTCCAGGTCTCTTATTTGACCCATGTGTTATTTAGAAGTGTGTTGTTTAATCTCCAAGTGTTTTAGAGTTTTCTATCTTTCTGTTATTTATTTCTAGTGTAATTACATTAAACTAAATATTGTATTTCTGTTATTTTAAGTTTGTCATGGTGTCATTTATGTCCTGAAATGTGACCAATTTTCTTGACATTCTATGTGAGCTACAGAGAAAGTATATTCTGCTGTTGTTGAAGTATTCTATAGATGTATACTAGATCCAGTTGACTGATGGTGCTATTCAGTTCAACTATGCCCTTGCTGATTTTCTGTCCACTGGATCTATAAAGAACTAATAGGGAGTGAAATCTCCAATTATAATAGTGAATTTATCTATTTTTCCTTGTAGTGCTATAAGTTTTTGTTTCATGTACTTTGACGCTTTGTTGTCATGCATATACATAATAAGGATTTTTTAAGTTTTTTGAAGATATGACCCCTTATAAGTTATATTATGTAATGCCCTCTTTATCTCTGATTATTTCCCTTATTCTGAATCTACTTGTTGGAAATTAATATAGTTATTTCAGCTTTCTTTTGGTTAGTGTTAGAATGGTATGTCTATCTATTCCTTTATTTTTTATTTACCTGTGTATTTATATTTAAGATGTGTTTCTTAGAGACAACATATAGTTGGTGTCTTGTTTATTTATCCACTCTGACAGTCTCTATCTTTTATTTGGGATACTTATACTACTGACATTTAAAAAGACTATTGATGTGTACCTTGAAAACCCAAGATAATTCGTCAAAACCTCCTTGCACTGATAAAGGACTTTGGTAAAGTCTCAGGGTATAAAATAAATGTGCAAAAGACAAGCGCATTTCTTTACACCAATAATAAACAAATAGAAACCCAAATAAAAAGCACAATCCCATTCACAAAAGTCACAAAAAAAAGTGAAATACCTTGGCATATTCCTAACCAGAGACATGAAAGACCTTTACAATGAAAACTACAAAACACTGCTCAAAGAAATCAAAGATGACACAAACAGATGGAAAAATATCCCATGCTCATGGATTGGAAGAATCAACATTGTGAAGATGTCCACCTCACCTAAGGCAATCTACCTAAGGCAATACCCGTCAAATTACCAACAACATTCTTCTCAGATCTAGAAAAAACAATACAGGAATTCATATGGAAACACAAATGACCAAGAATAGCCAGAACAATCCTCAGCAAAAAAAAGAAAAAAAAGCAGGAGGTATCACAATACCAGACTTTGAACTTTACTATAAAGCTACAATAATCAAAACAGTACAAGAACAAGCAAATAGAAATTGGAATAGAATTGAGATTCCAGAAGCAAAACCTCAATTTCTCAACCAACTCATCTTTGACAAAGCCTCCACCACCCACCATTGGGGAGAGGAGAACCTATTCAGTAAACGGTGCTGGGAAAACTGGCTGACCACATGCAGAAGGCTCAAACAAGACCCCTATCTATCCCAATACACAAAAATTAACTCTAAATAGATCAGAGACCTAAATGTAAAACCTCAAACCATAAGAACCTTATAAAATGCAGGACACACCCTTATGGAAATTGGAACTGGCATCCAATTCCTGAACAAAACCCAAAACGCACAGGCCATAAGAGAAAAGATAGACAAGTGGGACCTCATTAAACTGACAAGCTTCTGCAAAGCCAAAGAGACCATCAAGAGAGCAGGGAGACAGCCTACAGACTGGGAAAAATATTTGCCAACTCCATGTCTAACAAAGGCCTAACATCTTAGATCTACAAGGAACTCAAATGTGCTGAAAAGAAAAAAACAAACAACCCCATTACAAAGTGGGCAAAAGCTATGATTAGACATTTCTCAAAAGAAGACATATGAGAGGCCAACAGATACATGAAGAAATGTTCAACCTCACTAATCATCAAGGAGATGCAAATTAAAACTACACTGAGATACCAACTAACTCCAGTCAGAATGGCCATTATCAATAACTCAAAAAATAACAGATGCTGGAGAGGATGTGGTAAAAAGGGAACACTTCTACACTGTTGGTGGGAGGGTAAACTAGTGCAGCCTCTGTGGAAATCAGTGTGGTGATTCCTAAAAGCTCTAAAAATTGACCTTCCATATGATCCCACAATCCTCCTACTGGGAATATACCCTGAAGAACTCAAATCACTCTGTAAAAAAGACACCTGCACACATATGTTTATCACAGCATTGTTCACAATAGCAAGATCATGGAACCAACCAAGTTGTCCATCAAAAGAGGACTGGATTTTAAAAATGTGGTACATATACACAATGAAATATTATGCAGCCATAAAAAAGGACAAAATCATGAATTTTACAGCAACCTGGATGGAATTGGAGTTGATAATACTGAGTGATCTCTCACAGAAACAAAGAGCTGAGTGTCACATGTTCTCACTCATAAGTGAACCTTGAATAATTATCGTAATACTTTAAGAAAAGGATTGACAGTGGCGGGAAACTATGGGGGACAGGGAGGGGAAGGGAGTGGGATTAACAGTAGTCGATATCTGTCTGGGGATGGGGGGACACCTCATCAACAAGGGTACCTGCACAATGCATATTTGTGTACCTAACCCTTAACTGTACCCCACAATTTTAAAATAAAAAATATGTTATAAAATAAAATAAAAAGACCATTGATATAGGTGGTTTAATATCTACTACATTTGTTACTGTTTTTCTATTTTGTTGCCCTGTTCATTGTTTCTTTTTTTCCTTCCATTCTATTTCTTCATTCTCTGGTATTAATTGAGCATTATATATTATTCCATTTTCTTTCCTTTCTTGGCGGCATATGTTCTACTTCTTGTTTTCTTTTTGTTTGTTTGTTTGTTACTTTTTTTAGTGTTCTCCCTAGAGCTTACCATATATATATTTACAACCACAATTTTGAAACCTACTTTCAAATAACACTATACCACTTCATGGGTAGCACAAATTCCTTAATATAGAGCATTCCCAATCAGATTCACTCATCCCTTATAACATTGCTGTCATACATTTCACTTATCCACTAGATATAATCGCCAAATACAATGTTGTCATTTACCTGTTAGATAAATTAAGGAAACAAAAAATAAAATATTTTATTTCATCTTCAATTATTTCTTCTCTAATGCTCTTCCTTTCTTTATGTAGTTCCATGTTTCTAACCTATATTATTTCCCCTCTTTCTAAAGAACTTATTTTAACATTCCTTGTAAGGCAGGCCAACTGGTAACAGATTCCCTTTATTTTTGTTTGTCTGAAAAAGTACTTCTTTGCCTTTGAAGTGTAATTTTGCTGGCTACAGAATTCTAGGTTTATCAGGTTTTTTTCTTTCAATACTTTAAACATTTTATTTCACTCTCTTCTTGTCTGCATAGTTTTTGAAGAGCAGAGCAATGTAATTCTCATCCCTGCTTCCCTAGTAGGTAAGGAGTTTTACTCCTCTGGCTTTTTCAAGATTTTTCCCTTTGTCTTCAGCTTTCTATATTTTGATTCTTATGTGCCTAAGAGCATACTTTTTGGTATTTATCCTTCTTGGTATTCTCTGAGCTCCCTGAATCTGTGGTTCAATTTCTTTCATTTGGTATTGAAAGCACTCAGTCATTATTTCTCTGAATAGTTCCTCTGTCCCTCTTCTTCTTCTGATATTCATATTATGCATATGTTACACCTTTTGTAATTGCTTCATAGTTCTTCGATACTCCATTCTGTCTTTTTTCATTTTTACTTTTCTTTGCATTTCAGTTTTGGAAGAGTTTACTGACATTTCTTCAGGTTCACAGATTCTTTTTTTCCTTTGGCTGTGTCTAGTCTATTTATGAGTCCATCAAAAGTTATTGCTCGTTTCTGTCACAGTAATTTTGATTTCTACCATTTTAAAAATTCTTTCCTAGAGTTATCATCTCTCTGTTTATATTGCCTATCTATTCTTGCATGATGCCCACTTTTTCCATTAGATCTCTTAGCACATTAATTATAGTTGTTTTAAATTCCCAGTCTGATAATTCCAACATACATATCTGCCATATCTGAGTCTGGTTCTAATGCTTTCTCTCTCGTAAAACTATGTTTTATATCATTTTGTATGTTTTGTAATTTTTTGTTGTTAGCCAAACATGGTATATTGGGTAAAAAGAACTGAGGTAGATAAGTCTTTTGTTTGAGATTTTATGTTTATCTGGCTAGGTGTTAGACTGTGCTTGCTGTAAAATTTCTTCTGGTGCCCTTGTTTCTGTCTCTGCTGTTGTCTTTGGACTTTCATAAAGACTTTTCAAAAAAGATCTGAGACACAGAGTTCTTTCTTTTGTATTCTCCTGTTATTATACAGGAGCCTTATTGATGTGATGGGAAGTACTCTGCAGTTCTATAATTAGGCTTTATTCTTTTAGTGAGACTATGCCCCTGAACTGTGACCTTCACAAGTGCTTCTCAGTTTTTTCCTTTTAGGTTGAGACAGGAAAGATCAAGAAGTTGAAGTTGGTTATTTTTCTTCCCTCATACCAGCTAGGCTCTCATAAAATCCTAGCCAGTTAGTCTTTGGTAGAACAATTTCCCTGGAGGGCAGGACCTGTTAAAAAGAGAAGCATGCTCTGAGTGTATTTCAAAATGGTTAATTTTCCCACCATTTTCTTTCTTTTTTTTTTTTTTTGAGTTGGAGTCTCACTCTGTCACCCAGACTGGAGTGCAGTGGCCACTCCTGGCCACCGCAGCCTTGACCTGCTGGGCTCCGGCGATCCTTCCACCTCAGCCTTCCAAGTAGCTGGAACTACAGGCGCGCGCTACCACGCCCGGCTCATTTTTGATTTATTGTAGAGATGAGGTCTCACCAAGTTGCCCAGGCAGGTCTCGAACCCGCGGGCTCAGGCAATCCACTCACCTCAGCCTCCCAAAGCGCGGGATTACAGGCTGAGCCATCGAGCCTGGCTTCACACCATTTTCTAAAAGTACAATGAGATTTTTCTCAGATCTTCACTGCAGTACCTGGTAGGGCTCCTGGATCTAAAACTCATGAAAATGTGAGGGTTACCCTAAAACTGCCCCCTCCTGGAGTTTTTACTCTTAAGCTTGTTCATACTGAGCCTCTAGCAACTTGTAAATTACAGTTTAACTTTTCCTACTGCCACAATACTAGCTTCAACAGTAGTTTCTGCTCCTGGGCTTCTGCTCCAGTAAGTTGTGATTCTCTGTATCTGCTTGTAAATCTGTTTGATTTGGGGAGTGGTGCTTTTCCCTGAGATCTCAATTCTCTGATGCATCTAAGAAAAGTTATTGATTTTTGTCTTGTTATGAGGATGAGAATGATGACTTCCAAACTCCTTACATACGGGAACAGAAGTTTCACCTGCCTTAGCATAAAAGATCTTGTTTTTATAAGTTACAGCTATTTTTCACCTCTAAGCTCTTTAGCTTGCTCTTATAATCTCTAGAAAATCTTCAAGCCTGCCCTACTTGTCTTCAAATCCCCTTCACTCTACACCTCACTCAGTCTCAGGTCAAAACTGCCCATGTTTCATTATCAATATCAACCTCCTTTTTTAAAGTGAGAAAGCAGGATTTATTGAGAGGACAGAAAAGCTCCCACAGTACGAGGGGACCCAAGGGGGTTGCCCAATATGTACCTCTTGGTGAAAGTTACAGCTAAATGTGTATGCTGCTCCATCACTATGACTTTCTTTCAAGCCCAAATAAGTAGCTATGTCCATGTATATGTTCTGAGACTGTTCACATTTTTGTATTTCCCATAGAGTCTAGCACATAATAGGTATGCCATAAGTGGGGAATTTCCTTTAAAAGTTTTTTTTTTTCTAATGAGTAAAGCAAATGGTATAATGTGTATGATCAATTCCACATGTTTGGAGAGAGCATCATGTTTTGGAATGACCAAGAAAAACTTCATGATAGAATCTATAATTGAATCTTGCCCTGAAGAATGGATAGAATTTATATTGATTGAGCAGAGAATGTTGTGGCATTCTAAATTTTGAGCACAGCATGAGCAAAAGTGAGGAGACAGAATAAGAAAAAAAATCTGCTTCTAAGGGACATATTCTGTCTGCTATTAAGAAGAGTTGTTGTTGGGAAAGCTTTGGTGACCTGAAAGCTTTCAAAATATTAATATACTTCAGAATTAAGAATAGTTACATGAAAGAAGTACATCCAGTGACTGAGTTAATAACAAGCAATCACCAAAGTCTTATCACAAAATACTTAATGGCTAAGCATTGTTTCTCTGATTAGAAAAATATTTTTTATGACAAGGTCTTGAGTTCCTTCGTGGGCTCAGGTAGAAGCATGCATGTGGAAGAATCTGATAACTGAAGTTTAGAGAGATAAAGCAACTTTCTCAATATCACCCAGTAAAAGGTAACGCCAATATTCAAATTCATGTCTATCTTATTTTAAAAGATCATGTTATTTAAACAGCACTATGCTTTCTCTAGAGAATAGAAGTTCAAAAACAAAATGGGCTGCCTTATAAAGGAGTTACTATCTTGATCTTCAACTGTGCAACTTAATGTGGATCACTACCAGAAAAGGATTTTTACAGAGATGATTCAAACATGAGCTTAAGATGGGAGGTAGACTCAACTTAACTATTAATGATTTCTTCCCAATCTAAGAACCTCTGACCCAATCTAAATGTCTTACGGGCATTTTTTTCCCTAAGGACAAATACTTAAGGGCACTTTGTTATACTTTTAGAGTAGATCAATTGAGAGAGAGAGACATACACACACAAATACTATTTCTTCTCAGCAAAATGCCCTCCATGTATCCTCCCTTGGAGCTTGTAATTCAGCTTCCCAATGGTTCTAAATCATTATCACCTAAAGTTTTCTGACCAGCAAATATTAGCTCTTATAAGGCTTCCTTTATTCTGAAATAATTATTAAGCACAGACATGTTAATCCTGCAGTGTCCTCCAGACAAAATTTAGGTTGTCACAGCTACTCTAAGGTAAAATGACTGCCTGCTGGACATGCATAAAACAGCTGAGCCTATCACTGCAGTAATTTAGAACTATAATGAAGAAAATGTGCCTCTGTGGCTTGAAATCAAATCAAAGACATCAAGGATGTCATTGTACAAGTTGGGAAACTATTAAAATCTTATAATGTTGTTGTGTCTACTTAACACCATTAGTATTTTCCCATTAGGTACTATTGAGGAAAAATGAACATTTACAGCATATGGTAAACAATTTTCTTTGGTTATCAAAGCACTTGTGGAAAATATCTTTGGTGCTGGAACCTCTGTGTTCCCCTCTGAGTCTTTATCCTGGTTATATGAAAGACTGCCATTTTATAGCCTTGGTGATCAAACAAATTCTAATAAAATGGATCTTCTACTTTAGACAGCTAGACAGAGATGAAGACAGCTTGAATCAGGCCTGAACTGTTGTCAAGAAAAACATCTTGCTTCATCTCCTTTCCCCCTTACCCCACCCTCTGAGTTTAGAGTCGGGAATTTGAAATGACAACAGGATTTTGTAGTTTGCTTGGTATAATATAATTGCATTATTCCTTTCACATTTCTAATTTTCTTTACTTTGTTTTCCTTGGATTGAGTTGTAGAAATAGTTCTCTCTCTCTCTCTCTCTCTCTCTCTCTCTCTCTCTCTCTCTCTCTCTCTCTCTCTCTCTCCTTCCCTGACCACATGTCCAAATTATGAGTATAACCCACTGCTCAGGTCAGCCAACTAAACTTCCTTTTATAATTACGTGTGAGAGATGGGAATTACCCTCTCCCTACTTGAATGTAAATTAACCCAGAAAAGACCAACCACAATTTGACAACTTGAGGCTCCTCAGATTATAGTGGTCCTTAAAATAACATTTTGTTTTTAAAAAAAAAACAGCAAACTTTGCTTCTGCCATAAATGTTCGCCTCCATTGCATTTTTATCAACCCCATCTTCTTGCAAGAAAACCCAGGATGTGACACAACTTTAATATCTAAAGGTTTGAAAAAATATTTAGGGTCAGCAATCACCATTTGGCTATAAATTAAAGGCAAGCTGGAGTCACAAGTTGCAGACCTGTGGTGAACGCCTCTGAACCAGGACAAAACGAAAGCAGTTGTCCATAATCAACAGTCTTTTTCCAGTATGAAACCCGATTGAAAAGCTTCCAGAGCAGATTTCTTTGAAGAGTCAGTCCTCCAAAGACTTCCCAAAGGGATATTACTAAGTCTAAGACAGTTAGTTCAGTTCTCTGTGTGTCTGGTTGCAATTCTTCTATCAGATAATATCTTGATATTAGAAAAAAATTAACTTAGCTCTTACAGTCTGTTATTTTAAATCCTAAATGGTTCTGAATTTATGCAGCATCAAATCATATCCAGCAAGGTTTTCAAATCCAAAAGGAAATAAAGACACAAACTTGGGCATCTAAAATAGGGTGGTATCCAATGTGTGACTGAACATTTCCAACTACTACATAGATTGTGTTAGGAAGAGAAGAATGAGCCATAAAAGTATTTTTATCTATGATTTCACATACTCAACTTTACCAAGGGGTAAAAAGGTTACCTGAGATGAGAAAGAAGCAGGAACAGGCCTAAGCTCTGAGCTGCCACTATGGGGCTCATTGTCGATGAAAATACAAGACATTGAATAACAACAACACATTTCTACTGAGCTCTTACTGTTTTCAATGAATACAGGAAAAAAAGACACAACCATGTGTCCTCAAAAAGCTTTTATAATCCAAAAGGGTAGACTCCCCCCCAGATACTTCAGTGTGTGCTTTCTTATCACTGTGTTTATAAGACAACTAAAACACTTAGGAGATTGCATTGTCAATTGTATGTTTTAATAAATGTCTCCCCAGCTGTGAAGTCTTTGAGGGCAGTTCTTTTCATTTATGTATCTATTATACCTAGCAAATACAGTGAATGCTCATTGAAATATATTTGAATGAATCAAGAAATTAATAAATAAAAAAAGACAGGTATGGACTATACAAAACAAAATCAGAAATGAGCCAATGTTGGAACCTTAGAAACTTTCTGTAGTCTACTCCCTATACTTCTACCAGAGCGAACGTTCCTACAAATCTGATTAGATTACTGCCCCAGTTGAATGGATCTTCATTGCTTTGGAGATAAAAACTTGAATCTCTTAAGCATAGTACACAAAGTCATCCATGACATACCCTCTACCTCCCTCATCTCTCACCACAGCATGAATCATGCTATTTTTATGATGACTGACCCTCCAATTAGACTATAAGTTTTTTGAGGGTAAGATTTTGTCTAATTTATCTGTGTGGCCCCAGTTCCCCAAACAGTATGTTTTAATATTCACAAAATACTTTCTATGTACCAGATCCCTCCAGTGGCACTGGGATGCTACTACATATTCAATTATTTTCATATTCTCTTTCATTTAACTGTGCCCCATAACACTTATAAATATTTGTCAAATAAACAATAATTCCATATGCTTCTATATGAGTTAGTAACCTCAGCATCTAGTTCTGGCTGTCCTGTTACTTATCTGAATTTATCTATGTCTGCTTCCCCACTCATAAAAGAAAAAATAATATCACCTATACTTTATATTTTACAGGATGTTCTAAGCTGATATAGTTTCTGGAATAAGGCAGTGTATAAATACCCACATGCACAAATGCTATAATAAGCACATTTATGAATACAAAATTGTAGTTATAATAATAATTTATATGAATTGACTGAGCCTAGAGGCAGATATCCTGGATTTAAATCTTGGTTCAATCGCTGTGATCAGGGGTTCTCTTTTTATTACTTTCTTCATCTATAAAGTGAAGGTAATATTTGTACATACTTATTTAGGCTATGTTAAAAATTAGATGAGCAAATTCATGCAAAATGCTTGGAACACTACCTGGCACATAGTAGATATTCAATAAGTGTCGGCCATCTTTTCCCAGTTATCTATAAATTGATTGTGGTAGTGACTGTCAATTTATCTATCAAATAAAGATATCAGTTATATACATCTGATGGCTGCCCAAGTCCTAAGAGCTAAACCCTTGCCTACTCAGAGATATACTTGCCTATAAATTCTATCCTCAACTTCAAAATGTAATATATATATATATAACCAACTCTTGAGAACTGTCCAAACACTTCAGGCATGCTATCTCATATTCAAGACTGAGTACATTTTCATTTATTTGTAAACTTTATGAATTTGCCCCAGTAGACAGGGACAATTCCAAGTTTACATATGTCCAGTGTGATATCCAACTCCCCTCAAGTAGGTGTGATATAAGGAGTTCCCCAAAACCTGTTTCCCAGTAAATCCCTACTGAACTTCTCTGGTCCTACCGCCCTCCTGCCTGATGAGAAAACCATTGCCAGGGCCACCTTGAGTCAGCAAGAGCTCCAGAGAATGAAAACCTGGGGAGAACTTTCAAGTACGTTTTATTTATAACCTCTTAGAGTTGTAAATAGAGTAACTCAGTTCCCTTGAGACAGTTCAGCTAGGATTATATCTTATGACAGTTTCCCAAGTTCAGTTCAGAGGATATCATAGAGAATTTGATTTGGAAGGGAACTCAAGAAGGGGTTAGAGGGGTGGTGGCATACAGAAAGTAAATGTGCTTGACTTCATGCATTTGAATTTACAGTGTAGGGTTGAGCCAGCAGTCCTTATTGATCCAAAAGCCACAGACTCCCTGGGATGGACAATTTTTGCAATATCGCAAAACAAAAGAGAACTTGGAAAATGTCATTTGAATGCAGTTTGAAAGCTGAGGTTAATTTTGAAAGGATGAAAGAAATTTCAGTACTACTTAAAATGCTGGAAGTATGGACCTAGAAAGGGAGAGGAAGGGATTACATCAAACGGCTTCCTCTACCAAAACTAATCCAAAAATGGGATCCAAAGATGAGCGGTCACTCTGCTGGCCTAACTGATTGCCTCATCCCCATCTCAACTACTTATTCGCCAGCAGATAGGGGTAGCAGTCTGTTCCAGCAGTCTGTTACAGTTGAATTTATGATGCTTGCAGTAAATTCTAAGAGTATTTTTAGTATGTGTGTTTTTCTCTACCCTCCAGTGACATGCTTGTTTCTGATGTTACTTTTGAAATGAGCTATTTCAGTTGTTCCTGCAGATCACACACAACTCCCAAAAACTACTTTTAACTTTTTCCTCTGGATCCAGAAATGAGCCAGTGTCCAACAAAGAACTGATGTTGCTCTTGGAAAACCGCACTCTCCCAAAAGAGAAGTATAGCATTAGCCTCTAATTCATCAGACCAGTGGGCCTTTCTCTGGGTAGAGTTAAGGGGCCTAGATAGGAGATATGTGGTACCTTGCAAGCCCAAAACTTCTCAGTCAGACTTTCAATTGAGTCATTTTTTTAACTTCTACACTCCCAGAAGATGAAAATGCCTAATTCTACAATTCTTCTCCAATTTTGCTTATGGTCAACATGGGGCTATTTAATAAACTATTTTAATACAACAAAACAGTTGCCTCTAACAAGGAGTTGGTTTAGTAATACAGTCAAGTCCATTTTTCAAGTCAATTTTAAAAATAAATTAAGTCAGTTTTGTGAAAGAAACATTCACCCAGTCAACTCAATAAAGCAATTATTTCAGTCAAATAAATAATTCAGTCTAACAACAGGTCAGCTGTGCCTCACAACTAATTAATTCACTTAATCTGTTCAATCAATCAAATCAGTCTATCAAGCAACCAGAGTTAACAGATTCTATTCAGTCCATTGAATGAACTGACAAGTATAGATAGAAATACTTGGGTGTGGGTGCACAGAGTTCCTGAAAGATTCTTACAACTAAAGAAAGAGGTTGCTCTCTTTCCTTTATATAGCAAATGTACCAAACCAAAGCAAATTCACAGAAGCCCTAAATTAAGGGATAATTTGTGAGAAAATAAAATAGCAGATAATAGATTATTGTTAACATGATATACTCAAGACAGACTGTGGGAGCATTTTTAGATGTGTCATTCACACCTTGAAATATTGATTTGGATTTTTCAGTTCTACTATGAATAAGACTTTTATTCATATTCATCCTTAATATGCCATTCCATAAATGACTATCAGCATCATCAGTAGCATCAAAATGCATCCAGTAAGAATATTATCACACAGGCATATTGGACCAAAGTCTACACAGGCTTAGGCCTGCTCTCTGGTAGCTTATATTCTAAGCGGAGGCAAATGCATATTTATAGGCAATATCCAACAACCAGATCAAAACGTTAAGCCCAAGATGTTAGCAAGCATTAAAATACATGCATCTGGGTCAAAAGTAAATATACCCTAGGAGAAACATGGGGTTGGTGGAAAATTTTTTCTGTTCAAATAATGTTACATCAAGGGAATCTTCACCTCTCTTCTCATTAATTCCAAATGACTTCATAAAGTTAGAAACCTGTCTTGACTTAATCAGATTCTCATCCACATTTGTTTCCCCTTCTTCCCATCATATACACATCAATATCCACCTGGTATAGTCACTGAAACAATTTTAAATTCTCTAGAATACACTCTTTACTGCTTGTAACTCCACTCCCCCTCTCAGTGCACTATGATTTTCAGTTAAGATTTAAATCATAAGATTTCACACTAAATTCCTTTATTTCAAGTCACATGGGGACACCAAAAAATGCTCTTTAGTAACTGCAAGAAAACTTCTGTATGTCCAAAATGTTCTTTTCAAACAATTAAAAGATATAAATAACATATTTTTCAGAAGGACACAGGAATTAGGAATATGGAGACTTCTTACCATAATTTTCTTTTCTATCCCTATTCTAAACCAAAATTGCAAAATAAAGCTGAAAAACACAGTAGTTCAACAGGTATTTAGTTCCTACTATGCCAAATTCTAAGCTCTTTGAGGGCAAGAGTCATGTATTTTCTTTTTTATTTTATTTTATTAAAGTTGTGAGGTACAAGTCAGGATTGCATACATTCATGGTTTAGGTACAGGTGAAGTTTTGGGCCTCCCATTGGACCTCACTTTGCCTGGATTAGGATCAGGTACCCTTTTTGATGTTATGTGCTCCCCTCTCTCCTCTGGCAGTGTCCTGTTACTGCCAATCCCTTTTTTGTAGTAGTATGATAAGGTGCTCAGGGTTCACTTATGAGTAAGAACATATGGTACTCAGTTATTTGTTTCTGTGATAGATCACTGAGTATGAAGACTTCAAATCTATCCAAGTTGCTGTGAAGTCTATAATTTTGTCCTTCTTTATGGCTATATACTTTTCATCTTAAGGTCCCCAGCACCAGAATGTTTGGCACACAATGTGTATTTAACATATATTTGATAACCAAATGAATTAATTAATGAAAGGTATTTTGTAGCTAGCAAAGATGACTAAGGTATGGTTAATGCTCTCAAAATAATAAGAAGAATCAAGTGTATATACAACTTATTGAAATATAAAATAAGTGCTGTAATGAAGTACAGAATAAGGACTATGAGAGTAGAAGATGAGCAGTTAATTTTGACTGGGAGTAACTTGGAAAGCCTCTTAAACGAGGCAGCACTTGAGCTGAGCATCAATTCAGATTTTTATACAGCCATTTTGCCACCAGAAACTTTTTGATCTGACTACTTTAACCCAGTCATTTTGATGAGGCCTAAAAAAGTCATTACACTTTCAGCTGTTTTATAAATTACCGGGTAATGTGTAAAACAGATGACCTTACCCCATTACTGAGACTTACCCTGATGCCAATCTTTACCAGAAGGTAAGATTCATCCTTGGTCATCCCACAAAGTACTAGCAATCATACTCAGTAAACTGTCTTCTTACGCTCTAATAATTTACATGTATCTTGATATATACTTCAAATATTCTGATTTTTCCCTAGAAGTCAGAGATATTGGAGAAAGAAGGTATTTGAGCCACATTATGATCTCTTAAATCCAGACTGTACAAAAAATCTTCAGTTGAATTTCTAACAATAATCTCAGGCATCTGAGTAATATATATATATATATATATATATATAATATCATAATACCCCTTTGAGAATTTTCAATAGCATAATTGATATCTCCTTAGAAGTTAACTTGGCTGGTTCAACAGATATGCATTTTTAAATTTTATTTTTTCTAACTGTAAAAGTAAAACAGTCCATCATTTTTCAAATAAAAAAATTGATACAGGAGAACACAAAAGACTCTGGTAACTAGGATTGGGGTTAGGTAGAAATGTGTGCTACACACAGTAACTGATAAGTGTAACACAATAATAACTGTTCCTAGTTGGAACAGTTTCATCAAAGTGACAGGGTCAAAATGTCCTGCTTTAAGTTTTTGACAGCAGGAAATGGTGGCTGAACTGGAAAAGATGGGGGATTAGAATAAAGAGATTGACTAGCTAGTGATAACTAAGAACATTATCAGAGTAAGAAAAACTGTCATCAAATGATACACTACTTATGCCAACAGCTACATAAAGATGCACAGTGACTTTATAAAAGGGTGTTGGGGAGGACAAAAATTTCAATGGAAGTGACAGATAAAGCAATGAAAGCAAGGTTAAATTAAATAGTACCATAAAAAGAAGGAAGTTTTAAATTTGTACATATGTGTTTATATTTTTTTAACTTTATTCTACATTATGTACTATGGCATATCTAAAGAAAAATTTTAGAAAATATTTTTTATGTTTTTATTTTATCCAAAGAATAGTATGTTAAATAGTCTCTACACTCAACTCTCCTGAATTACAGCATGTTGCTCAGTAGGTTTGTTTACTAGTAGGGTCTTTTATTCTTTTCCGTTTTTTTTTTTTTTTTAAGTCAGAGTCTCACTCTGTCACCCAGGCTGGAGTGCAGTGGCACTCTCACAGCCACCCCAATGTCGACTTGCTGTGCTCAGGCAATCCTTCCGTCTCAGCCTTTCAAGTAGCCGAACTCTACAGGTGTGCGCTACCACATCTGGCTAATTTTTTTATGTATTGTAGAGGCGAAGTCTCACCAAGTTGCCCAAGCTGGTCTCAAACCACTGGACTCAGGCAATTCTCTCACCTCGGCCTCCCAAAGTGCCGGGATTACAGGCTTGTACCACTGCACCTGGCCTGCTAATAAGTTTACATGGTGAATATATAAGATTCCACCTACTCGTGTCACCCAATACCTAAATACTAGGAAAAACTAACCAGAGGCCAAGTTGGTAAATCTGAATCTATGTAGCAATGGTTGTGAAATTTTGGAGGGTTTCAGATCCTTAGAGAACCCCATCAAAGCTAAGGACTCGAGAAAAATGCACGCATGCATATACATAAATTTTTTTTGCATACAGTTTACGGAGGTTCATAGACTGGAGGTTAAGGGTCCTTGCTTTGGTTTCTTTTGAGGCTGAACACAATGCTTGCTTTCTTGGCTAAAGATACAACATTCTTAACTGGATATTAGCAGAGTCTTCCAGAGACGTGTTTCTTGCTTTCTCTCTACCTCAGATACTATGCTGATGAAGTGTGGATAGTGACAAGGCTCAACTTTACTTGTGGTCCTTGAGAAACTGGCATGTTGCCATAACTGCTAATCCTGTCTTGGAGGTGAATGTGCCAGCTCACATATAGCAGTAACATCATAAAAATAACAGAACAAGAACTCCCCAAACCTTTTTTCACCCAACACATTGACAGGTGTGCAAAACCTGACTGGAGGTATAATTTTTTTAGCCTTCTTTCTGCATTAATTTTTCTTCCTGATTTAAATTAGCCAAACTTGAATGGAGACATTACAGACAGTTCAACCCCACCACAAAGCTGTGCAGACAGCTCTTGCTGCCAAGCTGTCTATCACCAAGACAACTAGGCCAATGTGCTTTGCTCTGGGTAAATACCTCATCAGGGCCAGTTGCAGAGGGAGCCTCACTGCAATGACATCCCGTTAGATCAAAATCCTTACTATTAGCAATACAAATATTTTTTTAAAGTACATGAGCTATAAATAATCATTAATATTTCAATATTTCTTTATACTGATTAATGAAGACTTAATTCCAGAAATAATCTCATATGCAGGCAAGTTGATATAAGGGATCTAGAAAAGTTCTGTCCTCCCCAGTAAGTTTGAAGTCCCTCTATTTGTGAGTCATTAACTTTTTCTCTTTGAATTAATTATAACTTTCTTCCAACATCTTTTTCTAAGCCACAAATTCCCCTTAAGTGGTCATCAGTAATATAGCAATCTTCCTGTCTCTAGTCTCTTCTCTTTAAAACATTTTGAATAAGAAAAGTTGAGATGGTTGGCATTCTTGCCTCTTAATGAAAAATGGAGGAGATGGTTGACTCCTTGAACACAGTGGCATTTAGCAAAGTGATATTTTTGATAAGTTTAGTACATGTGAATGTGTCAAAAACAGAAAATTCAAAGGAAGACTTTTTTTAAATGTCAGCAAAAAAGTGCTGAGTTATTTGGTCCCTAGGGATCCAGCAGAGGTGACAAATGATTGTACATCTCCCATCCAGGCTCCATTAACGCTGATCCACCCTCAGGAATTTTCTGAGCAGACCCTCACAGGTTTATTGTTTGCTGGTCTCCTTGGCAGCAGGTGTCTGCTAATCAAAGGCTTAAGAAGGTGTGGGGTTTAGGAGTTGGCCCTGACTGGAAGGAAAACTTTCCGTTCAGCCTTGGGCAACAACATTGGAGCTTTTTTTTTAAATGTTGTAATTAACTTTGTGCCAAGTGGGGCCCAACCTCCCCCTACCTAGCCCCAGGGATCCAAAGAAAAAAGTGTTTTCAATTCTCTTCAGAACGTCTGATCTCCCACACTGCAGACCAAATAAAAACAGTCTGAGCCAATTGTGCCTCTTTCTACCCCCGACTATTGTGGAATCCACCTGGGAGAAACTCAAGAAAGCTGGCGTCAGGCCAGCACTGGCCTTCTATAGAGGCGGAAAAATTCCCTCACCTTCCCTCCATTGACTGTCCTGGACAATAAAGAGAGAGATCCCAGTTCAGATATCCCATGGGGAGGGGCAGCTGTGCAAGTCACAACAGGGTCTAAGATTTCTTCTCTTATCAAGTAAACTGGGAGAAAGAGTAGAGAGAGTTGTTTGGGGAGTTGAACTGGCCAGGGATTGAATCTTAGCACCAAATCTTACTATAACATTAGACAACTTACTCCACAGATCAAGGCTCTAATCCCAGTTCTCCCATCGGCAAGCTGTGTAACTCTGGCCAAATTCCTACTCCAATTTTAGTTTCGCCATCATACAAATGAGGAGGTTTCTCTAGAAGATCTCTAACAGCCTCTTCAAGTCTAGTAGTATAAATCCCTCATGGGGTCCTGAATTTGGAAAACACCCAAGTGGTATTAGACACTTGAAAACAATTATTTACCCCATTCCCAACCTCCACCCACCTCAACAGGATTTGGCTGTAGCTCCACCAAGCCATTTTTCTTGGGGATCTCCTAACCCTGAGAAGGAGAAGGAGTAGGCAATGCAAGATCAGATCAACAACAAAATTCCAGATGAGCATGCTAAAAGCAAGAACAGCTCAAAACTGCAAGTTTCCAGGCCAGAAATGCCAGTTTATGAGCTGATAATATGGTAGTAGCAGTTTTTCACCAAAAAATTTAACAAGCAACTCTTGCCAAGTAAACAAGAGGTGCCCTGAAGAACACAGCTCAAGACCACCCCAGCCAGGGCTCAGGGCTTAGCTAATGCATCCCGAGCATCTTAAAGGAACAGCAAAATATCCAATGGAAGGGAATCAGGGAAGATTGAGGCTGAGGAAGCTATTGAGGACAGAACTATCTAAGGAAACATCTCTAAAAACCTGATAGAAAGACATAAGGACAGAAAGTTCTTTCGTGCTTGGGTTTATCAACTACAAACCAAAAAAAGATGATGCACAAGGCCTGAATAAACCTCAAAGATTAGAATGAGGACTCACAGAAACCAAATCTCCTTCAAGTACCTGAATGAACAAAAAGTTTAAAGGCTAATTGTTAAATTTCAGGTACTGTCATAGTTTGTTAGGGGAAACAATTGGGAGAGTAGAATGAGATAGCAATATTGTAAAGAACTCATAGAAGTCGTTCTCCTGCCCCCAAGATAAAATTGTCACCACTGAAAGCTGTTGGAGGTGGAAATGCAAGGGTGAATATAGTGGAAACCTAAGCAATATGATGCTTACTGTATAAATACACGCTGGTTCTACACTCAAAATATTCTAGTCTGGATTTATTAAAATAAAACTCGTTAAATAAAACAAAATTAGAAAAGAACAAGCCTAAATTCAAACTTGTGTTTGTGTTCATGACCCTAAATAAACAGATTCTAGTGAATTCACTCATTTAAACTAGCTGGTCAGTATTGTATAGATGGAGCCAGTATCGAATATGTTTTCAATTGTGCCCTCAGCCCTCAAGACCCTGGGGGTCTGAAATCTCAGTCAACTTTGCAATTTAATCCAAAACCCAAAGCAGTTCAGATTCCAAGTAACCTGTTACCCTCTGCTAGCAAAACATCACTCATGGTTTGAAAAATACCATTTTTAATAACCCCTTTTCAGTTTCCTGGCAGGCCCCCAGCTTCACTTCAAAGTTGATATTCCCCAGTGAGAGTACAGCTGGAAGAATCCAGAAGTGCACTGTGCCACGCTCCTTCTACCCGGGACTGTGAAGGCCCAACTCTAGGGCAACAAAAAAGGCTGGGGTGGGAAGGCAGGAAGGGGAATGGGCTGGCTGTGGATCACAGGGAAATGGCCTCAGCACAGGCCTTCCCAGAGGCAAAACAATGCATCACCCTTAACAGTGAGCAACAACCGGGCTCGGTGGATGAGCCTTAGGAGGCTGAGATGAGTGGATTGCCTGAGCCCGCGGGTTCGAGACCCGCCTGGGCAGCTTGGTGAGCCCTCATCTCCACAATAAATCAAAAAATTAGCCGGGCATGGTAGCGCGCGCCTGTAGTTCCAGCTACTTGGAAGGCTGAGGCGGAAGGATCGCCAGAGCCCAGCAGGTCGAGGCTGTGGTGGCCGGGAGCGGCCACTGCACTCCAGTCTGGGGTGACAGCGTGAGACTCCAACTCAAAAAAAAAAAAAAAAAGTGAGCAACAGGAGTTGAATCTAAATTGAATTTTGAATTTTATCATTTTGGCTTATAGTTAAATAAATTTGATTTTTTAAAACCACTATAATTTGGGCTACCTCTTGAATGTCATGGTTTTGTTTTTCACTGACCACTCTTTGGATGTCACACAGCAAATGCTATGAAAAGAACCACTGGAGGCATAAGTGGAGACAAGGAAGCAGAACTTCATCTTTGGAAATCTAGGGTCTCTTAGGCAAGTGCAGATTGAACTCTTCTTAGCCTCCAAGACAGTAGCCTTAAAGATCTGAATTTGCTCTTGTATTTCTTGTCCAGGACTAGTAAAGCTGAGGTTGCCAATAAAATGAACACTATGCTCAAAATGTCTCATTTAAATTCCAAGTCTTCTTAGAACAGCAGAGTAAGATTTTGGCCAGTAAGTGCTTTCTAGTACAAACACTAGTGCATTTTTATAAGGCAGGTAAAGCCCAAAATTATGTTGCTAATTAATTTTATATTTCCTACAGCTACCTAGAAATAACTGCAGTCCAACATTCCCCCAAATTGGGATTTTGCCAAGAATTCAGATAATGCCATTTATGGACCATGCCAGCAGTTGAGGTCATGCTTTCTGTCTAAAGGGAAAAAAGAAAATAAATAAATAAGAAAGGATTCTTGAAAAGTACATATTAGGGGATTGGGGCAGAAGTGAGAGGAAAGAGGCAAGAAGTAAAAATCGTTCTATAGCAACAAGCCCAAAGAGATTCACATACCACAAGAGGACCTGGAGGCTTTAAGTTTGTATGCTTTGGGGATAAGAGTGAAGTAAAACAAGAGGAAGCAATGATTGTAGGGAATGTTAGAGAAATAACAACTTGATCTCAAAGAAATAACTCTTCCTGAAAAAAATGTAGAGATAAAAAGGGGAAAGTCTGATGCCTTGCATCCCGGCTGGTGCAAATGTTCTCTGTTATGTGCATGCCAGGAATGTGAATTGCCTGCTACTTGATTTGGGGTTCTGTAATTGTAAGTAAAGTCACTTATTCTTTCAGCACAAATTTAGATTCCAAGAACTAAAAAGGGCCTCTAGAAGTCCTGAACACTAAAGCAGGGAAAAAACTTGAATCTCATATAATCGAATTATTCCCATTACAGAAATGAGAAAACTGAGGCCCCAAGAGGGGAAGAAACATGGCCAAATCCCACACAGTAAGAAAGTGGCAGTCAACCCAGATATAGTGGGGTAGTTCCTAAATATCAGTTCATAATGAACATGTCACTGGTCCAAAGGAAAAATAAGAAAAACAAGAACTATGTGGTGATTCTTTTGCAAAGTTAAAATTTTTAAACTATTTTAAATATTGAGATTATATCTTTTCTACTTTTTTGATGTGAAAATACCCCTTCATTTACAGAATAATGATAATTCACAGAGTGGTTGTTGTTTTATAATGTCTCTAATTAGCAAAATGATAAGTTAGCAACCCTATGTTTGGAAAATATTTGGTGTGTGAAAACCATAAGATCACTAGACTAGTCCAATCACCTGCTGTTAAACAGCATATCATCACTCAGTCTAAGGTCTTTTCTGACACTCAGAGTTTTTGTGCCCACTGAATATGCCACTGAAGTATTATATCATGAACAATGCATTAGAAAGATACAAGTTTGATCCAGGTGCAGTAGTGTGCACCCGTGGTCCCAGCTACTCAAGAGGCTGAGGCCAGATGATTGTTTATGCTCAGAAGTTAGAGAAAGAGATTGGTATGGCTAGGCTATGGAGATGGAGGACAAACTAGAAAAGGAAAGAAACAATGGCAGACCATGGAGAAACAAACTGACTTGTGATCAAAACCTCATCTTGTTTTTTGTTAGGTTAACTTTAAATTATAATAATACCCTGATTTACTAAGCAATAGCTTTTCCACTATATATTTATATTCATCATTTGTGGCTTAATTCACATTTTCATCATGAGGAAAAAAGTCACAGACATTCCATTTCTGTGAGGTAGGTACGTTGTTTAGAAGAATCTTAGTAGAGGATAAGTGACTTGTCCAAGATGATTTGGTTCTTATGGGATTAAGCCAGGAATAAATCCTACAACTTCATTCTAGATCTCATAATCTTTCTTCAAGACCACAGTTTTATTCTGTGTGCCTGTTAACTCAGTTTTGGGGTATAACCTATCAGATAGACAATGACATTGTAATATGCACTATCTGCCCCTAAAGTGCCCAACATCACCACTCTAGGTACTGGGCCTAAGAAGTACCAGACTCCAGGACCTAGAAGAATTACAAGGCTACTGGGAATATGAAGGTTTCTGGTTCCTGGCCACCCACTGATGTGATTTGTGGAAGATAAGTACCCCAACAGTCCTATCGCTGTAGCCCCCTGTTGCTACACTTCTAGTGAGATAAAAGTCAGAGAAATAAACCTATGTATCAAAATGCACACCTAAGTATCATCATCATCAAACTTTCAATGATTCTCATTTAGATGATTTTATCTAGGACAAATCTAATGTTTCATCCTAGCCATTACCCACCACCACTCAATCAAGGCCCAACCATATCATCTAAATGGATTTTAGCATCATCCTAAGACAAAGGTAGAGCAAGTAATACTAATGAAAAACACTACATAATATATTCCGAAGTCAAACCCTTTGTCTTTGAGATTCCTGTTGTTTGGAACTTCCACTGTTTGGGATTGCTACTATTCTGATTGTTTGGGAAGTCCTCATTTCTGTACCCTTTTACATGGGCAAGAATCACATGTTTTTTTAAAGCAGATGGCAAAGACTGCCTTCTGGCTCCTGGTTAAGTTGGTGGTTAGCAACTTTCAGGGCCCTGACTCAGCAGAGTACACAGTAGTCATTTAGCTGTGATCCAGTCAGAAACTGCCTTCATCCATAATGCATAACCTTTGAAAAAGGAATCAGTATCTCTATCCGGACAGGTACTAACCCAGTACAGATTTCAGACCTGACCTATCAATAGATATTTATCTCTCAGACCGTGGTAAGATAAAACAGGGCTCAAAGGCTCTGGGTGAAAGAAACAGTCAGCTTCCCAGACTCACAAGGGAAAAAGTTAATATGGTGGTAATGAGCCACTTAAATGCCTGTCTGCCTATGTTACAATAACATGCCCTCTGCATTCCTTCCAACAGCTCCCAAAGGGCGCTGTGGACAACCACATTTTGTGGGTACTTCAGATCACTTCTTATCTCTCCCAAACTTTTTTTACTTTTTGGATTTTTCCTTTTTCGTTGGAATTTTTTTTTCCTTTTATTCTTTTAGTGTTTGCGTATTTTTTCTTTGTTGTTGTTATTGATTATGACATTTTCCCCTGTCTTTTCCTTCTTTTTTCCTTTTTTTTTTTTTCCTTTTTTTCTTTGCTGCATTTTAAGGCAGGTTACTTTTCTGTTTAGAGGAATTTGCTTTAATTTTTTGTACTTGAAAATTTTTTGGTTTAGGTTTTTTGAGGGGTTGCTTTATTTATGTTTTGTGGCGGTTTATTGTGGTTGTTTCTATTTTGTTTGGGGCTTTTATCTTTTCCCTTTTTGAGTTTTTCTAATTTTTTTCTTTGTTTGTTTGCTTAGCTTTTTCTTTCTTATATTTTTATTTTCCATGCTGTTTTTCTTTCTTTGAGTTTTGGGTTTTAAATGTGTTTTTCTTTTTTGTTTTTTAGGGGGTTTTGCTTGGGATTTTTTTAAGTGAGAAAGCAGGATTTATTGAGAGGACAGAGAAACTCCCACAGTGGGAGGGGACCCAAAGAGGTTGCCCCTGCTTGTGTTTTTTTAGATTTTTTAGAATTTAGGACCTTTATTTTTTCTTTTAAAGCTTTCCTTTTTCCATATTGTTTCTTTAATTTTTTAAAATCCTTTTCTCTTCTCTTTCTTATTGAAATATGTCATTTTTTACTTTTTTCTTTGTTATAACTTTTTAAATACGATTTTTATTTTTAGATTAAAATAAATAAAAATAGTTTTTAAAATAGTTTATAGAAAACTTGCAAAGTACAGTACAGTTCCCATATATCCAACATCTAGTTTTCCCTATTATTAACATTTATATTACTCTGATATATTTGTTACAATTAATGAACTAATTCTGACACATAATCTTTAAAGTTCATACTTATTCAGATTATCTTATTTTTACCTAATGTTCTTTTTCTGTTCCAGGATTCCATCTAGAATATCATATTACATTTAGTTTTCATGTCTCCTTGGACTCCTCTTGGCTTGGACAGTTTCTCAGACATTCCTTATTTTTGATGACCTTAACAGTTTGGAGGAGTATTAATCAGGATGTCCCTATTGAGATTTTCCTAATGATTTTCTCATTATTAGACTGAGGTAATGTGTTTTAGAGAAGAAAACCACAGAGGTGAAGTGCTCTTCTCATCACATCAAAACAAGAGTACATATTACCATTATGATTTATCATTATTGATGTTAACTTTGATCACCTGACTTAGGTGTGTTTGCCAAGTTTCTTTATTATAAATTTACTTTGTCCCCCTTTTTATACTGCACTTTTTGGGGACAAGTCATTAAGTGCAGTTCATGCTTGGAACAGGAGAAGATTAGGCCCCACCTTTTGGGGGGTGGTATCCAGAAAAATGATTGGAATCCAGGATCACATTACTTAATCACTCCAATTGTTCCAGCTTTGGCTATCAGATGTTTTTTCAGGTTGGCTCCTTTGTTCCTTTTGACATGCCTACTTTCCTTATATTTCTTTACTCATCTAATTTTTAAACATATTTCCTTATTTTTTTTACATTTGTTCTTTTCCTTATTTATTTCCATTTTTCCTCTCCTACTTTCCCTCTTACTCTTTTCTTTCCTTTGCTAGCTTTTAATATTTTCTTCTTTTCTCCTTTTTTACTTTTACTTTTCCACAATGTATTTAAAATAATTTTCTCCTTTTCCAACATTCTTTTTATCTTTTTTCCTTTTTACATAACATTTTTCTTTACTAAAAGTTTAAAATATATGCATATTACTACAGTATTCCACAGAACTAATGAAACGATATAAACATACAAAAAGAAAAAATACGCCTTCATTCTCACCCTTTCAACATCACGGCCAATATTGTTAATCATCTATTGGATTTCAAAGCACTCTTGTACAGCTCTATATTCCCTCCCAAGAATTACCAAAAGACCCTTTGCAGTAACTCCTCAAGGTCTGGTACCTTCCTTGACAGCTCTGCTCTACCAACAGTCATAGTCATTAAACTGAATATTGGCTGGAATGCCAGTGCAGCAAGCAGACATTTAATGTCTTACTTATACAGAAACATCCACATTAAAATTACCTTAGCTGGCTATGACTGAAGAAGAAATTTCCTACAAAACCCTTTTCTAAAAGCTTCTTCTAGCTTTTAGCATCAGGACAGTGTGTGCATGCATTCCCAATCTCTCTGCCCGTGAGCTCAGAGAGCTACTAGAAAATAAGAGTAAGAAGTGAATGTAAGCCTAGGGATCTTGAGAAGAAAGACCCTGTCAGAAGTAATATATTTATGTAGATAGGTGGCACCAGAAAGACACCAAAAACTTCCAGAATTCCGGTGGTCTATTTATTTGAAGGCCTCATTCCATCCTCATTCTCTCATCTTAACTATTTCCTCTCTGTCCGTGTATTTTCTGGAAAGTTGACATTTTAAACCTAACTCCATGTGCAGTTAGGCTGGCAAGTATAGCTGAGCTGTCAATTAGTTTGCGTTTTGCACTCCAGTTTCTGTGTGGAAATTGAAGTGATAATGTTAGAGCCTTTCCTGACAAGTTCAGCACTTAAGAGCTTGTTTCAGGTATAATTCTACATGGGAGCTAAGGGTGGAGGAATGAAGAATGGAGTCAATTAAATGACCTCTAGAACCTCTTTCTGATGGCATGACTTAGTCATCTGAGGACTTTTGCCTCTGCTGTCAATTAAAGTTGACACTAGAAGCCAAGCAGACTCTATGAGCTAGGACAAAGCTGGATTACTTTTAGAGCTAGGAAGAGGAGAAAACATCATTCCAGACTCTACCAGGGGCTTCTACTGCTCCATTTCATTATCATTGTGTGTTTGAAAGAGAAGCCAGAGACAATCCTATTTTTTTTAAATGTCCCATTCGTCCAAACAAGGGATCTCTTGCAAGCCAGCTTGAGTTGGAATAGTGCTCCAGATTCAGAACCCTGGCTTAGAGCACAGCTTTCTGGCTGGGAGAGATCCACTCCACAGTGTCAGAAAGCTGCTCTTTCTGTCTTTTGCTTCCCACTACATATCAGTCAAGGTTTAATACTGGTACTGGAACTAGAGACCATGTGACGTTATCTTCCTCAAATATGGTATTAATTTTCACCAGGAAAAAAAAGTGGTTAGTGGAAATCAGGCACTTAGGGTAATAAGAGGGACAGAGTTTTGCCTAAGAGCAAAGCATAAGGGTTTGATTTTCTCAGAATTCTCAACTTGATTCTGAGGTCAGCAGCAAGTAGTTTTGAAGCAGTACAAATACATGAGATGAAGCCCTCAACGTGGGACGTGGAGCCAGAATAACTCACTAGTTCAAGAGCATAGTAGATTTAAATAGCCCACATGTTGGAGGCCTTTTGAACAATGTGGCTGTAATCTACATAGCAACCAGATAGAGCAAGTCTGCTCTGGCAGGTAACTTCAAAGTGCAGAGGTAATATTGGGATGTAGAGGGATATCATGGAAGGATCCACAAGGATGATGGAGGTTCTGTCTTGTGGGTCCATTCCCTATTTAGGGTGGGAAAGAAAGCTGTTTACAAGGGCAGATGGATGTGAGGACAGACACTAGAAAGGCTCCATCTAAATAACAGCTTTTTTGAGACTAGACATTTCACTATCAATGTTAGTAATCCATTTCTTTGGTTTAAGTAGTGTGAATTATCTGCCCTAAAAAAGGAAGTATATTCAACTCCTGACACCACAAATCTTAAGGAAGGTAGAGGAGGAGGGTCAACAGAGGGAGGTTTAACCTTCGGAATACAGAATACTTGCTTCAAGTGAACCATAGAGCAGAAAATGACCTTAGAGATCTTTTAATTCACCTTGAAATGTAACTATAATAAACAATGCCCTCAAACTAACAGTTAGAAATGAGGGGAAGAGTTTGAGTTGAGAATAGAGGCTTTAGGCTATATAGAGAGGTTGAGTCAGAAAGACATTTTCATGTTAGAGGGGTTGGCATATGACCTTGAAGGGAAGAGACACCGAGAAAGAAGAAGGAGCACAAGCAAAACTAAGCCAACGCATGTGGCCTGAGTGTGTTGTCATCTATTATTAAAACAGAATTTGCAATGAATTCCAAAGGTGCAGAAAATTCTTTTGAGTGACTAGACATCTACATAATGGCTTTCTTTGCTTTAGGTCTTTCAGCCTGATTGAAATAGAATGTTTCAGTTAAAGCAAATACCCACCAAAACTTAAACCTCATTCAGATAAAAGCATAGGTAGAAATGGTGGCAAATGTCTACTTTTTTCTTTACTTGGAATATAAAATATAGAATGCATACTTTTGAGGTTTGTTGTGGACTTACATGGGATGTTATAGGATGCCAAAAATACCTCTCAGAAAACATGACATACATTGCAGCAGCAAGCTCCTCTCATGTTAAGTTTCCTTCCCCTACCCGAAGTCCTGTCATTATAGGATTGTTGCAGTGTTATTTAGGAGAAAATGGGAAGAAGGGAAAATGGAATTTCTCAGAAGAATATTTGGAAAGCTATTATCTTTTACTATCTGTTTCTGAGGGGTTCTTTGATTTGTTTTAGATCTTGAAAGGGTAATGTATATACATGGTAAACAATTCTAACATGTTAAAAAGGATAGATGCAGTTTTAAAGTCAGTTAGCTTTGCTAGAGGAAAACACTGTTAAAGGTTCCCTATGTTACCTTCCAGGGATAATCTGTCAAATATATGTGTAAAATTATAATTTTGGATTTTATAAAAACTTTGTGAAGGTTTCTCTGTCAGGCTTGCTTCAGAAAGACATGTGACTCCCACTGCATGGTTTAAACCATGTGGCAAAAATAATCTCTCAAAATTCAACCAGGCACCAATCTCTGTCTCTATGTTACATAACCAGGACCCAAGCTACCACAGTAGGTAAGGGTAATTTGTGGGCAGAGTCTGGTAATTATAACAGTGTGCCATTCTCTTAAGAAAAGGAGACTATTAGTACCTACTTCGCAGGACTGTTTTAAGTGCTGAAAAGTTAATATGAATAATGTACTTAAGGGGACTTCCAGCAAGATGGTGATGGGGCAGCCTGGTCTATGAAACCCTCTGCAAAGGAGAATGCAGAGGGTCTCTGGCTCTCTCCCTGGAGGCTGCGGATCCCAACATCAGCAGCCTGCTCTTCACACAGAGCTCAGCCGTGGCCACTGCTGGGGCATCGCAGTGTTTGGACAACCACTGCAGCTGCAGACACAGCAGCCGCCAGCATCACTGCGGCCTCCATGGCAGCCATAGCGCATCGCGCCACCCATGCCTGGGGCAATCCACGACTTCAGTCCTTGAAGACCCTGCAGGCAAGATCTGCTAGGATTGCATCCACCTCTGTTGCCACCGTGACATCCTGCCAGCCGTGGGTCTCCTCCCGTGTGCCCTGAGGCAAGCTCTCATCTCGGCCTCTGCCCGATTCGTGTCTAGTTCCACCCCCTCTGGGGTGAGTAGCTGAGATAGCACCACCTGCTGGCGATTCAAGGTAACAACACTGAAAAGGGAAAAAGCTTGAAAAACAGACACAGGCCAGATTTGAGTGAACTGATGGTGATCTGAGCTGTCCTTCACAGCAGGCCAGGGGCAACTGATCCTAACTGCGAGCTAATTTACCAGCTAGAGAAGACAGCTAGAAATCAGAGCTAAAAGGACATTGGACTTAAACGAAAGTCTCAGAGTGTGCTCAATTGGTTCTGTTAGCTTAACGACTTGATTCTATTCCTACTGTTTTGTTCCTTTTTTTTCTTTTCCTCTTCCTTTTCTTCTCTTTTCTCCTCTCTGTAAACCATATCTTTGTATAGAGGAATAGCACACCAATAAGGTGGTTGGTTAGCTTGTATATTAGCATCATTGAATGTTTTATTTTTCTTTGTATGGGAGTTGGTTGGTCTGTAGCCGTGGTCTATTGTTTTTCTCTGTCTCAGTTTAGGTCTCTCTCTCCATTTGTTGGTACACTCATCTGTTTCCCCCCTTACTCCTCTCTCTCTCCACCCCCTCATCCCCGCACTGTCTGCTCCATTCTCTTCCCTCTGCTAACCACATTTTATTTCAGGGAGTAAACCTACAGCCCCACTGCATGGACAGATTCCAAGGCAGTGGGAAGTGGGATCCAGATCATCCATACACCTGTCAGTGAATACCAGGACCTGCAGATAGATTTTACATCATAGCTCCCCCCCTTAAGTAAATCTCAAACATGCAAAAAGGACCACCACCAAACTACAGTGCAACTCCAGAATTGAACAAAGTAAGAGGGCATACATAAAGAACAGGAGATTGAACAAACAGAAGTGAAAGCATTCCCTCTACCCCTGAATAACAGAATTAAAGAAGACGGTGACGTGGAGGGGAGGAAAAAGTAGGGGGGGGAACCGCAAAAATGAAGAAAAACCAAAAGAAGATATAGGTCTCACACAGACCCCTGGGAGATCAGACACTGAGAAAACAGATTCCGGAACACAAACAATGAAGAGCCCCCAGAATGACTGGTCACATGTAACAAACCCAGACATCAAGACATTAATAGAGAAAATCAAAAAATTGAGGAGAGACAAGAGGAAAATAGGAAGGAGGTGATGTCAGAAATAACAGCAGTAAAGAATACTGTGATGGAAATAAATAATAAACTAACAAGCATGGAAAGCAGAATTAACCGAGCAGAAGAAAGAATCTCAGAGCTCGAAGACCAAAACACAGAACTAACCCAAACTGTCAAAAGCATAGAAAAGAAGCTCAAAAAGACAGAACAAAACCTTCAAAAGATGAATGATCACTTCAGGAGACTAAACCTAAGAGTAATTGGCCTTCCTGAGGCAGAGAGAGAAACAGAGGCCACACTGGAACAAACATTTCATGAAATCATTCAAGAAAACTTCCCTCATCTCACAAAGGATGAAAAAATTCAAACACAAGAGATTCAGAGAACCCCTGAAAGACAACAAATGAGAAGACCAACTCCCAGACATATAATAATTCGCCTAAACAAACTAGGTATAAGAGAAAAAAATCCCAAAGGCTGCAAGAGAAAAAGGCCAGATTACGAACCAGGGAAGACCAATTAGAATAGCAGCACATTTATCTACAGAAACCCTCCAGGCTAGGAGAGCTTGGAGCCCTATCTTCAAAGTTCTAAAAGATAAAACAATTTCAACCTAGAATAACCTACCCAGCCAAGCTAAGCTTCATCAGTGAGGGAGAATTGAAATCTTTCCCAGATATCCAATCACTAAGAACCTACGCTGCCACAAGACCACCTATACAAGAAACACTTAAGAAAGTATTGAACACAGAAGAAAAGGAAAAAAGAACAACAACGTTCTTCACAAGAGTACAGGCAAAAGATTAAAAACACACATGAGCCGGGCTCAGTGGCTCAGCCTGTAATCCCGCGCCTTTGAGAGGCTGAGGTGAGTGGATTACCTGAGCCCATGGGTTCAAGACCCGCCTGGGCAGCGAGACCTCATCTCTACAATAAATCAAAAAATCAGCCGGGCGTGGTAGGGCATGCCTGTGATTCTGGCTACTTGCAAGGCTGAGGCGGAAGGCTCGCCAGAGCCCAGCAGGTCAAGGCTGCAGTGGCTGGGAGCGGCCACTGCACTCCGGTCTGGGTGACTGAGTGAGACTCCAACTCAAAAAAAATAAAAAATAAAAAAAATAAAGACACACATGATCGAACTCTAAAACCAAAAGAGAAACAACACATAAACAGGAAGAACAACAACTCTCTAAGAACATTATGATAAGGATCAACTCTCACATTTCAATAGTTAGTTTGAATGTGAACATATTAAATGCACCACTGAAAAGACATAGAATGGCAAAATGGATAAAATATCACCAGGCAACAATCTATTGCCTTCAAGAGACTCACCTCACTAGAAAGGACACTGACAGATTCAAAGAAAGAGGATGGGAAACAAATTTTCAGGCGAATGGAATACAAAAGAAAGGAGGAGTCGTGATTTTAATCTCAGACAAAATACGCTTTAAGCTATCAAAAATTTAAAAATATACAGAAGGCCACTACATAATGATAAAAGGTTCAATCCATCAACAAGAAATATCCATCCTAAACATATATGCACTGAACATAGGAGCACCAACTTTCATAAAGCAGCTCCTAGGTAAACTAAAAAAAAATCGACTCCAATACCATCATAGCTGAGGACTCTAATACACCACTCACAACCCTAGACAGATCATCAGGACAAAAAAATCAGCAACAATATCCGAAACCTCAATGTGACTCTTGATCAAATGGACTTAATTGATACCTACAGAACCCTCCATCCAAAGACCACAGAATACACATTCTACTCATCACCACATGGAATGTACTCTAACATTGACCACATACTTGGCCATAAATCAAGCATAAGCAAATTTAAAAGGACTGAAATTTTACCATGCACCTTCTCGGAACACAGTGGAATAAAAATAATCATTAAAACCAACAAGGTCCCCCCAAAACCCACAAAGACATGGACACTAAACAGCATGATGCTAAACAACTCCTGGGTCAACGGTGAAATCAAAACAGAGATTAAAAGATACCTATAAACAAATGAAAATGAAGAAATATCTTACCAAAATCTCTGGGATGCCATGAAAGCTGTAGCAAGAGGGGAATTTATATCCCTACAAAAGGACATGAAGAAAATGGAAGGATCACAAATTAACAGCCTAAGAAGCCACCTAAAAAAGCTGGAAAACCAAGACCACAAAAACCCTAATTTCAGCAGAAGAATCCAGATCACCAAAATAAAAGCCCAAATCCAGGACATAGAAGACAAAAAGATAATACAAAAAGTCAATGAAACAAAAAGCTGGTTCTTCGAAAGGATAAACAAGATCAATGGTCCCCTAGCTAGACTGACCATGAAAAAGAGAGAAAAAGCCCAAATAAACACAATCTGAATCACAAAAGATGAAGTCTCATCAGATCCTGAAGAAATACAAAAGATCATTAGAGACTACTCTGTACACTTGTATGGAAAAAATTTGAAAATCTTTCGGAAATGGAGGACTTTCTGTCATCACACAACCTGCCTAGGTTGAAACAAGAAGAAATTGAGGCCCTAAATAGACCAATAACAATCAAGGAAATTGACTATGTAATAAGAAAACTACCTACCAAAAAAACCCTGGACCAGATGGCTTTCCAGCAGAATTCTACAAGACATTTAAGAAGGAGCTTATACCAATCCTACTGAAGGTTTCCAGGTGATTGAGAAAGATGGAACTCTCCCCAAATCATTTTATGAAGCTAACATCACATTGATACCCAAGCCAGGTAAAGACCGAACAAACAAAGAGAACTACAGTCTAATATCTTTGATGAACATAGATGCTAAAATTCTCAACAAGATCATAGAGAACCGGATTCAACAACACATCTCAAAAATCATCCATCATGACCAAGTAGGCTTCATCCCTGGGATGCAAGGCTGGTTCAACATTTGTAAAACCATAAATGTAATTAAATATATCAACATATGTAAAAACAAAAAGCATATGATTATATCATTAGATCCAGAAAAAGCTTTTGTTAAAATCTAACACCCCTTCTTGATAAAAACCCACAAACATCTAGGCATACGGGGAACATACCTCAAAATAGTAAAAGCCATCTATGAGAAACCCACAGCCAGCATACTCCTAAACAGACAAAAATTGGAACCATTTCCCCTGAAAACTGGAACAAGACAAGGATGCCCACTCTCACCCCTCCTGTTCAATATAGTATTGGAAGTCCTGGCTAGAGCAATCAGAGAAGAGAAGGCAATCAGCGGTATTCAAATAGGAAAAGAGGAAGTCAAGCTATCTCTCTTTACAGATGACATGATCATGTACCTTGAAAACCCAAGAGAATCTGTCAAAAACCTCCTTATACTGATAAAGGACTTTGGCAAAGTCTCAGGATATAAAATAAATGTGCAAAAGACAATCGCATTTCTTTACACCAATAATAAACAAACAGAAACCCAAATAAAAACCACAATTCCATTCACAATAGCCACAAAAAAATGAAATACCTTGGCATCTTCCTAACCAGAAATGTGAAAGACCTTTACAGTGAAAACTACAAAACACTGCTCAAAGAAATCAAAGATGACACAAACAAGTGGAAAAATATCCCATGCTCATGGATTAGAAGAATCAACATTGTGAACATGTCTATCTTACCTAAGGCAATCTACAGATTTAATGAAATACCCATCAAATTACCAGCAACATTCTTCTCAGACCTAGAAAAAACAACACAGGAATTCATATGGAAACACAAATGACCAAGAATAGCCATAACAATCCTCAGCAAAAAAAAAAAAAGCAGGTGGTATCACATTACCAGACTTCAAACTTTACTATAAAGCTACAATCATCAAAACAGCTTGGTATTGGTACAGGAACAGGCATATAGACCAATGGAATAGAATTGAGATTCAAGAAGCAAAACCTCAATTTCTCAACCAACTCATCTTCAACAAAGCCTCCACCACCTACCCCTGGGGAGAGGAGAACCTATTCAGTATATGGTGCTGGGAAAACTGGCCTACCACATGCAGAAGATTGAAACAGGACCCCTAACTATTCCCATACACAAAAATTAACTCTAAATGGATCAGAGACCTAAATGTAAAACCTCAAACCATAAGAACCTTAGAAAATGAAGGACATACCCTCATGGAAATTGGAACTGGCATCCAATTCCTGAACAAAACCCGAAACCCACAGGCCATAAGAGATAAGATAGACAAGTGGGACCTCATTAAACTGACAAGCTTCTGCAAAGCCAAAGAAACCATCAAGAGAGCAGGGAGACAACCCATAGACTGGGAAAAAATATTTGTCAACTTCATGTCTGACAAAGATTAACATCAAGGATCTACAAGGAACTCAAACGTGCTGAAAAGAAAAAAACAAGCAACCCCATTATAAAGTGGGCAAAAGATATGAACAGACACTTCTCAAAGGAAGACATCCAAGTAGCCAATAGACACATGTAAAAATGTTCAACCTCACTAATCATCAAGGAGATGAAAATCAAAACCACACTGAGACACCACCTAACTCCAGTCAGAATGGCAACTATCAATAACTCAAAAAATAACAGTTGCTGTAGAGGGTGTGACAAAAAGGGAACACTTCTACACTATTGGTGGGAGTGCAAACTAGTGCAACCTCTGTGGAAACCAGTATAGTGAATGGCGATTCCTAAAAGCTCTAAATATTGACCTCCCATATGACCCTACAATCCCCCTACTGGGAATATACCCTGATGAACTCAAATCACTCTATAAAAAAGATACCTGCACATGTATGTTTATTGCAGCATTGTTCACAATAGCAAGAACCTGGAAGCAACCATGCTGTCCATCAAAAGAGGACTGGATTAAAAAAATGTGGTACATATACATGACGGAATACTACGCAGCCATAAAAAAGAACAAAATCATGAATTTTGCAGCAACCTGGATGGAACTAGAATCTATAATCCTGAGCGATCTCTCACAGAAACAAAGATCAGAGTATCACATGTTCTCACTCATATAGTGGACCTTGAACATCCAACGTAATACTATAATAAAATGACTGACAGTGGTGGGAAACTATGGGGGGAGGGGAAGGAAGATGGCATTAATGGTAGTAAATATCTGTCTGGGGATGGGGAGACACCTCTTATCAACAAGGGTGCCTGAATGAAGCATATTTGTATACCTAACCCTTAACTATACCCCACATATGATAATAAAAAATATTGATAAAAAATGTACTTAAAACAGGGCACACCTCATCAACAAAGGTACCTGCATGATGAACGTCTGTATACCTAACCCTGAATTGTGTCCCACAACTTTAAAATAAGAAATATTTTTTAAAATGTTAAACAAAGAATTGAAGGAAAAAACAGCGCCTGATGTAGATTGAGTGCTATGTAAGTATCAGCTGCTGTCATCATCACTATTTTTTGTTGTTGTTGTTTACTGTTATTATGAAAGTAGACCGTTTGGGCTTTTTGAAGCTATCCCCTATTGCTCTGGGTTTTCTTCACAGGTACCTCCAAAGTTGAGAGTCACTAACTGCCACTTCTCTTTTTCTAGAATATCTCTTCCGCCAAGACCAAATTCTGGAGACAATAAGTAAACAAAATTTTACCTCAAAGGCTCTCTTGGGCACAGGGAAAACGTGGCCTTTCTGCCCAATGTTTCTCTCACAGCATCAGTGAGACAAACTGTTTCATATGTTATTACTCACTACTATTCTTGTAAAGACCATGGAAAGACCATGGACAGACCAGCAGCTCACTACGCTTTCTGAGGCATTACTCAGCCCAGAACATGTTGCTTCCATATCTTTTGTGTGATTCACTTCCTCCTCATCCCTACACCCTTCACCGCATCTGAGAAGTTGCGTGTTACTGGCTATCCATAGACACCAAACTGCCTTATCCTGCTGGCTAGGTCTTTGGACAGCTGTTGCTACTGGAACACGCTGGACTCCACAGTCACAAGTCAAACATCCTAAGCAACCTGAGTCTGCCATTTTATTCCCTCAGAAGCCCTTCAAGGAGAGGAAACCAAGCTCACAGATATACAGCAATTCTTCTCTCATCTACCTCTTCATCTGGGAAGGCAGAGAAATGACAACCAAGACAACTAGCACTCCCCTGCCAATGAGTCTCATCAATGACATCTGCTTACTTCCTGGTTTCTTCCAAACATAAGTTGAACATATGGCTCCTGATACAAGCCTTCATACCATCACAGAGGGACTTCAAAATCCACAGGATTAACCATATATCTCTGCTTCCTTGACTCAACTCCAGTAACCTTTTCCTAAATTTCATTTATCCACACCCATGGCCACATCCAGGATTTTTTCATCACTCAGAACTGCTCCACCTTTGAAATCTTTAATTAATATATCTCACTCTCTGGCTACTTTTCCCAGTAAGGGTTTTTACATCCTTACTCACACTACTCTTACTCTGTGATCTCTTGCTTTCTCCCAATGTATCAGTCTCCCTCCAGCCTAATTATATTCTCTGACTAGCCTAGGCCTTAATCTATTATTTCAACCACTATATTTTCCATACTCTTTTTTAAAAATTTTAAATATGTGGGGTACAACTCAAGGTTAGGCATACAAATGTTCATTATGCAGGTACCCTTGTTGTTGAGGTGTATCCCTCCCTCCCCTGGCAGTTTCCCACTACTTATAGTATTACGATAGTTGTTCAAGGTCCGCTTATGAGTGCAAATATGTGATACTCAGTTCTTTGTTTCCATGATAGATCACTCAGTATTATAGATTCTAAGTCCATCCAAGTTTCCGTGAAGTTCATAATTTTGTCATTCTTTATTTTTGCATAATATTCCATCATGTATATATACCACAAATAGCCCAAAAAACCCTCAGCCATAAAAAAAAGAAAAAAGAAAGGTGGGAGTCATCACACTCTCAGAATTTAAGCTTTATTGTAAAGCTACAATAATCAAAACAGCCTGGTATTGGTACAAGAACAAGCATATAGAACAATGGAACAGGATAGAGATTCCTGAAGCAAAAACTCAATTTCTCAACCAACTCATCTTAACAAAGCCTCCACCAACAACTACTGGGGAGAAGAGAATTTATTCAGTAAATGGTGCTGGGAAAACTGGCTGACCACATGCAGAAGATTAAAACAAGACCCTGTCTATTACCATACACAAAAATCAACTCTAAATGGATCAAAGACATAAACGTAAAACTCAAACTATAAGAACCTTAGAAAATGCAGGAGACACCCTTATGGAAATCAGAATTGACAACTAATTCCTGATCAAACCCCAAGTGCTCATGCCATAAGAGATAAGACAGACAAGTGAGACCTCATCAAACTGACAAGCTTCTGCAAAGCCAAAGAAACCATCCAGAGAGCAGGAAGACAGCCCACAGACTGGGAAAAAAAATTGCCAACTGTACATCTGACAAAGGCCTAACATCTAGGATCTACAAGGGACTCAAGCATGCCAAAAAGAAAAAAAAAAACAGCCTCATTACAAAGTGGGCAAAAGATATGAATACACACTTCTCAAAAGAAGACATACCCTTTTAACTTACCACATTTTGACCTGGTGCCACCCAAAAATGTATGATCTCCTGCTTCAGGAGAAATCTCATGCCACACAATTTTTCTAGTTCTTTGCCAACTTTCTCTTCCACCTCCTCCTATATCCTTAGATATCCTTTTATGTCAATCACTGCCCTAACTTTTGAATCTTTATCCCTTCCTCTAATGGTTCTTGCTCTCCTCTGCACAACAATATGCTCAAATCTTTCATTATTTAAGCAATAGTCCCTCAACCTTGCCTCTTCCCCACCCCATCTGTTGTCCTTTCTCTCCTTTTCTTCCTAACCAAGCTTTGTGAAAGACTAGTCTATATTAATCTTCTTCAATCACTCTTCCCATTCTCACTCCCTCAACACCCTGCAATCTGGTTCTGTTTCTGGAGTAGAGCCCCTCCCATCCCTGTTTGTACTTCTGTCATAAAATTTATCACCCTACTGTAATCACCACTAGACCTGAGCACATCAAAAAGTAGGTCTATGTGGTCCCAGAGCCTAGCACAGTGCTTGATTGATAGGAGGTGCTCAATAAACGAATTATGTCATGACACTTACTGAACACCTACTAGGAACCAAGCACTGTATTGGCTTTGTTAGAATCCACAGCACTTGGACCTTAATTCATCACAAAACCTATATTCAAGAACGCTTTTCTCAAAGAAACGTTCTCCCCTTCGTAAATGTCAAGTCAGCACATTTAGTAATTCCACACAATCCCTGCCCTATGCTGTGCCTTACTCATAATAATCATTCAACATTTGTTGAATGAACACTTGCTAGATCTCAACAGACACAAAATGATTCACTGTGAATAACTGCTGTTGAAAATGGCTGAAGAGTGGCTTGTTCTGATATCTGGTTCCTTATGGAGGGCTTTTCAGGCTTTCAGAACAATTCTCTAGAAATACATTTATTTTCAACTCTATCCTAACATTGCTGACAGTTTGGGCAAGCTTGTTTAGAACCCCTTCCTTTCCTTTATCTTCAACTTTTCTTCCATCTTTCCAGGCTTCTTCTCCATCTATAAACAGGCCAAAAGTCTCTCCTAGTCACAAATAAATACCTAAATTAGAAACCATCCCTTGACCCCAAGGTCCAACTTTACCTCTTACTTTTGCAAAAGTAGTCTATACTTACTAGCTCCATTTCCTTCTTCCCACTGGCTCCCAAACCAAGTGGCCATCAAGGACAGGATATGGGTTAGAATAGTGAGGGAAAGTTTTCAAGTAAGGGCATAGGATACGGGGAAAACTTTGATTAAAGTATAGGAAATGGAAATGTATGGGGGTATGAGGTTTTTGTGTATTGTTTTTTAATCTGTCTTATACATTTTATTTTTTTAAGTAGGTGACACATGCATATGATACACGGTTAAAAGAGTACAGAGTAAAAGTAAGAGTTCTTCTCACCCCTACCCTCTTTGGAGGCAATCACTGTTAAAAGTTTATTTTGCATCCTGCCAGAGCTCATCAATGCTTTTACACTGTGGTAAAAGATAATAGGACGTACCATGAGCAGAGAAAACTAACAAGCACAAGGAAGGCTTTGAAGAATTAGGGACTATCATCTTCACTCCAATATACTCTTCCTCTTAAGTCTACACCTTCATTAATAGATTTTCCATCCTCCCAAGCTGCACAGGCTCAGAACCTCTGACCATTGGCTCAGTGGTCTGCAGTTTGTTCTGTCACAACCCTTGTTTCATCACACTTTGGCACAACCCTGTGAAGTATGCAGAGTCCCAATGGCTATTTGCATATTACAATTAAGATAGCTAACAACGCCGGGCTTGGTGGCTCACCCTGTAATCCCTTGCCTTTGGGAGTCTGAGGTGAGTGAATTGCCTGAGCCCGCGGGTTCGAGACCCGCCTGGGCAGCGAGACCTCATCTCTACAATAAATCAAAAAATCAGCCGGGCTCGGTAGCGCATGCCTGTAATTCCAGCTACTCAGAAGGCTGAGGCGGAAGGATCACCGGAGCCCAGCAGGTCGAGGCTGCGGTGGCCGGGAGCGGCCACTGCACTCCAGTCTGGGCGACAGAGTGAGACTCTAACTCATAAAAAAAAAAAAGATAACTAACAATCTCTGCAACCCTGCTATTTCCAAATTTATTTCCAAAATATAAATCATATACATATACATCTACTCCTCACCACCTCCACTACCCTCCCCACTTTAGGTCTTTCTACTTCTCATCTGCAAAATTGGAACAATTGCCTACTTAATGGGGTTGTTAAGTACATTCTGTAAAATTAAATGAGATAAGAGCTGTAACAATTAGCAAGTGCTCATCAAATACTTTTTTCTTTTCTCTTCTCCCCAATATTTCTTCACGACTTCACCACCCATACTCCGTTCACTGTATTACATACCTGATTCATTGAAATAATCTAAAATTCTTGAATTTTTTCTATTTTCTATCACCTCTAAGATCAGAGCATCAGAATATGACCACTTACTTGAACTCTGGGAAAAGTACTAGAAAATTCCAGACACACATTCCAAAGAAAATTCACTTTCAATACCTTTCAAAGGCATTGTCTTTACAGTCTAGGGTAGCATCATTAACATTTAGAAACCAAGAAGGTCAAGATCTACCCTACATTTTTTCACTTAGAAAAATCCTACATATCTTTCATAACTCAGTTTTAAAGACATACATTTTTTCACTTAGAACAATCATACATATCTTTCACAACTCAGTTTTCTTCTTGAAGCCTTCCAAGATTCCACACACGTTACGTCTTTTTGCCCAAGTCTGAAGCAATATTTCTTTTCTTTGCCTTACCAAAGGTGTGGGTAGGAAATGAGGGAAGGGGGAGAGAGAGAAAGAGGTGGTGTGGGAAGAGAAAATGATACCAACTTCTGTTCTCCCTGGTATGGGCCAGCCCAGCCATATCTGTAATACTATATTTAACTTTAGAGCACATACTTCAAGAGTGACAAAACCAAAGTATGATATGCTCTCAAAATGACAACTCAGTTGATAAAAAGACTGGAATCCTATATGAATGCCGAATTATAAAAGATGTTCAATCTAGAGGCTAACATCTAGGTATGTAAAACCTAGAGAATAAAATAATCTGGATAACATAATTATCAACCTCAAATAGTTAAAGGATTGGCATGTGGAAGAGAGCCCTTAGCCTACGCAATGCCATCCATGCTTGTGATTTTACATGACTTCCCCTTGGCTATCAATTATCAGATGGGATCATTCTCCTGAGTTTCAGCCCTCCTTAGATCTCTCCAAATGGATTTTCCACAGGAACCTCAAACTCCATATGGCTAAAATCAAACTATTATTCCCATTTTCAAAAGTGAAGAATCTAAGGCTCAAAGAAGTTAAAGAATTGACCCTGGGTTCTAGTAAAGGAATTAAACCAAATCTGTCTGACTCTAAAGCTCATATGCTCTTTCCATTTTCATTATATTTCCTTCTATAATATTAGAGAGGCTAAAAAGAAACCAGAACATTACATATCTATCATGTATCTCTGAAACTAGCAACTTTTACTGGCAAATTGGTCCTTCCTGAAAAACAAATCTGCACTAAGAAGCCCTAATCCTAAATTTGCTACTACATTACATTTAAAAAAATAAATTCCTGGCAATTTCAGGGGCAAAATTATCAAATGGAAGAAGCTGGAGAAGTCCCTCCCTAGACCACAGTTTCCTTGTCTTTATAAAAAGAAAATCTCTATGTCCTCTTACAGCTGTGCCATTCTGAGAGTCTATGAAAGACAGGATTCTGTATAAGGTACAGACATTATGAATAAACAGTCATGCCATTTAGCCTGCGTAATAGCTCAGCTACATTCCAACACCATCCTCCAGGACCTGCTGGACTAGAGGCTGATCATATATCTCATGATATTCTCATCTACTCCAGGCACCCAGCCCAGCATGACGCATTTGTCCACATAGCCCTGACTCACCTCTGGCAATACCATCTCTTAACTCAACTGGAGAAGTGATCAGGTAGAAATAGAAATTCTGTGACATGTTATCCTACAGAGGGCTCTGATGTGTTCCCCCAAGGTCATGTACTTGTTGTATGACCTTGGGCAAATCACCTAACCTCTCTGAGTCTCGGTTTGCTCATATGTAAAATAAAAGCTAATAACACATAATTCACTCCATCGTGGTAAAAATTAAGAAATATGTGTAAAAGCACCAGGCATATACTAGCCACTTAGTAAATGCTTTCTTTCTTCAGTGCCACCCTTGACTGGGCCACAACAGTATTTCCTTGGATTCACTACTTATTATAAAGGCCTACCCTATACCTCTCTTTTTTGATCATCATCCCCTCCATCAATCGGACAAAGAATACTTAGACTAGCATGGTGACACATGCCTGCAGTCCCAGCTACTTGGGAGGCTGAGGCGGGAGGATCACTTGAGCCCAAGAGTTTGTGGTTACAGTGAGCTATAATCACACTACTGAACTTCAACCTGGGTGACAGAGCAAGACCTCCTCCACCCCAAAAAGCAATCACTCAAGAAATGCCCATGGAGGATCTCAATCCACTGAACTGTAGCAAGTAAAGCTGCATTTGAGGTCCTATAGCAAAAAGTAGCTACCATATAGTCAGCCAGTTTCTGCTTAAATGCATCCTATGATAGGGAACTCAGTCCCTTCCAACACAGTCCATTTCATCTTCAGTCAGCTCTGCTTCCAACAAAAAATTTAATTTTTTCCCTTAAAGTCAAACACTAGAGATAATATCTTCCTTCTCATGACAGCCCTGTAGAAACTGGAATACAAAAATCATGCCCCACTTTGTTCTCCAAGCTTCTCTCTTCTTCTTTTTTCTTTTTTTGAGTTCGAGTCCCACCCCACCACCCAGGCTGGAATGCAGTGGCACACTGACGGCCATCCCAGAGTTGACTTGCTGGACAATCCTTTTACCTCAGCCTTCCAAGTAGCCAGAACTACAGGCGCATGCTGCCATGCCTGGCTATTTTTTTTTTATTGTAGAAATGAGATCTCGCCAAGTTGTCCAGACTGGTCTCGAATCCACGGGCTCAGGCAATCCACTCACCTTGGCCTCCCAAAATGCTAGGATTACAGGCTGAGTCACCAAGCCCGGCCCAGTTTCTCCTCTTAACCTCTATTTTGTCTTTGTCCCTCTTTAAAAGATAACTGTCACAACTGAGCACAATACTTGAGTTGTAGTTCTACAAACTCAGAAACGAATGAAATAATCGCCTTTTGCATTTTAGACACTATGCTACTATTAGAGTTTCCATTAACTTTTTTGGCAACCATGTTAAACATAGACTCATCCTGTAGAGTTGCTAATTTTAAAAACAATTGTCTTATGAAACTGATGTAAGATGCCACATTTATTCTTATCAAATTTATTTTGTTGTTTTTGGACCGTCATTGCAGTTTAGTAAATTCTTGGATTCTTGTTTCTGTCATCCAGCATATATACTTCCCCTCCCATTACAGTTATCTCTTAACACTTGATGAATATACATTTTTACATCTCCATCCAACCCATTAATTAAAATGTTGAAACCAAAATAGAATCAGGTGCAGAGTCTTACATCCTACAACCAAGGATTTCTCTTTGCAATAGTGCAGTGCAACATTTCCTACTTCAATATACCTGAGAGCCTTTCCCACCACCCATTCACATCAATCACAGTAGCTCACAAAACATCAGAGATACCCAAGGAGGGGTAGGCCTCCTAAGGGATATTAAATTGAGAGGAAACGCCTGTGTGGTTTGGAAAAAACTTTATCCAAGTGATTCTGACAAATCCCCCAGAGAATGTACACTTATCCCCTGCACTTCTTTAGAATTCCTGCTCCAGAGAAACATAGAATCAATAATCATCATCCCTTTCAAGTGGTTTCTCATCTGTATGATGGAGCTAATAATACACAGCTCCTAGGGCTGTCGTGAAGATTAAATGATTAGTGTATATTAAGTACTTAGCACAATGCCTGGCATATAGTAAATGCTCAATAAAAGTGGTACTTAAAAAAAAAAAACTTTGAGAATCCCAACTAAAGAAATAATGCTTTAGTTCATGTTTCCTCCATCTTGTTCACCAGGATATCATGAAAATAAAAATCTCTCTCATGTCCCTTTCTGCACTACAAGTACACTGTAACCATCACCTATCTGCACCTTTTAGTCAAATGACTCTATCAAAAGAGGCCACATTTTTCAGTCCATAAATCTGAGTATAGCACACAGCTCCCAAAGAGGCTATTACAGCCACAAATACATTGAATTTTTTTTTCAAGATGATATTCTACTGCCTGATCTGGCTCCCATCTCCTTCATCTGTGAATTGCAGAATCAGGGTCTCCACATTCTTGAAGGACTACGTCATTGCCCTTCCTGTGGCAACTTTACCTGAGTCTGCTGTTTTCAGGAAGGGTGACAGAATCTGGACAAGGTAATCTAGGCTTGCCTTGCAATAAGATAATTTTAAGATGTTCATGGCTAAAGAATAGATTGTGATATCTTACTCTTCTCACACCTATACCTCTGACATGATCTCTACACTTCCCACTCCCCATCTTGGGTCACTGTGGTTTATGATGCTGCATCTCACATCTCAGGACTTCTGGTGACCACAGATCAAGGGTAAAGTAAAACAAGAACTGAATCTGGAACCAGAGAGATATATGAGTCTGCAACACTGGAAAACATCTTATGTTATGGCTTTTCTAAGTGCCACTTTATTAATAATCAATA
Source organism: Cephalopachus bancanus (assembly GCA_027257055.1). Taxonomy (NCBI): domain Eukaryota; kingdom Metazoa; phylum Chordata; class Mammalia; order Primates; family Tarsiidae; genus Cephalopachus; species Cephalopachus bancanus. Next base: position 624,786 of record JAPVLO010000790.1, on the reverse strand, counting down.
TATTATTATAAAAATAACAATTGCCCACATCGATATTGAGGTTTATAAAGTACTTCAATGAATAATTTCTCCTTTACTACTCAGAACAGTTCAGTAGCTTCATTTGGAAAGAACATTGCTGAAATGTTTTTAATTGTCTTTATGGAGATTAATTATGTATTTTCCTCCACACATACACTGTTACACGATCTAGTTTAATCCAACAAAACTATTGAATGGTAGCTACTTTGTTCCAAAAGTCATGAAACTCTCTTCTTCTCTTTTAGGACAGATAATATTAATGTTACTTTACAAATAAGGGAAGCAAGTGTCTGCGAAGTTAGATAATTTGCTCAAAGTTCACATAGTAAATAGCAGAAGCAGGATTTAAAACCTGGGTATCTAAATCTTTTGCTGTTTCCCACCTCAACATTTGGAAGTGAAATTCAACTGCCTTCATTAAAATGGCCGCCAATCTCCCTGTCAAGAAATAGGCAGTGGTTAACTGAAGCCGTCATCCTAAAAGATGTCTTTCAACTCACAGGGTCCTAAACCAAGTTCTCTCACAAAAGAATCAGTTTCCCTCTCAGGCAGCCAAGATTCTATGCCATGCTAGGAAACCTTTCTTCCCCCCCCCCCCGATATGTAAACGACTACAGGGCTTCATCCATCTATGGGAAAGATGTTGAAACATACTGCACCAAACAGAACTCAAACCCCACCCTCAATTTTGCAGCATTGTCACTCATCATCAAAGCATCTGGCCTGCCCACCATCCCACTGCAAAGATTTTACACAAATTAGAAATTCTGCAGTCTATAAACATTTTATTTTTCACTCTCTATGTTTGTCAGTTCCTATCTTTCACACTGCAATCCCCACAAAGGACAGAAAGACAACCCCTTAAGAGAAATCTAGATAACACAGACCAATTCCTACTTCAGCCCACAAACAACAAGGAGATAAGTAGCCAGTCCTGCAGATGAGAGATTAGATACTGTTCTCAACCTACCACCTTCTACTCATCTCTCTAAAAAATAGCAAGGTATACTCCTTAACTCAATTCTAATTAACTGACTCATTCATTTTAGGCCCTATCTATTGTAATTAGTTCTTTTCTTCAAGTTTACCAGTCCTTCCTTCTAACCTAAATAACATTCCTAAACAGCTAAACAGCAAAACAGCATCATGATCATACACAGTTAAACGGATAGGAAGGTTGTCATTCATGCTTTGAGACTCCATTATTAATTGTGGCCTGAGGTGAGGCCAGACAAAAAGAATGACCCCAGGGGCTGACTTGCAGAACCATGAATCATTGGGGGTCACAAATAACCCAGTCTCAGTTACAGTCACAAGGGGCTACTGGATGCTATCAGCTCCCTTGCTGCTTCAGAGACAAACCAAATCAGAGCCCAAAACCATGTATTACCTCCTTAAAATGGCCTCTCACCTCTCAACAAAAAAAAAAACAACTTTGGGTGCACCTAACCTCTTCTGAACATCCCCTCAAGCAATCCTGGCTCCTGTATTTTCTTGTCTCCTCAGTTGATCTGTTTTCTTTCCTAATTCTCAGCTCAATTTTCACTTCTGTAAGTACCTGGTTTCTTGCTTTGGCTTGAATCAGCATAGTCTTCAGTCATCTTCCTAGGTTTATCAACCTCGGGCTCCAGCTCTGCAAAATTAGTTTAAACTGATCAAAATGAATTTGAACAGATCAGAACCAATTTTTCCTTGTCAGAAAATATTTGAACTGATCAAAATCAACTTGTGACCATTTAAACCCATTTGGGCTAGTTTTACATTTCTATGCAGGAGCAAGCCACTGTGGGGTCAAGATGAATCAGGAATAAGATGAAGCTGCTTCAATCTGCTTAGAAAACTAGTGGGGGGACAAAAAGGACCTGATGCTAAGGACCATACCATTTGTGATGGTGATGCTGGAGGGGGAATCAGAAAGGACCTAATAGTCTAAGAAGTAGGATCAAACCACTGCAGACCCCGGGGGAGGGGCTAAAAGAAGCTGATGCTCAATAACGTGGGACCAAATCATTGGCGTGAGAGGAGTGGGGGTGGGAGGTACTGACGCTCTCCAGACAGGAGCAAACCACTAAGATGCATAGGGAGCTAAACAGGGATGCTTTTCTATAAGGCGCCATCAAACCACTCTGGGGTAGGGACGGAAGAAAAGAGGAAAGAGTAAAAACATAAACGGTCTAGTAGTCTGTAAGACAGGATCAGACCACTGCAGAATTGACGGAAAAGGGATGCTATTCTAAGAAGTAGGACCAAACCACTGGGGAAGGAAGGGGAGCAAAAAGGAGCTGCAGTTTATTAAAGCAAATTTAAATTTCTTATAGTAAAATAAATGAGAATGTGATATTGCGTAAGACAGAATCAAATCTTGTTTTTATAATTAATAAAAAATGTTTGCATATATTATTTCATCTGCTCTTTACTCTGTCCTGATGGTTGGGAGAGACCATCTTTTCATAAAGGCCTCTGCAGTCATTCTCAGCTGTCCCTAATGGTTGCTATGCAACAGTGCAGCAGTTGCAGGATGAACCTTGCCCTTTTGACATTAACCCCTGGGTTTCTGGAAGGGAAATAAGATATACACAATGAAATAATTTGGGAGATATTTGAGACGGTATCTTGAACTTCAGATGTTAAGTGGGGAGGAATGGAAGACAAACACATAGACATTCAAAAATAAAAGGGAGACAGCAAGTAATTGGGAAATGATGGCTTTGTGAATGAAGCAACACTTTGACAAAAAGCACTGTCCTGTAGACATAGAAAACATCAAGTCCAATCCCCCATACAACCTTTGAGTTCTGTATGACATCCCCAACCAGTGGTGCTTGAATACCTTTGGTGAAAAAGTAGTCGTTCTAACTTCCTGGGCAACCTATTCCATTTTCCTATAACTCTGATCATTTTTTTTTAAGTTGAGCCAAAAATTCCTCCCCTATAATTTCCACCCAGTAGTCTGAGTTTTGTCTTCTAGAGCAAGGTTTGTCAAACTAGGGCTTACAGGTCATATTCAGCCACTGCCTATTTTTGTATAAGACATGAGCTAGGAATAGTTTTTACATTGTTAAACAGTTGAAAAAATCAAAAGAAGGATAATATTTTGTGACATGCAAAAACTTACATGAAATTCAAATTTCAGTCCATGAATAAGGTTTTATTGGAACACAGTCACACTCATTCATTTACATGTTATCTGAGGCTGCCTTCCTGCTACCACAGCAGAGCTGAGTAGTGCCATCAAGGACAGTATGGCTTCAAAACCCAAAATATTTACTGTGTGGCCTTTTACAGAGTAAGTTTGCTGATCCCTGATCTAAACCAACAAAATAGCAGTTTTCAACAGTACTCTGCTTAATTAAGAATGTAATAGGGATGGTAGATATGAAAGAGGGTGAAGGGACTTCACAGAGAATCTCAAATTCTTCAGAGGAAGGAGACTTGTGCCAAAGTCCATCAAGCCCATGAATAACTTCATCCAGCAGAAAAGGAAGAGATGTAGCTTATATGGAGAGTTTGGAGTCTATAAGAAGAATAAAGAACAGCTGAAATGGAAGGTTGCAGTCAAACTGTAGAAGGCCTTGGGTGTTAAATATGGTTCCTTGGCCATCCTGAAAGCAAGAGAAGAGCCACTCTTGAGCTTCAGGTTGGGATAGGGTTGAGTGACAGTGTAAAGGCAGAACCTAATGGAGATGATTCATGTTTCCAGACATCATTCTAGTTCTATCCCAGTTCTATGCAAGTTGCACTGGTTTGAGAAGTTCAGTTCATTCTGGTCACTCAGGTTCAAAACCATCTCAGTACAGATACCCTAGTCTGAACACAATCTGATTGGAGGCCAGGATCCTACAGTAAACCAAAGATGTATATTGGGTCCATTTCAAAGGATGTCTGCCTTACGTATATAAGAGAACTCTCATCGCATCTTTCTCTGATTCTTACTCATTTTCAGGACCCAACTCAACCTGTACTTCCCCCAGGGCTCTTGCCCTCCTCTGAACTCCTTCAGCATTTCTCTTTGCCACTCACAAGGTCCTAATTATACCCTGCCTAATACTGAAAGTATCTTTTTGTGAAAATGGCCTTCTTCCTCAGAAAGACCTTGAGATTCCAGAGGAAAAGGATCACAACTGAGATTCTCTGTGTTCCCATAGGATATGATTAGTTGGCAAGGATGTTCATTCAATGATTTTTAAGGGTCTCTCGATATGGGAAGGTTCCCACTTAGGGTACCTCAGGCACTTTGAGAGCTGTGTCAGCTCTTGCTACACATTCACCTTTCTAGACTGGATAGCCTGGAAAGGAGTAAGGTCTAGAGGGGTGTTTCAGCGAGACCTGAACTACAATGACCATACAAAGAACAGCTAGCTCTTTCTGGCCCTATTGCCACAAGATCCCCAGCTCCCTATTATTCTTGCTCTCATGGTTTCAGAGCTGAATGCTCTGGTCAGAAAGACAAAGTCCATAGTTCTGACTGCCAGGCATTCAGTCCCATTTTCCATGGCCTCTGTTGATCCTGGACCCAGCCTTTAGGCTGGACTCAACAGATTCAGGACAAAAATAGGCCCTTGGCCGGGAAGGCAGGCTTTCCACAAAGTGCTCTTTCTCATAACAACCAAAGCAAATGCCGCTGGCTGGAGCTAAAAGCCAGTCAGCCGCTCCCGACCTCTGTCCGCCAGGACCAAGGAGGCCCAGAGTCTCCTATTTACAGTGCATGGACAGGTCTGCTATTTCATTCCTTCTCATTTCCTCAAACATCAAATTTCTCTTCATTGAATCTAAACAATTAAATAGAACTGCAGTCAGTTCTAGTCTCTAGAAAAAAGTCAAAGATCGTCCTTGTGCCTCAATTACTGAGAGAGAGAGATTGAGCAAATCCCCCACCTCCACTCCTCTTAGCCCCTCGAGGATGTGCAAGGTCACAGGCCAACTTTTGGAGTCTTTCTGTTCCTCTGTTCCCTTGGGGAGAGGAAGAAGGTTGCAGGAATGCTCTATCAGCACCCACTGTTCTTGCTGTTTCATAGGTCAAACTGATTCAAAACAGAGTCCAACCAATTATTCTTCCTGAATTAAATAGCCTACCTTCCCTCATCATGAGGGGGCAGGGGCCAGGTTTCAGACATTAGCCAAGAGGGACATGGAGACAGGAAGAGGAGGAAGGGAGAAGAAAAGGAGAGTGGGAAGGGCCACCCAGAGACAAAGGGAGATGTTTTTGATTGAACATCCAGAAGTTTCTTCTGAAAAAAATGACTTTAGGCTAAAGAATGAGAGTAAGGAAGTGGAAAATTCTTGATAGTGGCAAAGCTAGAAAATGACACTGCTTTGGGAATGAAATTTTCTTGTCTACCTATAGAAACCACTCTCCTGTCTCAGACTGGGATAAGTTGGTGTTCACTTAGAAGACATCTGGGACTAGAAAGGATTACTATCAAACAGGGAGGCATCCTTCTTCAGGGATAGGCAACATCCGATGCAAACTACAAGCTATCTCTTTGGTACTCAGGTCCTCTGTAATAATAATCACAGACATTTCACAATAATGATAAATAACGTATAATCAGTACCAACTTTGTGCCTGACAATGTTCTATTTCCAAACTGGTAACCAAGGCATCCCAGGGTGCCATAGCCAACTCACAAGAGGGACTGCAAGATAAGTTTTTGAGGGAAACTTAGCGACATCTGTCGGATTCCTTGTGAACTACTACTATTAAATTTTTTGAACCTACCTACTCAATAAACAGAAATGTTGTTTCTTTTGGCTTAGAGGTATTGTGAAAAAGAGTTACTGAGACACTAAGGGCACAGTGAACTGAGCAACTCTGAGACACTTTGCCATATGGACTACATGCATTATCTTATGTAATCCTCAAATGTTATGAGGTAAGACTTTTTTTTTCTTTTTGAGACGGAGTCTCGCTATATTGCCCATACTGGTCTCGAACTCTTGAGCTCAAGCAATCCTCCCACCTTGGCCTACCAAAGGGCTGGGATTACAGGCATGAGCAACCGCACCGAGCCATGAGGTCTTAACATTGTTTCCGTTTTGTAGATAAGAAACTAAGGTTCCAAGAGATTAATTTGCCCAAGGTACCCAATTAAATGATGATAAAGCAGAGATGATAACCCATATGCGGCAGACTCCAGAGACTGTGTTCTTAAATCATTCCCAATACTGCTTACTCATAATTAGCTTTTCACATCGTTCTCATTACATATGAAGGCTGTGAAGAATGTTTTGATAGGACAAGAGACCTTTGTGCTTTGGAAATAGTCCAGAAGTTATTAGTCTCTAAATGAACACACATATCATAAGAGGCATTGGAAATGGAATGCCATTTTAAAATAATAATTAAATAAATATGAAATATAAATATGAAATGAAACTGAAATTGGGGTTCTCAACAAGCTATTTCAACTATTCAACTGCTTTTGAATTAATTAAAAAGACTCACTCCATACTTAGTATAATCTTACCCTAAATTTTAGTTATCCTGAACTACTAAGGTTTGCTCTTGTGTTACAGTGTGAAAGCAATACCCTCTACCTCAATGAATATAAAAGAGAAAGTATCCGTCCCAGCTGCCACTGATTTCCCTCATAACCATGAAGGAATCCAGCCTGAGGACGTCAATATACAGAGAAGAGTAGAGTCAAGAGAGTCACAGAGAAAAGGAGCTAGAGTCATGACTGAACCATGCTTTGAAGCCTGTTCAACTTCTGGACTTTTCTGTTATATGAACCAATAATTCCTATGCCATGTTTCCACATTTGAAGTTGAGTTTTCTGTAATTTGCAACTGAAAGCAGCCTGAGTAAGAATTACTTTTTTAAAGTATCCAGCACAATGCTTAGTATACTCATCCATAAGAGCCTAGTTCCCATGTTGTTTCCCCACTGAAGCTCGTTCTGAACTCTAAAACACAATGTGTTTGCTCCATCATTTGTGTACTCACAGCCCATTATACATAACTTTATAACATATCACAGTAGATTATTTATTTATAGTTACTTATTTACCTGTTGCCTCTCCCACTGTAAGGTGAATCTGTGGTGCCTTATAAAATGCCTAGCACTCAGGAACATGTGTTACTTTAAACTGAAATGAAATATTAAGCATTCAATTAATGTTAGCTCAATTCTCCTTCCTCTGGTAGGCAGAATGATGCCTGACAGGACCTATTCTTACTATAAACTCTGACGGTTCAGGGATCTGACCCACGTCAGCCCCTAAGCATGTGCAGAAATTGCAATACCTGGTCTACTGTCCCAGCATACAACCCCTGCACCATACCTGGCAAAAGTCAATGCAGAGGTTGCTGGGACAAACATGGGCCCCACTGAACCCAGCCCAGACTGTAGCAGCACAGTGATGGCCACTACAAATACATCCAACTAAATCTCCAATCAGGGTAGCACAAAGGTATTTTCAAGAAGACCCCAAAAACCTACCCTTTCAATTCTCTCCTCTCTTTTTTATCTCAAAGCCTACAATTCTATAATAGGAATTTAATTGTGTTAACTGAGGGCCTTGGACTTTTCCAAATACAAATTCTTCTCTGTACAATAGTTTCCTCTTCTTCTGAACTCCCACAACCCTTTGCACATTCTTCTCTTAGCATATCTCTTATTGACTTGTAATGATCTCTATCTGTATGTACCTGTTTCCCGCTAGACTGTGAGTTCCTTGAAGACAAGAATTGAGGGGATTTTTTTTGTCTCTGTCTCCCATAGACTTACCATAGTGCCTGAAACAGAATGAGTATTCAGAAAGTGCTTGTTGAAATGAATTATTGTTGAATCCCCCTTAAAACGATATGTTAGATTTAATGTCTATTAATACTTGATACCGCCTTCTTTTTTATTTTCAAGATGTGGGGTACAAGTCAGGATTGGGTACATAAGTGGTTTATATACAGATGAAGTTTGGACCTCCCATTGGACCTTATTTCGCCTGGATTGAGATCAGGCACCCTTATTGATGTTATGTGCCCGCCCCACTCTCAGCTCTGGCAGTGTCCCACTATTGCCAATTCCTTTCTTGTAGTATTATGCCAGATGTTCAGGGTCCACTTATGAATAAGAATATGTGGTACTCAGTTCTTTGATTCTGTGATAGATCACTGAGTATAAATAGAATTGCTGCAAAGTCCATAATTGTATCCTTCTTTATGGCTGCATAATATTCCATCATGTATATGTGCCACATTTTTTTATCCAGTCCACTTTCAATGGGCAGCCTGATTGGGTTCCATGTTTTTGTTATTGTGAATAGTGCTTCAATAAACATGCGTGTGCAGTTGTCTTTTTTGTAGAGTGATTTGAGTTCCTCTGGGTATACTCCCACAAGGGAAATTGTTGGATCATATGGAATATCAATTTCTTGTTCTTTTAAAAATCATCACAATGTTTTACATCGAGATTGAACTAGTTTGCACTCCCACCAACAGTGTAGAAGCATTCCCTTTTCTCTGCATCCTCACCAGCGTCTGTTGTTTTTTGTTTTATTGATGGTCATTCTTACTGGAGTTAGGTGATATCTCAATGTGCTTTTATTTGCATTTCTTTTTCTGATTAGTGAGATTGGGCATTTTATCATGTGTCTATTGGCTGTTCATATGTCTTCTTTTGAGAAGTGTCTATTAACGTCTTTTGTCCACTTTTTAATGGGACTGTTTGTTTTTTCTCTTTTGGCACATGTGGGTCCCTTGTAGATCCTGGATGTTAAGCCTTTGTCAAATATACAGTTGGCAAATATTTTATCCTATTCTGTGACTGTCTCCCCACTCTCTTGATGGTTTCTTTTGCTTTGCAGAAGCTTTTCAGTTTTATGAGGTCTCACTTGTCTATCTTATCTTTTATGGCATGGGCTTTTGAGGTTTTGACCAGGAATTGGTTGCCTATTCCAATTTCCATAAGGGTGTCTCCTGCATTTTCTAGGATTTCTATAGTTTGGGGTTTTACATTTAGGTCTTTGATCCATTTAGAGTTGATTTTTCTGTATGGCGATAGGTAGGGGTCCTGTTTCATTCTTCTGCATGTAGTCAGCCAGTTTTCCTAGCACCGTTTACTGAAAAGGTTCTTCTCTCCACAGCGGTTGTTGGTTGAGAAATTGAGAATTTGCTTCCGGAATCTCTATCCTGTTCCATTGGCCCATATGCCTATTCTTGTACCAATATCAGGCAGTTTTGATTATTGTAGCCTTATAATAAAGTTCAAAGTCTGGAACTGTGATACTGAGAGAAGAGTAAGCTAGAAGCCAGTTAGGCAGTTAGCGTGGGTCTCCAGTAGGACTCCATTTTCCCTAGAGAGACAGCTTCAAGCTGCAGGCTCCAGACAAAAACCACAACCATTCCCTTTTCCCTCACTTTTTCACGTACCTTTTCCTAACTGACCCTTTTGCAAGAACCTCACCATCAGCCCTGTACACTATCATGCCACTTTTTGGTCCTTACTACTGACCAATTAGGATAGTGTATTTTCATATAGTCCCCAAGTACTATATAAACCCCTGGACCAGCCTCAGTAGCTCTCTCTTTCCCAGCAACCCTCTTGGAAGTCCAGCAACCCACTTGGGGCAACCCACGTGGGGTCCTTTTCAGGCCCTCTCTCCCTGTGAGAGTTGCACCACTTGCATTCCTGAATAAACTCTGACTTGCTCACCCTTCAGTGTCCTCGGCCCTAATCATCTCAGTTGTAAGACAAGAATCTGAGATTAATCGAGGCAAGAGAGCTGTAATCTTTCCTGACCAGGAAGGGAATTCTCCAAGCAAGAGCTGAGAGCTGTAACACTTCTCCATGGCTGTTGGCATTCCTGAGTTCTCAGTTTTCACTGTGTCCTCCACTCGGGGTTCTCCAAGTAAGAGCCATTAATAGGGGAGCTTAGAGCTCGGGCATCCCTGAGTTTTAGAGCGCCATAGCATCCTAGGTCTCCATGTGGGTCTTAAGGTGCCAAAACATCCTTAGTTGCTACTTGGGTCTCAGGTTGGTAGTGCAGCCCCCGGTGCGATGGCAACAATACTTCCTGCCTTGTTTCTTTTGCTGAGGATTGTTTTGGCTATTAGTGGTTGTTTATGTTTGCATATGAATTTCGGTATTGTCATTTCGAGGTCTACGAAGAAAGATGATGGTGATTTAATGGGTATTGCCTTGAATCTGTAGATTGCCTTGGGTAGGATGGACATCTTAACAATGTTGATTCTTCCAATCCATGAGTATAATTTGTTTGTGTTTTCTCTGATTTCTTTGAGTAGCATTTTATAGTTTTCATTGTAAATGTCTTTCACTTCTCTGGTTAGGAAGATGCCAATGTATTTAATTTTTTTGGCTATTGTGAATGTGATGGTACTTTTTTTGGTTCTCTGCCTGTTTGGTGTTGGTGTACAAAAATGTGACTGTCTTTTGTACATTACTTTTGTACCCTGAGACTGCCAAAGTCGTTATCAGTGAAAGGAGATATTTGACAGATTCCCTTGGGTTTTCCAGTTATAGGATTGTATCGTCTGCAAAGAGGGATAGTTTAACTTCCTCTTTTCCTTATGGATACCCCTGATTTCCTTCTCTTTGTCTGATGGCTCTAGCTAGTACTTCCAACACTATGTTGAACAGGAGGGGTGAGAGTGGGCAGCATTGTCTTGTTCCAGTTTTCAAGGGAAATGCTTTCAATTTCTGTCCATTTAGTAATATGTTGACTGTGCATTTATTGTAGATGGCTCTTACTGTTTTGAGGTATGTTCCTTCTGTACCTAGGTGCTCAAGGGTTTTAGCAACAATGAATGCTAGATTTTGTTGAAAGCCTTTTCTGCATCTAATGATATAATCATGTGGCTCTTATTTTTATATCTGCTGATGTATTTAATTACATTTATGGTCTTGTGGGTGTTGAACCAGCCCTGCATCTAAGGGATAAAGCCTACTTGGTCATGGTGGATAATTTTTGAGATGTGTTGTTGAATGCGATGTACTAGAATCTTGAGAATTTTTGTACCTATGTTCGTCAAGGATATTGTCCTGTGGTTCTCTTTTTTTGTTGGTTTTTTGCCCAGTTTGGGTATCAGTGTGATGTTAGCTTTATAAAATGATTTGGGGAGGGTTCCATCTTTCTTGATTGCCTGGAATACTTTCAATAGGATTGGTATCAGCTCTTCCTTGTTTGTCTTGTAATATTCCGCTGGAAAACTTTCTGGTCCAGGGATGGTTGGTTTTTGTTTGTTTGTTTGTTTGTTTTTCGGAAGTGATTTTCTCATGACGGAGTCAATTTGCTGGGTTGTTATTGGTCTATTTAGGGTCTCAGTTTCTTTTTTTTATTGTCAATCTTGGGAGGTTGTGTGATGTCAGAAAATCCTCCATTTCACTTAGGTTTTCAAATTTGTTTCCATACAGGTGTGCATTACTATGCTGATAATCTTTTGTATTTCTTCAGGATCAGTTGTGACTTAATCTTTTGCATTTCTAATTGTGTTTATTTGGGCTTTTTCTATCTTTTTCTTGGTCAGTCTGGCTAGCAGTCCATCAATCTTGTTTGCCCTTTCAAAGAACCAGCTTTTTGTTTCGCTAATTTTTTCTATGATACTTTTGTCTTCTATGTCCCTCCCGTATTTGGGCTTTAATTTTAATACTTCATACCTCCTCCTACAGTGGAAACATTTAGGATTTAGTGATGGTGGTAGAAGATATGGATTTAAACCTGTCTTAGGCAATTAGTAACCTAATGTTTTGCTCAAGTCGTATAACCTTGTTGAATCTTTACCCTCACAGTGAGGACAATTTTAAATATACCTCACAAGGTTGTTGTAAGGAGAAAATGAACCGAGCCAGCTTTGTGGGGAAGAAATTGAACTAACTTATAATGTAATTTAATTGAAGGAGGATTTTTTTTTTTTTTTGCAATTATTTTTGCCTAGGAATAGATGAGGATTTCTTCAGAGCTCTGCAGAGATTGTCATTGTACATACTGGATGTTACCTGTAGGTTTTTTGTGGAAGTAAGCCTATTCTATTGCTTCCATTAGATGATAAACAGCTTTCATCCTTCCTTACCCCCTCTTCCCTCAGCAATGTTCAAGGCTGGCAAATGGCAATGGGAACCACCCAGAACTGCACAAAAACTAAAAGGCTCTTAGAATCAACACTAGAATGATGTTGCAGATGAAGGGCCTTCCTCATTCAGCTACACTTCAGTTAATATTAACACCAATTTATGCTTCCTGAGCACATGCAGGCTGGATGGTGAAAGAAGTCATCTAGGAATAGGGATGATGATGGGGAAAAAAGTCACCTCTGAATGCTGTATAAAAGCCTGCCAAGTTAAACTACTCACTGTACTTCATATATGCATTGTTATTTTTCTACCTTTAGATCTTTTCTCTTTCTGGTCCAGAGGTCTGAAATGACCTCCTTTCACCCCTTTCCCAATGTCAAGTGCTAACTATCCTTCAAGGTCAGACTTGGATTCAATCTTTATAAATGTTTCCTCATACACCAACCTCCCCCTTTCACTTAGAAGTTGTTTCTCCTTCTTTCATATTCCCTCAAAGCACCTGACTTCTGACACTTTCTACTTTTCTATTTCAGTTAGTGTCTCTCCAATTTATTCTCTCTCCCTAGACACTTGTCATTTCTTGCCTAAAATATTGTAGTTATGTACTAAGCAGTTTCCCTGCCACTAGTCTTTCCTTCCTCCAATCAACATTACATACTACTGCGAAATACAGCTTTCTAAAATACAGACTCTACGCAGATTTAAAATTTCTAATAGTAGGAGGAAAATCTAAATTCAGTAATATGATATATCACAGTAGCTATCAAATACAGGTCCATGAACTCACTACATCAAAATCATAGGTAGATGAGTAGAGAAGTAGTTTGTTAAAAACATAAATTCCCAAGAAGATTCTGTTTCCTGAAAATCTGTAGCTTTAAAAGCATTGTAGATCAGTCAAGGATGGCAAATATGTTTCACCTCATGAATCAATTCAAATTGACTGCAAGTAGCCATTTGGAATACTGTGTTTTGAAGGTTGCTAAGTAACAGCCAGGTTTATTGGGAAATAAATAATATTATATCTGATTAATAATTTCTGACACAGGGATGGGAAGAACTGATGGTGATCATGCCAGGCATTTACCATACCTGCTACAGACACATAGAACCATGTATTCCCCAGAAAAACTAGTCTATGCTCACATGTGCTGTTCCCTTTGTCTAGAATGCCTTCCCACGCCCACACACCCAAGCCCTGAGTTCCTAGAAAACTCATAATCATCCTCTAAGTTCAATTCAAATATCACCTAGTCTGGGAAGCCTTTACTTACTCTCCACATCATTGCTTCCCTCATCTGAGCTCTTATAACAATTTTTTCATAAGCAGAACTTACCATGTTTTAACCTTTAAAATACATTTGTTAAATAAATGGGATATAAATAAAATGATTTAAAAAAAAAAAACCTGAATTGCATTACAATCCTCTGTGTATATCTATCCATCCTATTAAACTCTGATGTACTAGAAATAAGCAACAGTGCCTTATTCATCTTTTATTCCAAGTCCCCTGCTCACTGCTGGTACCCACAGGATATTCAGTAAACATTTATGGAACTGAGAGCAGATCTCATTTGAAGGAAGCAGGGGAAGGAATATCAAACACACCATCCTTTCCTAAAGAACCATGGAGGTGTAGGGACAAGCCCAAGTGCAAGTGAGCACTTCTGAATGAAAGAAGACAAAGCACTGACAGGAATACATCCTGAAATAGGTGCAAAAATGTCTCCTTTCCTCCATAATGCCTTCTTGGACTACTTCAGTCCTTTGTGGTCTCCCACTATTCTCAACAGTGTTTATTAGCTGTATTTCATAATTTGGTATCTGCTTGTTTCAGGCAGGAGAGTCTTGCCTCCATTCTTAGACTGCTTCTAAAGGGCAGAATTAGAGCTGAACATCCTCAGAATTCCCTAAGCAATTAATACAAGTCTACACACATATCAGGCATTCAAAAATACCTGTTAATTAATTTATTGGGTGACTCTATTATTTATGGCTTAACAGGTCAGGTATTTACATAATACTTGGTCTGGTTGTTATTTCCCTCCAAAACCAGAGAGGAGAATGTTCAGAAAGCCTTCATGTGTGAAAAAGCCAAATTTTTACACCTCCACATAAATCTGCCCAGAATTTACCTCTCCAGACTGACAACGCCTTACCTTTGCCCTGTAGTTGGGAAATAAGACTGGCATGGTATACTAGAAAAAGATGTGGAGCTAGACTTAGAAGATCTGAATACTTTTTTTTATTTTAAAGATGTGGGGTACAATTTGGGATTGGGTATACAAACATTGATTATGCAGGTACCCTTGTTGATGAGGTGTGCCCTTCCCTCCCCTAGCAGTTACCTTCAATGGCCATTCCCACCGCCCTCACCCCCGAGAGTTTCCCACCACTGCCATCTATTTCTTATAGTATTATGATAATTGTTCAAGGTACACTTATGAGTGGGAACATAAGGTACTCTGTTCTTCATTTCTGTGATAGAACACTGAGTATGATGGACTCTAAGTCCATCCAAGTTACTGCAAAGTCCATATGTTTGTCCTTCATGGCTGCATAATATTCCATTGTGTATAAGTACTACATTTTTTTTATCCAGTCCAGCTTTGATGGGCAGCATGGTAGGTTCCATGTTTTTGGTATTGTGAATAGAGCTGCAACAAACATACGTGTGCAGGTATATTTTTTTGTAGAATGATTTCAGTTCCTCTGGGTATATTCCCAGTAGTGGAATTACTGGGTCATATGGAAGGTCAATTTCTAGTTCTTTCAGAAATCACCACACTGTCTTCCAAAGAGGTTGCACTAGTTTGCATTCCCAACAGTAGTGTAAAAGCGTTCCTTTTTATTTGCATCCTTGCCAGCAACTGTTGCTGTCTGTTTTATTAATGACCGTCATCCCTACTGGGGTTAGGTGGCATCTCAATGTGGTTAGGTGGCATCTCATTGCATTTCCCTGATGATGAGTGAGGCTGAGCACTTTTTCTTTTTTTTATCAATATTTTTTATTATGATGTTATGGGGTACAGTTAAGGGTTAGGTATACAAATACATTTCATTCAGGCACCCTGTTGACAAGAGGTGTTTCCCCGTCCCCAGACAGATATTTGCTACCGTTAATCCCATCCCCCCCCCCCAGTTTCCCACTACTGTCAGTCATTTTCTTATAGTATTACATTGGATGTTCAAGGTCCATTATATGAGTGAGAACATGTGATACTCGGATCTCTGTTTATATGAGAGGTCACTCAGTATTATAGACTCTAGTTCCATCCAGGTTGCTGCGAAATTCATTATTTTGTTCTTTTTTATGGCTGTGAAGTATTCCATCGTGTATATGTACCACATTTTTTTAATCCAGTCCTCTTTTGATGGGTAGCGTGGTTGCTTCCAGGTTCTTGCTATTGTGAACAATGCTGCGATAAACATACGTGTGCAGCTATCTTTTTTATAGAATGATTTGAGTTCTTTAGGATATATTCCCAGTAGGGGGATTGCGGGGTCATATGGGAGGTTGATATTTAGAGCTTTTAGGAATCGCCACACTGCTTTCCACAGAGGTTGCACTAGTTTACACTCCCACCAACAGTGTAGAAGTGTTCCCTTTTTGCCACACCCTCTCCAGCAGCTGTTATTTTTTGAGTTGTTGATAATTGCCATTCTGACTGGAGTTAGGTGGCATCTCAGTGTGGTTTTGATTTGCATCTCCCTGATGATTAGTGAGGTTGAACATTTCTTCATGTGTCTGTTGGCTGCTCGGATGTCTTCTTTTGTGAAGTGTCTGTTCATATCTTTTGCCCATTTTTATAATGGGGTTGTTTGTTTTTTTCTTTTCAGCACTGTTGCCTGCCCATATATCTTCTTTAAAGAAGTGTCTATTCATGTCTTTTGCCACTTTTTAATGGAGGTGTTTGTTATTTTCCATTCTGCGCATGTGAGTTCCTTGTAGATCCTAGATGTTAGGCCTTTGTCACATAAAGAGTTGGCAAACATTTTTTCCCATTCTGTAGACTGTCTTCCTGCTCTCTTGATGGTTTCTTTTGCTTTGTAGAAGCTTGTCAGTTTGGTGAGGTCCTACTTGTCTGTCTTATTTCTTATGGTATCGGCACTTAGGGTTCTGATCAGGAATTGGTTGCCAGTTTCAATTTCCATAATGATGTCTCCTGCATTTTCTAAGATTCTTATAGTTTGAGGTTTTAAGTTTAGATCTCTGATCCATTTAGAGTTAATTTTTGTATATGGTGATAGGTAGAGGACCTGTTTCAATCTTCTGCATGTGATCATCCGATTTTCCCAGCGCCATTTGCTGAATAGGTTCTCCTCTCCCCAGGGGTTGTGTTGGACGCTTTGTCAAAGATGAGTTGGTTGAGAAATTGAGGTCTTGCTTCTGAAATCTCTATCCTGTTCCGTTGGTCTATATGCCTGCTCTTGTACCAATGCCAGGCTGTTTTGTTTATTGTACCTTTATAGTAAAGTTTGAAGTCTGGAAGAGTGATACCCTCCTGCTTTGTTTCTTTTGCTAAGGATTGTTTTGGCTACTTGTGGTCATTTAAGTTTCCACATGAATTTCTGTATTGTCATTTCCAGGTCTGAGAAGAATGATGTTGGTAATTTAATGGGTATAGTATTGAATCCATAGATTGCCTTTGGTAGAATGGACATTTTGACAATGTTGATTCTTCATATCCATGAGCATGAAATATTTTTCAATTTGTGTCTTCTTGGATTTCTTTGAGCAAGGTTTTGTTTCTCACTGTAAAGGTCTTTCACTTCTCTGGTTGGAAAGATGCCAAGGTTTTCTCTCTTTCTTTCTTTCTTTCTTTCTTTCTTTCTTGCTACTGTGAATGGGATTATGATTTTGATTTGGGTCTCTGCCTGTTTGTTGTTGGTGTATAGGAATGCAACTGTGTTTTGCACATTTATTTTGTACCCTGAGACTTTGCCAAAGTCCTTTATCAGTGCAAGCAGGTTTTTGACAGATTCTCTTGAATTTTCAAGGTATAGGATCATATCATCAGCAAAGAAGGATGACTTGACTTCCTCTTTTCCTATTTGGATACCCCTGATTTCCTTCTCTTGTCTAATTACCCTAGCTAGGACTTTCAACACAATATTGAACAAGAGGGTTGAGAAGGGGCAGCCTTGTCTTGTTGCAGTTTTGGGGGGAAATGTTTCCAGTTTCTCTCCATTTAACAATGTATTAGCTGTGGGTTTACCACAGATGGCACTTACTATTTTGAAGTATGTTCCTTCTTTACTTAGGTGTTTTAAGGTTTCTATCAAGAAGTGATGCTGGATTTTATCAAAAGGTTTCTGCATCTAATGATATAATCACGTGGTTCTTGTTTTTGCATCTGTTTATGTATACTTAAATTTATGGTCTTCCGAATGTTGAACCAGTCCTGCATCTGGGAGATGTAGCTTACTTGGTCATGGTATATGATTTTTGAGATGTGTTTTGGGATCCAATTTGCTATAATCTTGCTAAGGACTTGTGCATCTATGTACATAAGGGATATTTGCCTGTAGTTCTCTTTTTTTATTGGATCTTTACCCAGTTTGGGTATCAGTGCAATGTAAGCTTCGTAAAATGATTTGGGGAGAATTCCATCTTTCTCAATTGCCTTGAACACTCTCAATAGGATGGGTAACAGCTTCTTCTTGTACATTTTGTAGAATTCTGCTGGAAAGCTATACGGTCCAGGGTTTTTGTTTTTGTTTTTGTTTTTTGTAGGTAGTTTTCGTATGAAAGAGTCCATTTTCTGCATTGCTATTGGTCTGTTTAGTGTCTCAATGTCTTCTTGTGTCAGCCTGGGGAGGTAGTGTGATGTCAGAAAGCCCTCTATTTCATTTAGGTTATCAAGTTTGTTTCCATATGTGTACATAATAATATCTGACAATCTTTGGTATTTCTTTGGGGTCAGTTGTGATTTGATCTTTTGTATTTCTGATTGCGTTTATTTGGACTTTTTCTCTCTTTTTCTTGGTCATTCTGACTAGGGATCCATCAATCTTGTTAATTCTTTCAAAGAATCAGCTTTTTGTTTTGTTGATGTTTTCTATGATTTTTTTGTCTGCTAAGTCCCATATTTTGGTGATTTGGATTCTTCTTCTACAGTGAGGGTTTTGGTGGTCTTCTCCTTCCAGCTCCCTTATGTAATTTGCTAGGCTCTCAGCTTGTGATCTTTCCATTTTCTTGATGTATGCTCGTAGAGATATAAATTCCCTTCTTAGAATGGCTTTCATGGCATCACAAAGGTTTTAGTAAGATGTTTTTTCCATGTTCACTTGTTTCCAGGAATCTTTTAATTTCTGCTTTGATTTCAGTGTTCACCCAGCAGTTGTTCAGCATCATGCTGTTTAGTGTCCATGTCTTTGTGGACTTTGGGGAAATTTTGATGGTGTTGATATTTATTTTTATTCCACTGTTGTCTGAGAGTGTGCATGACAAGGTTTCAACCTTATGGAATTTGTTTATGCTTGACTTATGGCCAAGGATGTGATCACTCTTGGAGTACATTTCATGTTGTGATGAGTAGAATGTATATTCTGTGGTTGTTGGGTGGAATAATCTGTAAGTATCTACTAAGTTCATTTGGCCGAGTGTGAAGCTTAGGTTCTGGATCTCCTTGTTGATTTTTTGCCTCGATGATCTATCTAGGGTTGTCAGTGGAGTATTCAAGTTCCCTGCTATAGTAGTTAGAGTCAATATCTTCTTTAGTTTATTTAGTAGTTGCTTTATAAATGCTGGTGCTCCTGTGTTGGGTGTATATATGTTTAGGATGGATATTTCTTGTTGATGGATTGAACCTTTTATCATTATGTAGTGTCCTTTTGCATCTTGTTAAATTTTTGATAGTTTAAAGGTTATTTTGTCTGATATTAAGATCACGACTCCTGTTTTCTTTTATGATCCATTTGCCTGGAAACTCATTTTCCATCCTTTAACTTTGAGACTGTGTGCGTCCCTTGTGATAAGATGAATTTCCTGAATGCAGCAAATAATTGGGTCATGTATCCGTATCCAGTCTGCCCTTCTGTGTCTTTTCAGTGGTGCATTTAGTCCATTAACTTTCAGCCTGATTATTGAAATGTGATTGTTTATCCCTGTCATGAGGTTCTTAAAAGTTTTTTCTTTGTTTGCTTGTTTTCCTTTGGCTTTGGGGTTGATGTATGTGTGTGTTTTCAACTTTCTTGTTGTGCTATGTTCTCTGCTAATTCTGTGCTCTGCTGTTCTCTTGGGAAATGTGTGGTCATTCTCTTTTTTTCTATCTTTCTTCTGTGCTTAGTACCTTATTAAGTGTCTCCTGTAGAGCTGGGCTGGAAGCTGCATAATCTCTTAAGGATTGGATGTCTGGGAAGGATTTTAATTCTCCATCACTGATGAAGTTGAGCTTGGGTGGGTAGGAAATTCTTGGCTGAAATTGTTTATCTTTGAATACTTTGAATATTGGACTCCAGTCCCTTCTTGCTTGTAGTGTTTCTGCCATAGGTCTGCTCCTATTCTTATTGGTTTTCCCCAGTAGGTAGTCTCACCTATCTGTTTTGCTGCCTTTAGGATTTTTTCTTTTGTGTCTATTTTTGGAAGGCAAATTACTATGTTTCTAGGGGTTGGTCTTCTCATTTGATGTCTTGTAGGGGTTCTCTGTATCTCTTGTGCTTGCATGGTCAAATCTCTGGAGAGATGGGGAAAACTTTCTTGGATTACCTCCTGGAATACTTGCTCCAAGTTGTTTTCCATTTCCCTTTCTTCTTCTGGGATACCAATCAGGCATAGGTTTCACCTCTTGATATAATTGCACATCTCTTTAAAGTTTTGTTCTTTCTTTCTGAATCTTTTTTCTATGTTTTTTACCGATTGGGTTAATTCCATGTTCTAGTCTCCAAGTTCTGAGATTCCTTCTTTGGCTGATTAATTCTGCTTTCCATGCTTGTCATCTTCTTATTTATTTCCTGTATGAAATTTTTTATTGCCAAAATCTCTGTTACATGTTCTTTCAGTGTTGCAGCTTGTCTTTCTTGAGTCTTATTCATTCTTTCCATCCATTCCCTAATGCCTGCTGTATTCTGGGGCCAGTCATTGGTAACTTCCATTGTTTGGGCTCCAAGATCTGATTTTTCAAGAGATTTCTCTTTGTTACACTTGAAATTGCCTGTGGTCTTCCTTTAATTTTTTTTCCTCATTTGCAGCAGATCTCTTGTTTTTCTCTTTAGTTCTG
Source organism: Cephalopachus bancanus (assembly GCA_027257055.1). Lineage (NCBI taxonomy): Eukaryota > Metazoa > Chordata > Mammalia > Primates > Tarsiidae > Cephalopachus > Cephalopachus bancanus. Next base: position 604,514 of record JAPVLO010000790.1, on the reverse strand, counting down.
TTATTCAGTGTCAGTGGGAGAGGTTTTCCCTTTTGCTCAACCCCCTATTCTTCCCTGATCCGGGCTCTGATTTTTTTCTCTTTTGAAATAGGACTATGGGTGGGAAGCTTTGCTGTCTCTTGTAGTTTTTGAAAGTTGAATAGGGGATGGGGTGCTAGGATTCAGAAACTACTTTCAAATTACAATGTTCTCTGATTATGGTATATATTCCTTGAGACCCACTCCCCATCACCACTCTATATGATGCTGCAAAGCATAAACCAATGCAAAAAACAATTGAACACACACACACAAACACACTCCAAAACAAACTGGAATAACAACAAAGTGAAACAAAACAAACAACAAACCAAGAAAACTGAACACATACACAAGCCTAGCACAAAGTGATTGGAGAAGAAAAACAAAAAAACAGGAGGAAAATAAAAGGAATTAAGACTGAACCCTCACACATATATTGACACACACCTTAAACTATAAAAAATAAAAATAAAAAACCAGAAGAAGAAAATAGTAAAAACAAACCAACAACAACAAAATTGAAAGATGTACACTCAATCATTCACATATTCACATAAACTGAAAATAACAAACAAAAGAAGAAAGAAACAAAAAAAGAAAATAAAAAAGATAGGGGGATGCAAATCAAACCCTCACATACACATTCATGCACAAAGGAAAAATATTTTTTAAATAGATGAACTAACCAACAAACAGGCAAAAAAATTTTTTTAATTAGAAAAATTTTTTTTTAAAAACCTGCCCTCTTGTAGCTGGCTCTGTAATTGTTCCTTTAATCTTGTCTCTCCTGCAAAACTTCCACCTCTTTCACTCTTTCCGCAGTGTCCAGAGCAGTGCAGGAGGAAGGGCAGTGGAGGTGGGTGAGTCTGTAGTCCTCCTCTCCCACTATTGTATGGTCAGGGACATCTCCTCTGGTGGGAGGTGCAGGATTGTCTCTGCCCCAGGTATGTACTCATGTAGGGTGTCCCAGCCAGGCCTGTCCTGGAATGGTGTTCTCCTATTGTGACTGGTTCCAGGCTCCACCTGGGTTTGTCCCTCTCAGTCATGGCCAGTTGTGTGGGTCTGACATTCAGAGGATTGCTGGGGAAGATGGAGTTTGGGTCAGCCTCGGACTCACCACTGATCTCTTTGGAGTTCTTCCTCATCCTTTTCTTGCCACATCCTTTGTCCTGTGGCTGAATCAGGGTAGGGGGTGGGGCACCTGGGACTCAGCACTCATCAGGTCCCTCTGAAGTTTGTGCTTTCAGGATATTTCCTCTGGGTCATGATCAACCCCTGAGTAGTTGATCTTCCAGTCACAGAGATTGAGTCTGTTGCTCCATGTTGAGCAAGTCAGAGCACTTTCCTGTCCTGCCTTCAAGATGGTGATGGGGTATCTCTCTTGTCCTATTTAGTGAGACTCTGCTGCTGGGCTCTCCCCCCAGCCCCTGCTGCCAGTACCTGGCCAGGTGCTGAAGTGATGAGGCAAAGCCTGGAGCCAATAGTCTCTCCTGTTGCAGTGGTGAGGCAAAGCCTGGGGCGATAGTCTTTCCCCACCACTTCTTCACAGGCAAGTTTTTGTCCATTTAAAAAACATAATGCTCAGCTTCTGTGACCTTGGAAGAGCCAGGGACTCAGCAGAGAAGCTGCAACATGAGTTGTTGCACCAGGACCCTCGCCACTTGTTCACAAGCCCCCACTTAGTCAGTCTCCCAGAATTTTCTTCCCAGGAAGGGTTTTGTTGATTTTTTTTTAATGGCACTCAGTTTCTGCATTCCGGGAATCGTTAGAGTGCAAGCCCAGCAGCTGTGGCACCAGCCACTGTACCAGGAGAGTACTGGTTGCTAGATCACTAACCCTCACTCAGTCAGTCACTCACACGCCTACTCACTCACCAGCACGTACACAAAATTTTCCATACACTCACTCACTCACTCACACCAGGACTCACAGCGTCTGACCAACTCAGCTGCCATCTTCCCGACCCTCTGATCTGAATTCTTATTCGGACTCTGCCAACAACTTTCTGTATGTCCCTGGACAAGAATCTTCCCCCTCAGTATTACTAGCCATTAAATCAGGGAGCTAGATTAGAAGGTGTCTAAGGGCCTTTTCTGTTCTAAGTTCCATTGCTCAGTTAAGGTGAGTGTGAGGAGCATGACTAGTGGAAATGAGCAGTGCCTGTCCTTAAGGCTTTTATGGCCTTGTTTATTTACTCATCCAACATAATTTTTTGAATGTCTACTATGTGTCAAACAATGTTCTGGAGACAAATATGTTTCACAGATTGGGGCAAGATGGCATCAGATCTGGTCAGAGTGTGAGAGTCTCTGCATGGGTGAGTGCACAAAAAAACTAATCTGAGTCTGTTTGTGTGTGCAAGGGGGTGAATGAATGTCCAGCTGAGGGAAGACATGGGATCAAGTGCCCAGGGCCCCCTGCAGAAATGGCTACACTTTACCTCTGCTCTGAATTCAGCACCCACTGTGCACAGAAGAATCCACCATCCCTGGGGAATCTCTCAGGAAAAGGCAGAAGAGATCAGCTGGCACCTGGCCCACACCACCACCTGCAGTAACAGGCCAGGCATAGGCAGCAGGGACCATAGAGAAAGTGCAGGGAGAAATTCTGGAGCTGAGCCCCACCAGGGGAAAAAAACATGGATTGCTACCATTTTCTCTGTCCCAGGACTGAGCAGAGACCTGCTTTATCTTGCCTAATTCTGAGTTGCCTGCATCCTGAACAGCCTACATCTGGAGACCAAGAGGTGATATCCAAACCCTTCTGAAATCAACCATCATCTGCCCAGAGAGGATACTCCAAGTGCACAATGCTAGAGAGACAGACGCCCCACTCTCACACTAGACCAAACACAGATGTGTGCAATCAGAGCTGGAGACCTAGTAGTAGACAACTTGGGAGATTTTCCCAGGAAAATCTGCTGGAGCAAGCAGACAGTGAGAACTGCAGAGGGAACACAGGGAGGAATCCTCAGGCAGACGTCTAAGGAAGTAGTGGGGAGAGCCCAACCTGAGCCTGGACAGGGCTCCAAAGCCCTGCCACCAGGTCCTGAGATCTGGAGACTGGTAACTACTGGGAAAGGAGCAATATCTCCCAGCAGAGAAACTGAGCTGACTCTCTAATGCCTGGGCAGAAAAGCACTCCAGGGAAGACTGTGGAACAGCAGAACTGCATCATAAGACCAGGCACCGATCTGCATTGCATTGGGGCTATTCTTTGCAACCTCAAAAAACATTGTCCCCAGAGCACAAGCCCTGGTGGATAACTGCAGATGTGAAACACCAGATGATCCACCCTCTACCCTAAGCCAGTTGCTGGGCAATAGATGCAGGCCGCAAAACTGACTGAGAAGGAGGCTGGTGCAGTATTGGTTTGCTCATTTGTTTGATTATATCATTTGGTTGCTTTGTTTTTTGGTTGGCTTTCTCTTTTCTTTCCTTCTTCTATTTCTTTCTTTGTTTTTTCTCTGCTTTTTTGCATTTTTTCCTTTTTCTTTTTTCTATTTTTCTTACTTCTTTTTCTTTCTCCTCCTCTCCTTTTTTCCCTCCTTCTCCTCTCTGTTTTCCTTCTTATACACTGTCTTGGACTCAGGGGCTAGACAAGTATACCCACTGTAAAGTCATATTGTGCAGAGGTGGAGAGCAAGTCCCAGCTGGACTATTCACCAGATAGCAAACATTATGACTTGTCAATAGGTCCTGAGCCTTGTATCCCCCCTCATCCTATAGTACGCTCTTAAAATTATAAAGAGATAGCACAATGCCCCACCCCAGCTCTACTTCATAATTGAACAAACCTGGAGCTCCGGCTCAAAGAAGGACAAAAGGTAGAGCAAATATCGAAAGTAACTGCTTCTCCATTTTCCACTGGATAATGGAAGTAAGGAGAAAGATAGGCGAACTGCTACAAGTGAAGAAAACTCAATGAAGAACTGCTGGTAATCAAAGCCACAACAAAGAGTCTGTGCTAGAAATAATAGCTACTGGAACACAAACAATGGCTATCTCCAAGAATGACAGTACCCAGAAGGTACTTACAAATCAGAGAATTATCACATAGAATGAATAAAAATCTAGAAATGTGAGGGCTAAAACTAAGCTAAGTTGCAACAGAGCTGGACAAACTCAAGAAAGTGTACTTATAAGTAACAGAAATTAGGAACTCCATCCAAGAAATAAATGACAAACTGATAAGCATGGGAAGCAGAACTGACCAAGCAGAAGAGTGAATCTCAGAGCTGGAAGACAAAAATATGTAATTAGCCCAATCTATTAAAAATATAGAAAAAAAAACTTAAGATAGACGAAGAAACTCTCCAAGAGATGTGCAATTTTATCAAGAAATAAAATATATGTCTGATGAGAATACCTGAAATAGAAAGAGAAACAGAAAATGCCCTGAAACAAACATTCCGTGAGGTCATTCAAAAAACTTCCCTCATCTGGCCAGAGAGACAACTATTCAAGCACAAGAGATTCAGAGAACCCCTGAAA